>CM057847.1:61439422-61463541 GCA_030068395.1 Apalone spinifera | reverse complement strand
ATATACGCACATCCCATCTGTAGCCCCACAAAGTCGCGGGACCTCCTGGTCAACTCCTCCTGGCTATGGCCAAATTGGCAATCTATAAAACCAGGGAGAGGAGGTTGGCCGGGGGAGGGGCCTGCGACTGTGGGGACTATTTTCGTTGCTGTATCCGCTCACGAATCCGGGCAGAGTTCCAATGGGCAGCGTCCGCTGGCTCTCTCGAGACCTTCGAGGGGCAGTGGGCGCTGTCCGGGGTTCTCTGCTCGGTATCCCCATCCGGCTCCCTCGTTTTAGCCCTTTGACCCTCACACCCATCCCTATTTTCTCATTATTTGTCCCCAGTAATTAGTTGGTTCTTCTGGGTTCTGCGGACCCTCCCCGCAGGCTGGGGGGAGGTCCTTTAGATGTGGACGGGCTAACGCCTGCCCACTTCCCGGACACCAAATAGTCTGTCACAATCTCTATACCATTATCTAAATCACTGATGAAGATATTAAACAGAACCGGTCCTAGAACGGATCCCTGTGGAACCCCACTCGTTATATCCTTCTAGCATAACTCATTCTGCCCTTCTAGCACTACTCTTTAGGAATGGTTTTCCAGCTAGTTTTGCACTCCTCTTATGCACTTAAACCTCTTTAATCTGGCAACCCTGGGAAACAATGTATGCCAGACGGAAGCTGCGATTTTCATGTAGTTTATTGTCTGCAGAAGCTAGGGCTTTCCATAAAACATTAAATATGGCCAGACTGATTAAAAATCACAGGTGGTTTTGTATAGGGTATGGGAAGAATTGAAACTGCTAAGGAAATTTGCCCATTTCTGCTCTCCATTGGAGGAGAAAGCAAAACCATAAGAATAGCAGTGTTTGGGTTGGATTAGAATACTGAACTCTGCATTCTCTCTATGTATTGGTCTCTCTCTGAACTCGCCTCCTTCAGTGTGAATAGCAGCCTATTTAACTACAGAAGATAGTGTGTCACTTTGCCATGTCTTTCTTGCTTAACTTTCCCAGTGAAATCTCCTGCCCCTGGCTATCAGCCAGACTTGACAACTGGCCATGAAAGCAATTTGGCAAAAATAGTGATTTCCTTCCCCCTTTATGTGAGGTTTCTTTACTATAATGTCTTTTTTGCTTGGCAGGATAATTACTATGCTAACTGTGTTTTTAGTGGGGAAAGAAAGGAAAATTGACACAGTGACTCCTGTAACAGGATTACAAGGAACAAAAACATCTTCCAGTGTTTTTTCTTCTTTTTTTTATTTTTATGCATGTCAGTGAGCTTTTCAGACTGCCTCTCTGCCCCTCTAAACTAAAATGAAAGAGCATCTCACAGACTTTATGCCTCCTCCTTACAGTTTCATCTCTCTGCGACCTTTCTTTTGAATCAGGTATGTGTGAAAGGAGTCCCAGCTGGTGGTGAATCTGATTACTGTATAAAAATGGCACCTTGACATCAAAGTACACCCTTGAAAGTGCTGCTGTAGGGCAGAGTGGGGGAGAAAGTATATGCAAATGAACTAGTTTATAAAGTTGAGTAGTATAGACCAGGCTATTGGATTTTTTTCCCAGTTAGTTAAAAAGGACAGTTGGGGTAGTTGATGTTTTTAGCCCTTCATTAGCTCTCACTGAAGCTAATGATTCATGAGTGTGCCAGTAACTGTAGTGGTAATCTGGCTTGTACACACAGCTCTGATTTTTCTTGTGTAAACATTGTCTAATTTTCCCTCTCATTTTCCCATCCATGTGTGGAATACATTTTATGTGCAGCAAGGCATGCGTGGATGTGCACTGCCAGTAAAAACACAAGCGGCAAGCTGTGGGTGTTCTGCTTATCAGCTGGGAGGTATCTGAATCTCTCCTGGGTGGCCACCCAAGCTCTCAGCTTACGGAGAACATTGACCCTGATTAGCTTTTTGCATTTCCCAGGACGGGGTGCATTACATGGGTCTGTGATGCCCATGCTACATCAATATTCAGAAACAAAGGCCCAGCTCCACCAGCTTTTGGGCTTATATTTTCAGAACTCATAGGATGGACTTGGACAACCACCACAGGCCCAGCGCTTTCAGGGGGCCTGTGCTTCAGGGGGATGAGGGATCCAAGGCAGCTTAGAAGTTAGCAGAGGGCCTGGTGCTAGCAGCAGCGAGCGACCTGGCCCCACCCCACTGGTTGGAGAGGATGGAAGATGGAAAGAGATATGGAGAAGAGGCAGAGTAGAAATAAGAAGAGATGGGGTCAGGAAGGAAGAACAGAGTGGGGGGCTGCTGTCAATGTCAGCCCCCTCCTCCACTAACCTCTCAGGCTGCCCTGGATCCCATTCCCCTCTCCCACCCAAAAAGTGCGGGACTGGGAGTGGTTGCCCCATTCTGTCCTATGGCTCTGCTTGGGCCTGTTCTAGGCATCACCAAAAATTATACAAACCTGGCACCCATGTTTCCAAATAGTAATATCTAAGCTCTACCAAGCTCAAGATCTTTAAATACATGTGCAAATGTTAACTGCTAGCTACTTGGCCAATATGTTCCAGATCTGGTTCATTAAAACCCTCCAATGGCCTTCACTTCAAGGGAAAAAGAATCTGGATTGGGTGATCCTAAACTATATGTGCCCTTTAGTTCCCACCAGAAGCAGCTATTGGTTCCCATCTCCTCCATCTTTTGGCGCTTCTGAGACAGCTGAAATAGTCAATAAAGCGAAGGCACTCTCAGTCAAGTGCTGCTGCTTTGGAGCCCTGTAGTGGAATGTGCGGGACATAATTCAGCATGCTATCACCCCGTTCCTCCCCCTTTTGATCTCTCTGGAAATCACAACAAGCCTCCATCCTTATACCTTCATGTCCTGGTCTTATGCCTTATGATTATCCAAAATATGCTCATTCAAGGAGTGCAGGGGAGAGAGAATTGTTTGGAATTTACATATACAGTTTACAGTGAAAGTTTCATGAGCTAGATTAATTCCTGGTATATCTCCATTTTTTTACTTCAATTGAGTTAGTCCACTAGCCTTAAATATAGCTCTGTCTTTGAATCACTCTTCCTTCTTTTCTCCTGTCCCTCGTATGCCATTATTTGTTTCCACAAGGGGCTTGTCTACACTTCAGGGCAAAAGTTGAATTAAGCTACGCAACTTCAGCTACATCAATTTCATAGCTAAAGTCAAAAACAGCTTAATCTGGCTTTTGGTGCTGTCTACGCAGCAGGAAGTCAAGTGAAGAACACCTTCCCTTCGACTTCCCTTACACCTTGTGAAATGAGGATTACAGGAATAGGAGTAAGAAGTCCTCCAGCATGACATTATTTCAGAATAATGGCTTGCTGTGTAGACACACGTTTTGTTATTTTGAAATAACATCAGTTATTCTGAAATAACGATGCTGTGTAGATGTACCCTTAGTATCTCATGTCTTTATCTAGATTGTGACCAGGACCCCATTGTACTAGGTGCTGTACAAACAGAACAGAAAAGAATTCCTGTGCCACATAGTTTAGAACAGAAAAGAGTTCCTGTGCCACATAGTTTATAAACTAAGTGCAAGAGGAGACAGTAGATGGAGAACAAGGGAACAATGTGACAGAAAAGGTCATCACAATGTTATTTTAATAGTGCTTTCCTATTGAAGTTTGTTCAGAGGGGATAGTCCAGTGTGATATGCTTCTACTCTTTCATAGATTCCAAGGCCCCTGTGGTCATTTAATCTGACCGCCTGTATAACCCAGACTGTAGATCTCCAAAATAACTGGAGAAAAATGTTCAATCTTGATTTAAAAAAAAAATTCCAGTGATGGAGAATTTACCACACACTACCATGCTTGGTAAATAGTTCCAGTGGTTATTTACCCTCTCTGTTAAAAACTTACACATTATTTCCAGCATGTCTACCATCGGATCATATTAGACCTTTCTCTGCCACATTGAAGAACCCATAATCAACCATAATCAAATATTTGTTCCTTGTGGATAAGGCTGCAATTTCCTCACAGAGGTCATGGAAGTCACAGATTCCGTGACCTCTGTGACTTCCTTAGTAGCTGGTGTAGCTTGACACTACGATCTCCGGAGCAGTTGGCTGCTTGGCTGACCCACGTCCAACTGCACTTGCCGCTGCTGGAGGAACCTGGTCCTCCTGGTTGGGCAGTTTCGGGGGCCAGCCGCATTGGCTGCTATTCAGGCTCTGGGGAGCTCTCAGCCAGTGGTTGGTGTGGCTGGTCACTCAGACCACCCAAGTGACCTGGAGCACCAGGCTCTTTTAAATCCTTGGGCCCTGAAGCAGCTGTTCTCTATGCCCACTTGTCAGCAACCCTACACCAAGACAAAAAGGACTTTGATAATAGTCACTGAAACCAAAGATCGTATCACATCAGGTTTCTTCCAATCTTAAGAGATGAATCACCCGACATTAATTGTACTTCAGAGCTCACATCAAAGACCATGCTGACAGCCAATTTTATAGTAAACTAACTCTAGGTTTATTATCTAAAAGGAAATGAGCTATTGGGAGGTTAAAGCAGGCAAAATATACTAACAGGTGAGTCACAATTTTTAAATCTAAATGGTGTCAGTGATGTAATAAACTGCCAGTCTCCCAAAAGCCTTTCCAGGGTAGCCATATTTTCTCTGGGGATCTCTGCTTTGCATCTGGTACACTTCCCTGTAAGAGTCCCAACAGTTCAGCGATTAAGGATCTTTCTTCAAGTCAGTTTTTATATCTTCTAATAGAACATAAGCTGGTGTCTTTGCCATTGTGGGCTTTTCCTATGATGCTGAGTGAGGAATGCACTCAGACTTTTAACCTTTGGTCATCATTACAGGACTGTTTGCTTTGGTGTTAGCACCTTTTCTGATCGCAGTACGTTAGCATATCACAATATTTGCTTGAGTTATTTAGTTACATGGGTATACACAATAGAAATGTTTGCTATTACACTGTAGCAGGAAAGGAGAAGTGAAAACAATACAACTAACATTCCACTATTTTCATGAAATTTAAACACCTGAATACACATTTATATGTTACTCACTTTGATCTATATTAATTCACAAGTGAATGGCCTGTGGCCCTGATCTGTCCTATTTGCAAGCATCACAAGGTTTTCTGGGCAGGATTGACTCTGATTCTGTGTAATGACCTCCCTCTGGGGGCAATATCAGGACAGCTTTCTGTACTATATCTGCCCTCACTGCAAAGATGAAACCAGGAATCCGGAATGATAAATGTAGGGGTTTCGTTATGGGAAGACTTGCAAACAAACTAGAAGAAAATATTTATTTCCTGTACTCCTCTGACAGAAATAATGAGGGAATGAACCTTCCTTTTTTAGCCATAATGGTTTGTTCTATCAAAGTGACGGCCACTGAAACATTTTCTTGCTAAAATCATCATTTATTATCCTTTTCTCATTGTATAGTGCTGTGTATAAGCTATTAAAATATGGATCCAAATGAGGGCTTTGATTTAAAATGATACTTGACTGGAAAGCACTTGCCACTATCATTACTAAGCTCTAAATGGAGGCGGCAACTGTACCTTGTACGATCTGATTTCAGGACAAAAGGTCTTATTTTTTTAATGTACTATAGTTAGTCCCTTAAAAAAAAAAGTGCTGCTTTTTTCTCCTGATGGTTATAAAACAAATTTTTCTGAAATGCTTCAGAGGTTGTAGCATTTGCAAGAGAAGTTGCAGAAACCGATATCTGTGATGAGTGAACTTCAGCTTAGTATGTATTTTCCAGCACACAGTTTATGGCAAAAATGTGGTTTTACTGTTTATAGGGAATTACAGTAATTCTAGCAGAGGTGAGGCAGAGATTTAGCTCTGATTCTGCTGTCCCGTAGATTTAACTTAGCTGGCGTCACTGGAGTTATTCCTGAGTTACACCAGTATAAATAATATCTGAATGATGTCTCTTAACTGTAGCGATTGCTAAGTACCTGTATGTGCTGTTTGTTTGAATGTAATAGTGAGGATGAGTGCTGGTGGGAACTGTGGCAAAGAATACAGAAAAGTCACTAAGTCATTAGACCCCTGACTTGAATTTGAACCTGCCCCAGCTTATGTATCCGATAGTATAATAAATAGACCAAGTGGACATCATGCTCAGATACATGACTCAGCTTTAGTGGATTCAGTGCTGGTTTTGCATACGTCAATGTCAAAACATCACACTGGCATCAGTAGCAACAGAAGCTAGTTCAATGTATCTACTTCTCAGTTATCAACATTAATATTGCTGGTAAAACCTTCTTCAAATTACCAGTGTTGACAGAGATGGCAATTTCCCTGTCATAGTCGTGGGAGACCTTTCTAGATTATGTTTTAAGTATCTTTGGGGTCCATTGTATAAAATAAATGGGCTAGGATTGTACGTAACTTCTCTAGAGTGGAGATGTGATAGATGTGAGACCCTAGGGGTTCAAATGACTACACTAAACAGTGTGTCGAGCAAGAATGAGCAAAAAGTGCTAAGTGGTTTTCCTGGGGAACATTGAGGTGAGAAGTGAGTACAAATTCCCCATTTCTGGTTCTACAAAAAACCAGCCTTTTGCAGCTAAGCTTTGAGGAGTGAGCCAATGTTTGTTGATCATTTGTTATGTGAGGACGAGATCAAAGGCCCAACCTGTATAAAGAAAAGAACTATACATATTTCTGCTGCTTCGGAATCAGAGACAATTATGAACTTGTCGCCAAGGGGAAAACCCAGTTGTAGGTTTTGAAGGATTGATGCCTGACCACAGACCAAGGCTGGAGTTGGCATGACTTCTGGTAAACTTTTTTGCATGTGGGTAGAGTGGTTTGTTGTTTTTAGTGTTTTCTCTGTAGTGCTTTCATCTTAAGAATAAATGTACTTGGTTATAAAGAGCTGAGTGGTAACTTGTGAGGGCCAGTACAGTTGTTCATAGCCTCTAGAGAGAGAAGAAAGCTCAGATGCTGGCATAGGGAGGCACTTTGGCTTGCTGGGACTATCAGTGTAGGTGGGGAAGTATGCTGCACGGAGAAATACGGGCACAGTTACCCTGAATGGTGACTACTAGTATTAATCATTGTTTTGACTATCCCTGAATTAAATAGCATTCCAGACCTGGAATTTATAGATAGCTAATGCTTGTTGCGTTTCTCTTCAGTGTATTGAGTGAACTTTCCTCTTAGTATCGGCTTCCCATCTGTGATGGTTATGACCTTCCTTTCCTATTTGTCATGTCAAGTCTTGCTCATTGAGTGTGTGACTCACTCATTGGCATGCTATCTCACTCTCACACACATTCCTAAGCTTATCTCACTCATTTTGAGTAAACCTATACAAATTTAAAATATTTTTACTCAGGTGCTACAAGGGACAACAATATATCCGGGGACCTCGGGCACGGGGCTCAGAGCTTGGAAAGCCACTTTCCAAGCATGTATGTGGTAACCATGGAGACTACAGGCCTGTGTTCTACACGTGCACAAGAGGACAGAGGAGGTTACGCAGGGGTGGGGGTTTTTTTTGGTGTGTCTGAACTTGATAGTCAAAAAACCAGGATTTTTGCCCAAAAAATTAGCAGGACTTGATTAAAAATGTGTAGGGTCTGCAAAATACTGTTCAAAATGTAAACCATACCAGACAAATCCAAGTCCTCAGGGATCTCCAACCATCCAGGTTTTTGTTCCAACCAGCAAATAATTGTTTTTATTAAAATCCACTAGTGTGCATCACATATAGAATTCTCACATGCCCTAGTCTTGAGTATGAATTAAATCAGTGTTTCATATGCAGTATTAAGCAGTATGTGTTTTAAAACGAACTGTTAACTTCCACATAGTGTGCAGCGGCGGTCAAAAAGGCAAATAGGATACTAGGAATTATTAAGAAAGAGATAGAAAATAAGACCCAGAATATCTTACTGCCCCTGTATAAAACTATGGTACGCCCACATCTTGAATACTGTGTACAGATGTGGTCTCCTCACCTCAAAAAAAGATATTTTGGCCTCAGAAAGGGTTTAGAAAAGGGCAACTAAAATGATTAGGGGTTTGGAACGGGTGCCGTATGACGAGAGGTTAAAGCGACTGGGACTTTTCAGTTTAGAAAAGAGGAGACTGAGGGGGGATATGATAGAGGTATATAAAATCATGAGTGGTGAGGAGAGGGCGGATAAAGAAAAGTTATTTATTAGTTCCCATAATAGAAGAACTAGAGGACACCAAATGAAATTAATGAGTAGCAGGTTTAAAACTAATAAAAGAAAGTTCTTCTTCACACAGCGTGTAGTCAACCTGTGGAACTTCTTGCCAGAGGAGGCTGTGAAGGCTAGGATTATAACAGAGTTTAAAGAGAAGCTAGATAATTTCATGAAGGTTAGGTCCATAAAAGGCTATTAGCTTGGGGATAGAAATGGTGTCCCTGGCCTCTGTTTGTCAGAGGCTGGAGAAGGATGGCAGGAGACAAATGGCTTGATCATTGTCTTCGGTCTACCCTCTCTGGGGCATCTGGTGCTGACCACGGTCGGCAGACAGGCTACTGAGCTAGATGGATCTTTGGTCTGACCCAATACGGCTGTTCTTATGTTAAGCATGGGTTAAAAATCAGGAACAAAGAGGAGCCCCTTAAGCAATGATGACCTACTACACTGCCTGGAATATCTTAGTCTTTGGCCTTGAATCACAGTCTTTGGGGCTGTAAATCTCACTCTCCTAAGGGCACCCAACATATGTCATCTCTGCTATTTCAACTTCCTTCATAAAATCCATTCACACTCACTCTTGCTTTTGTTTTGTTTGTCCCTCCTCTTTCCCCCCTTGACCCTCCATGTTGCTGATATTAGCAGATGCTCACTAAGTTCTATGCTGTGTGAAATGGAGGGTATCCCAACAGGCTTTGAAGCACCCCCTCGTGGAGTAGGGGGGAATATACCTGTTCTAGGCAGAAAGGAATCTGGATTGATTTACTAGTTGTATGCATGGCGTGTTTTGGCATCTGGTTAGATACAATCTCTCAGTACGTTAGGCTGGCTGTTTCTTGTTTTGATTTTATATTGCATCCCTCCTTGGCCATAATATCTATACTTTCACAGTTTGGAGGCTTGATGAGGCGTAAGAGACAGGCATGGTTTAGAACTGGGTTAGGAGAGCTTGAAACGCATCCTTGCTAGCATGCAGATTTGTAGTGCATTCAGATGACATGAGGTCAAAACAAAGTGTTAAAATCCCTAGAAAGAAGATTTAAGAAGTGACTGTGTGGGAGTAGAGCAGTGTTTTTCAAAGTGGTCCGCGGACCTGCTCTGAGAGAGCTGCTACAGAGCTGCTCCGGTTTGTTCACTTTACTGGCTCCCAAACTTTACTGGCTCCCATTGGCTGCAGTTCACTATTTGCAGCCAAAGGGAGCCACAGGAAGCTGTTTTCTCAGAGTGTGTCCGCAGATTACTTTGAGAAACACTGCAGTAGAGGAAATTTCAGCACTCCAAGACCATCTATTTGTTGGCTTATAAAGTATAGAACATGTCACCTTATTAATCTTTGTGATTAAGGTATATGGTTTCTCAAAGCCTGTACTAAAATTTGCCACTTGATTAATTTGCATTTAGGCTACTGCTTATATCAGCCTCTATTTAATATCAGGGTTATTTTCCCAACAAAAAAAGTGGAGGAGAAATACTCTCCAGTTTTCATTGCCCTAACAGCAGATAAAGTTAAGTAGATGCTCCTTTCCAAAAACTAAAATCTTCAGCTGCAAAGCTCCTCCACTGGCAGGAAGATTTTCAAGATGTATTCCTAACTATTTAATTACATATAGAATGTTGCAAGTCTGCTATGGCAAGGTCTTTTGAGGAAGCAAGGTTGTGAAAAGAAGGTGAAATAGACACCGAAACTGGGTGGTTTTTGCTTGCTGCAGCATACCTGGATCAAAAGGACCTGATGAAAGAAGACATCTGATTTATTGCTTTTCTGTTTCTGAGAAGGGGAAAGTAAAAAAATAAGGGTGTGAGAGTGTGAGGGGGAAATAATTTCATTGCTCTTACTTACATTTCCATCTGTACCTTCAGTCAGAAGTTACATTTCTTATCACCAGCCTGAAATGCTACTACCAGGTCTTGCAATAGTAGTTGATGCATTTTAATGCAATGTGAAGTGATATCTATATATGAACAGTCTGTAAAGAGCTGCAGAATCCATGTGCGTGCAAGGTATTATGTACTGGTCCGTGTACATTATTTTTGGGCATTTTTGAATTTTACATTAACGTGGAAATCAGCATCTTCACCAAAGTCCATATGAGGAACAAAAGGAAAATCTTAAGGCAGTTTAAGAGAGGTATCAGAGGGAAGCTAGGGGCGGGGCTTGGTCTTATCCCCATTGGAGTCAGTGTAAGTGGGATCAGACTGTAAGAGTTTAAATTAATACAGAACATTTGAAAGGCTTACAGACTTATTCCAGTTGTCTAACTTCAAGACATGGGTGGAGGTGAAAACTTTGTTCCTTTTGGCTTTCTTGGATGACTAGTTTATAGAAGATACTCTAATCTAAAGCTCATTAGCTAATTTGAGGTTTTAACCTGGTGCTTGCTAATAAATGTAATAAACAAAAGCTGTTACTCTAGAGTAAGTTACATAAACTCTGGATTTATTTCATGACACCCCTCCAATCAATACATGAAATAGTTTTATTTTATTTCTATTGAGCTATAGTCTGACTAGAGTCCCTGGAGGGTGGGAGCAGACAACATCATGAGAACAATGTCTTCTGGAGATATTACAGGTCAGATTTTCAAAAGCACTCAATATTGACCTGACTCTGCTTCCTTTGAAAATTCCACAGGTTTTTCTCCACTGACTTCAGGGTAGCAGAATTAGCGCACTGCTGCATGAGTGCCACTCCGCATCTACTCAGGGCTTTGGTCTGTTCCTCTGCTGGTGCAGATCAGAGTGGCTGCACTGAAATCCATGGAGCTATGCTGATTTATGCAGTTGAAGATTTGGTTCATTGTTTTGGGCCGTGCACTTTTGAGGAGGCATTTTGTTCTAACTACAGTAGACATGTAGTCTGAACTTCCCTTTGAAATGCTTTCTCTGTGCATAGCCACCACATATTTTTCTTAGTGTAACCCCTCCTGTTGGCTAGCCCAGTGTGAGGTTATTAAACATAGGGGAAGCCTTGTGATGTCTTACACCACTGTGGGAGGCTAGGCATGAGGCTGCTTGGTGTGCTCTGTGTTGTACGTGCGTGCACCTCAGACCAGACCCACTCTGACAAACCACCAGGAACAGACTTTATTCTGTAAAAAAAACATAAAACAGGATCACAGTTCAGCAGCCCCTCCTCTCAGCATGCAGCCTGTGTGCTGCTTCTAGCACAGTCCCTGCTGTGACCCTGCTGTGCGCAGACAGTACAGCACACAACACAGCCCCCTTACAACATGTTCCAACTCCCGCAGTAACTAAACCTCCCAATAACCAAGTCCAGGTTCTTTCTTTGTGTCACTTAAACTCCTTTCAGGGTGCTCTTTAGCCCTTTCTCATCCTACCTGTAAAAAAACATAAAACAGGATCACAGTTCAGTAGCCCCTCCTCTCAGCATGCAGCCAGTATGCTGCTTCTGGCACAGTCACTGCTGAGACCCTGCTGGGGGAAAGGTCACATCCTGGCAAGAACCAGGAAGTTCTCCCAACATGCCGCAGTTTGTAGTCCACAACTTGTAGTTCCCAGGGCTGCTGCTGAAGCACACCGGACCTTGGGCTACATTAGCGTAAACCAAAGAAAGCAGGACACGAAGAAACAAAAGTCAAGTGTCTGTGGAGAGTACTCACCAAGAATTCTCTCTAGCATAAAATGCTACGGAGGGCAACTTCTGTCCTCTAAAAGGCAGAGTACACAGTACAAGTCATAACAGTCAAAGCTACTTATACCACCATGGAATTGTTTTGCACCTGCCGGCTGATGCAGGGGAGCAAGACTATGGACATGCTTCTACTGTACACCTACATGCCCTTTCTGGCGTAATCAGTGCAGCCAGCAGCACTGCTTAATGTCACCCAGAGCTTTGAGTTCAAGAAACTAAATTATGGCTGTCTCCAGTCCAGGCTTCCCCTTTATGGAAGAAAGGGTCCTGTTCTTTCATCCCAGTCTAGTGCTGCTTTGCAGAATACCAGTAATTTGGTTCATAGTATGCATTAGGGCCACATTGCCCTGCTCCTATAGCGTGGGGCTATTCTAAAGCTGTCTTAACTGGCTGCAGTAAGAAAGATTCCTTTTTGCTTCAGGGGATGTAGTGATGTAGAGCCACTGCCACAGCCCTCACCCAGCTTCCTGGCCACCACCACAGGAAGAGTCTTCCCCTATGAGCAGTTGATCCTTGGCTATGTTTCATAGCTGGTACAGATCAGAACTTCCCTCAGTTTGTACCAGAGTAGCCTATGTGGCCAGGCCTGGGCCCCCAATTGGTAGGTTGGAGCAAAGCTTGCATCAAGCCCATTGGCTCCTTCTGCTATTTTGATCAGTTGCCTTCAACCGTTATTGTAGCAAAACCCAGAAAAGTTTTCATGAACCTTCATCTTCATTTTTGTGAGTGATACATACCCCGTGCAGAAAATGCTTACTCGTATTAGGCCAAATGCACTAGTGCTTGGACAGGACAGTCTATCAGTTACTTCTTTGTGCCGACAAGGCCTCCTGTGCCAAAGAGGGGATTCATCCTGAGACGCATGAGGTAATATTAAGCTGCCCTCCTTTGAGATTCCTGTTTGGGAAGGGAGGGACATAGCTGCTGTTCACAGTTGGGGACCCATAGACATTCCAGTGATAGCGGCTGTGCTGGGAGACCTCCAAACTAGCACTTTGTAGCCAAAATTCCTTTCTGCTTTTGCCAGGCTATTTTATTGGGCAGCACTGGCTGCCATGGAGCAGAGAAAGAAGCCTTTATAGTCATTCTGTTTCTGCCATCTCCCACTGGTAGATTTCCATCCCAGAATCTCCTCTGCGATAGTTTAAGCCTATACCAACATAAACCCTGGCTGAATCTAGGCAATTAGATGTTCATAGGTATATAATGTAGGTGGATTTTTTTGAAGGGAGGATGACTCTGAACCCACAAAGCACAGTCAGTACTGACTTTAATTTGTGGCATGTGTCTATCACTGCTCTGTGCTTTGTTACAGCAGTGTCCTGCCAGAGCAGTTCCATTACCTGAGTAACTCTACCTCCCTCCACAAGAAACAAGTTAGTGCCTGATCCAAAACTCATTGACTTCAGTGAGATTGGATCAAGCCCCTAGTGCTTTCTTAGCTCTTTCTGAGCGGTGTGACGCCCTTCATGTTCATCGATCATTATGTGAGCCCTTGTCCAGGTCCATCAGCAGAAGTAAATTGAAATCAGACTAACCATTCTGAGAGGTCTTATTTCCCCTGGTGCACCAATAGGGCCTTTATGCTCTAGAGGTCCAATGTTAAATGTGCTATGTGGACCAGCCTATCCCTATTTATTTTCAGGGGAGAACAAAGCAAATTGCAGGAAAAAAATCCTGTGTGAGGTAATAGCACTGTGTTTTTGAACCACAGGGATTTGAGATGTGCAGGGAAGCGTAAAGAGAGAATAATCTTTAACACAAACACGTGTGACCCAGGCTCTGGGAATGGAACTTTAGGCAAGATGAGATGATGCAGTAGCTGTTTTCTCTTTTACAAATTAATCTGGATTTCTTTCCTATGTTTCTGGACTCCTGTTTGTTTGTTTGTTTTGTTTATTTATTTGTAAACATTCTGCTAAACAGATTAGGGAAATACAAGTAATGCATGTGCACATGGACTCCTTCAGTGAGTCCATCAATACGTGCATAACGAGAAGTGATATTTTAGGTTAGATGAGTTCTGCTGTGGGGATAGCTGTATTGTTTATGTGATCAGTAACCAGCTGCTTACTGGAAAATTTTATAAAAGCTTTCATGAAACCACTGGATATTTTTGTTGATCACATAATCCATCCTTCATTTCATGCAGGATGTTTTAACTTGTACCTAAAAGATGTGTTGTGTGGCAAGTTTGATTTCATTATCTATAGAACTGAGTGGAGGAGAACCTGAAGCTTACATGAGCTCAAAGAGGGTTGCAGTTTAAAAAGCTTGATTAATTGCAAGAGAGGCCCTTGGGGAACTGAAGAGGGGGTACCTCAATCAGTAGATATCCATAATGTTACAGCAGTGCTCAAGGCTAGTTTGAGAGAGAAGAGCTCCTTCCTTTCAGATGACGTTCCCATCTCCCTATTGATTCTCTGTGCACCTACAGTCAGAGTAATGCTGTATTAGTTTGAAGTTATGATCACTGACCTCAGTCTTTTCAAAGGGTTGGAAGCCCCCCCCCCCATTGAATAGATGGCTTTTCAGCTGACACAGTAACCCAAGTATGAGTGTATTTGATTTGAGGGTTGGGTAATGTTACTAGGCTAGACTGGATGCTTTTGTTTTCTTTCTTTTTCTTCCTTTTTTTGGGAGGGGGGTCACTAGGGGAGTACTTGGGAAAAGATTTGTAATCTTACCCCTCATCAGACCACACAAGTCAAGAGGCTGATCCCCTCTTGGGCTCATCAGCAGTTGCTTTATTCAGGACAGAATGTGAGCTGTGGGGGAAGGGGGGAGAGGGTGTAATGTTTTCAGCCCTCACTTGTAGATCAGTGACATAGGGCCAGCAACACCATGCTGTTTGGTAGTGAGAGCTCATTACATGGCTCTTCCTTATGCTCAGATTCAGACTTGCTTGCATGTGGAGGGAGATTGTAGAGGGAAAAGAAAGAATTGGGGGATGGGAAGTGTCTGGCTTTGTTCAGTACTGAATGTTCTCTTATTGAGACTCTGAAGAGAAGATTTTTCAACTGGGATCATTCATATCCTGTGTATAGTCACAGGCTGGGGGCCTTGGGGTTTTCACAAGGGTCCAGAGGAACAGGCTCTTGTGACAACTAGTAGTTAAGTTTCATATACAATGGAGAAATGTGCAGTGAATTGCTGAACTGTTAGAAACCCAAAAGTGCTGTGTCATCAGCGGCAAAGAGCAGCAAGAGGGGTGCAGAAGTGCCCATAGCAACACCTGTAGAGGAGAGCGGTGGGAATTCTGTGCTGGCACTAAGTGCTCTACAGTCAGCTTTCCCCTCACCCATTGTCTTCCAGCCAGTCTCCCAGCCACCACCACCCCCACTTCACACCTTTCCACCAACCTACATCCAGCACTCCAAATGCCTGTCAGTAATTCTTGACCCCTCCTGCACCTGCCTGTAGAACCACGGGTCAGAAGGGACCACAAGATCATTTACCTAGTGACCTAAGCAATCTTTACCTTCCAATACCCACCTCTCTACAGACATCTTCAAGCATTTGCCTACCCATCTATCCTAACAACTGTTGTCCCTTGAGTCCCTACCATAGCTGCTAAGTTCTGCACAGCCTCGGATCCTGCCCCAACACTGCTCATGATCATATGCAAATTATTTACAAGTATGCAATTTAGTTCTTTATAGATCTTTCAAAATGTCACACACAAAACTTAACAAAACTTGTCAGGCATGTTCACCATTGACTTTTAGTGAGAGCAGAAGCATTCCCTAAGGGCTCATTTACATACATAAGTTGTGCCACTCTAACTATATTGGTATAGTTAAAATGATACATTTTCCTCCTAGAGTGGATGCATTTATGCTGGTATAAAGATACTTTTCAACCATTGTAGCTTCTTAGGTAAGGGAAATAGGTTGTACCATTGTAACTGGGTCTACACTATGGGCTGTTTCCAATATGGCTGTTTCAGCAAGTGTAATCTACTCTAATCACCAATAGAAAAACTGTGCAGACCAGGCTTAAGTCCTGTCTTGGAAAGAAGCATGCATGAGGGACTGTGCTCCTGAGAGTATTTCCATTGGAATGAATGGGGCTACTCACATTTGTGCTTGTTTAACTGGTATTGAAACACAGTATAAATCTGTTCACTTATTCTTCAGGGGCCTATCCTGCCAGGTGCTGAGTATCTTTAATTTGTAATGACTTCAGTAGAAGTAGAGACCAATAAGTTCTTTGTAGAATGGGGCCTAAATTTATGTATGGTGACCCAATATTTTTTCTTCAGTTTTAGTTTTTATTAATCTTTCATGTGGTTTATATTAAATATTAAAGAGCTTATTTTTGAGGAAGAAGAAAGTTTTGTGTGGGATATGGACATATCTCTGATCTCACTACAGGCATCGATTGACAAGATGATAGCTGTTCAGAGAGAGAGGCAGAGCAGTGTGTTTCTAAGTTAAAATTTCACTCCTTAAGAAAGCCCCTTTGATATGCCACACCTCATTTTGGGGAGTTCCGGGAATCACAAGCAAATAATTACACATTATTTATGCGCACACAATAAATTTAAGAAAAAGTAACTCTCATTAGGCAATTTAATAATTATATAATTAACAAGCCTTTAATATAATTGTTAGTAAAACTATTTCTAAATACAAACTGTATCATTTAATACCACATCAAAGATTAAAAACTTTTATATGCAAATTTAATCTCCTTCAAGGCAATTTAAAAATGTTGAAATAAAATTGCATTGTTGCCAGGGATGTTCTTGCTCAGGTCCTCTCAGCGGTAATGATAATAATAATACATAATATAGTAATATTATGTATTATTATTATCAAGTAGCAAAATGCAAATGACACACACAAAATGCTAAGCTTTAACAACATGAGTTTGGGTGGGGGTTCATTATTCAAGCGTGACAAAGCCAGTTGCAAGTTAAGCCAGGACATTACAAATAAGTGTTAGAAATGCCTGTCATATCACACACCATCATGTGTCTTTTTCTTATACCATGTTTTAGGCTATTAGCTCTTTGGGGAAAAAGATTGCAAGTGTCTACTACAACGGGCCCTTAATTTGTTTGTGTCTTAGGCACTATTGGAATATGTGGTGATAGTCATAAGACAGTATTTTGATATATTGAACTGCATCACTGCTGATTTAGTAAGAGTAGCTTCATTTCAAGCCTTATCCTTTTGTAAAACTACTTCTGTTTAGCTATACCGGTGGATCTGGGTTATTTAAAGGAGATCAAAGATCATTCCCCAATGTCACATTCCCAATTTCACTTCTTGTTCCCGCAACTACATAATTTGTGTAGGAGTGTAGGCAGGCCATGCTCCCTTCATGTTTGCAGCTGTGTGATGTTAGTTAGATATATTTTTAAACTAGTGTTTGTTTATGGAAACTGTAATGTTAGTACAGTGTGAAGGAGACTAGATGAGAATCAAATAACTTTAATGAGATGAATAGCGCTGCTGTTTATACCCTCCCCTTTTTAATGATTTCCTGCCCTTGGATGTAAGGTGTTGATATTGTTAGTACAGTATCTTCCATCATTGCCTGGAGCTCCATCTGCTTTAGTCTCCACAGGTTGCTTTATGCTTTTGGTTTTGTCCTCTTGGATGGTCACTAACTCCCCCTCCCAATTGTGGAGTTGTCCACTAATTTGATCCTGGGTGAAGTCACATCAAAGAAATAACTGACTTAGAAGGCATGAAGCAGCTGCACAGGATGCTGAGAAGCACTTGGGGTTTTTGAGGTGGGGTGGGGAGGGGAGGGGAGGGGAGGTTGAGTTTGGTTGGGCTAAGAAGCTGTTGGAAATCCTAAAACCAGTGTGGTTTGAGCTACAATTGCTTGCAGACTGACAGCTGTTTCTCCATAGTGATGAAAGCAGTTCTGTAGGTCATCTAGAATGCTCCACAGACCACAGTTTGAGAACCATTATGATATACAGAGGCATTCCTAATTCCATACTAAATTACATTTTTTAACAGTGCCATCTCTGTGCTCTTCATGGTTCACACCAGAAAGGAGACAAGTAAGGAGACATTGCATACATTGTGTGTGAGGAGAGAGAGCTATTCCTGTGAAGTATTTACCATCTCCTAACTCCGCTGCTCGGGTCAGGAGCAAAGTTTATTCTCAGTCTCCTGGATGAAGAGTATAGAACATCAATTCAATTTGGGCAAGAAGAGCAGTTTGCTACTGCTACCTGGGGAGTTGCTGTTCTATCTGATGAAGTCTATAATAGAATATCCCTCTCTGAAGCACAGAATAGTGTTCATTAGTTTCTGCCTACAGAAAATAGCTATGTGGGCAGGAGGCATTCCCTTCTGATACCAAACGGAGCTCTGTGTAGGGTCAGAGTTCAGTCCTTTTCTTCGGTTTGAATTTTACTAAATTTCAGCTCCAGCTTCTTCCTAGACATGGCTGTTCCTAGGTTACCTCTTCATTACTGCCCTGTGCAGGGCCAGCCTCAGGGAATATGGAGCCCTGGGCGAGTTTGGTGTTCACTGAGTTTATGTAGTAGTGTTAGTGAAAATTTCAGAAATAAAGCTGTAATCTCCAAATTTTTTTTTTATAATTTATAGAAAAATTTGACACCCAATTTGATTCAATTTTATTAAAATACTAAACTTTGTAAGTCATAAAAACATTATGGCTAAGTGTCAAATAAACTAAATATTAAATTAATAACAACAAATACAAAATGATGTTCACCAAGATTCAGAAGACAACACTGCTGAAGACTGTGACATTGCTCGTGACAGGGTGAGATTGTGACCACAGCATTCTCCATAGACAGGGTGTGGCATTGGACGCTCACAAAATTAAGGGACAAGCCACATCCTTGGAGCACATGAAGGAAGTTGCTCAGTCCTTTGCTTCCCTGGGTGCAGGGCCTGCCATTGTGTCTTCCCCTTGCAAAGGGAATTGTCATTATCGGTCATTAGCCAAGCATTCCTTGGTGACCATGGGTAAGAAGGTGACTACCCCATAGCCAGGTCTTTGGGTGTCCCAGTGGGAAGAAGCAGAAATTCCACCCTAGTAAGTTTTGGCTGAGAGCCCATGGAAGGCGCCTAAATGCAACTACAAAGCACCTGCGGGCGTCTCTCCTGGACTACGGTGCCACAACGCGCTTGAACAGCGCTCAGGCGCAGGGACAGGGCTTCTCCTCCTCCCCAAGGTGTCACTCCTCCTCAGACACAATCAGCTGAGGGCTCCCAGCGCCGATTGTGCCCCGCCTCCCAGCCACTCCCCCCGCCCGGCTTCTGTACGCAACCACAGGCTCCCAGCTGTGCAGAAACCAGGCCAGGGGAGTAGCTGGGAGTCCCAACCACTCCCCCACACCTGGCAGGATTTTGAATGCTATCACAGGCTCCCAGTGCTGATCGTGGCCCCGCCTCCCAGCCACTCCCTCCACCCCCGCCAGGCTTCTGTCCGGCACCCAGCTGGTATTGCACATGTTCGGTATTTTCTGAATTTTTTTTTACCGGACGGGATGCAAAACCCGGACTGTCCGGTAGAATACCAGACACCTGGCAACCCTATCAAAGAATAGTTAAATCAGGGCTATTCAACATGCAGCCCGCGGCTTGTTTGTTTGTGGTCCACGGCGCAGTTTGGGTTTATGTGGGGCTCAACACGCAGCCCACAGGTGGGAGCCAAAACAAAAAAAGTAGTCAATATAATGGTCTTCTGTTGATATGCATTTTAGTAGTTAAATTCCTGGACTGTCATTGCTCATTAAAAGTGCTGTCATATGGGTGGAAATGGGGTAAATATTGCATTTTATTAATATCAGCAGAACTGACTTAAATGGGCCTGCGTATTGTGTAGTTTTGCCTTAATCTTTGTATTCATGCCCATCAGTGTGAAAGAAACTATTTGCATATCTATTTGCATGTATATGCAACCACACTTAAGTTGCGGCCCTCGGCATGTGCTTCCAAAGTTGAGTAGCCCTGAGTTAAATCAACAAATCATGTCTGGTTTTAGGATATTTATTTTGTATATCTTGACATTTGATATTGACACTTGATATGTTTTGCTGTTTTGTTGTCATGTTGGTACCTGGTTGAGAGCCACAAGGTGAGTGAGTGAGATAATATATTCAGGCCCATACACAGTGGGTGTGCGAAAGCACCACTCCTTGATCCCCCAAGTAAGTGTGCTCTGGCTGGCCAGGAGAAGGAAAGAGCAGCATGCTGCCCGAGCCTCCCTTCTCCATGCTCCGGCCAGCCGGGAGAAGGCTGGGGCTGATTTCCCTGTTTACTTGTGGGACTATGGGGGTGCATTCACACCCTTGTGGTTCATATTTACCAAAAAAGCACTCCCAGGGCAGTGGAGCTCAAAAAGTTTGATCTCTTCCCACCAACCAAAATTGGTCTAAAACAAAACAAAAAAAAAATTACCTCACCCAGCTTCTGTCTCTGTGTTTTAACAGCTTTAAAGCTTGAAGTCTTTGAATCTCAAGTTATAAAAAGTGCATTCTACAAAGCCAGAGAAGCAGGGGTGAAGCATTGCGGGGCGGGGAAGGGTCAGAGCCTATATTCGGACTAGAGTTCTCTGTCAGTGTAAGGGCCTGATTGAAACTGCAAGTCAGGACAATCACACATTATCCTCAGAGCCTCACACTAACACTAGAAACCCAGTAACTTCCAGAGAATGAAAAATGTTGGCAGGTTAAGGGATTAAGATGCATATTAAATAAAACTTGTCGTGAAAACAGAAACAGTTTACGCCTGAGGGTGTGGATAAGTAATCTGGAATTGAATGAAGGGTAAATGTGCTTCAACCAACCAGGCAGACACCACGCACTCTGATCCCATTTCCCACTTCTTTTGGGAGCGGGCATATGGGAGAGCTGATCTCAGTAACACTCACTTACCTCCTGTGCATCCAGCCACCTGCCTCACATTGGGAGGCAGCAGCAGCCCCCCCCCCCCCCCCCCCCCCCCACACACACCCCTCCCCGGACTAAAAGTGAGTGAAGTTTCTGAGGCAGGGAGCAGGGAGGACAGGTCCTTCAGCTGCTCTTTGGGGGTGGAGCACAATTTAAAAATCCCCCACAACTCCACAACTACTAAAGTGTAATACTCCCCTCCCTACCCAGTAGCCCTCAACTCCCCAATGGGAAAGCAGCTGTTCCTTCCTCCCCTACCTAACCGCTGCTGCTGCTGCTTCAGTTCTGCCAGGAGCAGCCCTTCCCTCCTCCCTGCTACTCACAGCTATTTGGTGCATGTGCTATTTGATTACCTCTCCTGTCCTGGCCCCAGGCTGCCTCCAGCAGGGGAGGGCTGCAGGGAGAGCTGGGCAGGCAGACCCTGGTAGAAAACTGGGTGGAGGTAATGTGACTCAGTGCAGTACATGTCCCCCCCATATGTCACCTCTCTTCAGGTATGGGATGGGAGGCAGGCTGTAGCAGTGTCTTGGGATAGCTTGGTGCTCACTTTGCAGAACTAAATATGTGCACAGTAGGGATGTTATGAAGTGTGTAATTCATTAATCGTGTCGTTGACAAAATTTTGGTGACGACACGATTAATGAACAGAAGAATGGCCATACTGGGTCAGACCAAAGGTCATCTAGTCCAGTATCCTGTCTGCCAACAGTGGCCAATACCAGATGCCCCAGAGGGAGGAATCACAACAGGCAATCCTCACGTGATTCCTCTCCTGTTACCCATTTTCAGACACACAGAGGCTAGGGACACCATTCCTAGCCATCCTGGCTAATAGCCATTGATGGACCTAACCTCCATGAATCTATCTAGTTCTTTTTGGAATCCTGTTAAAGTCTGAACCTTCGCCACATTCTCTGGCAAGGAGTTCCACAGGTTGATTGTACTCTGAGTGAAGAAAAACTTCCTTTTGTTTATTTTAAACCTGCTGCCTATTAATTTCATTTGGTGACCCCTAGTTCTTATATTGTGGGAACAAGTAAATAACTTTTCCTTATTCACTTTGTCTATACCAGTCATGATTTTATATACCTCTATCATATCCCCCCTTAGTCTTCTCTTTTCTAAGCTGAAAAGTCCAAGTCGTTTTAATCTCTCTTCACATGGGACCCGTTCCAAACCCCTAATCATTTCTGTTGACCTTTTCTGAAGCTTTTACAATGCCAATATATCTTTAGAGATGAGGTGACCACATCTGTACGTAATATTCAAGATCTGGGCATACCATGGTTTTATATAAAGGAAATAAGATGGTTTTTTTCTTATTCTCTAGCCCTTTTTTAATGATTCCTAACTTTCTATTTGCTTTTTTGACTGCCACTGCACACTGAGTGGATGGTTTCTGAGATCTCTCTTGAGTAGTTGTAGCCAAATTAGTCCCCATCAATTGTATGTGTAGTTGGGATTATTTTTTCCAATGTGCTTTACTTTACATTTATCAGCATTATATTTCATTTGCCATTTTGTTGCCCAGTCACTTAGTTTAGTGAGATCTTTTTGAAGCTCTTCACAGTCTGCTTTGATCTTAAGTATGTTGAGCAGTTTGGTATCATCTGCAAATTTTGCCACCTCACGGTTTACCCCTTTCCCAAGATCATTTATAATTGATAAGGGATAGCACTGCAAGCACTCAGGCCAGGTATGCGCAGGGTCCCGGGATCTTCTCTAAGGGCTTGTCTGTATGGTGATTTAATGGCAAACTGGGGGATAAATGCACAGCACACCAACTAGTTGCACCCTAGGTGGTTGTGTGGGCCCTGCTGCCATGCACTGCAAATTCCCAAGTGCATTTTTGATCTATTGTGGTAGCGTGGCCAGCTAGCTGATCCACAGTAGATGTGCACCACCACTTTCAATGCACTGAGTCTCCATATAGACCAGTCCTAATGTAAACATATAGCAGGTGTATTTAAAAAATGGAAAGAAGCCCTACCAAAACAAGACCCTCCATAGCATATGTTACTCATCTTTGGGTGAAGACGAGATAATAAACATAACCAATATTATTCATGTGCTTGAAGCATTACTGGAAGATGCTCATATGCTGCAGCCATAAACCCAGTGTAAATCATTCTCCTCTCCAATCTGCAGTGCCTATGCCTAATTCATCCCTATGGCTTCAGGGAATGCAGTAGTAAGCCACCTGTGCCTGGCTAGGAGGGAACAGATTTAGTTTTACATGTTGGAGTCTAAAGGTTCTCCATCAGCCCATCCTCAAACCACGGTAGTCCCGTCCTCAGCTTGCATCTCCTTCAATAATAGGCAGCTTGCACCATAGTACCCCCACTTTTGCTAACTAGATAGCACTGGTTTCTCTGGTGCAGCCCTGGCAATGCCTTAGGTCCTATGTGTTTACTGTGTCGTGGATACATGCACAGGAGTATAGTCAATAAATATCTTTAGCACTGAATGTAAAAGAGCATAGCCCTATGTGCTGTACCGATGCACATATCTCACTAATTCTGCCTAAGCTACCCCTGATCTTCCCATCTAGTTACCTATTGAGTGATGAAGAAAGGGAAAAATCTGATAACGATTGCTGTCAGGAAAGAAAAATGATAGAAAGGGCTCAGCCTGGGAGCTGATAGAGGCAAGCATAGCAGAGACTAATGAGAGAGAGTGGAGGATAAGGTGAATGAGATCAGTTCTGAACCTCAGAGAAAGAGAGATGAGGAAATTAGCCACACAGCATGTCTTTCCATAAGAAAAGCCAAGAAAAGAAAACTAAAAAGAAGAAAGCAAAGGTGTAAACCAGTCTATTCATCCCTTACAAAAGTTGGCAACATTGCAAATCACTTTCGCTGGGTCACTGTTTTTTAAAAATAACAAACACACAAAAAGCTTCCAGTCATTCATAAGCAAACTTCTGATGTAAGTGCTGCTTAATTTGGGAAGAGAACCATAAGGCAGAAGCTAGAAATGTACAGGAAAGGCCACTACAGTAACTACCCTGGATGGGCAAGGAGTCATCCTGATTGGAAGAGAGAGTAGTTGTTCTGACTCCTGAATCACCTTTGGGTTTTTCCCAATTATTAACACTTGGTTGTGGAGGTACTGGAAGTTGAAAACCGATCAATACAGATGTTGTCTCCTTGGTAGCTCTCTTGAGAGGCAAGAAAGTAATGAAATAAACAGAAAGGCTATGTCTACACTGGCAGGTTCTTGCGCAAGAAGGGCCGTTCTTCCGCAGAGTGTCCACACTGCCTACCTGCTCTTGCTCAAGAAGATTTATAGTAAAGCGTGGTAAGAGAGGGCTTCTTGCACAAGAACTACGCTCTTTTCTAACAAGTATAAGCCCTCTTGCGCAAGAGCTCTTGCTCAAGAGGGCAGTGTGGATGCACGTCAGGGGTTGCTTGCTCAAGAAAGCCCT
>CM057847.1:61409353-61426237 GCA_030068395.1 Apalone spinifera | reverse complement strand
TTTGTTTTGTTTTGTTTTTTTACCAGACAGGAGGTGAAAACACCGGACTGTCTGGGTCAATACCAGACACCTGGAAACCCTAAATCCTTAAGTAAAGTCTCCATAAGTGTAAAACTACATTATGGACCAATTGTTTTAGCTACCCTACCAAAAAAGGCTTTTCAATCTAAACCTTGGGAGTATTTGCCTTTGGTATATTTATTACTACCTACTTTTGCTATGTTTTTACAACTGCAGTAACTTTAAAGGCAGACACAAGAGAAGGTCTCTTCCCCAAAGACTTGACAATCCAAACCTACAGAAAAAGGAATGGGAGAAAGGCACTTAAGCAGATCTGGCCCTTCTAATAGACTGAGTAAGGGCCAAACCAACCCTTCTTTGGGTTTCCCTTTGTGTTAATTTCAACAATAGCAACAAATATAAGTGGCCAGCAGAGCTTATTTTTTTGAACTTGGCAATTTCTGGTGTTGCTTTATGCTTTGGAGAGAGTTCTCAAAGTTTTTCTAACCTGAAGTTGGACCTAATAGGCCCCCTCTAGTCTGGTGACCAGCTTGAGTCGGCAAAAGAATTCTTCTTCTTTATGCAGAGTCCTAGAACCAGATTACATTATTTAGATTGGCACATGTATTGCACTGCTCTAGATTTAAAAAATATAATTTGATAGTTATTGAATGAACAGGGGCAGAGAGAGAAGGGTTAGTGAGAGAGACAAGCCAGAAGAATTTGTGAGATTTAAAGGAATGTGAGGTGACATGTACTGGAGAAGGGAAGCTATTTTGGTGGTGATGGTAAGCAAAAAGGCACAGACAGGGCTACAGGGCTGTAGTAAGAGAGATTCGAACTGGTAGGCAGGGTGAGCACCATGTGTTCAGTTCCTTGAGGTTGAGGATAAGGAGTTTTGACTTGATAATGAAAGGCACAGCGAGCCAGTGGGAAGATTTGAGCTGTGGTAATGTGATATGGGGGGGAGAGAGACACCCTTTAGAAACCAAGAGCCTAGAATAGACTAGAGAGAGCCTGCTAGCCCTGGGCATAATGATACAGTGTGTATTCAGAGAGCTATCAAAGGCTTTGTTTGTGTACGATTCATGAAAGCTTACAGTACATACTTTGTGTTTCCTCTTCATCTATGATGTGTATTTGTAACCGCACTTTTCTTGATGAAAGTACAAGTTAGTTCTGGAGATTTGCAGTGATGAATGATTTGTTTGGGGTTGATTTTGGTCACGGCTGCCTTGTAAAACACTAACTCTTTCAGGCACAGCCTTCTTGCAAGAAATTGGTAATGATTAGAGTTTGGCATAAGATATAAAGTTCAAACCTAGATCAAAACACACTGTGGGGGGTATTCAGGTGTGGGGGTTTATTTCAGGTCTTTCAAGTCTCTGCTGTCTAATTTCTTTCCTTTTAACTTGGTGCTGGTAACAAACACATACAGCAGAAAAAGGTTGATGTGTTAATAATGATCATTAGGACAGAGCTAGGCTAATTTAATTGCATCTAAAGCCTATAACAGGAGGTATCAAAATCATACCTTTAATTCAATTTGCAGATTAACCGGTGTTAGTGTAAATTATACACAGTTTTACAGAGGTGTAGCACTGCTTTGTTAAAGCATGAACATAGCAAGCCAAGGAGAAAAGAGAAGTATATATACACCTTCACAGCACTTCTCAAGGTATCACGGTTCTTACAGAATGATTAGCAAAGTGCTATTTTGGATATAGGATAGGGGTGTCTTGAGTGTAGTCTCTCCACCAGCAGTAAGGAAAGGTGGTAGCCTAGAAGCTTGTTAACCCAGCTTTTTTTACCCTATCTTTGTACCCTTCCATTGAGGACTCCAATAGATTGGCTGTATGGCCAAAATCAATCAATGATACAGCACCAGATAATCTGGTCCTTATTTGTATTAGAGTAAAACCTGTAGGTTCTGTTCTATTGGGTGCTGTATAAACTCAGGGCATGTCTCCACTACAGTCAGGATCAGTGCTGTGGATATCGATCCACTGGGGTTTGATTTAGCAAGTCTAGTGAAGACCCACTAAATTGACTACCGATCACTCTCCAGTCGATTCCGGTACTCCACCAGAAGAAGATGGTATGGGAGAGAGTCTCTCGTCGATCCAGCGCAGTGTGGACTCTGCAGTAAGTAGATCTTCAATTATGCTACTAACATAGTTCAAATAGCGTAGTTTAGATAGATCAGATCTCAGAGCAAGAGATGATTCCTTCCCCAAAGATCTTACTCCCTGAATAGATGAGAGACAAAAGGTGGGAGGAGAAACAGACACAGATGAAGTGGTTTGTCCATAGTCAGATAGCACAAATGGGGGTAGAATCCAGGTATCCTGAGTCCAGCTGCTTTCATGGAGGAGTAGTGATTACACAGAAGAATGGTGGCTCCTTTCTCCAATGAACTGTGACTCAGGTCTATCAGGTGGGGAACCTGGCTGGGGGTACATAAGACAGTAGACAATTGTCCCCTTACTCAGAGGGTTTTGGATTAGACATTTTGTACAACTCATGTTTAAACCAATGCACTTCCATGTTATTTGAAAGGCCTCACTTCTGTGTTTGAGTGGAATTGCTCTCTTGGAAAAATTAGAGACCTTTGTTAGCCCCCTACTACCAAATGGCTGAATGTGCTGGGCAAATGCCCCGTGGGTTGATTCAGTTTGTGGTTTGGATGCTAGCAAACTAATGTAAATCTATACTGGGATCATTGTCTAAAGAACATGCAAACCAGGAATTTGATTTCATAAAGTGACCAATTGTTCCTTGGTCAACCCGGAAGAACAAGATGATTAGCATTGAAACAAAATTTCCTAATCTAATCCTAGCTTCTGCCATCCCCATCCTCCACTTATTTATGTTTGAAACATCTTTCCTCTGAATTGACAAATGCTTTTTTACATCAAATCATTGATAATTAGATACAGAGTGACGTTAGTGGAGTCATAAGTCATCAGCTGACCTTCCTTCCATGAAATGATCAGTCAAGCTTGTGTATTACAGTAACTGCCTAATTATATCTGTTTTTTTAAACAAACTAATGCTCTCATTATATACTGACTCATTCAATCAGGATGGGAAAGTTAGAATTCCATGCTCATTGTAATTTTTTTACAATTGCTCTGGTGTGATTTGATGTCACATGGCATTTTTCTGCATGGCTTAATGATCTTTACTCATTAAGTAAAGATCTAGAATCTTTACTCTTCCCTTCATCATACTACACTGACCAAGGGAAGTGAGAGGTAAAGGGTATCCCATGGATTGAAAAGAGCTAAGAAGGCTTATCCCACGAGTATGAGAGCCCCATGACTCAGTTGTGATGTGAAAAAGAAATCCAGGGGCTCCGAGAGCAGTGAGATAATCCTGTAATTTTGTGAAAGCCATGAAACCACAATTAGTGAGGATTTTGACTCTTGATTTCCTCCCCTGTTCCATAGCTTAGGAAACTTGTCCGGATGTGTATCTCCCTTTAGAATAAGAGACACAAAGTCCTTGCACTGATTACTTGCTATAGCTGGGCAAAAGTATGGGTTGGAAGAAGGTAAGTGGGAGTAACAGGAAGGAAAAATTAGCTAGAGTTTAAGGTAAGGAGTAAGACCTATATGACTGACTTAACTCTATATACCTCATAAATAACTGACTTTACTGTATCTGCTGGCGGTATGTTGATTTCCAGAACCTAATGTTATTTACCGGACATTGTTCTCAGAGACGTCATCATAGAGTATACAATTTGGCTTCAATTCAGCAAAGCATTTAAGCTCTTGATGCTGCAGATACCACAGAGATTTGCGTCTTTACAGCAGTGGTGATGGTTATAGTTGTCTGGTTTTCCCCAAAGAAGTCCAGAATATAGCAGAGGATCTCCTGTTTGATGGACCGAAGCAGTACACAGAGAATACTAATCAGTAATTGCATACATTAAGAAAGTGGTCTCCAACCTTTTTAACCACAAGATCACTTCTTCAATTTAAGTTTAATGTAAGATCTACCTCAAACTTTATACCCTTGCCCCACTTCCTTCCCACCCATTCTTTGAGGCCCTGCCCCTGATCCACCCCTTCCTGAGCCCTCATCCTGCTCACTCCATCCCCCTTCTCTCCCATCCTCACTCTCTTCCACCAGGCTGGGCGATTGGGGTTCAGAAGAGGTTTCAGGGTGCAAGCTGAAGGAATCAGGCTCTGACTGTCTGGGCACTGTTTAACTGAGACAGCTTCCAGGTGGTTGAGCAGTGGAGTTAAGGCAAGTTTACTCCTGCCCTGGCCCTGCACCACCCCTGAAAGCAGTTGGCATGTACAGCAATGGCTCCCTGGTGCCATGTACTGCCCCTCATCTACAGGCACTGAGCCCACAGCTTCTGCTGGCCATGGTTCCCAGTTACTGATCAATGGGAGCTGCAGGAGTGGTGTCTGAAGGCAAGGAAAGCATGTGGAGACTCCCTGCTCTGCCTTTCCCAGGGGCTGCAGAGACATGCCGGTCACTTCCAGGAGCAGCAGTTACCACAGTGATAATTACTCCAGCCACAACAGGTTAGGCATTTTATAACTGACTCCTCAAAAATTAAATTTAAGCATAAGAGAGAAATGAAAATTATGAAATAAACATTAAAAAAAACCATAAAAAATAACACACACCCCCACTTTGCAAGTAGTAAAAGAAGTAACAAGCCCCCGTGTATGTGTTGAGTCAAGAGATGAGAGTGAAGGGCAGGGTGTGTTTGTGAGAACGACACACACACACAGTGTGTGAGAGTGACAGAGGTTTGCATTGCCAAGCTCCCTCCATCCCCTTCTCACTGTGTGGAGATGGGGTACAGAAGCAGGGAGAGGAGGGACACCCTGAGATCAACACCCCCCCCTTCTCCCTTCCACACCCTGCAGAGCAAGCAGGAGGCTCCCAAAGGAGCAGCTTCAAGGCAGGAGCATCATGACAGTGTGTGGAGGGACAACTGAAGTGCAGGCACCGAACAGCTTCCCAGCTAAACCAGTCAGGATCACCTTTCGGAGGCTCCAAGAGCTACTGGTAGATCCCAATCTACTGGTTGATGACCACTGAATTAAGGACTCCAGTCCAGGGCCACATTATGCTTATAAGGCATTTCTAAATTTCCGTTTGCAATAGATCACAGATAGTTCTAGAAAGGGAGACAGGTTCCAAAGAAATAGCCCCTCTAACACACCCAATGTGACTTCACAGCAGGATTCATCGTCAAAGTGTCAGTTTTGATGACACTCCCTCCTCCTGCACTCACAGTAGCTTGTCAGCTTTAACATTTTGCCTACCTCCTCCTCCTCTCCCAACATCTGGAGACTTATTTTCCCCATTTCCAACAAGCATGGGAGCATATCATTTCAGACTAATGGGTGACAGAAGTAACATTATCAGGCAACTCCAATTTATTTCCTTTCCTATTCCTCATTCCCCTTCCTGATCGCTCCTTGAGGACCCCTCTCATGAGTTTTTGCTAAGATAGGACATAATCCCGCCTTTTTTTTGTCAGGAGTAATAGAACTTCCCTGTTCAGCACAGAGTGAAGGAGCTTCTCTTTGTATTTCCTCATATCAAAGAAAATGGAAAATAGAGGCCAATTTTAGATCTGAGGTTTCTGAACAAATTAATGAGGCCTCAGTTGAGGATGGTGATTCTGGAAGCTGTAATCCTTCTCTAGGTTCATGGGATTCGCTTTTGCCCTTGACTTTCAAGATGTGCACTCCCATATAGCAATACGTGCGTCTCCTATGAAGTCACTGCATTTCATCATAGGCCGGGATCAATATTAGGTGCTCCTGTTCAGTCTCTTCATAGCTCTGAGGGTTTTCTCCAAAGGTTCTATAGGTGCTGGCTGCCTAGCCATGTCATCATGCAAGCATAGCATTCCCGTGCCTTGATACTGGGCTATTCAAGCATTGGTCATATCAAGAAGTGCTATCCACTCAAGGATAACGCTTTCTCTGTGCTTGGACTTGGGTCATCAGCGGAATGTGGAAAAATCCACACTGCCTGCTACTCAGAACATATAACTTATAGGAGCAACCCTGGATTCCTTGGCATCCAGGGCTTTCCTTCCCTAGGACAGATCCAGGACACCATCAAACCTTGTCAGAACTATTCCAGGGAGCCCCTAGACTTCAGTCAATAACTGTCTTCAACTTATCAATCATGTGGCAGCTTGCACCTTTTTTGGTGTGTTTCTGGGGATGGCTCTGATCAGTTTACTTGCCAAACAGACACAGTCTAAACAACTACGTGTCTGTTCCCAGCTGGTGAAGCGCTCCCTACAGTGGTGGAAGGGTCATCGCAATGCTGGAGAAGGTGTTCCCATCTTCCAACTGATGCCTGCAGTAACTGTAACAGTGGGTGCATCTCTGTTAGGACAGGGGGGCATACGTTGATGATCTCACTATGTAGAGCAGATGACCTCACAGTATGGGACAGATGATCACCTCAAGAAGCCTCCATACCAACCTGTTGGTGCTTAGAGCAGTCTGAAATGCCTGCCTTCATTTTTTGCCTCTCTTCAGTAACAGATCTATCTGAATCATGATGGACAACAGGGCCCGCATGTTCTGTGTCATCCAGCAGGGAGAAGCGAGATTCCCTGGCCTCTACAACGAAGTAATAAGGTTATAGAACTGGTGCATAAAATATTGCATAAGAATTTCAGCAATGTTTTTTCAGGCAAACAAAATGTTATGGCCGATGCTTTCAGCAGGTGTCTTTCTTAAGACTATGAATGGAAAAATCAAAGGGGAATTCATTACTGATGCCTGAAAAGATAAAAAGAAAGGCTGGGAAAAAAGTAAGCAATGAAAATTATTAGCAACTTCCCTGGAGAGCTACCTTTGTGACTTTCTAATAAGACACAAATTAATGCAACATTTCTGTGATTGAGATGGTTCTGTAGTTCTCTCCTGCGTATAAAGAACCCTGAATTTAGGATGCAGGGGACAGGAGATCCAAATAAACCTATTCTAATTTTCTTAGAAGGACCTCATCTGAACTGTGATTTTTTTTTAAGAGCAAATTGTGATGTTCTCGGGTGCAACCCAGACAACGGAGAGTTTGTCACCCTCTGCCCTGTAGCTCGGGATGTGTCTTAGTGAGTGTTTTGCTGCTCTATCTCCCAGCCTGGGCTGCTCACAGACAGCCTTCCAGCAAGCAAGTCATACTCTGAATGTGTAAAGCTGCAGCTCTGACCACATCAGCTTGCCAGTCACACACCAGTCCATGCTCTGGCTTCCACCAACTTTGGTTACTACTTGCAGGGATCCTCAGCCCTCTCCTGGACAGTTCAGATATTAAGGTTTGATGTCCCTGTGAAGCAGGGGTCTCAAACTCCAGCCAGAGTGATTGTACAATCTGGCTCAAGACTCGTGATGGGCTGAAGGAGCCCTGTCTGTTACTGGGCCCAAACTCAACCCCTTTCCACCATTGCCCTGCTCCCTCCCTCCATAGCACCCCATCCACCGAGCACGTGGCTTTGGGGACCATCAGAGGCTTTGGGCCGGCAATCACGCACCCTTGCACTATCTGCAGCAGCAGAAGCCATGAAGGAAGCAGAGTACATGGAGCAGATGCTTTCATTCCACTGCGCTCTGCTTCCCTGTGGTGGTAGAATCTGTGGGCAGTGCGGGGGGTGACTGTTGCTGCTGTGCCCTCTGGTGATCCCCAAAGCTGTGTGCTCGGGGGATGGAGTGCTATGGGAGGAGAGGATGAGATGATGGTGGGAAAGGGTGGGGCTTGGATGGGGTGTCATGGTGCGAGAGGGCAGGGCAGTGGCAGGAAAGGGACGGGGCTTTGGTAAAGGTAAAAGTTCCCCCCCTTCCCCTGCCAGGGTACAGCCCAAGAGTTTGAGACCCCCTTCGTTAAAGCATCATTATTCAACAGTTTGTTACTTTAACAGGAGTTATAAACAGCTAAGCACACAGCACTGGATTGGTTTAGATTAAAAACAAAGCAAATCGGATTTTAAATTAAAATTCAGGTATGAGAGAGAGAGTGACAAATGGTTAAAAGCCAGTACAAGTGAAAACAAATCTAAACGTTTAAAGATTAATCTAACAAATTTTGGCTCTAAAGCTTTGGTTAAGACCGCTTTTCTCACCAGAGTCTTCAAGCAAGATGATGACTGATTGGAAGGTCAGAAACTCTCCCAGAGGCCCAAAAGTGCTGGTGCCTTTGTCCTCTTAGGTGAAAGAGAATGTGTCCCATTGTTCCTTTGTAGTAGGCAGCATTATATTTCTTACTGAAAGTGAAAGGCTGGTAGCAACCTCATCTTCTATATGTTGAGAAGTGTGTTGTTCTTCTATATTTAGGGCAAGATTCAACTGTCACACCAGTGTAAATCCAGAGTAAACTGTATGGCAGTCAATGGGGTTAACACCAATGTAAACCGGATGCAAATGAAGTCACGATCAGGCCCTTAGCATCTTGTCAGCCCAAATGTGAGAACAGTCAAGGTAATAAGGAATGGATCTGGTATGCTCTCAGGGTAAATGGAATTTCTCTTTTAGTACGGAGAGAGAGGAGCCTATTCCCTTCCACACATCCCCACTCTGACCCTTAACCTGAAAAGGTCTAGTTCAGTATGTCTGTTAGAGCTGCCTCTACAATATGAAAGGCATGAATGAAGAAGGCCAATTGTCCAGATGCTTCTGAACTTTGGACCTGCCCCGGGTGTATTTCCTGAAGAGCAATGAGGGGGGTTACATGTGGCCAGGGCTGAAAAAGCACCACTCCCAGCTAATGGAGCCATTTTAAATGCAGCAATCTGTTCTGAGGGGGAATGAGACCATGCTTCACCTTTCACAGCCACCTCATGTAATTGGTTGTACTCAGGAGAGTTCCAAGGATTCAAGAAGAATAAAGGGCAATGACCTGTAACCTTTGAGGGGTTGGTCTCTGCCGGTCATGCGTAAGGTCACTAGGAAATCTCAGCATGAACATCTGTAACTGTGCCTCATAAAGGGAGAGTATTCCAGTTTCCATCACTCAGGTCCTTTAATGTAGCTGAGACTTCATTTTTCTAAGCATAAAAAAAGTTTTCAGTCCAATTTGTAGTCTTGAAAATATCCCTTGAAGGTTAGAGCAGGAAATCGCATGACTTGTACAGGTGGCCTTGTAAATCAAAGGTTAAATAATGTTTAAATCAAAGGAAGGTTATTCAAAATTAGAATGGCTCCATTTTTGAATGTATGAAATTTAAAAAGGAAAGTTTAACTTTATATAAAAAAAGAATTGGCTAAATTTACCTTCAAAGATTGTGGCTAGTATGAGAGAGAATAATAATAATAATAATTAATAATAATAAAAAGAAGATAGATACTGCCCATTGACTGTAGTCAGGTTGCCATAATGTAAACAAAGGGAAAATTTGGTTTCAAAATGTGTAATTATAACTACCAACAAATTGAAACAAAATGTAAAAGGCTGAATTCTGTCCCACTGTACACACACTTTCTTGTTCCACTGATTTGACTTCCATGGGATATAGGCCAGTGCTCCTTACTTAAAGGTTTAGGGTGATATTCTGATCTCACTTACACTCTTTCTGTGGGACTGAGGTATAACTGAGGAAGCCCTTAGTCAGAAAGTTCAATATGAGCCAGTTTTTTAGGTATCAACATTTTCTTGCACTTGTTAGCTTGTTGAGGACAGATAAATGAACAACTTCCAGTAATAGCCCATCTTGATAGTACTATTGTTAGCCTGTTCATCCTGTCATATTTTTTCTTTCAGGTCCCCCCATATGTACCAGATCCTGGCTTGGAAATACACTCCCCCATCTCACTCTCCCAATAGCGCTGTGCCTTAGGAATGTAGGGGGAGCGTGACAGCTGCTTCACTGACCAATTTTAAAAGGAGCCAGCTCTGGCCCCCACTAGTGCTTGGCTTTTCCCCTTGCCTACTTCTGAGAGTCTGTCCTCATCAACGTTTCCAGAATGAGGGACTCTTCGCACCCTTTTACTTACTAGTGCACACAGACAAGGCAAGGTGCCTGTATGTTTTGTTCTTATGTATTTCATTTATCATGAAAATGCAGGTTGGCAGCGGGACAAGGACATGCATTTAACACAGAGATTGCAAGAAAAGGTGCACCGTGCACACCAGCAGAAATGATAGAGTAGTGAGCTACCATCAGCCACTCATCCCAGTGTAACTGTATTGGCCTCAGTGGAGGTAGACCGTCTTTAAGTCAGTGGAATGTTCAGACCCCGTGGGCCTGTGTCCAAACAGAAGTGCATTGTGGGCACAAAATAAAACTAATATACGAGAGAGAAGATTAAGCAGGCATTTAATAAATATATTTCTGTCTTGGTAACAACCCTTACCTCTCCATATCTTTGATCTAATGAAACTCTTATTAGATCGGGCATGGATTTGATTATCTCTCTATCTCTGAATATATATAAAAAGAATTTTCCTGCGAGATGACAGAATGACATCATCTGCATCCACAGGAGCCAAGCCCCACCCATTCCCAGCCTGGCCCTCCCCAGGGGCCACCTGGAGAGCTGGAGCTGCCATGCTGCCACCCTGGCCCGTCTGGGGGAGAGGGACGTTGCCGCAGGCTCCCTGGCCACAGCCTCGGTCCGGCCCTCCCCAGCAGCCCAGGGAGAGGGAAGCCAAGGCTGGTGCAGTCTTGGTGGCCCAGAGAGTAAGTGGGGGAAGGGAGAGCCAAGGCTGGCGTAGCCTTGGGTGCATGGGGAATGGGGAGGGGAGAGCCTGGGCTGGCATGGCCTCAGAGGCCAGGAAGGTTGGCGCGCATGGGACACAACCCTCTAGTATGCCTCAAATCAATTTTCTTAATACTCTGTAGGATGCTAAATATCAGTTAATCGAATAGTCGAGTAACCTCATACATTCTTATCAGTTACTCGACTACTCTGTAGTCCCCAGGGGCGGAGCCAGCAGCCAGTGAGCTTCAGCCCCACTTCCGAGAAGCCCACTGCCACTCCGCGCTGCTGCCTCTGTATTTGAGGCAGCAGCGTGGGGTGCTGAGCGGGAGCTGGTCCGCCAGAGAGAACAGTTAAAAAACTACTTCCCCTTGCTGACCAGTTTGCCTGTCGCCCCATGCTGCTGCCTCCGATACAGCAGCCCCTGTCCGGGGGAGTCTAGCTCCTAGACCCAGTGCGAGTCGGGACTGAGCCGAGCTGCCTGCTGCCTAGCTCCTAATACACTTCAAATGCAAAGCCACAGACTGGGGGTAGATCCTGGACCTGGCATGAGCCAGGACTGAGCTGGGCTGCTTGCCTACCCAGCTCCTAATACACTTTAAATGCAGAGCTGCAGCAGGAGTAGGTACTGGACCAGTTGCAAGCCAGGATTGGTTTGGGCTGCTGGCCAGCCTGCTAAAAAAATTACTGGTGGGGGGCGGGACAGGAAATGCATGTAGTTTATAGCATTAACTGATAAGCTTTTGCATGCCTAATACTCTGTGGACTTCACATGATCTTTCTGAAGTGTGTAAGGCTGGGAGGGAGGGGGAAATGTGCCATAATTTACAAAAAGGTCTCCTCTTCTCTCTGTGGAAGCATATCACTGCAGAGATATTAATAGGCACATGGATAAAGAGAAGTGGATACTCCTAAGTAGTGATTGTTAAAGATCCCGATCAAGCTACCATTGAAGTCAACAAGAAAATTCTCATTACATTCAGCGGAGCTGAATCAGGCCCTAGGACTTACGGGTTTCTAGCTCTGAAGGAATTAAAAGAACACTGTTTTTTCCCGTTGGGCATTGTAACTATCTGAAATTAAGAGATTTATAGAGAACTTTTGGCATGAGGACTCTTCACCTCCAAATGTCACTGAGGAGTTTTGAAAGCATCATACACAGGATGTGATAAATCTAGGGTTTTTTTTAAGATTTAGGTGCTAAATCAGCAATTAGATTGTTTTTAAGATAAATGAGGCTTCTGGAAAAAATAATAGGCAGGAAAAATGTGTTTAAATGACTTCTCGTTACCCATTTTATCACCGTGTGACCTACTCAGTCATCACTGGTGCTGTCACTCTCATAATCCTAAAAGCCTTGAAGCAACGTTTAGCAGCCACTGATTATCGCTGAGGCCTGTTTGCACCACTGTATTATAAATAATAATAACCTTTGTCCTAGTACTGGTATATACTAGACTAGTAAAAGGGGACAAAAATGACACATATGATGGCTTAGATTTGTATTATGGAAAACAGCAAATATTGAGATATTATTCCTTTCATGCAATTTTTGTTATCACTCTGCATATTCTTCTTCTTGGATCTTTTATGCCACTTGTGGGGAGACATATTTTGTGTGAAATATCTGTGTAAATGATTGCTCTCATTTTATCTGTGTATGAACACAGTTACTTATAGTTCCAGTTCACTCAGTTAGCCTCATTAGCACCAGCACTACAATTGACATGTACTTTTCCTCCCTCTCCCTTCTTTTTCTGTAATAAATTCTGAGAGTCCCCCTTTTTTCTTCACTCCAGCTCATCTGCAGAAGTGGGTTTTGCCCATGAAAGCTCATAATACTATACATATTTTTGTTAGTCTCTAAGGTGCCACAGAACTATTTCCACTACATGCATCTGACGAAGTGGGTCTCTGCCCACGAAAGATGATGCTCCAACACTTCTGTCAGTCTATAAGGTGCCACAGGACTCCTCGCCGCTTTTGCAGATTCAGACTAACACGGCTACCCCTCTGATACAGAACTATTTGTTGTTTTTAGTTACTTGCAATGCAACTTTGTGTGCAGTAATATATTCTACTCCACTGAGTACATTGTAGGTGGTTCCATAAAAAGCCAAAGGCTGTATTCACCACTAGCGTTAGAAAACACAATGTCAGTGACTGCAGTGAAATTACATGTGCTTATATGAGTAGAGTTTGGGTACATCTAGAATGCAACGCTATTTTGGGATACGTCTGGGATCCTGAAATAGCGTTTTCCACGTCTTTACAGCATGACCGTTATTTTGAAATGCAATTGAAATAACAGGCATGCTATTCTGATGTCCCAGTAAACTTCATTCCACGAGGATTAAGGGATTTTTTTGGAATAGCTGTCTGTTTCAAAATGTGGTGCTGTGTAGACAGTTCCAAATTTTGAAATAGACTATCTCGAAATAAGCTTTGTGATTTGCTGATCCTGGGCTGCACATGGCTTTTCAAAGCAGCAGCACTGAATGGAGCCCAGGGTCTGGCCCCAGGCTTCAAGCGGCACTGCTGCTTTGAAGTACAGTACCCCCTCGTCTCTTCCCTTCTTGCTGCCTCTATCTAATAGAGGGAGCAAGGGGGGAGAGGAAGTGACTAGTCGATTATCCTGTCGACTATCCGATAAGTATTTGCTTATTGGATAGTCGATTAGTCCTTCACATCTCTATTCCTAACGCTGTTATACACAATATTGTATAGACCATTGCAGTGTCTGAAAACATGGAGATAAAAAATAGGGGTTTTGTTTGAGGGGTGAACACTTAAAAGTGTGCCCTTGGGAAAAGACAAGACTATGGAAGTTATAAGGCTGTGGTCTGTGAATTTAGCATCCTTTAATCTTGCCCTTTTTAACAAGCTTCCTAATCCAGGATACATCTCCCTTGCTAGTTGCCCTGCTTGAGCTCTTAACACAAAAATAGTTCCTGCAGAGGCTGAATTCCTTTCATGCAGTGTAAATTGCTTTGTTTGAGGTTAGGAAGTATCCCATGATTTACTGCAGAAAAATCACCCTTCTCCCTAACAAACTATTTCTTTATCTCTCCCCTTCATCTGTTCTTACTGGGGGAAGGCTGCAGGATCTCTGCAAAGACCCTACTGCCCTCCAATGACTTGCCTCCCAGCCTGCTCTCTACTATGTGCTGACCTGTTTTCAAGCTGGCACAAAGCCCTCCTCCATAGAGTCTAGAGCAGGGATAATTGATTATTTTTTGTCAAGGTTCAAATTTTTTGGCCAAGGAGTAGTGCAGGTCCACACCACTACAACAATAATGCTAGACACATTTTAAAAATGGACAGTTCATTCAAAAGCATTTAGTGGTCCAGATTTGGTCTATGGGCTGCCTATTGACAACCCCTGGTCTATAGCCATGGCCCCCAAAGCCTCACTGGTGTGAAGGGCTTGAAGCATCCTTCAGTTCCAGATTGATTATGGTCCTGAGTCTGATCTCACTTACACCAATGTAAATCCATTGGCATCAGTGGAGTTACTCCAGATTTACACTACTGGGACTGAGACCAGAATCTGGTCTATTGAGTCAACAGAAGTACACTTTTAATTACATATATTAACTGCACTCCTCTGCGTGGTGTTTTGGTTGGTGTGGTGTGGTGTGGTGAGGGGGGTGGTGGTGGTGGTGGTGGTTTGGTTTTTTTGAGAGCGTGTCCTCCTCCAGTAGAAATTTCTGCTTTTAGTTATCTATGCTTTGGGATAGATTCTGATCTTCATTTCGCTAGTGACCCCCGAGTTATCTTACTGAAGTCAGTGGTGCTACTTTGTTTTCACACTGGAGTAGCTGAGGTTAACATCATGTCCTTTGCCTTTATTCTGCCATGCTTCTATCAATAAGAAATTTAGAAACAGAATCGCTGAGCGTGATGATGATACAGGAGGAGGAGAGTGACATGGAAACCTTAACCTCCCTGTTAGGAGTAATTCCTTCCTATGAGTGTTTCTAGGACCAAGTCTTAGTCTGATTCTGCATTATGGGCATAAAACGGTACCATGTTGTTCTGAATAGCATTTTAGATCTCCTTTGCATTCAACTTGCCCTGGTGTAAGTACAGATTAAAAGCCAGCCATGCTACTCGTTAAAGGTATATTTCGGGATAGGGGGAGACAGGTGAAATCCATGTGTCTCTTCAGTCCACAGAAGTGAGCCTCTCAGCCCGAGTCAACAGAGTCAAATAAGTAGTGCTAATACTGATATGGCTTGGGCTATTTTCAGAGCACTAGCATGAGCCCTGTTAGCCCAAGTCTGCCAGTGCAGGCTGGGAAAGCTCATTGTGTATACTGCCGCATAGAGAAACTTTATGGGTATGTCCATACTGCGTTCCTCTTTCGAGAGAGGCATGCAACTTCAGCCGAGCGAAATTGCAAATGAAGCACATATTCGAATTTTCCACACTTCATTTGCATAATGGTGTCCAGGTGCTTCTTCGAAATATCCATTTCGGAAAAAGCCTGCCATCTAGACAGGGTTATTTTGGAAAAAAAACCTTTTTTCAAAATAACTCTTACTCCTTAAAAATTAGGTTTAAGGGTTATTTCGAAAGAAGGTTTTTTTTTTCAAAATAACCCCATCTAGACGGCATTTTAAAATTCGAAATAGGGTATTTCGAAAAAGCATCCGGATGCCATTATGCAAATGAAGTATGAGAAATTCACATCTGTGCTTCATTTGTAATTTCGCTCGGCTGCATTTGCATTCCTCTCTCGAAAGAGGAATGCAGTGTAGACATACTCTGAGACCTGGGTTTTAGTTTCACTTGTGCTGGTTTTATACCATTACAACTCTACTGACCTCAACTGAGTTACTCCTGATTTACACCATTTTGAAAGGAGAACTTAGTCCATGGTGTTTAATTAAAAATAAAATTAAAGCAGAAACCTTCCAAAATTTCTTCTTGAATCACTCTGAATTATCTTATTTTACAAACTTTTGCTAATCAGTTGAGAAACAAATAGTGCATGAGCATTTAGAACTCTCCTTAGAGTGCTCTAAAAGGTAATGAAAATGGAATATAATGACCATACAGCACTTAGTATGATTTAGATGGATTACTAGAGTTTAGGCACTCTCTCATCTGATGAGCCTGTTTGTTGATAGATTTGGATTTCATTAAAGTGCTTGTAATTAAAGCCATTGTATATTTGCTCACTATTCCCACTTGGCCAATTAATTTAATCTTGCTGTTTGCTTATATAAATATAAATTGAAATATCTTGAATGGCTTTTAATAGCTGTTTGATTTTACAGTTTCATGGAGATTTTTTTTTAAAGTATTCTAAAGTGTAAGCTCCTTGGGGCAGGAATGGTCCTTATCTTTGTGCTCCACAGAGCACAGATAGTCAGTGATGGACAAATAGTAAATAACAGAGAGAGATGTGCCCAGGGGCGCACACAATGGAGGCAGGCAGAGGCAAGGCCTCCCCAATCAGTGGGAGGGGAGGAGGCACAGAACTCCTCCAGCTTTGGGCTGGGGCAGGAAGTGATAGCTCCTCCAGCCCTGGGCTGCGGAGGAGAAGCTGGGGGACAGCGAGCTCCATTTGTGATGGGGAAAACCAGTTTCTCCAGCTGCAGAAGGACCCAGGGAGTACCCCTCCAAAAGCAGCCAAATTTTTATTCCTGTGCTCATCCATGTAGTTCAGTGAATGTTGGTTACTTTACTTTCTTATGAAAGAAACCAATTTAATCCTATTACTTAATTTGTTATGATTTGGGGAAAAAAACATCCCGGAAGTCTAAAAATAAAAGGTTGCGAGAAGAAAAAGAATTTCTAAAACTTTGTGAAAATTTCTTTCTTTCTTCCCTCACCCCACACACACATGATAGTCTCATCTCCTTTAATTCATATAGTTTAAAATGATCACAGTATATAAGGGAATGAGAAAAAATAAAAAAGTAATACTGGTAATGTCTGTTCTAAATAATAACTGTACATGGGGCATAAAGGAATAGTCCTTCATAGATGTTGCATAATTCATACAGTAGACAGGCCTACATGGGATCATTTTACAGCAGAGGCCAAAGATCAGAATTTGTAGCAAGAAATGAAGAAGGTGCTCCGTGCTGATTTGTGTGGGTGTGAATTTTTAAATCAAATTAGTGCGATGTGGCATAGGAATGAAAAAGCAAATGATTTGCATTATTTAACAACATTGTGT
>CM057847.1:61399069-61409253 GCA_030068395.1 Apalone spinifera | reverse complement strand
AGAGCAGGGGGCAGGGAGTGACTGGCCAGGGAAGACCGGGAGGAGAAGTCCGGGAGAATCAACCAACCGGCCAGCTAGGAGGGGGCGGGGGAGTGAATCAGCTGGTGGGGAGCAGGACTGACCTGGGCTGTGCAGATCTCAGGGTGTTCCTGTCCCACGCGAGTCAGTCCGGCTGCGCTTGACCAGCGTGCGGGAGCATGGACTGGGCTGCCCCTCGTCCTCACACACAACCAGGACACCCCACCTCCCAGTCACTCTCTCCGCCCCCGCCAGGCTTCCATCCGGCGCCCAGCCAGAAAACCAGGAAATACCAGACATTGCACATGTCCGGTATTTTCTGGAATTTTTTTTACCAGGCAGAGGGCCCAAAAACCAGACTGTCTGGTAGAAAACCGGACACCTGGCAACCCTATAATAAATCATTTTGGCTGAGTAAAGGAATTAAAAAAAAAATCTCCATCTCCTTGCAATTTGTCAGCACTGCAGTTTGAGAATGACCAGTTAATCCCTTCCTGCTTTTTTCAGAGACAGCTATAGGACCAGATCAGTCATGGATCCTTGCGAATAATGCATCTTTTAATTCTTTTAGTTTACAAAACCAAACAGATCTGGAGGGGAAAAGAGAGTAGCTACACTATTCATGGTCAAAATCTTCCCAAGTGGCCAGTGATTTTTGGATGCCCTGCTATAGACAGGTATCCAAAAATTGTCACCCCAAATCAATGTCATCTTTGGAAAATTTTGCTTTATACCTCTTCTGCATTGTCCACTCAGGAGAGATGGCTTGATGCCATTTTCTCAGGCTATTTGATGAACGTGAAATACATTCCAGTTGAGAGCCCATGATCAGTCTCCTTAAAGTTCTCCACAGACTCAAAGGCCTCAGGAAAGAGTGGGAATGTGACATGCTCAGCATAAGGATTCCATTGTGAAGGTGAGTGATGGTGGTCCATGCAGACAAAAACACAGATTATATGTAGTAGGAAAGGCCATGATCCGTATCTGAATTAAATGTCAGATCACCTTCAGCTAATCTGGTGTTCAACTATCTCATTTTATTATGTTTTCCTGGGATGTTCAGCAAATACAACTATTTGCTAGAGTTAAAAGGGCCTGATTCTCATTTACGTTAAAGCCTCTTAATACTGTTAAAGTTATTAAAGGGACCTTTGTGCAGTTGAAAGTTAGACCCCAAATACTTCAGATTATATGGGTAACCAAGTCTCTTATGTGATACTTTTCTGAATACTGTAGAACTATTTTTCTCCATGGAGTAAGTCTGGGATGAGTGAGTGGTTTTTAAAACAGGATTTAAATATTGCAGCTATGCATTTGTTGTACTGAGAAAATGTTGTGATAACATTTATCCAGTTGTAATCTGAAAACAAAGTGTACACTGAGTGAATGCCATCTCACAGAAGGAATTAAAGGGATCTGGATAGCTCAGGACTAGAGTACAGTGTTCAGTCACTGGTTCAGATCCATTCCAGATTCAGTGGGAAAAGATTTTTGACTCAGTAGGGACAGTTCAGTGGAGATGTCTGTCTTGGTCATGGCAGCAGTTTGCAAATGAATATACTGCTGCATGGGCTTATTAGAGAGCAGGAGATCACCAGCCTTGTTTGGAATAAAGTGCTCCATTTTGATGGCTTTGCCATAGGAAAAAATATACTCTGAGAATTAAAGTTCAACCAAAAGAAACAGGTTAAGAAACAAGAGGGACTTGCATGAAATGAGCGATTGCAAACATATGATTTATCCTGAAAGAAAACAAGATGATGAATTTATTTGGGCACTGGAGACAGACCCATTTAGCAAAGCACTTGAGAACGTGCCTTAGTTTAAGCACGCACATAATCCCATTGGCCTCAAATTAGTTTGCCGAGGTGGGGCCACAGAGAAAATGCCTACTTCGGAATATTTACAATAGATAGAGGGGGCATAATTGAGTTCAAAATAAAGAAGGACCCTTTTTTATATTGCTCCATAGTATAAATACAAGGGAATACTAAAGGGCAATAATCTTAGTACAAATAGAAGGGAATATATCTTTACACAGCATCTAGTCAGCCTGTGGAATTCACTGCTCGGAGAGGTCATCAAGTCAAATACTGTAGCTGGATGAATTTATGACCACTAATAATGTCTGTAGCTATGCAAACTAAGCTAATGATAAGGGCAATCAAGTCTTATACCTCAGGGCATTCACCTTCAGGACCAGGAAGGAGTTGTTTCTATCCTGGTGGTAGTGCAAATTGAAAGCTCTTCCTGGCACTTCCTGAATTCTTTTCATGCATTACTTGTTAAAACTGATGGTTGCTGCTGTCATAAAAAAATAATTAAAAAAACCCAGCAGGACACTTTTTATTAGTAACCAAGAAAGACAGGTGTGCATGTATTATGACAGAGGTTAATATTAAGAGAACCAGCCTTGTTAAATTTCACACAGGTCAGTGCAAATTGATTACATTGCTTCTGCAGAACAGAGACTTTTTTTTTTGTAGCCACTGCATGGTGACTCCACTAGAAATGATACAATTACATGGTAACTCCCATTAGCCCTGATAACTGTGAAATTAACTGTTGTTACAAGTGTGTATTGGTGACCTGGAGGAAGGAACATGCCCCCAAGGAAGCATTTAAAAAAGGAATGGGAAAGGGAGCCAGATAGCCAAAAGCCAATATAATTCAGCAATACTGCTTGATAGGATTGTAGGTCTACATATGATTTACACTATACACAGTAATGTATGCCAATGAGGTTAAGACTAAAAAGGAAATTAGGGCTATACTGTGTCTTTACATTTCATGTTGTTTGGAACACTATTCAGGAAAGGGTTCTAATAATAGTATTGTTATTCCTTTTGATTTGTGTGGTTAACCAATATTCAATGTCCTGCAGCTTGTTTCATTTGTAGGAAAAATTGGTGGACTCCATATAATTCTCTGATGCAATCCTATTTATTTACAAAGAATAGAAACAAAGTCCTGTTTCTCTGAACACAGTAGGAATTAAATATGAGCAGTTTCTTGGTTGATAGTTCCAAGACTCTTTTTTGTAACTGCCTTCCTGAAAAGAGATGCTTTCCAGCATCAGGGCATAAAAGAATTTCCTTAGAATATCTTCAGACTGCCGTGTCTTTGAAATATTAACTACTTGCTAATATAGGGAGTAGTATAAAGAGAATTGTAGATCACAGAGGTTAACTCTGTCCCTACCCCTCTTTTGCTCTCCCACTGTTTACAGCATAAGAGCAAATGACAGGCAGAGGGACTGGAATGGAAGAGAGACCTTGAGAGAAGGACCTGTGCAGGAGATTGGAAGAAAGGGGCAGCAAGGGGGCGGGACATGGTTTGGACACTGGGAGAAAGTGCTACCCCTGAAAAAGAGCCAAATAAGTGTATAGAAGATGGTGTAAAACTGCCACCACCTTAGAAAAAGATCTGCCAAGATGAGTTTTCCAGACTTTTTTTCCCTCCATTTTTAGAAGTGCCACACTTCTGTGTCCTGTGGGTCAGATTGTGCCTGTGCCCTGTGTGGCTAAAAAAAAAAATCTGTGGGTGGAGAAGAGTACCTCATAGGCACAATTACAGGACCCCTCTGCAAGAGACTGAGGCACTGATAAGATACATGGAGCAGAGCCTACTGTCACCCCTTTAGGTGTATGTAGCAATGGAGAGCAATTCTTACTGGAACTCTCCCTGAGAGAGCTCTGTTCCTCGTCACTTCTTATCTAGGCATAGATCTATCCAGGCATAGTTGAGCACTTTAGGAGCCATGTTCAGTAGATCTACTGAAAGTAGTGGGTTGAATAAGATGATCAGGATTTGAATCAATGGGCAACATTTTCAAAAACACCTTAGTGACTTAGGAGGACAAAGTCAACATTCTCTAGAAGTGGTAAAGGATACGTCTCACATAAAATTATTGGAAATTTACTCCTAAGCCACTTGGGTGCTTTTGAAAATTTTACTCAACACAGCAAAATCAAACCCATCAAATTAGCAGAGAGCCCAGCCACCCACTTTGGTAAGACCAAATAGATTATTCAAAAGCAGGTGCCTTGGATGCAGGGTTTGTTTCTTGGCCTAGTCTTTACAAATATAAATCATTGTACAGTAGTTGCAGGAGGAAAGATGGTATACGATGTATTTGGGGAAAGAACAACTTGTGGCATCTGCCAACACTACTGTAGTTAAACTTGTGGCAGCAATTTCAAAAATACTGTATGCATAAAAGGCTTCCTTGTGGGGAATGGGAAGCAGGTGAAATGTCATTGGCGTCTAATTAGGTTAATGATATTTGCTGGCTCCCTAAGGGATGGGAAATTCTAGTAGAGACAAATCTGACGTAGCAAAGAAAAGCTGGACAAAGACAGTGGTTAGGTATGTACTGATAAACCAAGAAGGATAGGGTGTGCAGGATGTCTTAGGCCACTGTGAGGATGGTCGGAATTTGCATATGTTGCATTCTTGTGCATTAAAGATGACAAGAATCCAGTCTGGGGAAAACTGGTCACGTTCCTTCTAGAGATGTAAGAGAGTAATTGTTAAACAGTTAACTGATAAGCATTAGCATATCAATTTCTGTTACAGTTACACTCTTTGCTGGTGTGCACTGACTTTTGACTGCTAGCCCTGTTCCTGGTAGAGATGTTAAGTATCGACTAATTGACTAATCAAATAATCGATGCATTTTGCATCGACTATTTGATTAGTCAATAGGGCACCTCCGCCTTTGAAGTGTAGCAACAGCCCATGGGCTGTTGCTACACTTAAAAGGCAAAAGCACCGCGTGGAGCCCAGGGTCAGCAGGGGGATGGGGACTCCCCCACTGACCATGGGCTCCGTGTGGCACTGCCACTTTGAAACACCACGAGGAGCCTGATGCTGGGCTCCCCACAGCATTTCAAAGCAGCAGCGCTGAACGGAGCCCGGGTCAGCGGGTGATTCCCCAGCTGACCCCGGGCTCCCCACGGTGCTGCTGCTTTGAAACACTGTGTGCAGCTTGGGGCCATCCCAGTTGGCCCCAGGCTGCATGCGGTGTTTCAAAGCGGCAGCACTGTGTGGAGCCTGGGGTCTGGCTCCACGCTCAAAGCAGCGCTGCCGCTTTGAAGTACTCCCTCCTTCCCCTCCCCCCCATTGCTGTCTCCTTCTGATAGAGGTAGCAAGGGTGGGGGAAAGTGACTAGTCGACTAGTCCTTCATATCCCTAGTTCCTAGGGAGCCCCGCGCTGAGGGCTTTGCAGTATAAAGCTTACACTTCAGAGCCTGTAGTGCAGCTGGCTCCTCAGAAGTGGGGCTGGCAGCTGGTGCACCCCAGGATCAGGTTTATATACCATATACCAGTTCCTGGCTTCTGGCCCTGCTCCTGGGGAGCCAGTTGTGCTGCGGGTTCTGAAGTATAAGCCTTATAGTGCAGAGCCCACAGTTTGTTGGATTTTTAATGGTTACACGGTCACTTTTATAACTTTTTTTTTTAAATATCCCTACTTCTTTCTCCGTTCATTAGAGGACTGCAACACAATAGAATGAATAATTCCTCCCTGGTCTGTCCATGGACTGTATGACTGTAGCTGCTGTTGTCTGAAACCAGTGCATCAAAGAGATTAAATGTAACCCCTGAATCTGGAAGTGTGAAATACACCCTTTAAACTGGACCACACAAAAGCATGTCCTGTTGCAAATCTGGCAGCAAATAAAAGTTGGGGTTTTAAACAAAATGTTTTAGCTGCAGTGTATACAATATACTTTGTATGCAATACTGAAAATGCAGAATAATAATTTTCTCTCTCCCCCTCACCTCCTTCTTCGTGATAGAACTTTGTCATATTTCTTTGAACTTAAGACTAATGAGCCACTTCTCAAAAAAGTGAGGATTATATAGTGTTACAAGAAACATTTGAGGCCTCTACATCTAACTTCTCTTAGCAGTCTCGTATTTCTTCTGCTGTTTATCAGGGATCTACCAGGTTACCCTTTCTGAATGTTAGCAAACTCTTCAGAGACGCAAATTCTCCTTGGGTCAAAATGAATCCTAAAAACCTCATAGCTAAGATGTACGAGCCATTCGGCAGGCTATAGAAATCCCCTGTTTGTGGGGCTCTATCAGCTAGTATAGCATATCAGACTATAACAGCAAGGTCATCTTACTGGACAGCAGAGGTGTTTAAGCCATGGTGAGCCAAGAAAATGGAAATTGAGGGTTAGATTAAGCATTTGCGTGAAGCCCAACTATGAGAGGATATGCCCCCAAAGGGGTAACTTGAGGAAGGAATCTGTTTTCTGTGAAGCACAATTCCTTAACTGCTCCCCAGGGCTCTTTGGGGACAATAATCCTCTACTGTGCTGGTTGGCACATTATGAGGTAGCATTAAGACTCTGACCATTCTTGTGTTGAGGGGGAGAGGGGGCAGAATTAGCTGATTCCCCCTCATGCCTGCAGCAGTAATTGCAAAAAGCTGCACAGGGACTATGGAGGGGGAAGAGTAATATTACTCCATTTTACACCCTGTATGAATCCCCAGAGCTGGGCCATGATCAGGCTATTTATGAGTAAGGCAGCTAATCCGTTTAAACAGCTTAGCCCTCCTCCCTCCCCCCTCAGAAAATGCTACTCAAGAAGATTTGAAGAAGAGAAAGTGTATGAAGTTCCTCACATGGAATGTCTTCCAAATTATTCCCTGGGGAAGAGGTAGGGTTACCAGATGGCTTAAAAAAAAATACCAGACACACTTGATCTCAAATGGGGGGACACGACTGGGAGGGGAGCAGGACTGGCCGGGAGGAGGTGAGGGAAGGGGGAAACCAGCCGGCAGGAAGCAGGGCTAGTCAAGAGGGCGTTGGGGGGAGCGGTGCTGGCCAGGGGAGATTGGGTGGGGAGAGGGGGAGGGAACCAGCCAGCAGGAAGCAGAGCTGGCTGGGAGGGGAGCGGGACTGGCTGGGAGGAGGTCAGGGGGAGCCGGAGGAAAGAATAGGCCGGTGGGGAGCGGTGCTGGCCTGGGCACACGCGGATCCCAGGGTGCTGCCCACCCCGCGCATGGTCCCAGCGAAGTACGGGCAAGTCCTCCCCCAGGGATTCCATCCCGCCCCGGCCCTACCCCCACCTCCTCCTCTCTCCTGCGTAGTTGCGTACTGCCTGTCTGGTAGACACACTCACGAGCGTGTGTATCAGCCAGGCACTATGCAACTACATACTGATACTCATAATACAAAAATTTACTTAATTTGAGAAAATACCGGACATTTATATGTCCGGTATTTTCTCAATTTATTTCCCAGACAGAAACCTCAAATACTGGACTGTCCGGTTCAAAACCAGACACCTGGCAACTCTAGGGGAGGAAGAGTATTAATACTAACAGCATCTGCCAACAACATGGCTGTGCAATAAAATGGCTTCCCATCCTTGGAGTTTGCCTCCAGCCTTCATAAACTACCTCTTAAAATGGCTAATTTATGAAAGATTTTAATTATTTTAATTACCAGTATTTCTTGCTGTATGTCATAAATTGTACAGAAGGGGAATTTGGATTTTTTTTTAAACCCAACTTTTATTTGCTGCCAGATTTGCAACAGAACATGCTTTTGTGTGGTCCAGTTTAAGTGTGTATTTCACACTTCCAGATTCAGGGGTTACATTTAATCCTTTTGATTCATTGGTTTCAGACAACAGCAGCTACAGTCATAGTAGCGGGGCTAAGCACACTAAGTTAACTGTTGTAGCAATGTAAGATGTGTGCACGTGACAGTGAAAGAACATGTACATCTATGTTTGCATGCACATATAGACAATCTAAAAGCAGGGACAGTTTTGTCCTGCAGCTGAAGTACAATTTTTTATGTTAATGGTGAATTAGGACAAAATATTGGTTGTAACTTAGGCAAATGTTCATTTTGTTGATCAGTTACTATCCTACCAGTCATATCAAGACATTATAAGAAGTTCAAATCTTACAACAGCTTCTACCACATCACTAGCAGCAATCTGTAAACCATTGACCTTTCACTCCTCTTCTGACAGGAACAGCACTAGAAGCTACCAGAGTGTGTCAGTGTGTGGGATTAACTTAAATGGCATTATTGACCCAGAAAGCAACCTCTTTCTAGCTATAATAAGCAATATGAAGTATTTCTTCATACAGAGACATCTAAACTCTAGTGTTTCTTGTAACACTATATAATCCTCGCTTTTTTGAGAAGTGGCTCATTAGTCTTAAGTTCAAAGAAATATGACAAAGTTCTATCACGAAGAAGGGAGTGAGGGGGAGAGAGAAAATTATTATTCTGCATTTTCAGTATTGTAACACTATATAATCCTCACTTTTTTGAGAAGTGGCTCAGTAATATAGGTTGAACCTCTCTAGTCCAGCATCCTTGGAACCTAACCAGTGCTGAACCAGAGAATTTTCAAATCATGGGAGATCAATGTTGTCTAGCAGCATTACCGGCACTTTCACTGCTTGATGGGCTCTTAGAAAACAATTGGGGTAAATTAGAGCTAAATAACAGCACAGAACACTGAGAGCCAGGACTGGTGGCTGTAAACAAACGTTATGGGATTATAGGAAACTTGGCCACACCCATAAGTGGACATCTGGCTAACTAAAATCATGCTGGACCATGGATGTTGCTGGATTAGGGAGGTTCAACCTGTAAAAGGGAAGGCTGCCAGCCATGCTTTAAGGATATATCAGCAGTTCTAGTAGAAGCCCCATTTTTCCTGGACTCTCTGATTTACAATGGACCATTGCATACATGGACCTACAGTTTCCATGTGAGAACAGGTGCAGCACTCCATGGGGGACACACTCCCTCTCCCTAAATGTTGGACTATCCTGTGAATGTTCCCTTTAGAAATGCAACTCTTTGCTCTTCTGCTCAAGAGGCACCTTTAATCGGAAACAGGACTCTGCTAAAGACCTTGTAATAAGACCTTGCGAGGTAGATTTGATCTGTACTTTGTCTGCCTTAATATACTGCTTCTCTGTATCCTTAGAATACTGTTTCTTCAATGGACTGCATAGTTCAGGGAGGACCCTGGCAATTGGGAAGAACAGAAAAGGTTACAAGGCCAAATCAAAACAGGCGTATCTCCCAAAAGTTAAAATGACTGAAGAAACTTGGGGATAAACCGGGCTATGATGCATAAATGATTTTCTGTGAGGGATTTTACTGCTCCAGTGAAGGAGCCATTGGCAGAGGCTTGATAAGGCCGATTTCCTGTCCTTAATAAAGCTTTCATTGTTGCCAGAAAGAAACCCTGCAATTCTTATTGAATATTTCTTTTGAAGAGAGGAAGGTTAACAAGTAGCCTACAACTGTTCAGGCACAGGCACTGCCATTGCTCTGCAAGTGAAGTTCAAAAGGTAGGGAAAGAATGAGCGCTATTGAGTGCATGAGTGAAAGTAGGAGGGAGAGAGGCCAATTGGCTGAGTAAGTGATGCAGTTACTTACCTTTCACAAGGAAACGATGGAAAGATTAAAAATCCCTTAAAAAATACTGCACCCTAATTCACAAGTTACCATTCTTAGGAGCCAGGAGTAAAAGGAAAATGGTTTGGAGCTGAAGTGAATTGAATGTTACTGGGATGTAGAACTAGGGGACAGTATGACTTTCCCCACTGCTGTCATATGTATCACGTGTACCTTCCTGCACTCCAGGACGATTCACATTTTTGGGACAGATGCCTAAGCTGGGAGAATGGGGCTTTAATTTGCAGTTGGAGCCCCAGCCCCCTCCCCAGGCTAAGGGGCGCCCTCTGAATCTGCAGCTCCCATTGTTTTAGAAGGATATAGGATAGGGCTGGGCAAATTCTGGCCCATGAGCTGGATCTGATTTGTAGGATTAGCCCCTTGTGGGCCCCCCACTTCTATATTTACCTGTGCCTCCACAGATGTTGGGCAGTCACAGCTCTCGTTGGCTGTGGATCGCTGTTCCTGGCAAATAGGAGCTGTAGGAATTGGTGTCCCGGTACATGCTGCATCCCACCACTCCCATTGGCTGCGAATGGTGATCCACGGCCAATGGGAGCTGTGATTACCTGATACTTGCGAAGGCGCAGATAAATATAGCAGCAGGGGCCTGCTAGGGCAGTGTTTCCCAATTTTATTTGGCCAAGGAACCCTTTTCAGCATTTCAAGGAACCCCTAGGTTTGTCAAGCCAAAAAAAAAAAAGGGGGGGG
>CM057847.1:61363601-61395049 GCA_030068395.1 Apalone spinifera | reverse complement strand
TGTGGTCTTTGGTGGCCAGGCTGGCAGCTATCCTGCCATAGACAGCCACTTTCCCCCATCTAGTGCGAAGATCGTGGATGTTGGGGGATCCCCCCAAACCCGAATAAGGTCCGTGATCTCCGCCCTGGACCAGGAAGGCACCCACCTTCTCCGGGCCCTGGCAGGTTCCTGGGAGCTGGCAGACTGCTCCTGGGGAGCAGTGGAGGGCTGGCTGCCAGTGGCTTGCTGGCTCATGTTTTGGGGTCATTGGGTCAGGGGGAGTGACTGCTGGATCTGGGCTGGCAGGCTTGGAGCTGGCACAGGCACTATGGCCAGAGTCAACCCCTTTAAGGGCTCCGGGGGTGGGGGGGGGAGGGAGAGGAGTGTTCTTTGTTGAGGCCAGTATGGCCACCAGGGCACCCTGGGAAGGGCTGGAGGCCCCCTATTTCGAAATAAGTGTCTACTCCACACTTATTTTGAAATAGCAATTTCGAAATTGGCGTTATTCCTCGTGGAATGAGGTTTACCAATTTCAAAATAAGTCCTCCGCTATTTTGATTTAAGTTCGAAATAGCGGTTGGCTTGTGGAGATGCTAGGAAAGTTATTTCAAAATAACAGCTGTTATTTCGAAATAACTTTGATGTGTAGACACACCCTGTGAGAGAGAAAGAGATTTCTATTAACACCATTCTGTGGCTAGCAATCTTATCTCTTCTCTGAACACTGCAGATTATGTGAAACAGACTTCCGTAACAGGTTTTTAGCTTACGTTCAGTCAGGCACTGACTGAAAGTGTTACAGTCTATGCATCTAATTTGTTAAGTAGATGCTGAATTAAACTAGATATAATGATGGACCCCAAGTGTTTTGATTCTATCAAAGCAAGGCAAACTTCAACCATGACATAAATAATAATATTTTGCATTTCTACAGCATCTTCCAGTTGAAGGTCTCAAGTGAATGCTTTACAAACATTAATGAAATGCACCCTACTATGTAAATACTATTAAACCCCATTCTACGTGTGGGGAAACGTATGCACCCTGGGATTTAGTTAATAGGGGTAGGACTAGAACCCAGGCTGGCTAACATCAAATTCTATGGATAACTTCAAGATCGTATTTTTTTCTCCTGCAGTAAAGAATTTAAATTCTGATCTATCAGCAGCCATTGGTATACACCCTGAGGATGCAGCAAAAGAGGAGGTGGAGGTGGTCTCATTTTTATAACAGGACAACAAATAGGGCCTGAGGAGCGACATATGTCTTGTCCCATGTTCACTCAAAAGCTTTTGTTGTAGCATGAAAGCCTGCATTGTTCCATGCTTTGTCTTTGGCTACTGATCGAGGCTGTGATGTGCTGCCAATATTTTAACAATGACTTTCTCAAAATGTGTCACATTGACTTGTGTTAAATCTTGGGTACAAGGAATGCGTGTATTCACAGGGGAGAGAGGTGAGAGAATGGGGAAATCTATTAATGTCTTTTAATCCAGAATGTGCTCTCATAGCCAATCCATAGCTAGGGGTGGGAAGGCAACACCACTGAACAGCCTACTGCATATTAGGTGTACATACTGGGTATACTTAAATACTTTGTTCCTGAAAAATAGGCTGATTGTGTTGATGTTAGATTACAGGATTTGACTTGGGGTAGGAGGGAAAGAAAATGCTGGAAGGTTACTACAGATGTCTGCCCTGTGAATCTGATGCCTCCTGTGTTCTAAAGGCAAACTATTTTCTTCTCAAATACATTCTTTTTTAAAGTTTCATGCACGAATGTCAGACTTAGCAAGGACAAATTAGCATCATTTTAAAAGGAGGATAAAGTGTCCCAGTGGGCAGGAAATCTGCAGCTCACCCTCTGAAACAATATTTTTGATGAAAGAGTCATGTGGAATTCCTCCCACTCCACAGTAGCCAGGTCCAATAAAGAGGCAAATACAATCATGTTAGTTTTAACTCAATTGTTTATAGATTCTCAGGTCTGAATTACTCATGCCCTTACTCTCATGAATAGTCACCTTGATGTCAGTGGGAATGATTGAGGGTTTGCAAGCAAGATTGATCACCTACTCCAGACATACAGCTCTGATTCTCAGCTGTGCTCAAGCCACTTTTCACTGTGTCTGTGGCATAAAAGGGCCTAAAAGAAGCCCAGTTCCTTCAGCTAGCAGCTCGCTGTGGGGAATGGCAGATAGGCAGCCATACTATATGACCAAGTGTCCGAAGGAGTGTGCTGACTAAGGAATGGCCTATTGATAGCTGTGGGGTGGCACCATAAATTCAAATAATCCACGAAGTGCTTGGCACTCGGGCCATATACATCCATAGCCAAATCCAAAAATTGGAGGTGGGGGCACTCAAAAGTGTCACGAAACCACCTTTGCCCTTCACCTCCTTGTGTTGTATCTTCTGAGGAGCACAACTCAGAATCTGGCCTTGGGTTCTGGTGTTTGTTCTCTGGTTTCTGATGAGTATGTGGATGGGGTTGGAATTACCAAACATATACACTAGAAATAGAATGTCTGCTCGTGACAGAAGCATAAATATCACCAGAGGTCTACTGGTTTATGCAAGAATGGATGAAAGAGTTGTGTGCAGGTAAAGTCAGGGGAGCTGTTAACTGCTGTCTGTCCTGTGGAATATGATTGTAATCATAATACAGATGTTTCATAGTTGCAAATTTGAACAGCAATATCAATGTTTTAGTTTAGAGTGCTGGACAGAGATACAGGACACCCATGTTTTGTTCCTGCCTCTGCAAGTGGCCTCCTAGTTGAACTTGGGCAAATCGCTTCCGTTCTAGTGCCTCAGTTTCTCCATCTGTAAACTGGACATAATGATACTCTTTTGTAGAGTCCTTTGAGAGCTACTGATGAACAGTGCTACACAAGTAGCAGCAGTAGTGTACTTATGTAGTGTTACAAAAGCTTTACTGAAAATCCTGAAAAATGGTATCACTGCATACTTGTGCATAAACAAAACACAGAAGCATATGCAGTTCCTCAACTCAGTAGTATTTGTCTCCTCTGACCAATCCCCTGCGTATGATGGTATCACAGAAAATCAGAAGTTTAATATGTTTCTGTTATTTCCAGCCTCCTATTCAATTCCTTTTCATTTGGAACAGGGAAGGCACCTGGGCCCGCCACAGACAGAGACAGCTCTGTGGGCTGTTACGGTTAGAGCAGCCACTGTCTGCAACAGGCCCCCTGTGGGGCTGGGGTGCCCCCTGCCCATGGCAGACGGGGAGCTACTCCAGCCCCACTGGTTAACCTTAACCGATAAGCCTGACTCGTTAGGGGTGAGGCTTAACAGTTAAACCTTCACATTCCTAGTCACAGTTTCTGTAGAATCAGTGGCACAGGTGGTTACATGTTCCTCTTGGTGGCTACTCCATCCTGCATAGCTGTGGAAATCCTTATCTGGCTCATGAAAGTATGTGGAGAAACTACAATTTTAAACTGCAATTAAGATAAATCAACTGTGGTGTTTTAGATGCTGCTTGTAATTATTAGAACTGGGAGCACTGGCTGTTGGGAGTCTGGAAGCACAGGAAACGGGCTGAGTGAGAGCTACTGAGGGATGCAGCAGCTTTGTAAAGAGGCTCCACTTTTGGTAAATAAAGTCCTCTTGAAGTTTGTTAGTACCTTGCTTGCATGATACAACATCAACTTGTCTGCTTCTTATCTTTCATCAATTCCGGAGCTCCCACAGGAGGATATACCAGCTCCTGATCTTTTATTGGCCTTGTCTATTGATTAATGGCAGTCTCACAGAGTTTAAGTATGTGGAGTGGAGGATGCAAGAGAAGGTTAGGCTTAGATCTGTGCTCCCTACCTCAGCTGATGATTGTTCTAGTAGATGACAGCCCAGTTCTCTTGCGTACTTGGGTGAGACAGGGCACAGTTGTTAGGAACTCTCATTTAATAGCTGGGTTTGTGAGGGCTGGGGAAAGCATCGGCTGACTTGATTATTGTGTGGAACAATATTAGATGTTACAAAGAAGATGAATTCTTTGTTGAGGGCTAGAGAGTAGTGTCCTGTTGTAGTGCATGGTAGAAATGCGGTAGACACCTTAGAAGTCAAATTAAAACTATTTAATATCAGTAAAAATAGTATAAGAATGTAAATCCAAGGATGCCTTCTCGGTGCATCTATACAGCATCCTTACCTCGAAATAATGCGCTATTCCAAAACGTCCCTTAACCCTTATGCAATGAGGTTTATAGGGGCGTCAGAATAGCGAGTCCATGATATTTCGTTATAACGGGCTTGCTCTTAAGACAGAAATAGCTCCGCAGTGTAGACGTAGCCTCAGAGTGCTACTCATTACATGTTCTAAATCAGCAAGATAGTGGTCCAATATGTGGATGAAAAGGTTGTGCAGCACATCCTCTTCTGTCTACATTGGTTCCCTTTAGAATATAAAGTCAAACTCAGATCCTTATTTTCAAGGGGGCATACAATCAACATGGTCAAGAATATCTAAAAAGAAGGCCTAAAGTTGAGGAATGAGGTCCATCCCCTTGGACACAATGGAATCATCCACTCCAAGGATAACGCTTGTTCGTGCAGGAAACAGTTTTGTGATGGGTCAGTCCAAGACGCTGGAATGAGCTTTGTTAGGGTCTAATAAATATCACAAACCTCATATTTTTTGCTCCAAGTGCCAGGCACGCTTCAACCTTACCTTCAGCCTTTAAATACATACCACCATGAACTTAAATTATATATTTAAAATCTGTTGCTCCCCAGCCTTCTCCACCCAAAAAGAAAGAATCACACTAGATAATTTCTAGTCACATTGCTTAATACACGTCTACAAGGAGCTAAAATACTATAGTGATTAGGGTTGCATAAAACCCAGAGTAGAACAGAATTGAAAAGATGGACATTGGACACCAGACTACCTTTTTGTGGAAGGAAAAAGCTCTACCATTCGAAAAACCAATTGCTAGCAATAGTTTGGAGGAGGTCTTCAAAGAATGATTTGGGAGGGATCTAGCAGTGCAGAGATATACAGTTAGATAGGTATACAAAAACTGATTATGTGTGTCACAAGTAAAGAAAATAAAGAAATTTGTTAGGGAGTGTGTGAGGTACAATAGAGGATTATGAGGTACTGACATAGATCCAAATAAAACCAGAATTTCAGGCTAAAAACTTAATGAAAAATTGTTAAGCTTGTGCTGGGCTGCTCTGTTAGGGCCTGACTCAGCTTCTGCTGAAATCCAAGGAGGTCTTTCAATTTACTTTAGTGGGAGCTGGATTAGGTCCTAATCAAACAGTATCTGTTCTCCCTGGCACCTAGAAAAAAATCCTTTTTGACTTTCACTCAGTTGAAGGCATCAGCGCTCAACCCAGAGAGGCTGGAATGGGACTGAGATTTTACTGGACAAAATGTCCTCATTTGCCTCACATGGTACAAGATATGGTGTTAACAGGAGAAAACTATTACAGTATTGGGACATCAGGAGAGAGAAATACAGTGGTATTGAAACCCTGTAAGAAAACCAATGAGAATTGGGCTGAGTAGCTATAACATTGGGTTCCAAAGGAACTAATAAATAGTCTACTTGGATCCCGAATGACATTTTCCTTCACTTCTCAGATTATTTGGGCTTTTAAGAAATGTCACTGGAAATACTTGATGCACTCATGCTGGCTTCTTTAACAAATGCAGATGTATATTTTTCTTGAATAATAAATATCTAGTTACATTTCTGATATTAGCAATCATCCAATTCACATTTTCCCTGAATAAAATTTGGGTTCTCAGTACCATCATAGGACTTACTGATCTTTGTGGTTTTTTAATAAATAAGCATTGGCTAATGTTGCTGTGGCCTACTGTGCTGAAACTGAGCTGGAATAATGGTTTACACTTTCCCCTCCAAATGGAAGGAAGGTCACAGACAGAAATGAAACGTACAATGTCGGGGGCAAGCGTATCCCATTATTTTTAACCAAAATTAGGCAAAGCTCAATGAAAGCAATAAGCTCATTCATTGAGTTGCAAAAACTGTGGCAAATGTAGCACTCCTCTTCCTCCCTGCCTCCTCCTATCACCACCCCCCAATTTTAGATAACATGGCAGAGGAGTGAGGCAGCAGGCTACATCTAATTAGCCTTATCTCTCTCATCCTCAGATTTCCCAGCTGATGACCGAGACTGGCCGGGAGGGGCTGACTGAAGCAGTACTGAACCGCTACAATGCAGATAAGCCCTCCATGTACAGCTTCCCTGGCTCCCAGAGCACCTATGTTGCCAGTGACACATCAACAGGCACCTCAGTGGCAGCCTCTTTTTTTGCCAGGTAAGAGTGACTTTTCACCTGTTCTCTTCCACAATGATTTGGAATGCCTGGATCCAGATTTGGTTTGTTGAAAGGGCTGGTGTAAATGCAATAAAAAAAAGAAATGATTTGAGTGCTCTTCTACATTGGAGTTCTGAACTGAATAATTGGGCTTCGGGCTCTACAGTAGGTGTTTTACATGCATGCACTAATGCTGTATGAACATTTCTTTGGTACAAGGTGAGAGAAGATTAAAACATTCCTACCTGTTTGTATTGGGCCAGAGAATCTCAGTGACCAAAATGGCCTGTGTGAATGTGGGCAGCATGAGGAAATAGATGGAACTCAACAGAGCACCATAAGGTGGGTGGGAATAGCAAATATCGATGTATGTTGCCAATGTGGTCTAGTTATTTCCACATTTTGGCAAAGAAAATGGATGCTGGATTAAACATTTAGAAGCATTTAGGGCTAGAGCCTCACCTGCTGTAAATCAACATCGTTCTATTGGCTCTGGTAACTTACCCTAGGAAAGGAGTGGGCCCTCTTGTTTATTAAATGTCTTGCAAAAGTCAAACTTAGATACATTTTAAACATCTGTGGTTAGCTTCCGCTGAATTTGAGTTGCCAACTCTAAGGAGCCACATCTTTTTCAGCAGAGAATGCTCTTACTAGGCAGTATGGCCTATTGCCCAGAGCATGCCTCTGGCATCCGGCGACCTGGGGTCTAGTCCTATGTCGGCGCAGACTTTCTGTGTAACTTTGAACATGTCTGCTCTTAATCTGTCTGGGCTTCAGTTTCCTCTTCTGTAAAATGGAGATAATAATGCTTATTTGTTTTTGTAAAGTGCTTTTGGATGTTGGGTCTTTTAAAACACTAAGTAAGTCCAAAATAGTATTATTACTTTTGACTCTTTTAATCTTTGCAATAGGTTCTTGAATAGGGAAAACATAATATCCAAGCAGTTAACTGGAATGAATTATAGAGCTGGCTGGAGAACAGCAGTTCTGTTTCATGGCAGCTTTTTAGGTTTTAAATTCGGTTTTGCTCAACATTGGAATGAAAACAAAACATTTTGAAAGTTTTTTGGAAATCAAAATGGCATCAAAATGTTCATTTTCAGGTCAGAAAAATCAGGTTTCTGGTTCAAATAATTTTCTACCTATCTTTTTCTTTCTTAAATTGACCAGCAAGTCCATGCTAGACCTCTGAAATCTTCCCATTTGAAAATTTAGGTGAAATGGATATATTTCCATGAAACATATTGGCTCTGACCAAAAAAAAAAAGTAAAAAAATCTTTCATCTTTAGCGAGTTAACAAGAATTACTTATTGAATAGATAAAGGAGCTCGTAAAGGAAAAGGATCCAGGCTTATCAGGAGTGGCAAGGTTTTTGAAAATCGAAACCTACTATTGCTAGAACTGTACATTTTGGGGTCAAATGAATCCCCAATGTTATGATGTTGAACTCTTAAGAGCTGCATCACGGCTGACTTTGTCGCTTAATTTTGAAGTGTGTTTCATTGAGAGATAATGGAATAGATTTGGATAAAATAAGAATTCACTTGAACTTTCACTTTTAATTCAAACGTAAAAGAAACCTGCCATGGGGATCTTTGATTTCTTTTTGCTGTGGTTGTTCTATTTTAATGGAGTTCTGTAACTAGTGGTTTTATTTGGGAACAAAAACACTGTGGGATAATATGTTCTCAAAGTGCTTCCATCATAGATATAGTCACTTCTTGAAACATCTGAATCTCAAAGGTTTGATTGGACTTCAGATGAGTATCTAAACTGAACTTTGGAATTCTTTGAACCCCTGGAGGTCCAGCTGCTCTTAATGCCGTGTGATTTTCTTACTTTTTAAGGAGAAAAATGTTCCATTTCTGAATTTTAAAAACACGAGAGGTGGGAAAAAAAAAAAGAAATTCCTTTTACTTGATTTGTGCCTTCCCTGGTGAGGGCTGTACATATTGAGCCAATGTCAGTCGATACGTTTCATTTATGACAAAAGTTGGATGATAAATAGCATTTAATAGGAATTGTTGCAGACTGCATTAACCTCAGAACTGGGAAAGCACTTCCATTTTCCCATTATAAATGTAGTGCAGCAGAGTTGAGCATGGCGGGATAAAAGTGGTCCTGTTTTCCTGTCATTTCCTACTTAATCACAGGCAATTTCAGTGAGATTTGCTGAGCCTTTTTGCCTGTATTACCCCACTATAGTGCAGGTTTGGATCAGCTCTTATTTTAGCAGCACTGACTTAAGTAGATTTATGAAGATGATTTGCCCCATTTACTAAATATTCACTGACTGTTCATGTAGAGAGGATTTATTTTCTGCAAGTAAATTTCACTGAAATGCAGGAAATTAATGAAGCCCATTCAAAACCCATAGTGCAAATCACAGCATTTAAAGTAGAGCCAGTGGAAAGTTCTTGCTAGTCTCCAGTTAACGGTATGAGCTTTTGGATAGGATCTGCTTATAAGCCAGAAATCACACAGAGCCCACATCTTTAAAGCGCACTTTGCATAACACAAGAAGACCCATATTTGGACGCTATAAAAAGAGCTAATATCTTCGCAACATAATGCAGTCCTGGTCTGAGCTTCCAGTTGTATCATATGGAATGATGGCTAAAACATCAGTCTAACCCAAGCACACTTGCTTTAATTATAATGAAGTGAATTCACAGCTCATGCTTTCAGAGTGTTCAGGGGCAGATTCTCCCCTGCCTTGCACATGAGATGATAATTTATGCCTGGATAAATTGGATCTATGAAGCTACTATTAGAATGACAGTATTTTATCTCTGCCCTCTACTCAGGGGGCCAAGTAGACATTATGGGCCCGGGGCAAAGGGGAGGGTTTGGCTCTGTGCCCCCAGGGGCACAGAGGGAAGAAGGGGCAGGGCCAAGAGCAGTCAGCCGTTAATGCCACCTGAACCACGGTGCTGTCCCTACCCCCACTCCCCAGAGGTGCGCAGAACAGCACTCTGGCACTCCAGCAACAATTCAAAGGGGCCTGGAGCTCTGGCCGCCGTTGCTGCCACAGTAGTCATGGCGCTGGCTGGGAGCTTCAGTCTCTTTGAAACACCAGGCCCCCGGGCAATTGCCGCTCCTTCCCCCGCCCCGTCGGCAGATCTGCCTGTACTTTGCACAGGTATAAATGATTTCTAGGGGCAAGGATGTTGAAAATCAGACCCGCGATGCATCACAATGAGATGAAGTAGTCAGAATGTCAAGCCTTCTGTTTCCTGTTTAAAGGTGGTGCCTGAACAGAGCAGTAATTATCCACTCTGTTCAGTTGATTTGACATATGTTACTGTACAGACACCAGTAAATTCAAGAACTTCCTGGGCGATTTCCTAATTTGAGTCTGAAGGAACACTGTAGAAGCTGCTGTTTTTATGATCTAAGTGGTGACCTATAATATTTACCCTGTATAGATAAAATACATCTGTGACTAAGTGCATCTCTTTATTCAGTACTACCATTATAATACTCTTTGTACAAAATGTGCCTTGTGAGGGATCATTTGAAAATTAATATCTACTGGTCAATAATATCATGGTGAAACCTAGACAACAGCACAGAACCTCTTTTACCGCAGGACTCCATGTCACTATCCTTACAGCGGGAAGGAATTTTATCTAGAGCAGGGATAGGCAGTGAGTGGCCTGCTGCTGGCCGGATGTGTGTCGTCACGGTTAGCCTCTGGTGGGCTGCTCTAGATACTGTAGTTTCCTGTGCATCCACAAGTACGGCCACTTGGAGCGCCCTTTTTTGCTGCAGGAAGCAGTGCAGGCAGGCCATCACTCCCATTTGGCCAGGAATGGTGAACTATGGCCAATGGGAGCTGAGGCAGCCGATTCTGTGGACATACAGGTAAATGAAGCGTCTCGTGGACCACCAGGTACTAACGCTGGTGGATTCTGACTGCTCGTGGGGTAACCCCCAGGAAAGCGCCATTTCAGAGTGACTGAACTGTAAAGAAAAGGGCAAAAACATCCCATGGATTCTTTCTCCCATTGTCTTTCACGTAAGAGACAAAATGAACCAGCTCTTTGATTTTTGGAAGGGGACGGGATTTGCCAACTGGAGAATGCAGTTAAATAAATAAACATGTTTTATTTGTTTAATCAGAACTAATTCACTGCTGTGTTAAACTGACCTGTTTGATAACTCCAGTTAAACTAGCAAGCTGTTGACCTTTTTACAAGGGCAACAGACCCATAATATCTGCACTGTTCAGGAGAGGACTGGACAATGCAGAACACACATTTGGGGGGAAAACTTGGGATCAGGTGTGCAGCGAGTAAACCTGCAAATAGTAATCAAGACTGATGGAAATCACAGTGTGGCTGGTGTGTGTTGTTCAAAAGGCTGTTGGGGTCATTGTTTCTGGGTTCTGGGTCAGCAGTGCAGTTCTACACAGAGTGTGAACTGCAGTCTGCATGTGAGCAGCCCAAGTTGGCAACTACAACAGCAAAACGTTGTGAGGCATCCCAGCTCACAGATTGGATGAGTGACACAACCCCTGACTAGTGGGGATTGCACTCTGGAATGTGACACCATCTCAAGGGATACTTGGATGTGAAAAATCATCCCTCTGGAGGTGAAAGAAGCAACAGGAATGCTTGAGGATAAAAGACACAGCAGATTAAGAACTTTTGATTCTGAAGTTTCTTGAAATTCAGGTAGAAACAAACTAACAGCATTAGAGCAGTGTCAGAACAGCCAACTGACCTCTTATCTTTCTGATCTTCTTAAGTAGCACCATTGTGACAGTGATATTTCTAACTTTAGCCTACGGCCAACTGCTAGCCTTGGGATTTTTCTGAGGACTTCAATGACTCTTGGCCTTCTGACAAGCCCAGAGACCCATCAGTCATCTCAGTATGTCTCTGGCATACTTAATGTATATATGATCGACAGGTCTCAAGCCAGTTAAAAAAAACCAAAACCCATATATCAGCCATGAATTGTCACCTGCCAAGGTACTCTGCAGCAACGGCCATTCCAGTGCTCATGTCAGATCCAAAATTGTGTTGGGAAAGCATGTAAACAATTCACAGGAACTAAAGTGAAAATTTCCAAAATTACTGTGCTGGCAAAGTCAAGGAAATGCCAGATGGTGCAGATATCAATAATGCATTCCCAGCAATGATTCTTGTCAAGAGGCTGAATTAAATTAGAGGTACTATTCAGCTTCTAGCAGCAAACCTACCAAATATGTCCTTCATTTAAGGGACATCACATAATCTTAAAGTTACTTGTGTTCCATGCAAATTAGGTGACCCCTCACTATTTACTATTACTTCACTTGTAATGTAAATAAGAGTTGTTTACACTAAGGCTATGACTAGACTGCCACTTTTGTTCAGCAAAAGATACGCTCAGCCATTTGTGTACCTTTTTCCGATAGTTTTGTTGGAAGAGGCTTTTCCGAAATTTGGCCCATCTACACTGGGCCAAATTTCGAAAAAAACCTCTTCTTTCGGAAGAGTCCTTATTCCTCATAAAATGAGGAAGACAGGGCTTCTAAAAGAGCATGTATGCTCTTCTGCAAAAAATGTCAGACGAGCAGACACATTCCTGGATCCGGTGGAGTTTTCCCGGAAAAACTCCATAATCTAGACATAGCCTGAAAGTATCAATCCCAACTCAATTTAAAGCCCTGGTGGAATTCTGCAATTCTTGCATTTGTAGTCAAAGTAAAATCACAGAATTATTCCTGCATGAATAATTTTTTTTGGTCACTCATTTTGGGGTTTTGTCATGCTGTATTTCACACTTGGGCCATGCTTAGTGGGCTTAGCAGCTGCCTCCTACTGTGTCCAAGATGCTGGAGAATGTTAGCACCAGCTGTGGTATAGGAACCTGCCGCTGCTGCCTCCTCAAAAACAATCAGGTGAAAAACCAATTCCTAGTATGGGTTGAACCTCTCTAATTTGACACCCTCAGGACCTGACCAGTGCCGAACCAGAGAGTTTGCTGGACCACGGAAGGTCAGTACTGTCTAGCAGCATTACCCACACTTCCACTGCTTACTGGGCTCTGAGAAGACAGTTAGGGGGTAAATTAGAGCTAAATAACGGCACAGAACACTGAGAGCCAGGACTGGTGGTTGTAAACAAACTTTATGGGTCCGTGGGAAATTTGGCCACATTCCTGATAAGTATGGACATCCAGCTAACTAAAACTATGCTGGACCATAGATATAGCTGGACCAGAGAGTATCAGAATAGAGAGGTTCAAGCTGTATTGACCTCCTTGGTCTCTTTTTTGTGGTACTCTCAGCAGGCATGAGAATACAAAGCATTAATAAAAAGAAAGCAAGACCAGTTTTTCATGGCCAGCCTCTCTAGCCCTTCAGTCACCCACTGCCTTCTGTGGGAATTAATCTGGGCCTAAAACCTGGGTGTGTGGGGATGAACTTCTGGAGCTAATCTCAAGGCTTTATATACTCATCTGGCCTTCAGTGCCTTGGATTTTATATGTACAGCTGTAGGCAATTTTGGCAGTCATTCAAAATATGAGACCAGCAAGGATGGTAGCAGTGAGAGATGGTACCAAAATCTTTCAGTGGTCTGCCCAGTATTGGTTTATTATCTGGGTCTACCCAGCTCTTCATTTGCCCTTATGTACTGGGTGCATTACTCTTGTGGGATGTACTGGCCCTCCTGCCTTTTCAGGGGGAGAGTAATAGCATGAATGCCAATTTCTTTTGGAGTGAAAAACTGTAACAATTTAGCGTTTTTTTTTAAAGGTTGTTTTCTGTCAGTGGCCAGGAAATATAATAGTGTCTTGAGCAATCACAAGCTCATTCTGAAACCTAATACCACTGTATTCTGATTATTTGAACCTTCTGGGAGAGAAGAAACTCTTGAAAGTGGCCTGAAAATTGGCTTTGGGGAATTGTTTTCTATGTCTTTTCAAGGTTTGAGGAACAGGCAGAGGCCACACACCACTGCACTCACAGATGCATCAGGAAATTCTTTTCAGTTAAAATACCGCAGTGTCCAGATTTTTGAAGTATTTATTATTTTGGGAGGAAAGGATAATAAAACCCCTAGCATCACACGTAACAGACGTGCAGCTACTCAGCATGGGAGTTGTTACAGTTACAGCTACCTCCTCTCTTGGAAAAACTGATAGTAACCCTTTCTCTTGCATGCATGCCGTATGGCTGTCTGGTCTGACAGATGGGGGGGAATTGATGCAGTGGTTTGCTGGAAGAGGCTACCAAGGAATGCTGCCTTAAAATTTTGCCACCACGTCAAAGGGAAGGCTGGAACAATTTCCCTTCTACTTTTGGGATCCATTCCCTTTCTGCACTGCTATGTTTTACATAGGGTCTGGAGCTTAAGAGAGGATGGCACCTCTCCCCTTCTTAAAATATCCATGGAGCTGGTATTCAGAAATCATACACTTGAGCTAGTTTCAGCTGAGGTCATCTTCATTTGGAGCACTAAATATTCAGTATATGTACAAATGGTGATGAGACTCATGCTCTGCTTTTAGCATTGTTAACTCTCGTGATTTCTGAGACAAGTTTCATGCTATTTGATGGTTTTTCTTAAAGCTGCAATGAGAATTGCAGCTTTCATTGAAGGGGTGGGGGGAATACATTTCTAGTCCTCTTGCTTGTGGAGAAAAGCTTAAAAATATGAACCCTCAAGCCACATGATTTTCAGGGTCCTGACTCAGGGTTCTGAATGCCTGTGTTTAGTAATACTGTGCTCTGGGGAGCTCACATGTGTACTCTTCCCATATCCCACAAGAGATCTTTATCACTAACAAATGCAGCAAAGGGGAAGCTGAAACAGAAGAGAGAGTTGCGTTGGCAGCAGACCTCTGCATGTGTATGTGCACACGAAGGGAGCAAAAAATGAGCTAGAGTATGTTGGTCATGTTACTTTTGGGTCAGCACCCACTCCATTGTTTGGCCATAAGGTCAGCAGAAACTCTGTATGCAGTTCTGTATGTGTTGCTTGAAGGTTATACTGTTAGAGACTCTTTTGGGGGAGTGGAGGCTAATTGCAAATCATCCAGTTTGACAATACCTCTTTAAACCGTTTTGAGGCTTGGTTAGATGCACCCATTGCTGACAGCTATTTCAAGCAATGTTTCTGTTTCCTGGTGTAGACAAGGCTTTAAAAGTATCAGATGCCAAAGGAAAGTGCCAACTTCAACAGCTTTGAGGAGAATTATTTTAGATGAATACATGTTTAGGCTTCTTTGCGTTCCCAGCTATGCAGTTCCTAACAGAATTCTCTTTCATTTCTTGACCAAGCTATACCTAATGGTTACATTGAGGGTTTTATTTTGGGCACCTGAAGAAACGTGTTCACAAATGCTACCAGTGTTTGCACTTGCCTCCCCTTAACACATTGCACAAGTAATGTGAAAAATGGGGACTTACTAGGATTAAAAACCCATAAACGGGTCTGTCAGTGGGAGTGTTGGCAGCAAGTTAAAAACGTCTGTAAATCATTTCCACAGATATTTCTAAAGCCTAAGCAGGGAGATCTGCAATCACAATAACATCAGTCAGCCTGAAAATTTGTGGGCTACAATTTGAAAAGTGGCCTCTAAGATGAGTGCCTCAGTTTTTGGATTTGGGGGCTGATTTTTTTCAGAGATGAGCCCCAGTAATACCCTTTGAATTAGCCAGGTGTTTGAGATGCAGAGAATGCACATCTCATTGAGACCTGGAAAATTCAAGGCCAAGGTCAAGTTTTGAAAATGGGTGGTTCTGAGCCAGACCCTTGCCCGTGCTGTGGAGTGAGGTGTTTGTGACCATCAGCGAGCCAGTCATAGTTTCTTGATTCATGGTACCCTGACATGAATTTATGCTGTCTAGAGGCTGATGTAACTTGAAGAAAGGTGGCAATGGACCTTAAGTGACAGTATAATAGCCGTAAACTTGTCTACTGGAGTTGTACTCTTCCCCCCCCCCCCGCCTTCTTTTCCATTCACTCATCTTCTCTCTGTACACCCTATATTCTGGAGTGGCTGAAGACTGGTGCAGGAGCTAGTACCCACTGGCTGTATACCATTATAGATTCTCCTTATCTTTTCTCCACTGGGAGAATTCCCAAGGCTAGATTCCAGTCTCTGTGCACAGTAGTTAGAAAAGAAGGAACGTTAAGAGAGCAGAAATGACAGAAGAACTTCCTGAAAAATGTGAAGAATGGTTTCTTTGGGAAGGCAGGAGGGCTCTATGAAAACAAAATAACTTGTCTTCTCATCAGAAGGACCGGTAAGCAGAGTTATTTGAAGCTGGGGAGAAATGAAATGAAAATTCACACAACATATTTCACCATTTCATTGTGTGTGCGCAATTGCATGCTGCCAACATTCTGTGAACCTTGGAGGGATTGAAATGCTTTGCACTGAAGTATAGAAGGAAAACACAGCCAAGAAATTTCTATGTGATGGGACTAAAATGTTACACAAGAATATAATAATTCTAGCAAAACTGCCTGTCTGGTTTCCTGCCAATTTGCCCAGTGCCTGGGGATTCCTAGGTTGTCTAACTCATGAGCTACCAGCTGCCTGGCTCCCAAGGTCTCCTCCTCCCCGTGCTCTCCTGGTGAGATTCCTGGATGCATTGCTCCCTGGACTTCTGAGTGTCATAGAGGTTAAAGCCAGAAGAGGGCATTAGTTTTTTTAGTCTGTCCTCCTGTATCATATAGGCAGTGGTGACTGCTGGGGAGCGATACAAAGGGGGCACCAGCCATGTGTCCTCCCCCTCCCAAGTGATACCTTCCTGCGCCCTCTCCTAGTCCAGGGAAAGGCTCGCCTCTTCCTTCCTCCACCCCATCCCTTCCCCCAAGACTCCACCCCTGCTCTGCCGTCACCCCACTTCTTCCCCTCAGCCCCTTCCCCTGCGTCACTATAGTGATTGGCTCCTCCTCCCCCCATGCACTCACAGGTATGGGGAAGTGAAGCAACCTGGCCCCTGCTCCCAGGTGTGTCACTCCACTTCCCACTGTTGGTGAGTGTGAGGGGCAGTTCCACCCATTCCCTCAAACCTCCATCCCCATGTGACATTTTGAGGCCCCCCCCCACGTGTCACCCCGGCACATAGACCATTATATTTTACACTATTTCCTCTGCATTGCGCTCCGTAACTTGTTTGACTAAAGCGTATCTTCCAGAAAGGCATTCAGTCATGGTTTGAAACCATGAGGAGATGGAGAACCCACCACTTCTCTTGGCAGTTTGTTGTGGTTGATCAGCCTCATGATGTCTTTAACTCCCTTCACTAATTTTCTGCATTTCATCACCTCTAGTGTATATTAGTTGCTAGCTATCCCCCTTTTCCATTTGTTGTATATTGCTTTTTTATTTCAAATGGCTGCCTTCCTTTGGCCAGTGAACCAAGATGGGCTTTTAGTAGGGTTGCCAGATGGTTGAAACAAAAATACCGAACCCCCCCCCAACAAAGGGAAAAAATTCTGTTGAAGGGGAAAAAAAAGCGGGGGGAGACCGAAGTTGTTGAGCAAAAAGAAAAAAGGACTCCAAGGACTTGAGCCAAAAAATGCATTGCTTCCCCTAGGTCTTTTGGCCGGCAGCCATTTTGTGCCGGCAGCTTTGGGGAACCAGGTAAGCATGGGGGGCTCAGGCGTGAGGGAGGCCAGGCGCTGAGTGTTTGTAGGGTTGCCATGTTACTGGCATTTTCGCCTCCTGGCCGGGGGAAAAATTCAGAAAATACCGGACATTTTAGGTGTTCGGTATTCTCTGCATTTTTTTACTGGACAGGAGCCGAAAATACCAGACTGTCCAGGTGAATACCAGACACCTGGCAACCCTAGCTTTTAGCCAAGCTTTTTCCTCTTTCTTGATGATGGAATTATGACTTTTTGGAATCTAATAGAGTCTTCTAGAACTCCCACTTTTCATTCACATTTTTCTGTCTAATTTTTTTCCTCCCAGTCAACTTCTCATAATTTTCCTCAGCTTTGAGAGACTAGCCTTTTTGAAGCACTAAGTATATGTATTACTAATTGGGCCTATCCTTTGTTTGCCTTTATTGTATGTAATCGACTCATAATCACTGGTTTGCCGGCAACTGCCAACTTGCAGCCTAGTGATTGATTAATCTGTATTCATCATAATGAGGTCCAAAATACACTAACCTTATTGTTGGGTGTATTCCCTCTTGTGTTAGAAAATTATTTTAGGACATGAGTTCTCCGGGATTTTTCTCCAAAACTAAGTCTCCCTAACTTATTTTTTCTTTGTGCATATTACAGATCGATTCTTAAGGAGTTCCTCTGCACCTCCTGTTCTCTGGTTGGATTTAGTCATCTCTGGCAGACCTCCACCAGGTCCCTTTCTGGGCATTAGTTAGCATATTGCTCCATGTAAACTTGGGATCCTGCCACTTCTGAGTAATCTCCCCCTGACCTTTTTTACCTGCTCTGTTTTTCCTAAATGGGATATAGCCTGTCATTTTAAAACCCCAGTCATGGAAATCATCTCCATGCCAGTTTTATCATGTTTTGTCTCCTCAGTGAGGAGTGGACTGTCCAGTTCTGTGGGATAATCACCTGGGGAGTTCCTAGCTGTCTAGCTCTCCAAGCTGCATATCTAGCAGACAAATGAATTACCCATTACTCCAAGTGGCCTGTTTCCCCTTTCACCCACAAGCAGTTGCATAGCCTGGGAGCCAACCAGGAGCCAACCTGAAATTAAAAAAAAAAATCCATTTCAGGTTTCTCCAAAATGTAGCACTTCTAAAATTTCCATTTTATTAAAAAAAAATACATTTCCAATTTGTCATTACAATTTGGAACAAACTAACCAGTAAATTGGGAAATGGCAATTTTTCTACAGGATGGAAATTTTGATTTCTGCATGGTCCAGCAAGAAGCTTTCTTGTTCTGTGTCTAGTCTAGGTTTGCAAATTCAGCATGTGGAATTTTCAAAATCCATGTAGGCTTTGGACTAGCACTTATTACATTAAAGTCAGTGGGAGTTTTATCAGGCTACATCTACACTGCAGCACTATTTTGGGATAGCAGAGGTATCCCGAAATAGCTATTTTGCATCTTTTGAGTGTGCCCATTATTTTGAAATATAATGGGCTCGCTGTTCTGACGTCCCTGTAAACCTCATTCCACGAGGAGTTAGGGACGTTTTGGAATAGTGATTTATTTTGAAATAAGTTCTGTGTAGACAGCACCAAATTTCAAAATAAGCTATTTCAAAATTAAGTCAAAATAAGCTATGCAATTTGCATAGCTCAAATTGCGTCGCTTATTTCAGGCTGCGGGTGCAGCGTAGATGTACCCTCACTGATTTCAGGGGGAGCAGAGCTAGGCAGTCATTTAAAAAGCTTAGCAAAAGTTCTGATCAGCAGCCAACATTTTAGGTGTTTATTTGAATGAAACCATCACATCTTTTGAAGTTCACCCACATTACTAATGGTAACTAAACAATAACTCAAGAAAAGGAATACAAATTTAAGTGCTAGTCAGAAATCTAGTAGTGATACTTAATCTGGCTTCCTGCTAGAAAGATAAACAAATAGTTTATCCTCCATGCTAAGTTAGAACATTGTATATTGGCAGCAGATGACTAGAATTTGTTTTCAAATTCCAATAATAGTTTATGGCCTTGCCTTCCAGACAGAATTTTTAAAGTGCAGCTAGGCAAGGCACAAAATGAAATAAACTTTTCCTCCTTTATCCTGATAGTATAACAATGCTGTACTCAAAAGGCAGTCTATTTAGGCCCCAAATTATACATTCCTTAAAGTAAGGTAAGCCCCTGCCTGCATGTTCCAGGGATCAAAATGACCCCATAGGGATGCATGAAATTTACCTTAATATAAGGAATATATACATTTCTGGGCCTGAACATAATCACATGGTTCCTTTAACAGTAATTTATTTAGAAAGTGATTCATTATCCAGTGTAACAGACATTTATCAAGGAATGATTTATTGACCACTGAGCAGCAAAATTAAAGTTCCAATCCATGACAGGTATGTTAGTCAGATATGAGCAGGATTGAAACATGCTGTGCCTGTTTTTAGGAAATGCCTGAAGGGATTGTGATTCTTGTTGTGTGTGGTGGTGTGGTTGTGTGTGTGGAGTGGTTTTTTTGCACCTGCTATAGGATCAGACCTACGTTTTATTAACAATAAAAGGAATAATTTGTCTAAATGCCTGAGTGAAATAGTCAAAATGCAAGCTAGTCTGATTTCAGATTTTCCCATGTAAATATGTCCATACTACTGCTGAATAGTAATACTGAGGTTCCCATGAGAGAAACTGATTCCCTCCACTTTCTTTTGACAGTTGTGAGACTTTCTTTTGCTGCCCAGTGGCATAATCCCTGAATTCCCCATATGAGCATTGGGTTCAATAGACTGTGGGATGCTCTTAATAAGGAGAAAACGAACCCTAAAGATTTTTTTAAAAACCCTTTAACTGGCTACCTGGGCATCATTTGTCATATTTACTGTCTTTAATTCACATGCCTCAAAGCAAGAGAGGATACTTTCCTTTCACCCATATTGAAAATGTGTTGTTTAGTTACAGCCTTTGTTTTTATCTGTGTGAATAGTTATTGTTCACAACTTAGTTGGGGGTTTTTTCAAATTTGTGCATGTTAATATCATATATAAATGAAGTCAGTGGAGTTGTCTCTTGAATGCGTTTGTCCCACTAATTTTAATATACTGGCACTTTTTTCAGTTGAACCAAATGCATTTGAAAAAGGAATGTTTTCTTACATGATTTTTCACATGTGCACATCCATAAAAAGGTATAGTTCTCTGTATCAGGGGTCTTTTACAGATAGTGAGGAAATATATCCCCAAGACCTCAGTCTATAACTTAGATGTTTTCTTACCTTATACTAAAATGCAGAAGGTAACTCAAACATCTGTTTAACCTATTTAATGTATTTGTGCTCTGCAAGGTTTAGAAGCACATGATGGCTTCTGTGCTTAGCAATGAGCTTTGCTCCATGTTTCTGAAATGTAAGGTCCATAGTTGAAAGTTTATTCTGTATATTGGTCCCTCATCAGTTGCTTTAGTACAGTTGACAAGCCCAGAGGCATAAACATAGATGACCAAATTAATCCCTAATGCAACTCCTGTGCCAGAGTTAACATGAACATAGTTGGTGTAGAAAAGCAAGATCCGGTTGCAAAAGGCCTTCAGAGATCATTAATCTTTCAACAAAACCACAGACTTTGTGATTTCTAAACAGGGTTTGTTTTTTTCCAAGGATTTGTACTCCTAAATCCCTTAGGTGTTTTTGAACCGTCTACCCTAGAGGATTTGATGAATGCAATATTCATGCTTCCCATAAACCTTCATTCACTTACTAAGCACTAGTAAGTCACCCTCACTTGCACCTTGTATGGCCCTGCTGATTTCAGTAGGTTTGCATGGGGGGAGAAATTATGATTGATCTGTCCTTCTTGTGTCTAGTGGTGTTTTATATTGCTACCACCATACTTGCTGCATCAGGACTTGACTCCACATCTTCTAATTTGAGAAAAAAGGGAAAAGAAGTGAAGCTATTCCCACAACCCAATTGGTCCTTGAAATGGATGCATGCATTGAGAAAAATTGCTAGCAACAAATTCAATAATCCCTCAGCACCTGTTACGTAAGGCTCCTGGTGTTTAATCTTAGCTTTTACTCTAAGGGCAGAGAAAATAAAAGTGGACAGCATTAATCTTCTGACTTCCAGTATAGTCAGGACTGCCAAGCACAGGGCAGATGACCCCAGGATGATTTACTGTTTTGCATGTTTCTTACTTCCCTTAAAGCTCGACACAAGAGAAGATCTGATTTATAGAGTCTTTATCTTGGCTCACAGAGGAATGGAGGGAGGGAGCGTGCTGATGTGGCTGCTCTGTCTGCCGCAGCAAATTCAAGTAACACTGGTTGACTATTTCCCTCATCTTCCTCTTTTTTAAAAAACAAAAGCAAACAAACAAACCCTCCCCCCCCACAAAACACCAGATTATTTTAGGCTCAGGAGTTTACAAGTCCAAAGTTAGAAGAGCATTTCCTACGCACCTAGAAATCCAGAGTTCTGAATCTTTAACACTGTTCACTGGCTTCCCATTATGAGAGGCAATGACGGTAATGACCATTATAGCCCTGCCCTAATAGCCTTGTAGTTACAGCTGTGATTTACCACATTGGCAGAGTTCTCTTAGGGCTGTAGGGATTTACCATGTTGGCTGGGTTCTCTTAGGGAAGTATCCAAAATAGCTACCCTGTGTCTTTTGAATGTTCCTGCTATTTTGAGATAGCACGTCCGCTATTTCAAGACCTATTTCAGCATCTCTGTAACCCCTGTTCTATGAGGGTTAAGGGATGTCTTTAAATAGTGTGTTATTTTGAAATATAGCACTCTGTAGTTGCGCCAAATTTCAAAATACACTATTTTGAAATTCAATCAAAATAGAAGACGCAATTTGTGTAGCGCAAATTGCATATCTTATTTGGAGTTTAGGGTGCTGTGTAGATGCACCCTATTAGGGCTGGTCTACATTGAAAACTTACATTGGTATAGCTATGTCTTTCAGGAGCATGAGAAATCCACACCCTGAGGAATGTAGCTATGCCAACCTAACCCCCAGTGTAGATAGCACTACTACCTCATAAGGAGGTAGATAAACTACAACGATGGTAGAATCCCTCCATTTGTGTCTATGCTGAAGTGCTATAATGGCATAGATCTGAAACATGCATTCACTAGCATTGTATTGTTATGCTGACCTAAGTCTCCGTATAGACAATGCTATGTCAATTGAACAATTCTTCCCTTGTCCTAACTTCTGCCTCTTGGGAAGGTGGAATACCTATGTGGACAGGAGAATCCCTTTCGTGGCTGTAGATAGTGCCTACACAAAGGGCTACAGCGGTGCTTCTGTAGTGTTTAAGCTTGATGTTTTCTTAAGAGAACAATCCATTCAACAGCTGGATGGCTTTCCACTGAAACTCCTAGAGGACAACTGGTGGCCGCTTGAAATGATGAAGTCCTTATATTTTTTTAAAAGAAGTGTACATTAGCCAGACTACTGCCAGCTTGGCTTGCAAGTATCTGTCTCTCCAACATGGTTTTAAAATGTAAAAGGACAATTGTACTGTAAAAACATTTTTTTAAAATGACATCTGTTTAATTGGCTATGTGGCTTGCAGCAAATCTGGGTTTGGAACAAAAACAGTCCTTGTTCCCGGGCTAGCTGTAAGGTTTACATGATGACCTCTGTAGTACCACTATCATAAGCAAAAAAGAACTAGATAGATTCATGGAGTTTAGGTCCATCACTGGCTATTAGCCAGGGTGGGTAGGAATGGTGTCCCTAGCCGCTGTTTGCTAGAGGCTGGAAATAGATGACGGACGAGAGATCACTTGATGATTACCTGTTTCGTTCACTCCCTCTGGGCCATCTGGCATTGGCCACTGTTGGAAGACAGGTTACCGGGCTAGCTGGACCTTTGGTCTGACCCAGTATAGCCGTTCTTCAGCTGATTCTAGCCACTCTGTTATCTTGATGGCATCTGAGCCATGAAAGTTCAGTGGTATAGACTGCAGAACCCGTGGAACAGTGTGGGAGGCTGGCTACATCAGGTATCTTTCAAGAGAGGGAAGAGGAGAAAAAGAAATTCCCTTTTAGGAAAGGGAAGAGGAGTGAAATTATTTTGGAACAAAGGGCAGATGACAGTGTGAAGTCCCTGACACTAGTGGCATAGCCAGAAGGGCCCACAAGTGGGCCTCAACTTCAGCTGGGTGGGCAGTGATGGAGAGCAGGGGTTAAACTCCAGTGTCCTGGCCCTGCTAAATTTGAGAGAAAAGATAGGAAGAGAAGAAATAAAGCAAAAAGATGCAAAACTCATCTAGGGGTCAAAGATACAGTGATGAGGAAGAGTGACTCTACTGACCCATCCCCGGGCCAAAAATTCTTCACACAGCTGTAAGATAATACTGCTTTAACATGAAGAATGAATTGTTCCTTTTCTTAATACGCATGTACATCTAGGAATCAGTACCATATACACCATTTAGTTCTTGCAAAGGATAGTAATTAATTTTGGTGTTTCTCTCAAGCCATTGTCTGGAACTTCCATTTTTTGTCTTTTAATGGGAGGGTAGGCCTTTTGGCTGGAGGACCCTATCAAAGTTTTTCATCTCTGTCAGACTGCTATGGGCAGGAGTCTGCTTCCAGACTTGCACCTTTTTGTTCTGAGACCAAAAAACCTGATGATTTCGCAGCTTCTGACAGAACATTGGCTTTTATAATCAACGAACAGGCACATACGCCTCACTTTGTTCATCTGTCTCTAGGCTTAGAGCTACCAGTCTGCTTAGAATGATGATTCATGCCTGCTGTGAGTATCAGCAGGTCAGACAGACTCCTATGAACTGGGTGTGAAAGAAGCTTTTGACTCATGAATCTATAGGGAAAGGTAACAGTCCATGTTGAAACTGCATAACACCTTATTGAAACAGGAAAAGGCTTTGGGGATAATGCCTAGAGCTGAACAGAAAAATATTCAAGATTTTAAAAAATGCTCCCATTTCAAATTGAGTTCAAGTTTTGAAACCTCAAATATTTTAGTGAATTGACAAATTGAAAAATAATTGGTTTGGAACATTTTGTTAATTTTGAAACTTGTTGCTTCCATGTCAACCATTTTTATGCTAAAATGTTTTATCCTATCATTTAGTTCAATTTTAAAAAGTCGCTTCAACCTGGAACCCAGATTTTTTTTGTCAAATAATTTCAAAACTTCTTTTTCACTATTAATTTCTTGATTAAAAAAATCCAAGTGGATTCTTTTCTGCAGTTTTGAGTTTTGATGAATCAACATTTTTGAGGGGAGAAACAGCTGCTGAAAAATTCTCAACTATCTCTACTCACGCTTGCTGCATTGAAATTGTTGGGATGAAACCAAGGCAAAAACTATACAGCTGTTTCACGTGATGGCCCATAAAATCTGAATGAAGGCCATCAAAAGCTTTTTTTAATAGTCGAAGACTATTTTTGTGCAGTTACAATAGCATCTGGTTCCTGTCTCTGGGAAATCCAGAGAATCCACAGGAACCAACCAGCATGCCATCTGCTGCAGAACAACCCTACAGCACAGTTGAATGCGTCTTACAAGCACTCATTTAAATGGCTGCAATGTGTATAAAGTGCCTGTGTTGAGTGTTGGGAAGAGGTCAAATCAGAATGAGCAAAGTTTAGTTAACACAAGTAATGGGAATGTTAGTGAAAAACCCTTGAATAAGATTCCTTTTGTCACATGTGTGAAGAGCGGGCTGATAAGATAGCAACACCTGAGTCAATAGGATTCATCAGACCTTCCATTGTCTAAGAAAATATATACCGCCATAACTAAGGCTAGAGGAGTTGGCAGGTTTCCATGAAAGCTCCAAAACATGGCTGAGTCTTTCCCAGATGAGTTCAAAGGATGGGGTGGGTGAATTAACATTAAGCAAAATTTATTTTGAGACTTAAAGACTAAATGTTTCTCACCGTACTTGCATGAGCAAATCCCCCTGCTTCCAGTTGCTGTTGAGTGATTGTGGAGGGCAGGATTTGCCCCCTCACTTCCAGTTTGACCACATTTGTCATTCTAATGCTGCAGTCTCTTTTTTTCTCTTTGGCAGTAGTTGATATTTAGCAAAAACATGAGTTACATTATATTCCAAGATGACTTTACTTGGGTCAAGGGTTGCTATTGGGAATAGTCACATCCAAAACAATGCAAGGCACAGTCTTTTAGCAAATAAGCTGTTTCGTGTGGGGACCATCGTAGTTGTGTACCTTGTATAATGTAGAGTATGTTACTTAACAATAATAGTAAGAGGAGAGGACCCTGTGAGTCTGTCCTTTCTCTATGACTAGAAATGGGCTCAAGTCACCCAGTTCCAGTGTGGGTCTAGACCCAAATTTCTCTTCACATTTAGGGTACGTTTAAACTACATGGCTCCGTCGACGGAGGAATAAAGGATCTGACGAAGGTTTCTGGGGTCGGCAGATCCCCATCTAGACTGCCGCACTGTGCCGACAATCAGCTGATCGGCACAGCGCGGCAGCCATTTTTATTTAAATGAAGTCGCGATTATTTAAATCACCGCTTCATTTCTCTTTGCCAACCTGCCTAATCTACATGGCTCCGTTGACGGAGCTATGTAGTTTAGACACACCCTTAGAGATGTTCAAATTAAAGGTTGCAATTCAGGTCCATTGCAAATGCCAGGGTCATAATGTTCTAGGGTAAAATTTTCTAAAGTGCCAAAGGGCAAGGTTTTCAAAGGTATTTAGGCATAAAATACAGAGGGATGCTTAAATGGGATTTTCAACCATGCCTAAGCAAATTAAATGCTGACTATTTTTGAAAATCTGACCCTTAAGTGATTCAGTAACTTGTTCCATTTTTCAAAAGCAACTTCGACCCCAGATTTTTAGAGGTATTCAGGAATTGCTGTGCATAGCACTGAAACAGCTAATTCATTTAAGAGTCTTAATGGTCATTTTTTAAAATGACTTAGGCTCTCAGGAGCCTAAGAGTGTTAAAAATCAGTGGGAATTATGCTGCTAAGGGCCAGATTTTTAAAAGGTATTTTAGATGTCTCTTTCTCATCGATAGAAAATGGCATTTTGGCTCCTAGGTCAGTTAGCACTGCAGCATACATACATGATCTACTATATATTAGAGAGAGTCCATCTGTCTGTTCAAGAACTCCTCCTAAGTGATAAGAGCTAGGACAACCAAATTTGGTATGTAGTTTCCTCTTATCATAACTTAAAAAACAAGGTAAGGGCTTGGTTGTACCAGGAAAATGGCATGTGCCTGATATGGGATTGCATCACGTTAAACTGTGCAGAAAAGAGACAGAATCACCAGGCAGGGGTAAGGGACTGGCTGGAGATGGTCCCCTTCTCAGAATACCCAAGAGACAGACAGACACACACACATACCTTCCCTCCCTCTTTAGGGAGAACAGGGGGGGCTGAACTCCCCTCCCCCCAATTCCTATGGGGACATTGCTGGCTGTTCCCTTTCGTCATGAAGTGAGGGAAAGTGCACAGTTCAGGGTTGGTAAACATTGATGAATTAAAAACATTTTAAAAATCAGACTTTTTATTTAAATCCGTTGTCTTTATTTTTTAAATCATCTATTAAATACTGCATTTCTTATTTAAAAGTAACAGTTACAATTAAATCTCGTCACAACATACTACACCTACACTTACAATCTCATAACATGAATTAATGGCTCTACTCTAGTCTGTCCAGCCTAACTTCCAGCTCTTGCTTCTTGAAAGTGTTGGGCCTTCAGTTTCTGTCTCTTGGCAGAATAAAAAGTAAATGTGCAAAAAAAGACACGGGTTGGATAGGATTGTTTTTATTCCATGCTTATGTGGTGGTAGACTTTGGCCAAGCATAGAGAGGAATTAGTTAAGACATTGTCTTAAAGACAGAGACACAATGTATAGGAAAGGATGGAGGCAGCATAGAAAGGAACAGTGGAGTGAACTGGAAAGAAAACAAGTGTGTTGTTCAGCACACACACAGCTTCCTATATTCCCCCACATTTTTGCCACAGAATAACTGTCATGGTTTCTGGGTGTAAAAGAGACCCTATCTGGGAATATTTTGAAGAATTTTGTTCCCTGGATAAAAAAAGGAAACCATATCAACTATAAACAGTTCAAGAAGATGATGCAGGACCTAGTTGCAAGAATGAAACATCATAAGGAAAACTTCTTATTGAGAGAAAATGATGTGGATGAAGATATGGATATGGCTGAGTGGATCAACTGGTTTTAACATAAATTATTCACTTTGCAATGCATCATTCTCCAAGACACACTCTATGCCTTTCAGTATAAGTGTGATTTGACAAGTAAATTCAGAAGTTGTTTACAGTGTTAGGATGTTGCTAGAAAAAAAGTTTAGCTTAGCTAATCCTTATGGTTTGTGTAATTAGTTAACTAGGTTTAGAATTTATCACCCTAGTATACAATACAGAAAGCTATAGTAAGAGAAATATAGAGTTGCCAGTTTCCATTATAATTTTCACTGAACGCTTCCTTCCTGGCCCCAAGCTTCTGCAACGAGAGGGCTGAGGTAGTCCCCTCTCCTCAGGGAAGCCTGCACACTGAACCCCTCATCCCCAGCCTCACTCCAGACCAGTGATTCAAATGAAGCAGGTACATTTTCATTTTATTTTCCAAAATGCAACAATGAATTGAGTTAAGGACCCAAGCAACGCCGGGTAAATCTTCTAGGTTTGTCTACGCAGCAGAACAGCTTCCATAGAACAGACCGAGACAAACTCGCCCTGGATTTCTCGGTAGCCCAGAGGTTAGAGTATTCTGTTGAGAGTGGGGACCCTTATATTCAAATCCCTTCCCCAGGCATTGGGGAAAGTTAAATCCTGCTCATCCTAACCAGTGGGCCAAACGTTAGGAGGAGGGGCAGCAACTCCTCTTCCTCAGCTTTTCTTATACAAAGGCTTGACCTGCTTATGTGCCTAACTCCAGGAGAAAGTTTTGGCTGCGAATCACAAGTAGAAACGGGCACTGTGACACTAGGCTCATAGGGAGACCCAGGGTTGTGAGTACCTCACTACTACCTGCCCTTAGCTTGAGGGAGCCTTATCAGTTCCTGCCAGGGATCAGCTCCCTAACTCCACCAGCCATGGGAACATGCGCACTCCCCTCTAGACTTCATAGGCCCCACTGTTACTCTGCAGGTCTGTGACTGGTACACCTGAAACCTTATGCTCTCTAAACTCCTTCTTGCAATACCCAGCCTGTGGCCCACTGGACATTCACAGCCTTCACTGGTTTGCTGCTTCCATAGAAATAGTACGCTACAGCTTAGCGGTGTCACCTTAGATCTCTGTTCCACTTCACACACAGCATTTAGATATGTTCATAGTGAAATCCAACATAATTTTATTTATCAAAGCACATGGATTCAAATAATAGGAAGCAGAAACATTGGAAAGTATAAATTAGAGCTGGATTCTAATATTCCTAAAGTTTAGAGATGGTTAAGTCTAGAGTTTTAGTCCAGGCCCATTTCAACTTTCCACTTAGGGTTATTTCTTTCCGGCTGCAGAGCTGCCAATATGCCTCATTCATATTCTCTTGTTAAACAAGCCTGATTGTTCTGACCCCCACTATTTTTGGACTTGATACATTTGTTCCATAGAACTATTATTGCATAGCCTACACGGTTGTTGCTCTTCTAAAATGGGATTCAGCTACAACAATGTCCTAGCTGTCCCTGCCAACTGTTAAGTCTCCGTGGACAGCTTGTTGAGATTGTTTTGGCAGACTGTCAGTTTTATTGTTGCATTCATTGAGGTTAGAGATCAACATGATGCTATGCTGTTGTAATCCAAAGACTAAAGAGATAAAATGGACTGCCTGCACATTATCACAGGATACTTATGAATGAGATCAGTCCTTCAAGTGAAGATGTTAAAGATAGCAGTTGCCTTGTCTGCCATAAAATCCACTATAATTAAGGCTTCTACACTCTCATTTGGTTCTGAGTTGTAGAGGTCCTCTGAACTTTCAAATCACCACAGTGCAGTAAGAAACCTATAGATAAAGCTCCTTCCTTGAAATAAGGATGCTTTAATTGGGTCTTGAATAGTTAGAGAAGCATGACTCAGCTGCAGTGCCAGCTAAAGACTTTGCAAGACACTGCAACTGAACTTGTCAGGGTTTCTTGATGCATTTTACATTAAGGAAGAATGTTTCACATCCATATTTGGTGGGAGCCAACCATGGAAAATGTTAATTTTATAAATTAATAAACAAAATTTGAAATCCTGCCTCCTCTTAGCAGACATATTCAGACAGTCAATTCAGTTCTCAAATGCACAAGCATGCATGGCCAAAGTGAAGGGAATAGGAAGTATTTACATGCTTCAGAGGACAGAATTTGACACTTAAATTTCAGCCTCTGTATATCTGAATGTGGATATGTGCTATAAGACTAAACTCAGCATGAAACTACTAAGTTCTAGTATAGTGGGGTTTGCTTTACAACATGTTATATAACATTTTGAGAGCAATAACATAGTGAGGAAGCATTCTGGATGTTTCAGCTATGACTGGACATCCACGCACTTTCAAGGAGGCATATACACTATTACTGTGGTGCTTTGAGTGTTTATGTGTTTGACAGATACAAAATCAGTCAGGGATAAAACCAGATTTTGCTATAAATTAAAAAAGAATTTTGTTTCCATGAACATCTGGTATATATGCGAGTAACCACTCTACTTCTAAACAAAGAACTGGCACAAAGAAAAAGGACAAGATCTGTTTTCATTTAGAATATTGTCCCTTGGAGCTAACACATTGTATGATGTGTTTGGGGGTTAAGTGTAGCTATTTGTTAGGAAGAAAAAAAGAATAAGCATAATTTTTGGGATTTGAGAATTTCACTTAGAACTAGAGAGGAGCCTGAACTAGAATCCAGATATGAAATCTGCCTCCTTGAATTATAGGAACATTTGCATCCAGACCACAGGTAACTTTTTCAAAAGTGACCTAGCAACATATAAGCCAATGTTTCAATGAAAATCAGTATGACAAACTCAAAATGGTTAGATTCATTAAGGAGTCACGGGAGCCCCTAACTCATATGTACTCTTCTGCCAAATTGAATTCACAACCCTAAGCGAGGCACATAGGCTACATGTACAAAGCATGGAGAGAGATGACATCTAAGAACAGGAGCCACAAAAGCCAGCTTGCTATGTTGCTTAAACTAGCTTGTAGGAAATACCTGCCCCCAACCTGCAGAGAGATGCCTGAGACCTTTGGGCCCTCTTGCTACCAGTTGGTTATACTGAGATTCCTGTGTTAGATATCTACATAATTGTTCACGGCAGGGTGGCATGTAAGTTCTCCACTGAGAGCCAGTAGGCTGCTGGTTAGAATAAACATTGTGAAATGTATGTACATATAGCATTTAAGTAGTTGTGTATCCCTACTGAAAATTATGGTCTTAAGGTCTCTGTAGCTAAGGCATGTTGCCAGGAGATGACATACCTCAGAGATGTTCCTGACAGGTAGGATGTTAAGATGCCCATTTCCCCATCTGGCCCTTTGTGTATTGTATGTCTTATGCTGTGTGCCTGTGTGATACATAGCCAAGGACTATATCTGATATGGCAAAAAGTCTGTAAGAAAGGAAATCTATGGGATGAAACAGACAGCAGGAGGGTGTCCTGTTTGCGAATAAAGAAAGGATAGTTATCCATCCACCTGAAGCAAAAGAAAAACACATTTTCTAATAAAACATCAACAAATAACAATTGTTCTTTGACCAGTCCCCAGAGATCATGATGCTCACGGCAGGGTTCTTTTAGCGTCCATTGTGCCACTGGCCTCAGGAACATCTCTGAGGTATGTCATCTCCTGCCCAACTAGGCCAGAGATGGGCAATAAAGCAGCCCATGGGCCAGACGCAGTTCACCAGGGTTAGTCACTAGTGGGCTGGTGAATGCTTTCTTTACCTTCCCATCTGCAAGTATGGCCACTGGCAGCTCCCGTTGGTCCCAGTTCACTGTTCTCAGCCAATGGGAGCTGCTGGAAATGGTAGCCCAGCCAGTGCTGCTTTCTGTAGCTCCCAGTAGCCGGGAACAGTGAACTCTGTGGGAGCTGTGAATGGCCATATGTGCAGGTGTGCAGGTAAATAAAGCCTCTGGCGGCCTGCCAGGGGCTAACTCTGGCAAACCACATCTGCTCTGCAGGTTTCCTATTACCATCCTGAGCTAGATTCACAAAGAAACTTAGACCATACCTACCTTTTAGGCTTCTAGAAAATTCCTGGAACTCTCAAAGCCTGGGTGTAGCACATAGGCTCCCTATACAGTGAATAGGAAGAGATCACTGCCTTACAGTGGGATTCATCAAAGCCAGCATGCTGCAGTGCTTCATCTAAGCCAGCCAATGGAAGAGCCCTGCTCCTCTCAAAAATAAGTCTCAGAGGGGTACCTGTGTTAGTCTCTAATTTTAAAAACAGTTAAAAAAAAAAAGAGTAGTCCTGTGGCACTTTAGGGTGTGTCTAAACTACACCCCCCTCTGCCGACAGAGGGATGTAGATTAGGCACATCGCTATTGCAAATGA
>CM057847.1:61344130-61357849 GCA_030068395.1 Apalone spinifera | reverse complement strand
GTGGGCGAGAACTGGCCTGCCTCCCAAGGCCTGTGAAAGTGAGGGATCATTGTCAAGACCAGACTCCAAAGAGAAACTGCTGATCTACAGTTCATCTGCAAGTTTGACACCAAAGCCTGTTTTCCACTAGGGATGTTAAATTTCAATTAATTATCTAATTGAATAGTCGATGGGATTTCCCTGTTTCCCATTGACAGGGATTAGCTGATAAGAACTTCTGCATTCTGCCTTTGAAATGTACAAGAGCTCCAATGGGTGCTCTTGTGCATTTCAAGGTTTGAACGCGGTGTGGAGCCTGGGGCCAGCAGGAATCCCGCTGACCCCGAACTCCACATGGGCGCTTCCCGCGCTGGCCCCAGGCTCAATGCTGCACTTTCTCTTTGAAATGGACAAGAGCCCCTGCTGGGAACTTTTGTACATTTCAAAGTTGGCCATCACTGCACCCCTGCCTCTTCCCACAGAGCTGGGGCTGGGGGGAACCGGCTTTTAAACCGGCTTCCTCCAGCACCCCCATCCACTTCACCTCACCCTTGCTGCCATGAGATGAGTGAGGAGGGCAAGTTGCCACTCTGCAATCTTTGCTCAGACTCCTCCTCCCCTATATAGTTAGATGGGCAAAACCTGGTAGTGCAGATGCCGCTTTACTGGCAAAAGGAGTTATTTAGCTAATGTAGTTAAACCACCTCCCGGAACATCATATGCTATTCAGCAAACATACTCTCCAGCCATATAAACTGAGATTGCACAGGGGTATCCGTCAGTACACCAATGTTAGCATGTGGGGGGTGAATATTTTTCCCCCACACTCCTAACCCGTATAGCTATACCAGCAAAACTTTATACTGTGATTTTTGGCCAAAGTCTACCTTCTCTGTAGGTCTATAAAATGTGGTCTGTCTTAGTGTAACATGAACTTGGAAGGTAAACTGCAACATTTAAAATGAAAATCTGTAGACTTGCTTTTCTTTATTGTTCAGTGAGATTTCCTCTTTTTAAAAAGTTAGGTATCCCCCAGAAGGAGGCTGTGCACAGTCCTTGTCAACCACTCAGAGTTTCAGCAGATATAGCATTTCAGGGCTGTATACGTAAGTATTTTTGCAGTGGAAATGTTTTTCCTCATTGGTAACCAAAGCAACCTCCATTAAAAGGAACAGAGGCAGAAAACCGACTCAACCGAGTGTAGGCATAACTTCTGTTATGATGCTTTTGGATCCTTGTCTTTCTCCAATCTATAATTGACGCTAAATCCCTCTCTACTACTTATGTTGAAATAAGTCTGCTAGAATGATGCACTTAAGGGCACTTCTCAATGCCTGTAATGCCTCCGTTATGCAGCACATGTGGTAACTCACTCCTTTGTTGTACTACCCATGGCATGCGGTGTTTTTAGCCAGCAGGCTATACTGTGCCTTCTTGTGCAAGGAACCCAATAGAAGTCAGTGGGATCACCCATGGAATAAAGTGCTACTTACTACGAATAAGGGTACCTGAATCTGATCCTGTCCATTACTTGTGTGTTTATAAAGTAGCCATCTAACTATATAGGGGATGAGGAGTCTGATCAAAGATTGCATAGTGGCGACTTGCCCTCCTCACTCACATAAGTAATCTCATGGCAGCAAGGGTAGGGGGAAGAGAAATGGGAAGCTGGTTTAAAAGCAAGTTCCTCCCAGCCCCAGCTCCGTGGGAAGGGGTACGGGTGCAGTGGTAGCCCACTCTGAAATATACAAAAGTCTGTCTGTAAACCTCATTCCAAGAGGAATGCCTGTTCCTAAATAGCTATTTTGAAACAGCTGTATAGTGGACTCTCCACTGCTGCTATTTCGAAATAGCTCCTCCCCAGGGCCATTCAAAGTAATTACTCCCTAGTGCTTGCTGGAGCTCTAAATCAAGGCAGTGCATCCACATTAGGGGAGCCTGCCTCGGACTAATTTCAAGCCTTCCCTGTAGTGTAGTCGCGCTATTTCAAAATGAGCTATTTCAGAGTATTTCTTCCAGAATAGCTTATTCTGAAATAAGTGTGCAATGTAGACATATTCTAACTGAATAAACTTAAAAAACAACAAATAGTCTTGCAGCACCTTAGAAACTAACAAAAATGTAGGTGGTATCATGAGCTTTCTTGGGCACAACCCTCTTCTTCAGATGTATGGAGTTAAGCGGTCCAGGGGACAAGTAAATAGCAGAGAAAAAGAGGAGATGGGGAGGGAAAGAGAAGGAATACATACATAATATATATGTATAGTCAATTAGAGTGTCCATGGTAAATGAGGCTGATACAGTGGGTTCTAAATACTCTAAGTACCTGGCGCTTGGCTTTTTATGGCATTTGGGTGTGGAATGTAGTGGGCTATCCATTTAAGGTCTTTGTTTAAACCTCTGTTACGGGTGTCAGACTTGTAAATGAAATCAAGTTCTGTAGCTTCTCTCTCAAGCTGATTTCTGAAATTGCCGTGTAATAATATTGTCATGTTTAGATCCATTTATGAGTGCCCAGGCAGGTTAAAATGTTCCCCAACAGGATTCTGTGCGTTACCAATTCAAATATCTGATTTGTGGCCATAAATCCTTTGTTGTAGAGACTGTCCAGTTTGGCCAATATACATAGCCAAGGGACATTGCTGGCACTTGATGGTGTAGATCACATTGGTGATGTGCAGTTATATGAGCCTCTGATGTGATGGCTTAGACAGTTGGGTCATGTAATGATGTCCCTTGTATAGATGTTTTGACAGTGTTGGCACCGGAGTTGATTGCAGGGGTAGTTTCCTGGATGAGTATGATGGAGGTGTGCTGCATGGTTGCTGGAAAGAATTTGTTTGAGGTTAGGGGGTTTTCTGTAGGTGAGGATTGGCCTGTTCTTCAAGGCCACTGAGAGTGAAGGATCATTTCCCAGGAGAGGTTGTAGATAGTTAATGATGCGCTGGAGAGGTTTAAGTTGGTGGCCGTAGGTGATGACCAATGGCGTTCTGTTGTTTTCTTTATTGGGCCTGTCTTGAAGAAGCTGATGCCTGGGTACACATCTGGCTCTGTCAGTGTGTTTTTTCAATTCTCCGGGTGAGTATTTAAGTTTTAAGAATGCCTGATAGAGATCCTCTGTCTATGGGATTGGAGCAAATCCAGTTGTATTTTAAGGCCTGCCTATAAACAATTGACTGGCAAATGTGTCTTGGATGGCAGCTAGAGGCACGTAGGTAAGTGTAACAGTCGGTGGGTTTCCGGTATAAGGTGGTAGAAATGTGGCTGTTGTATAATTGTACTGTAGTGTCAAGGAAATGGATCTTTTGTGTGGACTGGTCCAGGCTGAGTTTGATGGTAAGGTGAAAGTCCCACAATGGAGTCCAACCTGGTTTTAATTTGATATATTAATTTGGGCAACATCAAAGACTTACTGCCAGTCACACTTCTACAGAACTCAATACGCAATGGATGGGATGAGTAAGACTTTTTGGAGTTACCTAAATTAATGTACCAAATTAAAACATCTTTTCTATTCCTGCTTCTTTAATGCTGTTCTTGGATTAAGGTTGCCATTGCCTTGAAATTGTTAGTCAAACTATAGAAATAAACATTTTCACTTTAGAAAAATCATTAATTCACCAACTCAGCTTCCCTGCATTTTTTCATTTTTCAATTGTGTCTTCAGCTTCCCAAATATTGTTGGCATTAGCATATTCCACTACTTTCCACGAATGTTGCATTCATATGTGAATAGTTAGTCCAATGTTGTACTGGGATATCTGTGTTACATCTTCATTGAATGCTTTCCATTAGATACACCTGAGAGGATTAAATGGTCATTTACATTAGACCTTGACTGTATAGCTTCTGTTAACTACAAACTAGAGGAACAATTGCGTGTCCCCAATACATTTGCACAGTGGTTCCTGTGGAGTATAAGCTGTGTGTATCTGCATTAGTCACCATGATAAAGGAACAGGCACAAATGTTCCATTCAGCCTTTGCAATATGTACTCATGTGTTTCCATAAAAATCATATTAGACTCTAATCTCAAAAATAAATAATAAACAAATAGGCCTTCTGAACCTATTTTATTTAATCTTTTTTTAAATTAAAAAATATTTTAATTTAACAATTAAATTAAAAAAGTGCACACACTTTTCCTGCAGCCAGTTTGGCTTCCATTTAAAATAAAATCCTGACATTAAAAAAAAATGCACATTATTAGTTTCCATGGAAAACTGTTTATCAAGAAAATACCAGGCTGGAAATGTGTTACCTGTATGGGGAAAATGGACTTAGTAGTTTTGTTTTGATTTTGTTTCTTTTGCTTATTATTGTTTTTATTAGTTTCTGTGAATTATCTCCAAGAATGTCGCTCCTAAACTTTGATATCACAATAACTACCTAGGACAAAAACTGAACTTTTGAATCCCTGAATATATTAGCAATAGTGGCATTATTGTATTTCTCCCAACCACTGCCCTTACTGTTAATTTTAACTATTTTGTACTCCTTTCTACTATATTTAATGTAATATAATCCCCCCGCTGCCCGAAGCACCCGTTATTAGACCTAAATGGCTATTCTGGTGTTGGTATAGAACTGGTGACTTTTCAGGTCTCATGGCATGTAATCACCACAACATCTTATTAACAGAGTAGGGTTGTTAGCTATACGTTAATTGAATAGTCAACTACCTTCATGAATTCTTAACTGTTAGTTGACTGTTCTATAGACCCTGGTGACTGGACCAGCAATCAGTGCACACTGGCCCTGCTCCCGGGGAGCCCCCTGCTGCCTCTGAATCAAAGACAGGAGTACAGGGTGCCAGACGGGAGCTGGTCCGTGAGGAGAGTCAATCAGCCATCTATTTTCTTGACAAAGTTTGTCCACCAGCCCTTTGCAGTGTGATCTTTATGTACAGTGGGCAGAGTTGGGAAGGAAGGCGTTACCTGAGATCCATTTCTCTATTAAAGTAATGTGAGTGTAGTGTATTCTCTGTTGCATTGCTCTCTTTTACTACCTCCATCTAAATTTCCCTGCACCTGTGTCCATGGTAACCCTCACTCAGAGAAAGCTTGATTCTCTTCAGTATCATCTTGCTGGGGCTGACTGTTAAATGAACATTGTTTGCTGATTCACTTGCACAAGGTCATTCTTAATTTCTTCCTCAGTGGAGCATCAGTTCAGCTTTCAAGAATCTCAGCTTTGTGATCTTTAGGTTTTCTTCTCTGTGTGGTGGTTGTCTTACAGTTTTTAAATGATTTTGTAACATTGCTGTGATGTGGCTTTGTTAGTTCTCTCATTATTTCTTCATCTTTTACTGCTGAAATAAGAAATGGTGCCAGTGTGTTGTTGCATATTATGTACCCAGGGACCTCTGCACACATTGGAGGTATGCAGAGAGGATCTGAAAAACATAATGGCTTTATTGCCTTCTGTGGTAAAGGCCCCTCTTCCCCAAGCCACCACTGGGTAGGCCTCCTCCCCTTAGCCCCCGAGTTAGGGGTTTTGCAGCAGGTCCCAATGGTAGGGAGCCCAGGCCAGGTGCCCACAGGCTCCCTCCTTAGCTGCCTTTACTTAATGCTGGTCAAAATTGTTCTCTCTGGTTTTTTCCACTCTGCCTCTCCACCACCTTCCTTTCATCCTCTCCCTCTCCTCTCCAGCCTCCAACTGCTGAGGCTTTTAAAGGCCCTCAGACAGACAGCAGAGAAGTCAGCTGGCTCCAATTAGCCTGAGCCAGCTCCCTCCCAGCTGTATCCAATTGGGCTGCAGTTCTCTGCTTCTCTCACAGGGGTTTTTCCCTTTTGGGCTGCCTTTTCCCCTCTCTGCAGCAGCTCCCTGGCCTGACCCTGTCACACTACACATGAACCAGTGTGCTGTGAATGACGTGACATATGCATATTATTATATAGTTCTGCCTAGATCATTAATACGTTTAATGTTACATTACTGCTCTTCTAACTGGCACATCCCCACATGACACCAGGGCTGGTGACAGATTTCCCTGGTGTGTGTGTGTGCGCGCGCGCATGCACGCGTTTATGCTAGGACCACACCGTGCAGGACTCGTGGCGATTTAAAGGGCTTGTGGCTCTGGCCACCACTGCTGTCACAGTAGCAGTGGTGGCAGCCTGGAATCCCAGGCCCTTTTTAAGTTGCCTGCCCCTGGTGCAACTTCCCTCTTTCCCCTTACTCCTGATTGGTGGCCCAGTGGCTTTCTGCTCGCTGAGTTATACAGTAACAGATATGTGGGTAGTGTGCGTTTCACATCAGCTCTTTTGGTTGGAGGGTGAGTTATTAACCATCATGAAGCAATGGGAAGTGTTTGAATAAGAAATGGTGTGTGTGTGTGTGTGTGTGTGTGTGTGTGTGTGTGTTTAAATTCAACTTCTTGAAATGAAGAATAAAATAGTGCAGTCCCAAATCAGTGCTTAATGATAGAGGTGCTCAAGCAATTAGGAGCAAGGCTCCATGCAATGTTTCTACTTGCATAACTGAAGTGACAAGCCCACAGGTGCTGTGGCTAAGAGCAGTCAAGCTAGAGATGCTGGGGCTCAGTCTCAGCAAGCCTTAGCACAAATTAAGCACTAGTCCTAATAGGTTAATAGCTAGCAGCCTTTTGCTATGTTGGAAATGCAAGTTCAGTCTCTTAGTCTGGTCCTTCCCTCCAGTGGTCAGCAGGCATGGAATTAATCTCACAGCATAGTCAGACTTTTATTCTTCTCATGTTAGAGGCCACTTTCACACTCAGAATTGATAGGTGAGAAAAGAAGTAAATACGAGTCCACTGTAGCAAAGAGCTATTTGACACGGTGTTAATGTGCAATAGTCTTGTGTAATCACGGAGACTGCACTGCGTAACATTTCTGAAATGATCATGGCTCACGCCAGACAGCAAAGATCACCTTTGCAAGGCAGCTGTGACAGATGGATTGGAGAGGGCGCTAAAATACCATATTGTTTGTGGTTGCAACGGTTAGATAAGGCAATTCTCATGAGTGGTGGTTTTCCTCAAACTGTTTCCTTTCCTTTAAAAACTTGTCATTCGTTGCTCTTGTAAGATAAAAGATAGGTACTACATAAAAACCAGTGTGAGTTCATACGTTGTCCTTCCCTTTCCATTTCTTGTTTATCCTTTCCTCTTGTTTATCCTTTTCCTTCCCTTTCTTAGATTATAAGCTCGTTGGAAAACTTTTATTTTTGTAAAGTGTCATGCAAACTTTGGACTCTACATTATGGGAAACAGCAACTCTGAAAAAAGATTTGGGGCTTGCTGTCGAGAATCAGCTGAACAGGACTCCTGGCATGAAACTGCAGCCAAAAGAGCTGGGAAGCACAAACAGGAAAATCTCAAGTAGGAGTCTAACCTAGAGGTTATTTTATTTCTGTATTTTGCACTGGTGCAGACCAATGCTGCCCCCTGTTCTGCTGCCCACAAATGAAGAAGGATGTTGAAAAATTGGAGCAAGTTCAGAGAAGAGCCACAAGAATGATTAGAGGATTAGAAAACCTGCCTTAAAGTGATGGATTCAAAGAGCACGCTCTACTAAGGATGTTATATGTTGGTTAATTTACTAGTGGAGTAGTTGATGGAATTTCCATCAACTACTTGACTAGTCAGTAGGCACTTCCGCATTCCTCCTCTGAGTACATTTCAAAGGAGGAATGCAGAACTCTGTGTGCAGCCTGGGGCCAGCGGGAAATCCCGCTGACTCCAGGCTGCATGCGGGCGTGCCAGCTTTGAAATATACAAGAGTCCCCAGCGGGGGCTCTTGTGCATTTCAAAGTGGAAGCACCAGCATGGAGTCTGGGATCATCGGGGGACTCAAAGTACCCCGCTGACCCCGGGCTCCATGTTGCACTGCCAATTTGAAATGCCATGCAGAGCCCCAGGTCAGCTGGGGACTCCCAAGCTGACTGTGGATTCCGCACTGCATTTCCCCAGAACTTGGGGTCAGCTGGAGAAATTTTTGTAAAGTGTCATGCAAACTTCGGACTCTACATTATGGGAAGCAGCAACTCCGTGGAAATGCTGTGCGGAGCCCGGGATCAGTTGGGGGGGAGTCTCCAGCTGACCCTGGGCTCTACGTGCCGCTGCCCCTTTGAAACGCCACCTCAGTGTTTCAAAGGGGCAGTGACGCACAGCTAAGCCAAGGTTGAGCTGTGCGATGCTGCCGCTTTGAAGTATCCCTCTTCCCCCCTCCCTTTGCTGCCTCTATCTGATAGAGGCAGCAAGGGGGGGAATCGACTAGTCGACTGACTGTTTGATACGCATGTGCTTATCAGATAGTCGACTAGTCCTTAACATCCTTACACTCTACTTGGCTTAACAAAGAGAACGTTTAGGAGTGACTATCTTATAATATCTCCACACGAAACAAATGTTTAATAATGTGTTTTTCAGTCTAGCAGAGGAAGGCATAACAGGACAGAATGGCTAGAAGCTGAAGTTAGACAAACTCAGACTGGAAATAAGTTGTAAATTTTTAATGGTCAAAACAATTAATCACTGGAATAATCTAAACAAGAGTCATGGTGGATTCTCCATCACTGACAATTTTAAAATCAAGACTGCCAACTTTTTCTAAAAGATCCGTCCTAAAACTTATTTCAGGGCAATTCTATGGCCTGTGTTATGCAGGGGGTCAGAGTAGGTGATCACAGTGATGATAATCCCAGCGTAGTTAACCCAGGCCACAGGAACCGGAATTCACTCAATTAGCACCTCCTAAATTTGGCAAAAAGTGCTCCTGCTGCATTACTTGTCTGTTCTTCAGCTTCTTCACAGTTTTCTTTAAATGTCTGGATAGATGGATGATGAGATCACAAAAGTGAAGGATAAACAGCACACATATAGCTTGGAAAGCACTTGTCTGTACTTTCTCACAGGGTTCTCTTCCTACACTACATTACTGAATTCCCAGAGAGAATAGAAAGCAGGTTGACATGATTTACACTGGGAGGGAGAAGCAGGATGTGCCTTTATTTGTACTTAATTTAATTTATTCTCTATCACCCAGTTGAAAGTATTTTCTATTGGGTCATATGCAGGCTTGATTTAAAATGCTTTTCTGGTCAGAAAAGTGACTATGGAAAAATAACACCTTCTTACTCATTCCATGGATTTGCTTTTTGTATATATTCCAAGTCAGAGCTGTTAGCTGAAATGAGATAAAATACATTTAAACTACTTTTAACTCCTATTAGCATTATAGAGTCCATAAAGTCATGAGGGAGAGAGCTGGAGTCTTCTTTGTCTCAAACATCGTTAAGAAAATTGCTAATTAAATTCAAGCCACAGAATCTCTTCCTCGAGGGTCGTGAAGGTTTCTGTCTCAATGGCATAATAACAGCACATATACCTCACCTCAGATCAGTCAGAACTATTCTGGATTGTAAGTGTCTGAGCCAGAAAGAGGATAGGTTTATTTTAGGTTGAATTTGCCAGGTTTGCAGGTGGAGGGCGTGGGAAACCCTCTTTAAAAACCTCTTTAATTTAAAAGCAGACTTACTTTGTTCTGGATAACCGAGAGACAGTGAAAAAGAACCCCACAGTATCATTTTTTAGATTTTTTTTTGATGGCAGAAGCACTGGATTTATCAGTGTGAGTGACAAGCAAAAGAGATAAAACAATGTGGATGGTCTTGCCCTTTTGCTCTTTAGTATGTTTGTTCTGTGGTTAGTATGTTTGTTCTGTGGTTATATAGAGGGCTTCTTTCTGCAAGCACTAAACAAAAAAAATAAAAAATAAACATTTTAAAAGAAAAGGAATAAGCAAAAACAGTTCCCTGGAGATTAAGCAACATCTCAAGAGGTTGCAAACTGTTGGGTGATACTTGCAGCCAAAATGGAGGGATTAATTGTCATGAATCTGCTGCTTACATGAGAAAAATGCTATGGGAACTTGGTTACAAGTTACAAATTAACAGTTTCTTATCCCTAGATGTCAGGACAAGCCTTCAGTAATGTGGATTTTACCAGGCTTGAATGCATTGTCAGTTGTTTTGTGGGAAAGCATAAAAAGGAGGTTTCTGGAAGAAGGGGAAAAAATGCCAGACAGTAGTGATTAGACCTGTCTTTATTGCTGTTGACAAGAAGACTGCAATTATACTTTTTAAAGGTTGATCATTTCAATTTAATTCGAGGGGGAGGGGAAGGGGTGTCTGCTGCTTCATATTCCTGTGTACATTATGTGTGTGGAGGTTTTTTTGTGCCATGTGTAGTCTCCGTAGCTGGTATACAGTGGTGGTCTTTGATCTCGAACACTAGAAAGGCTTACTCCAAAAGATGCTCCTGGAGGCTATTTCGGTCTGGTGAAGTCATTCTAAAACAAAACACCTAAGATAGCTCCCTTAGCCAAGAAGAGCCATGGATAAACTAATGCATGAATTCCCACTGAAAAAAAATCAAGATTTTGTGAAAATATCACCTACTTTATATATACTGACAAGCAATCAATTTGAGAATTTGGCCCAGCATCAACAGATGGTTTGGAAAGGATTCATAGATTCCTCAAGACCAGAAAGGATCATTTTGATCATTTAGTCTGATCTTCTAATGCCACAGAACTAAACTTAAAAAGATTTTCTTTTTTTAAAAGAAAAATATCAAATGTTGTTTTCAAAACTGTCCAATACAGAGAATCCACTCTGACCCTTCATAAATTGTTCCAGTGATTAATTATACTCACTATAAAAAATTTAAGTATTATTTCTAATCTGAATGTATCTAGTGTTACTTTCCATTCATAGGAACATATTACACCTTTGTCTGCTAGACTGTAGAACCCATTATGAAATTTCTGTTCCCCATGTAGACACTTAAAAAGCCTGTTTTCTAATCCTTTTAATCATTCTCATGGCTCTTCTTGGAATTCTCTCCAGTTTTTCGTCCACAATGGGGAACCGTGTTCTAGCAGCAGACACACCAGTGCCAAATACAGGGATATAAAATAACCCCTCTTCACGTATTTGAGATTCTTTTGGTGATGCATCCCAGGATTGCCTTATGGTCATAGAGTTCATATTAAAATGATTATCCACAACACCTCCTCCCAATCTTGTGCAGAGTCACTGCTTCCCAGGACTATTCCCCTTCCTGTTAGCATGTCTTACATTCTTTGTATATGTTTACATTAGGCACATTAACATTCTCATACTTCCACATAAAAGATGTTCCTACAGACTTTAGATATTCGTATATGCACCCGGTACTAACCTACAAAAGATCAGGCCACAAACAGTAAACCATATTAGTATCTGGATAATAAAACTGTAATATAAAGAGGAACGATCTATCATAATCACTTCTGTATAATTTTAACTTTCTGGATCCACATATCTACATGGAGCTCCTCTTCTGTACCTTGGTCAGCTGCATAGTTCTTAGGGTTCATGAGAAGTGTACCTTTCTGTGAATCTCATATGATGCATAAGACAGACATTCATTTCTCTATTCTAACAATGACAAGCCATATTTTTTTTCTAAAGATAGAGGCAATCCAAAACCACACAGTAAATTATATTTATAAACTAGGAGAGAGCTTTGGGGTTGTACAGTTGAGCTTTCACAAATCAGGGAATGACTAAAATGAGATTGCATGTGCAACCTTAATTCTACTTCTCGTGTGTGTGATTCAAGACTGTTTCTAAGCAAACAATCACATTCTGTTTGTCAACAGTATAAAACAGCTTTTGACCACTCTCCTCCATCTGCACTTCTTCTATACCTGTACAATTTTTGTTAACAATAGTGTAAGGTATTTTCATTAATTTAGATTGTTTATGGATTCTCTTCTCTTAGGTTTGTATTTAAAATTGTCTAGTGTTGTATGCGATATACTCCTTAGGGTGTTATTCATGGAATGACACCACTAACACCAGTAAAATATTGGGTGCCTATATATGATAGTAAGTGGTCATTTTTACTTATGTACTAACCTGTAGTCTGTTTATAAGGACATGGTTTTGCTGTGCACTCTTCACTGCAGTGATTTTCCTGGACTCTGCTTGGCACACACAGAACACTTACGCATTAGTTGAAGATAACTGCTCATCTGGGTACGATCAGTTAGAGCAAGTTGCATTTGAGACCCCTTTCCAGTTGCTCCTGAATGCACCCTCCCAGCAGACAGGCTTGAGTTCTGTCACCTTTCCCAAGTGGTTGAATCTTGTGGTTCAGCCACTCTTAGAATAGTTCTTTGGGTTGCCGCCACCTTCAATCCCAACCAAAATAAAACAGATTCAGATTGTATTTGGAATCTGCAAAGATTCATCTCTCAAGGAGCCTGACACACACAATGGATTAAAGTGATCCCTTTTTCAACAAAACCTCCTTCAAGAGCTCCCCAAAACAACAATGTGGGTGAAAGCAATCACTGTGCTCTTAACTGAACTGACACAGACAAATAAGACAAAACAATGACTGCTTATCTGACCTTTCAGTCCTCCTCATCAAAGGATATCTGCACCAAGACCTTCGAAATAAGCCTGGGAGCTTACATGCATAACTTTGAACACTAAATATAGAATCATAGAACTTTAAACACTAAATATAGAATCATAGAATACGAGAACTGGAAGGGACCTCAAGGGGTCATCAAATTTAGTCCCCCCTGCCCTCATGCATCTTTCAGACCACCCCGACAGATGTTTGTTTAACCTGCTCTTAAAAACCTCCAAAGTTGGTGATTACACAAATACGGACTCAAAGACACTAGATTTATGGCTCATTCAAATAATCTATAGCTCACTGAAGGGCCTTTGTCCTATGTCTGCAGAGGTATTAACTACCCACTTTACCTGAACGGTCTCTCACAATATGCTAAACCATGTGTTCCACGTTGTGTTCAGCAGTGACACTCTGAGTACCCTTCCCAGACCTGAAAGAAGAGCTCGGTAAAGGAGTCCTGCTTTCAAGCTAGCACAAGCAGAAACGGGTCCAATAAAAATTATCTCACCGGCTTTGTTTTTTCAAAACAGATGTCTTGTCTATTCCCCCAAGGCGCATGACAAGCAAAGAAAAGGGACAAAACAACTAAAGTCTATATGATTTTGGTCTCATCTATACCTCTCCCTCCATTGCATGTTTTGGTAAACCCAAAGGCAGTGCCAGCCCATTGGGGGCATAAGCAGGAATATTTTTTATGTTTCCCACCCTACAATACCTACTGAAAAATGAATAGGGGGCTCCTTGCGCTCAGGGCTGGTCCACAACATTTTGGCACCTGAGGCGGGGAGCTCAAATGATGCCTCCATGCCACCTTTTCTCCTGCCTGCCTGTTAAGTCTCTTGTGCCCTCTTTCCTCCTGCACAGCACTCCACCATCTCTGCATCTAGAGCAGAGAGAATACATATGCACCAGCAGGAGACACAATTTTCTACACTCTGGGTCCTAGTGGCCCCCCCCCACACACAGTCTGGCACCTAAGGCGGCTGCCTTAGTTCACCTCATGGTAAGGCCAGCCCTGCTTGAGCTGCTTGGGGTCCAAAGCAATTGCTTAGTCTGCTTATGCTTTATGCTATCTCTGGATAAGCCCCACTTAACCTGTCTATCTTCATCTCTGGTCTGCAGGAGCAGATTGGCATGTTGCCATTCCGTAAGGTTTCCCCTGAGCCACTGCTGCCTACTTCCTCTCTAAGTTTAGGGTCTTTCATGGGCTAGAGTCCCTTTGGGTATGTCTACACTAGTCCCCTAATTCGAACTAGGGAGGCTAATGTAGGCATTTGAACTTGCAAATGAAGCCCGGGAT
>CM057847.1:61310777-61344030 GCA_030068395.1 Apalone spinifera | reverse complement strand
ATTTGCAAGTTCGAATGCCTACATTAGCCTCCCTAGTTCGAATTAGGGGGCTAGCGTAGACATACCCTTTGAGCCTAGGCTAGTGTCTTAGAAAGAAACTAAACCGAGGAGCCAGCAGGTAGGTATTCTTTGAATTTCAATTAAAAGCTCTTCCCATTGTTTTCTTCACTGGAGGTATCTTATCTCCATCACTTTCATTTCCTGCTTTTTCCTAACAGCCCCTTAGAGTTAAATCAATGTATTTGGACAGAATAACAACATGCAGTTAAATTTGAGGTACATGAGATATCCACCAAAATACACACATCTCCCTTATTCTTCACAATGAAACTTTGGAAGAATGTTGGTGTTATCTGAGAAATAGTCAATGATCTTGTAATTAAGACTAAATCCATGATATGCATATGGGGGAGAGAGGGGAGAGAGCTGTGGTTGCTCCAGCACCCTAAGATTTTGTTGTTGTTGTTGTGTGTCTTTTGAATGTTTTAATCACGTGGCCTTAACTTTCTCTAAATGTAGTGTTTATTTAATGGAATATATTTAGTGTTGTATGTCTGGTACATCTCTTGATGCCAAGCATCTCTTGATGCCACCTTCAGATCAGCATTGTATTGCTGAAATTGTATCTTAACTGCGCATATGTTATCTTTTGTGTGAGCACATCATACTAATTCCTGTTTAACAAATCAAGCCGTGGCTGTCTAAATATTCCATTTGCAATTGCTTGAAGGTGTGATGTGTTAACAGTTTCATATACATTGCTAATACTGTTTCATCATATGGTATTGATAACAGTGATAGACTCATTCTGTATAGAAGGAAGACAAATGAAGATTGTATTTTTTTATAATTCTGCATATTCATCATACTGAATTTTGGTCTGGTTCAGTAAAATACTATACTCACTTTTCATCACTAAAGCCCTGATTCAGGAAAGCATTTCTATTTAGGAAGGCTGTTAAATAATATGCTTAATGTTAAGCATTTGTTTGTTTCAGTGAAGGAAATGGGATTTAAATGTGCACTTGAAGTTAAGCATGTGTTCTGGTACTTTCTTGAATTAGGGTCTGTACTAGAGATGCTAAATGTTGGTTATTTGAATAGTCGATTAATCTCATGAATTCTTATAGGTTACTCGACTATTCTATAGTCCCTGGGGTGGGACCGGCAGCTAGAGTGCATTGGCCTTACTCCTGAGGAGCCTCCTGTCACTCTGCACTATAATGCCTCTGTATCAGAGGCAGCAATGTGGGGTGCTAGGTGGGAGTTAGTCTGCAAGGGGAGCCAGTTTAAAAAACCAGCTCCCCCCGATACAGAGGCAGCAGTGCAGGGTGGCATAAGCCCCAGTCTGGGGCATGTAGCCTATAGCATTAACCGATAAGCAAAAGCTACACTATTACTACACTGTCGACTACACTACTGCATCCCTAGTCTGTACCTCTTCTGAGTAGTGCCAAAAGTCATCCACCTGTATGATAAGTGCCTGCAGGATTAGAACCTGAAGATCTGGGCTCAAATATATCATATGGCTCCCAATGAAATGAATTTGATGGTCTCTCCCATGCTAGTCTGTAGGTGGATATTGTTGATGTTGCATAAGTGTGGTGTGTGGCTGGTATGAATCGAAGTGCAATGTTGCAGCAGAGAGCGGGTATTATAAGTTATGACAAAGAAGGGGTATATGTGTGTGAGAGAAAACATAGCAGTGCTAATCTGATAAAATGACAAGTTACATTATGATAATATCAATGTATTGAGAGAAACTTTAGGTAAAAACATAAATATAGGCACTTCTATTTTCTGTTTGATAAACAATGAATTGATTAGTACTAGGAAACTCAGCTTTATACTTGCTTTCAGTTTACTTGTTGGATCTTGATAATGTTTGCTTGTGATGACAGAAGTTTCAGAATAATCATGCTATTTTGTAAAATCCAGTGAGTTACAAATGTCACTTACAAATGTAGTGCTAATGCAATTAGTAATCTGATTTGAACTGAAAACTATTATATTGTTAGCAGAGTAATGTTACTGGATGGCGGTCTCATTTATTTTTTTCTAATATCTGGTTCATTGGGTTTTGGAAAATGCAATGATTGCTTTGAAATGGCTAACACAGTCATTTCTTCATGCCAAACCTTCATTGTGGATGCAAGAAATAATGGCATATTCTAGCCGGGATTACACTCAAGTGGATAAAGTCATTCAGATGATTTCAAACATATTTAAAACAGTTTTAGAAAAAGGGGATGAGAGAATCTCACTTCTGGGATTCATGCTGCTGTCAGATCCCATTCTCCAGGATACTTCTCCACTTCTGGGAGATCACAATGGATGTTTGGCTCAGCAAAGTGCCATTCTTGATGCAACTCCAATGAAGTCATTGAAGCTCTATTGTCGGAGATGATGTAGGTCCACTCCCCAGAGTCTGTATTATGAGCTAGAATTTTATTTTTACAGGTAAAACTGGCAGTGTAATCTCATAAAAGCAGAGAAGCTACTTGTATTGGTAGTGCTAAATCCAGAACCTGATTTATCAGGTGATTTTTTTTATTTTTATTTATTTCTGCAGTACATGATGGTAATTTTATTCAGAGTTTATTTGAAGCATAATTTAAAGAATGCAGTTTGATCTTTAAATCCTGAGAGCAAAATGAGACTGCTTGATCATTTTGTCAAATTGCAGCAGCATGTCAATTATTAATAAATATGGAAGAAGATATCATCGAAAAATATATTTGTATACAGAATGAAGTTTTCCCTCCTGAGATCCTCTTTGACAATTATACTATACATAATGAAGCCCTAGAGTGGAAATCAAAGAAGTGTCACCCTGTATAACTGGGTGGAATGGCACCAAGGGAGTCTGAAAGTATTGTCTCAATTTATCATGTTCAAAGACAGGCGCCTTGCGTTTAAAATGCAGCAAGGGAGCCTTCAGAAAAGTTTATCTGAATAGCTCTTATTTCACATCTGTTGTCTTTTCAGTATCTAGGTTTTAAAAAAAAGTATCCTCATTGAGTTGACTCACTAATGTTCCAACTATGCACCCCTTGTTCCATCAAAACCCACATTGACTTGAGTGAGCATTTTCTTGTCTAAGGACTGTAGAATTGTGGCCAGGTTGAAGATTTGTCTGTGCTTTGTCATTGTCTCTATATTTATGCTAATTTTTGTATAGCTCATGCTTTCCTCCTCTTCATTAATCATTTTCTGTTCCATGATCTATATTTTGTTTTGGGGTTCTTTTTTAGCAACATCCTTCATTATCACATGGCAAGAGATTACTAAAAGGACACTTTTTCGTAATTCAGTAGTTTTTCCCATTCTGATGTTTATACTAACCCATTGAAAATGTGAAAATAAAATCAGTTTTTTGTTAGAACTACCTCCTCTTTTTGTAGGCATGCTACATTGTTTTGTTAGTGCTTCTGTTTGGTGTCTTTGTTTCTCTGATAAAAAAAATCTTATAGAATTTGGTAGCAAACTATATATACTTTCTATAGAATTTTAAACCAACCAATATAATTTAACAGAGACTCATCTCCCTGCTATAAAAGTCTATTAGTTAGTTTAAAAATTCAGTAGAAAGTCTCTCATTTTTATTAAATAAGTCTTATAGAATAACTTCTATAAAATTGTTGGCAATAACCCTTACATTTGATTGGGTTTCACACAAGGCTAGAAGAAGTATGATTAGTTGAAAAAAATGCCATTGGGTTGTGTAACTTTTATTACATTCTTTGGGGAAGGACTATGCCCTTAACAGATACATTTGATGTATCCCTCTCTATCATTCTTACTTAGTTTATGCTGTATTTGAAAAAGCATGAAAAAAATTGCAAAAACTTTACATAAGATACAGGGTACAATCTTTAAAATAAACACTTTCTGTACTAAAGTATTTGCTGGGGGTATACTGAAGTATTTCCTATATGTAAAATGGCCCATCATGGTATTGTACACATGTCACGGTACAAAAAAAGTTTACTTTTAAAGGCATCTCCCCATCTCAGAGTAAGTAAAAGGTCAAAATTCGACCCATTTATTAACAACAGACAGTGTCTTGTCAGTATTGCAGGGTTTATCTCATATGTTTTCATTTTTACAGGAAAAAGGTATTGTTTCTTCTAGAAAAGTGGTGAACTTTGGTCTGCTTCTCTTCCCTCTAACAATGAGAGAAGCTTAACATGTTTTCTTCATGTACATTGTTGAATTTTGTTGATATAGCATGAGCTCTGGATTATATATAGTAGCATAACGGGAGAGAGTTTTCCCTGTGGCTGATCCTCAGTCCCCTAACGCTGATTTGTTTACATCTAACCTAAGATGAAAGAGCTGACCTCTCAACCCAAGGGTTGCCATGGGACTTGTGGCATTTTAGCATGGACTCATCCCGTACCATGAGATGAAACCAAATGAAGTCTCCAGAACTGCAAGGATAGTGTTTACCATTAAAATAATCCATGTTTATGTGTATGTGCCAAACATTGGTATCTAACATAACCCTGTAGGGTACATGCAGCCTACAGCAACGGGAGATGCTTTAAACATTAGACCAAGCTGAGATATGACAGTTAGTTCTTGTTATGAGTATATAGAAAGAGGATGAAGTATTTTAAATATCACCAGGACAGCCATGTGCGAATGAGTGCTTGCTTGTTTGATTTTTTTTTTTTAAACTGTAGACCACTCTTTAGCAAATGGAAGTTTCTGTACATCTTGGGTGCTATGGAAAACTGGCAGTGGTAGACTGTGTATATACACAGACTTTGGTCTAAACTATAGAGTTAATGGATTTGTTTCTAAAGAAACTTAACAAATCTGAACAGAAAATCCAGTGATCTCAAGGTCTCTTGGGACTGGGCAGTGTATTCTGTTGTCACACTTGTGATACTTCCTCAGAATATATGTGTGGGAGGAAATAACAGTGTTGTTTGTTGTAACAAAATAAACTACAGAGGGACTGAAAAGCTTAAGCACGTGGAACTGATTTTTGACTCTTTGAATGACTTGACCTATCGGAACACCCAAAATATGGGAGTTCAAAGGAAGCTTGGAGATTGTCTTTATATCTACACAGTGTGTGACTTTAAGAATATAAGGATGGCCATACTGGGTCAGACCAGATGTCCTAAAGGGAATGAACAAACAGGTAATCATCATGTGATCTCTCTCCTGTCATCCATTTCCAGACAAACAGAGGCTAGGGACACCATTCCTACCCATCTTGGCTAATAGCCATTGATAGACCTAACCTCCATGAATCTGTCTAGCTCTTTCTTTGAACCCTGTTCAAGTTCTAGTCTTCACCACATCCTCTGGCAAGGAGTTCTACAGATTGTGCTCTGCATGAAGAAAAACTTCTTTTTGTTTGTGTTAAACCTGCTGCATATTCATTTCATTTGGTGACTCCTCGTTCTTATATTGTGGGAACAAGTAAGTAACTTTTCCTTATTCACTTTTTTCATACCAGTCATGATTTTATAGACCTCTTTTATCCCTCTTAGTCTCCTCTTTTCAAGATATGTGCTCCTCAATCAAACAGCAATATTAATCTAACAATTTTTTTTAAAAAGTTTGCTCATGAGATGCTGAATTAAAAAGGACAAAAATGCATAAGAACATTAGAACATAGGAACAGCTACAGTGGGTCAGACCAAAGGTCCATCTAACCCAGTATCCTGTCTGCCAACACCAAATGCCCCAGAGGAAGGGAACACAACAGGTAATCCTCCCATGATCCCTCTCCTGTCAACCATTTATAGACAAACAGAGGCTAGGGACACCATTCTTATCAATCCTGGCTAATAGATTCATGGTCTATTAATGGCTATCTAGCTTTTTTTTGAACCCTATTAGAGTCCTAGTCTTCACCACATCCTCTGGCAAGGAATTCCATAGGTTGACACTGTGCTGAGTGAAGAAAAACTTCCTTTTGTTTGTTTTAAACCTGATGCCTATTAATTTCATTTGGTGACCCCTAGTTCTTATATTGTGGGAACAAGTAAATAACTTTTCCTTGTTCACTTTGTCCACACCAGTCATGATTTTATAGATCTCTATCATATCCCCCCTTAGACTCCTCTTTTCTAAAATGAAAAGTCCAAGTCTTTTTAATCTCTTTTCATATGGGACCAGTTCCAAACCCCTAATCATTTTTGTTGCTCTTTTCTGAAGCTTTTCCAATGCCAATATATCTTTTTTGAGATGAGGCGACCACATCTGAATGCGGTATTCAAGATGTGGGAATACCATGGTTTTATATAAAGGCAATAAAAAACTTCTGTCTTATTCTCTATCCCTTTTTTAAAATGATTGCTAACATTCTGTTTGCCTTTATGACAGCCGCTGCACACTGAGTGGATGTTTTCAGAGAATTATCCACAATGACTCCAATATCACTTTCTTGAGTAGTTGTAGTTAAATTAGTCCCCATCATATTGTATGTATTGTTGGGATTATTTTTTTCATTGTGCATTACTTTACATTTACCAAAATTAAATTTCATTTGCGATTTTGTTGGTCAATCACTTAGTTTAGAGAGATCTTTTTGAAGTTCTTCAGAGTCTGCATTGGTCTTCACTATCTTTAGCAGTTTGGTATCATCTGCAAATTTTGCCACCTCACTGTTTATCCCTTTCTCTAGATCATTTATAAATAAGTTGAATAGGATGGGTCCCAGGACAGAACCTTGGGGACCCCACCAGTTACCTCTCTCCATTTGGAAAACTTATCATTTATTTCTATCCTTTCTTTGTTTCCTGTCTTTTAACCAGTTATCAATTCACGAAAGGACCTTTCCTCTCATCCTATGACAACTTACTTTACTTAAAAGCCTTTGGTGAGGAGCTTGTCAAAGGCTTTCTGGAAACCTAAGTATACTATATCCATTGGATCCCCCTTATCCACATGTTTGTTGGCCCCCTCAAAAAACTCTAGTCAATTAGTAAGGCATGATTTTCCTTTACAGAAACTGTTGACTTTTCCCCAACAAATTATGTTAATCTACGTGTGAGACAATTTTATTCTTTACTGTAGTTTCAACTAATTTGCCCGGTACTGACATTGGACTTACTGATCTGTAATTATCAGTATCACCTCTAGAGCCCTTTTAAAACATTGGCGTCACATTAGCTATCTTCCTGTCATTAGGTACAGAAGCTGATTTAAAGGATATGTTACAAACCAGTTAATAGTTTCCCAATTTCACTTTGATTTCTTTCAGAATTTGGTAAGATGTTTTGTAGAAGAATTATTCTGATGTATTCCTTCATGAATCAGGCAGACAGTGTGAGGGTGTAGAGTTATTATCCTACAGCAGTCTTTCTTAAACTATGTTCTGCGGAACACTGGTGTTCTGTGAACAACTCACAGGTGTGCCACGACCTCGTCTTTGTTTTGTTACTTCTTTGTTTTTGTCTTCTTTTTGTCTGACAACAATTTTTTTTTTGAAGAAAATTTTCATAGGTGTTCTGCATAAAAAAAATTATTGTTTGGTGTTCTGTGGTCTCAAAAAGTTTAAGCAACACTGTCCTACAGGATTATAATATCTGTAGACCTGGCGTATGTTTTCCAAAATTATAAATATAAATGTAATGGCCAGTACTATTTAAACACCAGGACCAAGGAAAGAAGTGTCAGCTCAGCCAGCACACGTTGAATGTTGGCATGGACGGTACAAGAACAAGTAGAAATGCAATGTCATGTGTTTTCTAAAACTTTAAGTGTGATTGAAATATGCATTGGTTAAAGCTTCTACTTGCTCCTTTGGCAGAATTTCATCTCTGCCACCTATGGATGATACTCAGTACTACAACATAAAGAACGTGTTCTGTACTGTGGTACTTATATAGGCAATCTGTTTGCTCTTGTTTGATCAGAGGAATTGAATGTTGAATTGGAATCTTCCAGGGCCTCAAAAGTGCTGAGTCAGCCGGGGCTGCGGAGGCTATTGCTAGGGATGTAGAAACCATAGCAGTTACACATGTTGCGAGCTCTGCAGTATAAAGCTTAAATAAGTTTTATACTGCAGAGCCCACAGCGAAGACTCTCTGGAAGCGGTGTGCAACCTGCAGTGGAGGGGGGGCAAGCTTGGCCTGCCACGGGTAGGAGCTGCTCTGGTGGGCCTGTGGAACTGGAGCAGCCTTCTGTCTGAGGAGCTTTTCCAGCCCCTATTAATGAACTGGTAAGCTTCACTCATTAAGGGAGCGGTTAACCATTTGCATTCTTAGCTATCACTGTCTGTTTCATATGCTTAATTAGAAGTTGAGTAGCTGATTATCATTTAATCTACCAGAGTGTCAAACACCTTCATTGGAAACAAAACTGTGAGCAAGATGAGCATGTGACCGTCAGTTCTGTGACCCATAACTAAAGCGTGTTTACCTACACCAACCACCGGGAAGAGTGAGGAGGGGAAACTTTGCACCTGGCAATCTAATAGTATTCTTCTGTCTGCAATGAAATAATTAGTTATAAGCTATCATCTTGCATGGATTACTGAAAACTGGGCTTTGTTATAGGAAATATGGCTTTAGGGTGATTTTGCCTTTTTCATTGTCGCTATTTGCCTTGTCCTTAAAACAATGGATAGAGCACTAGCCAACAACATCTGTGCTCTCTGGGGAACTTGTCCTAAGGGAATTTGAACAGTGGGATCTAATATCAAGTGTTATACAGAGAGAAATAAAGCCATGTGTCTATGGCATTACTCTTAGCTTGGAGAGATTTTTCCCACTGTACTGTGTGTTAGCCAACAAAATTTTTAAAATCTTCAGAGGACTTATTTAAAAACCAGCTTTAACATTTCACAGTACTTACGGTGAATTGTATATTAGCTGCAAGTAACTAGTGAGAGACAATCTAATTTTTTCTTGTATAAATATGAGAATATCACCTAGAGAAACTTTCTGAGAATTAAGTACATTTACTGGTGTTGTGAGGGTAAGAAGAAAAAAAAATCACTGTAGAATGGATGGTTTCCTAAGAAGGGAGCCTTCCCAAAAGCCCCAGTAAGCAAGTCATTCCAATATACACATAAAAACTTGTAGACAATTCTGTTCTGTTACTTCTGACAACCATATAATTTTCATTTTTGCCCACAGCTGTTGACATACTGCAGTGCTTTTACATTAGATAACCTATTTAAATGGGGCTAATAGACAGGTGAGGAGCGGGCAAAAGAAATCTCTACTTGTTTATGGGGGAAGAGTAAGAGTTGTGGGAAGAGAGTTCTAAGAAAAACAGATTTTAATTAAAATCATTAACCAACCAGTGTCTTATTGCCAAAGAATTTCAGTGCTCTTCTTATCTGTGGTAAATCTATGCATGTCAGCATCAGCAGGTGATACACATTTTCCTTTACCAGTGACTGAGTCTTACAAAGCTATTCTGAATACAGGGAAAATGCCTTCCCAGAATCATCCATGATCAAAGTTGAATATTTCTTTGAATTGGGTTCCAGTTCAACTTCTAAATTTGAAACTGCTATTGACATGAATGGGAGCAGGATTGGGTACATGTATCAATGCAGAGAAGAGAAGATGTTCTTTATTCTGATTTCTGCAGTACAGATGGATGAAAATCCTGTAGCACTAGTCTTGAAAACAGAGACCAGATGTTTCTATTTGTTTGGACAGCATAAGTAATAATGCCCTTCTTATGTTGTTGTTTCATATAGGGAGGTGATCAGGAAACCGATTACCTTAATGAGTGATGCTTACTAAGTAAGGGTTAAGCGTTACCCACGAGCAGTCCCCTTCTCCCCCCCCAGCCATGGCCTGCCACAAGTGGAGGGCTGCTGGCTCCCAGTCCATGAGCCCAAGCAGGCTGGAAGCCAGCAGCCTAGTACAAGTTTCGGAAGCTGGAGTTCCCACCTCCCTTCCCCCCTGTCCTTGTTTAATTAGTTAACTGGTTAAACTTAACATTTAACTGGTTATCTAATTAAACAGGATTTTATATCTAGTTCCAGTCCTGCAGGCTTTAATCCATGTGAGTAATCCCATGAATACTATTCAGGTACATATGGACTACAGGCTCAAGCCTTCAGGGTTTTTTTTAGAGATCCACAACTACAGAGCTTGTCTGTGTTTGATAGTCCATTGCTGTCTAGTCAAAATGAGCCAGCACATGTTATCAGTTCCCAGTGCCTTCCAAAATGTTTTGTAATTTGTGGACTATCTTTCTCCATCCCTAAAGCAGAAGGAAGAGTCACTCTTGGAAGCTGGGAATTTTGAATGTATGGTAGTTTGATTCCCAAGAGGTGCTTTTAAGAGGGTGGACCTACAGTTTGGACGTGAAGGACCTAAAAGCACCCTGTGAAAGGTTCACTTTCTGCATGTGGTGCCTCCTTGTGGCTGCTCTGGGATCAGCTCTCCCCTTCCTTTGGCTACTGAAGCTGTGACCTCCCACCCTCTATCATCACAACCCAGGGTGCTCCCTCTTTGGGAATCTGCCCTCTGGCCAGGTTACTATATAGAGTCCTCCCCTTCTGGGGTAACAGAGTGTCTCTGGACCAGTTATCTGTTTGGTATTTTCAATGCCCCAATGTCTGATAGGGGAGCCTAGGCCCCACCTCTAAACCAGCCAGGGTCTACATGGTCCCATCGCTTGGGCTTCTTTCTCTCAGGCTTTCTTCCCTCACAACTTCTCTGGGATTGAACCTTCTTCCCAGGCTTCCCTGGGACTTGTACTCCCTTCTGGATTTTTTCCTTCCCTCCCCTCTGCTCCTAAGGAGTGACTACAGACTCTCTCTCAGATGCCTCTTTCTGCTGCAAACTTCCTGGCATTTTGATCCAGCCTACTCCTGCCCAGCTAGGTTCCTTGTTCATTTAGGCTTAATTCTACCTCTAGGTGCAGACAGCTACCCAAATTGGCACCTCAGATCCAAATTAACCACTTCAGTGCCTAGGTGGGGTACTCCTATCATCAGACACGCTCATAAGTGTTTTCATTCCTAAAGCTAGCTTTGACTACAAACTTCTCAACAAGATGGTTCTGCAAATCTGTTGGCTTTTGAAAGAAGGAAGGTGGAAAATTGTATCTGCTATGCAATTAACAGCACATTATTTCTTGAATAACATATTATATGTCTGTATATCACGAATGATTCCTTTCTCTCAGTTCTTAAACTTTTTCAGTTGATAGCATTAGTGTACCGAGGACTAAAGGAATAGTTTTTTAAAACTAAACTCATAATGTTGCATTGAACATTCAATAGGATGAAAACTAAGTTTCACCCAAGTAACATGAATGGCATCTGGTACAATACCTGTTAACATATTGAAAGCCTTGAGCATGTTGGCAGTGCTTTCTGTTATTTTTGCCAACAACTTGTCACAACTGACTCTGTTTTCCTTTAGAACTCTCAGAAGAGTCTCCAAGACGATGTTGTGGTTTATGTTGTTCTAAAACTCCATCCTTGTAAAGATTGGCTACGGTACAACTTTGGAATAAGATAAAATTAGTAATGCTAAGGCATTATGTTCCCAACTATCCATGAATTCGTAAAGGAGCATAAGGACGTGCTGGTCCTGAATGACAGATAGAGAGCGAAGCAATTAACTAAGATTCAGTCCATTGGGAGTTGTGGACATCAATGATGTTGATGGGTTCTGTTCTTTTTTTGTTACTGCATACAATACAGTATATACAGAGCTGAAACTTCCTCACTGTTTTTCCTCATAGACTTTACTATGAAAGAGTTTCCTTAACAAGGCTTTGAATTAATTCCCTTCCCCCCCCTTTCCATGGGTGATTTATGGATTTTTCATTTAATGATAAGTCCATATGGAGAGAAGAGAAAAATTCCCCCCCTACATTCATTGTATTTTATTTACAAAGCATATGCTGTACATGTTTTGATTTTGATAGCTCAGCTTTAAAAATACAGGTTGGATCTGCCTGGTCCAGCACCCTTGAGACCTGACAGGTCCCAGATGAACTGGATGAGGGATTTTAGTGGACCAGGAGAGGTCATATTTGAACCCCTGCTGCTGGCTCCCCCACCCCCGTGCTGGACCACGGATGTTGTCAGACCAGATAATCCTGGTTTAGAGAGGCTCAACCTGTATGAAATTAACCATGTTTTCATGATATATGTATGTAAATCATTAGATTTTTAGTGGATCTGTGAGGTATCTCATTGGTCACATATTAGAAATTAGATTACATTTTCCATATGGGATACATCAAAAGGGAATGTACAGTCATCTTACATCCCTTGTACTTCTTTCTAGTGAGTTGGCTTCACATATTAATTAGTAAATCAGCAGGAAAGGTACCCCAGAAATGTTCAGCTGATGGAAAAAACAGGAAGGCTGAGATCTGAGCATTAGTGGACAGAAACAGATCCCCAGTTGGGTACAGTTTCCCTTTTCTTCCTGAGTTTAAAAGACATGTCGTAGCTCAACTAGGCGCAAAAATTACCTGGCTAGGTTCTGTGGCTTGTGCTCTGATTAGATGACCATAATGGGCTTTCTTGGCCCAGAAATCTATGCCAGAGTAGGACTTCTTTAAAGACCTCCCATACTCTTCCATTCTTCTTCACAGACATTAAGAACAAAGAATGTAAACCATCCCTACAGAATGAGGGACTCTGTCCTGGGAAGCAGAGACTGAAAAAGATTTGGGGATAATCCTAGTGGTTAACCAGCTGAATATCAACTGCCAATATGAGATCATGGAGTCTTGAGTAAGAGACTAGGAAGTTATTTTACACCTGTATGTTGGCACTGGTATAATTGCTGATGGAATAGTGTGTCCAGTTCCAAAGTCCACAGTTCAAGAAGAATATTAGTAAGTCCTCTGCACTTTGCATTCCTGTGGCTCCTGCCACCATGGGTAGTGTGGAGGAGGGTGACCACTGCTGCCAATTGACATCCCCAAGGTCACGTCCTTGGGGATGGGGTGCCATGGGGGGGAGAAGGTGGGGTGATGGTGGAAAGGAGTGGGGTTTGGGGAAGAATAACAAACAGCTCCTTTTCCTGGCCCCTGGGACTCCTAGACTGGATTGCGTAATTGTTGTGGCTGGGGATTGCCTATGGGCCAGGCTTTTGAGACCTCTAAACTGTGCATTAATCCTGTCTGTTAATTTAACATATGACACAAAAGGTTAGATTTTGGCGTGTCCTTCTTGGGTATATTGTGAGAAGTAGGGTGCAAGGAGTCTCTTCTTTTTCTTAGGCACCTAGCTAGTCTGAAATATAAAGTCTTGTGGACATTTACTTTTGGTGTTATTTCTCACTTTTCTCTGTTGTCTGGGATTCCTGGCTGGACTTTGTTTCCCATAAAACACCATAGTCTTCCTTATTGGTGAGAGGAAGTTGTGCAACATGGAGTCCCTGGTTGCAATCTTTGTTTTGTTCGAAAAAGCCAATTTTCCATTGAAAACAATTTTGTTGGAAAGTTTTTGACTAGTTCTGCTTATGGTGAGGCCACATCTGGAGTACTGTGTCCAGTTTTGGACCTCCCACTATGGGAAGAATCTGGACAAATTGGAAAGAGTCTAGCAGAGAGCAACGAAAATGATTGGGGGCTCGGGCACATGACTTAGAAGGAGAGACTAAGGAACTGGTCTTATTTGGTCTACAGAAGAGAAAAAGGGTGGGGAGGAGGAAATTTGATAGCAGCCTTCAACTACCTAAAAGGCGGTTCTAAGAGAATGGGGAGGGAGGCTGTTCTCAGTGGTCACAGATGACAGAACAAGAAGTAATGGCCTCAAGTTGCAATCGGGGACATCTAGGTTGGATATTAAGAAAAACTATTTCACTAGGAGAGTGGTGAAGCACTGGAATGGGTTATCTAGGGAAGTGGTGGAATCTTCATCCTTAGAGATTTTTAAGGCCTGACTGGGCTTATTTAATTGAGGCTGGTCCTGTTTGGAGCAGGGGATTGGACTAGATGACCTCCTGAGGTCTCTTCCAACCCTACTCTTCTATGATTCTATAGAAAACCTACAAAGACAGGCATATAAAGACAGGCGGCACTGCATCTTTTGACAAGCAAGTATAGCAAGTATTATATAGTGAGCTCTCTGCAACAGTTTGCCTTGCACAAACAGGATGTGTTAGAGCACCTTCACTCACCTGCATCTGGTTCACATCCCATTAGCACTCATCACAGGACCAGAACTACAATGTAGCCTGAAATAAGGAAAATTCACATATCTCCATGTATTTTATGGATTGTCTCTCTATACAGGTAAATTACAACCCTAGTGATATAATTGGCTTTCAGGAAATATTAATTAGAGTAATTCCCCCTCTCTCTCCCAAAACCCCTAGAGAAATATAATGTTTTATTTCTCATTCCATTTAAGTCCTAATGTAATTTCACATACTGGTAAGATTATAGTACAGAACACTGATATGGTAGATGAAATAAGTGGATAGAATGGCTGTTAACTGATTATTAATTTTGATGCAGAGTTGTTCTGGTGTAGAGGTTTCTGTATTTTTTTTTCCCTGATTGCATTTTAGTCTTGGAAAGAAAACAACGGTTCTTACTCCTGTCATGGACTTCCCCAAAAAGTTGAAACTCTCTCTAAGTAATTTGGTGATTTTTAATAGATTTTCTAAATAACGTTTGAAAATGTTAAAAAGGAAAAGAAATAATTTGAACAAAATATTATTTTCTATTCTATTATTGCATGGTAGTTTTAGTCTAATAGCTCACAGAGTTATAATGAAGTGCACACTTACGTTGTGCTAAGTGCAAAAAAATACAGTCCCTTCCTCAAAGAGCTTACAATTTCAAGACAACACAAACAAAAAGTGTATGGGGAGGGGGGGGAGAAAAGAAAAAAACAAACAAGCAAAATAATCAAGGTGATGAGATATCTACTTCTGGTCTGGTTAGCACCATTTCTTTTTTGTTTCAGTTCATTTTTATCTATCATGGATCAAGTGTGTGGGTTTAGGAGAAAAGCAGAAGGGGAATAAGTGGGAACAAAAGAGCGAGGAAAAAAGAATGGAGGAGGGGATGATTAGTAGAGAAAAAATGTGGGAGATGCAGCTAATATTTTTGTGGAGTGTGTTTTATAGCAACTGAGCTCCACTTTAGGTCATCCTGCTCACTCTCATCTTAAATTGATTTCTACAGTTACAAATCCAAGAGGAAAAATAAAGATGTTAATTGAATTTAAAGGCTTTCTGGCTTGGCTCAGAACGCAAGCAAGAGCTTCAGAGTGCACACGTAGAGGCTGCAAGTAGGAGATAGCTTTTGCTGTTTACAAACACAAGTGGTTGGCTTGTGTAGCTGATTCCTTCCAAAAAGAAAGAAATGAACATCCTGGTTCAGAACATAAAATGGCTTGAGCAGCGCTGTGTGGATAACTGATTTTTTGGTTGCTGGAAGTTCTGAAAAATGTATTTCAGGTAGAACCAACACTAACACTTTTTCAGTCTTCTCAATCAATTGAAAAATGTCTCTTCAGTTTGGGGCTTTCTAAACGGTTTTTTGGGGGAAAAAAGCAAAGGAAACTAAGTGCTGGGTTCATAAAGGTGGAGGAAGAGGTTGTGGCATCTCTCCTGTATTCAGCAATCCAGTGGTCAGGGTATTCACTTGCAAGGGTGAGTTCAGGTCCATGTTTTTCTCCTCTCTTGTAAGTACCTTGACCACAGGTTATTAGCAATGCTAGGAAGAGGCACTTTCAAGATCTTCCCTGGTATCTGTTCTACTTATAAAACAGTCATTGGGCTAGAGAAAAAATGACTCTCTAGCCTGGTAGTTAGAGCCCTCACCTAAGAGGAGGACGATGGGCTTCAGTCCCTCTTCCAATGACTGGAATCATTTCAACCCTTTGGATTTTTTTCTTTCTTAATTTTGACCGAAACATCTCACAGAAATAATACAAAGTCACAAAATATTTCAATTCACCCAAACCTGCATGTTTTTGGAGAACAGTTTTGGCTATTTGGGGGGGGGAAAGGGGGTTGTTTGTTTGTTTGTTTGTTTGTTTGTTTGTTTGGCTGAACTCTGAGAAGTGACGGGAAAGTTCAAATTTTGCATGTTGCTGTCAGTCACACAGCAGTAATAACTCTCCCAGAATTTCTTCCATGAATAATATTAGGGAATACAGTGTCTCATACAATTTTATCATACATGCTTCTGAAAAAGATGCAGAATTGCTTTTAAACTTAATAGCAACTGACAGAAATTTGACTCTGAGATGCAAAATATAAAGCTCTAGACAATGCAGATAACATTTCCAGTACTAGAACTGATGGTTTGAATGAATAAGGTAAAATTTTAATAGAAGAAATAATTGACCCATCAAGGTATTTTCCACTAAAAAACAAACTTTATAAGAAGAAGCTATCTAGGGTTTAAAATATTTTGGTATAATTTGGTAGTTGTTGAGTTCGATCACTCCCTGAAGTGAAATGTATTAATACATATTACAAACAAAATTACCAGGGTATATGACCGACTCAAATAATTGTTACAGAAAATTCTCATGCCTGGCACCTGCTTGCCATCATAGACTCTGTTTCTGGCCTATTCTATATGTAAAGTGCCATTAATCAATAAGCCAATTGATATTCAATAATCAATTGATATTCAAAACTACTTAACTATAAACCTGTTATTTACAGTTACTTGGTTAAGAGTATAACAATCCTCACTGTAGGGCCTAGGTCGGACCTGTGTCTAAAAGAGGGTAATTTTGGTTTGGGATGTATCCGATACAATTTTCAAAACTGCTCAGCACTGATCCAGTTCTGCTCCTATTGAATTCAGTGGTAGAACTCCCTTGGATGTCAGTGAACCAGAGCTAGGTTGAGGGTGATAGTTCTTACAAAACCCATGTGGCATATTTACTTTCATTGCTAGAGGATTTTTTTTTTAAGTCTGAAGAATATTTAATCAAGACATTCATGAGTCTATAGCTAAGGGGAAAAATATGCATAATTATTGGCAAATAGAATGTCCTGTTTAAGGCAGGTTCTGCACAGAAAGTCATCCCTGTTCACTCTTACCAACCCTTCTCATCTCCATCCCTTCTTCAAGGCCTCTCAGGGTGTCCCCTTTCAAGGTCCCCTTATGTAAGTGTTTCCCAGCTATCTTAATCTTCTCCCTAGTCACAATCGCTGTGTCAGAGCCCTGCAGCCCAGTCGTCAAGAGCAAATCTGGCATCGGGAGGATTCTGGGAAGAGCTGTGGTGTTGGAATTGTACTAAACCAAGCATCTTGAATCAGTTTGGTCTGATATCTAAAATTACCGAACATTGTCTTGGGGACTGATTAGTTAATCACCAGTGGCACGGAGACTGAAATATTTGATACAAGGTAAACTAATGATTTAATATGTCTCCATAGGATGCACTGATGAGTAAATATTTAGTTGCCTAACCATGATAACTAAATACTTTACTACTGGAGCTATGGACACACATTTAAACAGATCAATGAGGCAATATAGAAGAAAAAATCTAGGTGGAGCCAGCAGAGGGAAATGAACCTCTTGGCCAGATGGGCTTCTTGAATGATTTACAAGGGAGCGGATGCCACAGTGGTGCTTTAATTGGGAGTCCCTGGGGAAGCTTGCACAAGCCACTAAGGACATAGCAGATATCTAAATGAAAAAACCTCCCAGAGAGCATTGCAGCTTAGTGTGTTCCTCTGTGGGAAGTCTTTGTCTTTCACATGTGTAATATTAAATAATGATGTGATGGACATGTTTCCTATGCAGTTAATCTCACGGAAGATGAACTAGAGGTCTGTGAAGATGAGAACAATGTCAACATTTTACAGGTGCAGAAAAGATATGAAAAATTACCGTATTCAGCATTTTGCTGTTAAAAACTAATTATTGGTGAATTTTAATAGTCCTCTTTTCTAAAGGCCAAATGTCTGGGGTGTAGTAAGTGCACTCCACCTGGTAAGGTGGTACAACTTGTGAGGCTTCTCCCATGTCAGATGCAGAAAGAGGAAAGGATATTGAAGAGCATAGGGGCTGCAATGCTATTTGGCTCCTGTGCAGGGGGATGCAGAGAGAGAGACAGAGGTTACTTGTGTTCTATGATCTACCTAATATAAAGACTTCATCACCATAGTGTCTTTCATCTTAAACACTCAGATAATAAGGTGTGTGTGTGTCATATAAGTAACTAGAATAATAGGCAGATGTCGAAGTGCCAGGCACAATTTGTTTATCAGTTACTATTCATTTAAAGCTAGAAAATCCCCCAATCAAAACTTTATCTACCCTAAATTAAGGGTCTGATAAAACCAGCTTTAAAACATTATTATCCAAAGATATTGGATATAATGGGTGCCTCTAAACATCAGCTCCATTGACTGCTGTGGTATCAGTCATAGTTTGACTGTTTTTTCAGCTGACTGATTTTTATTTTCCTGAATCCTTTTCACGATCTAAATTAATTTAGATTAATGTAACCATCTGTTTCAGATTCTGTCAATTAAAATAAAAACAAAAACAGAGAGGGGGAGCAGTAAACATGTGCTGGGTGAAATAGCTGGATGCATTGCTCAACCTTAATTTGCTTTTCTAATTTCCTTTGAATGTGGTTTCACATTTCCTGTCTCGGTGCTCTCCCTCCTCCCCCCGCCTTTTATCTTGCAGGAGGATTGTCAGCAGAAAATTCTGATTGTCAATGGATCATGTTCTCTCTGTGAAACTTGTGTATCCCCACAAAGCCCTTTGATAGGTTCCCTGTGATGTTTCTGGCTGACATCTTCCTGAGTGAGAGGGTTTTTGACCCAGATACTGGTCAAATTACAGCTCAGAATGTATGTCACGCTCTGTGTTTTTGCTACAAGAACAAGATCCCTGAGATTATAGCCTCAATGTGACCTGACAACCTGTGTATGGACGGTTGTCTACTACCTAAGTCAGTGTTTCCCAACCAGGGTTCCGCAGACCATCGTCAGGGGTTCCGTGAGAAATCGTGGAATAAATAAATAAAAACATTTTTTCTTACAATGTAAGCTGACATATATATATATATATATATATATATATAACAGCTCTTTACAAATACATTTTCTTGACAATAATTTAGCAGTAATTGAATTGCGCTCCCCGCTGTCAACTTTTTCTGGCCAAGCAAACGTTTTCATAGGTAGGGGTTCCTCGGGATATGAAAAATTATTTTAGGGGTTCCTCCATGGGAAAAAGGTTGAGAATCACTGATCTAAGTGGTGCACCTAGAAAACATGGCTCCTGTATGATCAATGATTTCAAGCACAGGCTGTAGTGACCTCACTGCAGAAGGAATTGTATCATTTTGACTCACTATTGCCAGAACCATGTTTCAGCAGATTGGCGGCACTGCATCTGTATTCCAAATCCAAACTGTGTCTCTTAACCAAGCAGGAACTGCATCAGGCCACTCAGTAAGGCTGCATCAGTTCAGCCTGTAGAGCCACTATGTCAGAAAGTTAGCAGTTGCTATATTATAGGAACCATGTTGGCACATCACTAACTAGAATGGAGTTTGCACATTGAGTAGCTGCTACAATATAGGAGCTGCAACAGTGCATCCTAGAAACACAAGAGTTGCCATGTTGGAACAAGCATACAGAAGCCAGAATTAGAAACTAGGGATGTGAAAGTGTAACTGTATACATGGTTACATGCAGGCTCCCAGTACATGCGGGGAGCTGGCTTAAAAGCTGGCTTCCCACATGTACTGGCTTCCAGGGAGCCGCCTACCCCTTTCCCCCTATACCCTGTGCTGCTGCCTCTGTATCAGAGGCAGCAGCACAGAGGCGGGGGGTGCAGGCGGGAGCCAGTACGGCTCCCCATGCATATCTGCAACCCCGCATATAACCACTGAAATTTTCAGCAGTTACACTGTTGCTTAATTACGTGCATTTTAACATCCCTATTAGAAACTTAGGCTTTCACAGGGAGGTGCAAGAAACTTCACAGTAGACAGGTAAGGCAAAATCTTCCCTGCAGGAAAATCTGCTCCTAGTCCTTAAAGATTCACTTAGTCGGAAGTCTGAGTTCGTATACTTTTTCCAAATAGCTTTTCAAAGCCCTAAATATTAGGTATTCTTTTTCCCATATTGTGTTTTCAGTAAGCCAAAAATGTCAGTAACATCGATAAAAAAATTTAAATGTTGGAAATACTTCTGAGAGATATTATTCAAAAAAATCAATCTTCATTTTGGCAAAAGTTGATTTTTGGACAAAAATCCCTTTTGTTTGGAAAACTTTCCACCAAAGGAACCAGTATCAAAGGAACAACTTTATAGGCACGAACACTGGAGTATATTAGCATTAAGTGCCACACTCTGCCGCTGGGGTTGTTTGGGCCACTCAAGTTGACTTAGGGAAGAGTTTTGTAGAGGCCCGGGAAACAAATTTAACAAAACTGTCCAAAGGTTTTTACACAAATTGAAAATGGAAGCTAGTCCATCCATGAAAGGAGATAAAATGTGGAATGTAGCATAAGATAAAGCAGAGGTTACTGGTAGCTAGAACAGATAATACAATATGTTGCCAACATGTGGGTTTTGTGACCAAATGACCAAAAAGAATTGGGTTTCTGCTAGGAAGGATTGAGAAGTGTTATTCCAATGGAATAAAAAATTTTGACAAGTTTTTTCAACCCACTATTGAGCACTGATTAAAAAATTAAGAATATCCGTTTCTGTTGCCCTATAATATAAATAGATAGGACACTCTGTGACTTGCTGATCGAGGCTCACTCATGGTATAGTCTGCCTCAAGAATAATCTGAAACAGCAGCTTATGAAAAAGGATCTGTTGAGCTGGTAGTTAAATTTGGGTCTGAGGAAGTGCTGTATTTATCCTTAGACATTGCTTCATTGTCTTGCCCTTTGTGGCACAATATTATTTTAGTGCCGGCTACCACCTGTGAATGAGCTATATCATGCGTATTTATAGTCAACAGCACTTTAGGAGTGAGGGAGCCGGTCTTCTGATATGCCATTTCTGGTAAGCACTAGAACCATGCAGTCAATACATATTTATGGCAGCTTTTTAAAATGGAGTGTCTTAAATGTATCTTGCTACTCACTTAGGGAAGGATTCTGCTTGGCCTATTTGTGGGGTGGGTGAGTCAGAGGAAAAAGAAGCAGTCTCTTTCTCCCCTCCCCACCCAAGTGCTGCATGGAAAAGCCTGGCACAAATGCAGTCTGCACTGAGAGGAAAGCAAGGATCAGCTTTCCCTGCTCTATCTAAAGGATGCCGGGAGTGGGTAGAGAGATGTTCCTGATTATCCTCCCCTCCCCCCCATCAGTCCACAGAGTGGAACTGGCACACGAGGGGAGTAATTGGTACCTCATCAATATCTAGCACAGTACATGTGCTCCAGTACATGTGCTCCTCCTGACAATGCTGGGAGTGGCGCATTGTCATCTCTGGAGCATTTTCAGAATGTGATGCACCTGTAGTCAGTGCAAGTGTCTTCACTTCAGTGGATTGTGGCTCAGGTGTTTAGTCTAATCCTGTATTTACTTACAGTACGGCCGATTGACGTTTGTTGTGGTATTAGACACTGACATTTGTGGTTGCTCTTTTAAAAAAAACCACATTATTTTTCCGTTCAGTGCTTTCTCAGGAAAGACGAGCTGTGAAACTCGAACAAATGGGGTAGCAGTCAACATTCCCTGTGTTCCGGTTGTCGTAGGACCTGACATACATGATGCCTCCCACAACGGCAATACACAAGAACAATATTAAGCTCTTAAATAAAGGGCTATGTATTACTGCCAACACATTTACCTTGAATAGTCTGGGAGAAATCTAAGGCACCACTGCAAGCTCTCTAGTGCAGCCACAATAAGCCGGTGGGAGAGAGCTTCCCTGTGGCCTTTACTACTCCACCTCCAGTGAATGGTGGTGGCTATGTGGAAGAAGTTCTTAGGTCAGTGTAACTTAGGTTGTTCAGGGTGATTTATTCACTCCTTGAGTGATATACATTATGTGAACATAAGCTGCAGTGTAGACATAGCCTTGGCTAATACATGCGTAGATACTATAGTGATGGTCATCATTATATATAACCCCAAGAGACAGCTGGATAGTAAATGCAGGGGAAAATTATGTGAAACACACAAACTCAGTAGGAGGGGGAAAAAAACCCAGTACTTAATCTTGCTTGTAGGGCCTTATTCTAGTGCCACTAACCTGGCAGGCAGTAATACCGAATGATATTTAGTGACGTGTTAGATATGATATAGGCCTGTAACATGTAATCATCTATTTGCCTGTAAGCTATAATAGTTTGAGTTAATTTAAGTTTTTGTGTTAGTGTGTGGGTGGTGTTAGTGGCCTGTGATAGGCGAGAGGTCAGACTAGAGGAATTGGTGGTCCCTTCTGGTCTTACACTTTGCAAGACCCCTGGAGAACTACATGTAAACACAGGTTGAAATTCACTGCAGTGTAGAGTGTATGTAGAAAGGCCTACATGTGCCATTTATTTCCTCAGTGTAGGGCTTTCAGTTGAATTTAAATAGTGCATCTAGTGCTTTGTGCTGGTCCTCCCCTCAGAATACAGTTCATATGCTTCCTTCACTTGTGCAGAAGCCTAGTTACAGGGTTGTGTGCACATGCACATCACAATGTATTATATGGTGCAGTGCACTTCTTAAGGGTCCCACTGTGGAAGCCCTCTCAGTGCACAACTCACATTTGACTTTATCACATGGAGCATGTATGAAATATGCTTGTCAGCAATAACCACCTCACATATTAGCACTCTGCTTTATAGTAACTTGCTGACTCTAGTTCTTGCTGCATAGTACAATAATTCACAACATTCTTTACCATCTGCCAAGGATGTATGAAAGTTTTGAACATGTATAGGCATGAAGGAACCTTTTAAAAATACTAATATGAAAGGAAACTGCTGTCTGAGTAGAGAAACATTTACTACTGTTGCACAGTGAAACAACAGCTGACCATCAGCTCTCTACCTCTCCGTGGAATAGGGCCGGGTTGCTGCCTTAGGCCACAGCTTGTTTTCTTGGGTAGGGGGAAGCCATGGAGAAGTTCCTGAAATAGTTCAGCCACAGTTACTCACAGGGCTCCTAGAGAACACATTAGCTCTTTAGAAGTCTGTGCCTTCCACTACCATCATGCCAGCTCAGTCATCTGACATAGGCAGGTGTCTGGCCCCACCTTCACTTTGGGGAGGCTAGCGCTAATGATGGATCCAGTCTGGTAGAGAGGCTCTGTTCCAACTGGACGTTACCCAGCCTTCGTTTGAAGGGCAAAGCTTCCCTGCATCTGTCTCCCCACAACTGTGCACCTGTGCATGTAGAAACCTGACCGCAGAATTCAGAAACAAAGTGTTATAATCAGTGCACCTTCCTTTGTGTGTTGTGCGCAGCTATAGGTTGTGTTTGTGTATGTGAATGTGATGCTATAACTATATTGAAGTTCTGAGAATGAGCTAAGTATAGAGAGAGGTCTTTGTTACCGACATTTAGACAGCCACCTGTGATTTAAAATAGCTCCCGGGGGCAGGAAAAGCAGGGGCCTGTTTTTCCAATGTTCTTGTGTGGTCCTTACATCTACAAAATGAGTGCAAAGTGAGGGTAAAATGCTTAGAAACAATAACAAATCCTGAGTAATGTGAAAAGGCTCACTCAGTCTAGATCAGGGGTGGGCAATAATTTTTGACAGGGAAGGCCCCGCTGAGATTTTGGAAAGTGGTCAAGAGCCGCACTCTTCCATGATATTAATGGAGGAGATTCGGGGTCTGGGATGGAGGTTGGATGCAGAAGGGAGCTTGAGGTAAGGAACTGGGGTGGAGGAGGGAGACTGAAGTCTGGGAGGGAGTTGGGATGAAGCAGGCGGTTGTGACCTAGGGCAGGGGACTGGAGTGCAGGGGTTTGGGATGTGACCTAGGGTAGGGGAGGATTGTGATCTGGGGCAGGAGATTGGGGTGCCATATCTAGGAGGGGGCATGGGTGCAAGAGGGGGACAGAGGTTTTGGGTATGTTGAGTGGGGGGGAGCAGAGAGTTGGGGCAGGAAAGGGCTGGGGTGCCAGAAGCAGACTATGGCCAAGAGACTTACTTGTCAACTGCCAAACTTGCCTGCCTGCAGAGCTTAAAATGTTTCCCTGCCTGCTTGCTGGGCCATGTGCATCATGAATAACTGAGCACAGGAGAGGGGGTGTGATTCTTCTTATCTGCCTGTTATTCCAACAAGCAGCTTGCATTGGCTGGTTCCTGCCAGAAACTAGCCAATGAAAATGTTCTGGGGGCAGGGTTGCTTCTAAAACTTTCCCCTCCCCTCCAGTTTTAAAACAGAAATGGAGCCCTGCAGCCACATTTCTCCACAGGCTGGGGAGCCTGCCTGGGGCTCCCCACTGCGTCTGCGGGCTGCATCCAGTGGCTTGGTGGACCATATTTTGCTCAGGCCTGGTCTAGAACATGGTACCTAGAAAAAGCTGATGATTGAATTAGTACATCATGTTTCGCTAAATAAAAGATGACTGTAGTAATGGTTGTCAGTTTCTCTACTCACATAAAAAGGATTTCTGAACTTGTTAAAATATCCCAAGTAAATAAAAAAAATGCTTCTAAGGCCACTTCTACACTACTAAGTATGTTGGCAAAACTTATGTTCTTAAGTAGGGATGTAAGCAACTAGTTGACTATCAGATTAGGAAAGCTTATTAGATAGTCGACTAGTCCCTCAACTAGTTGCTTCCCCCTCCGGCGCTTCGCTGCCTCTGAGCAGGAGCCGGTGCTGGGGGGAGCCAACTTAAAAGCTGGTTCCTCCCAACACTCTCTCTGTGTAGACGGGACTGGGCGCAAGTCGGGAATCAGCTGATTCTTGGCTCGCTCCCAGTCCCAGATGCTGCGCTTCTACTTTTTAAATGTATTAAGAGCCTACTGGCTCTTAATACATTTAAAAATCAGAAGTACTGTCGGGGAGGCCTGGCGCAAGCCAGGAATCAGCTGTCACTGCGCTTCAGCTTTTAAATATATTACGAGCCTGCTGGCTCGTAATACATTTAAAAGGCAGAGCTGCAGCAGGGTTAGCTCCGGGGGCTGGGAGCAAACCCTGCTGCAGCTCCCCCTCTTATCGACTAGTAGATGGAAAATCCATCAACTAGTCAAGTAAGTTGATTAAACTAAATTTAACACTCCTATTCCTGAGGGGTGTGAAAAAAACACACCCTCTGAATGACATTTTTCTCCAGGCTAAGCAGTAGGGTGCACAGTGGTATGCTGGCAGGAGAGCTACTGCTGCTCATGGAGGTGTTTTTGATGTCAACAGGAGAGCTCTCTCCTGTCAGCATAGTAAGGCTACATGAGCACTTTTACACAGTGGAAATGGCCTTAAGCAGAATTTTACACCCACTTTGCCCAGGTGTAAATGATTGCACAGGGTGTTTTGTCTTCATCTCTGTATTCTAAAGTGCCAGCACACCGTTGATGCAATAACTCTCCTTGAGAAGAGAGTAAATTCCCAGATCTCAGTCAAGTATCAGAGGGGTAGCCGTGTTGGAGCTTATGCTCCAAACACTTCGGTTAGTCTATAAGGTGCCACAGGACCCCTCGCCGCTTTTGCAGATCTCAGTGTAATTATTGTATATTCAGTTTCATTTCCTCTCTCCAACTGCTCTTTGGCTTAAAGATGCCCTTTGGTAATAAATGGGAGAAGAGTGTGGAGAAAGGGAATTAAAAGAGGGAACCAATATAGCCAAGCAAAAGATAAAAGATAGGTGAGAAAATGCATCCTCACAGCATTTCACTGTCTGCACACATTTGTGTGTACATGTACAAATTGAACACCTTATATGTATGAGTGTACTATATCTGTGTCTCTAAGAATGCATTGAATGTAAATAATATATGGCAAATATGTATAAAGATTTAGTATATAAACATGAATTATGTGAGGTATATCACTAAGATGTAAAGGCTTAAAACCGCTTCAGTTTGGTGGTTTGTTCCATTGCAGCTGCTCCATGAGGGAATTCCTGAGCTACAGTAGGTTAATGGGAGTTCCAGCAAGTGTTTCCCTGTCTGTTTCTTTCTCTGTCATACACACAGGCATTCTCTCTATCTCTCACATGCTCCCAGATTGCAGAGAAGAAATAAACTGATGCAGTACTGGCAAGGTTGCAACATGCAATTTAAAACCTCCTAGAGGTGGGAAATGTGTTGCTGAAGCAGATGCTGAATTGGATCTGAAGTTACAGTGGAGTTCAATAGAGCCAGGATCTGGGGGCAAAGTCAGCTTGGGAGCACCAGAATATCTCAAGAGCCTTGATTCCTGGGTTCATTCTGGGAATGCACAACCTCTGTGGATTTCAGGATTTTCATGTCCTTCTTTCTTCACCTTCACTTGGTTGTATTTCCTGATGAGACCGTTGCAGATCTGGGCGAAATACCCTATGAATGGGCTTGAGGAAGTTCTCTCTCATTTGATTATATAGCCATAATGGAGTGATGATGGAGTGGAAAGCAGTGTAAGTAATATGACTGATTATTCAGAAAGTAAATCTGAGGAGTTTTGTTTCCTCCTTCACTTCTTTTATAGTTGTCAATATGCGTATTTTAAAAATATAAGCAAAACAATATGTTTGCCTGGTTGGTGCATCTGTTACCATGAGACATTTCTACTGCTGAGATTATGCAGACTTTTTTCATAAATGGATGGCTGAACAATACACGTGAATGGCAGGCTGGCATCTGGATGGGTCCTTATCTTTCTGATGCAGAATTGATCTACAGCCTGCATGGATCAAAAACCTATAAAACAGGACATTAGGATTGAATAATTGATAGTTAACATTATTTTTATGTGCCAGAATTATTTTTGTGACGGGGCCTAACCTAGTTTAGAAAAGACTTTTTTTTGCGGTTTGAGAGAAGCTGCTAGTTTAAGATCTAACAGGCAATGTCATATAAGTTCAGGCTAAAAGACTGAGGCTCAGGTGTCTAGTTTCCAGATACAGTGGACCAGATCCCAAGCTGGTGTAAACAGACGCTGAAGTCAGCAGAGCAGCCCTGATTTACGCTTGATAAAAATTTGTCCCGGTATTTTCATAGCTGCCGAGCTTGATTCAATCACTCAATTATTTGCTAGCGCTAGAGTTGCCAGGTGTCTGGTATTGAACCGGACACTCCGGTATTTTCACCTCCTGTCTGGTAAAAAAAATTCAGAAAATACCAGACACCTAAAATGTCTGGTATTTTCTGATTTTTTTTCCTGGACAGAAGGCGAAAATCCTGGGTGCTTACCGGGTTCCTCAGAGGAGCTGTCCAGCCCTGCGCAGGGAGGCAAGATGGCTGGCGGCTGCTGGCAACCTGTTAGGGCCAAAAAACCTCAACAACTTTGATCTCCCCTTTTTCTTTCTCAACAGAATTTTGTCCCTGTTTTTTTGGGGGGAGGAGGGGAGAGGTGTTCGGTATTTTTGGTTAAACCATCTGGCAACCTTACCTAGTGGTCCCCAACGTGGTGCCCGCAGGTTCCATGGCACCTGCCGGGGCATTTATGTGCGCCTGCCTACTGACCAGGGCTGGCCCGAGCCATTCTTGTGCCCTGGGCTCCCGGTGCATGTGCAGCCCCACCCCCAGGCGCCTGGCAACCCCAAAAGGTTGGGGACCACTGGCTTAGAATGTACTTTTCATCCTGCTGATTGCCAAGTTTCTAGCGCCAAGACGTCTCTGCAAAAGAGGTTGTGCTGTGTCTCGAGCAGGGCAGTCCTGTGAGGACCAGCAGTTTGTTGTGATAGAGACTCATTTAGCGCGCTGGCAAGTGCGTGGCCCTCAGGAGTTTTAAACTCTGAGTTATTGGCTGATCATTAAAAATGAATCCGTAAGCCAAGGGGCAGAAAAAGAAAATCTAGCAGCATGAGAAAAGTAGGGACAAATCCTGTCCTTGGCAGTATGTCTGGTGGGGAAAGAGGGGTTAGACATTCCGTTAACCCCCATGCAGACTTAGGAGGTCATCCCAGCGTATCACTCAAGAGAGTGCTAGATTGGAGTGCAGGCTAATGAACGCTCTGGCATACCAGCATGACCTCAAGGGGGGCTAGATGGCTAGGCTTCCAGTCATCTTGCACATGTGCTGCTGTCTGCAGCGCTTCTTAGCCCGTGGAAGAAAAGTGCTCCTCCTCCCAGGGCCGGTCCATAAGTTGCTGCTGCCTTCCCAGTATAGGATGACCAGAAGTCTCCATGTTATCAGGGGTGGTACCAATATTAGGGGCTTTGTCTTATGTAAAAAACTATCCACACCTCTGCCCCAGTCCCAGTCTGTCATACGTGCTCTCTGGTCACCTTAGCCAAGGGCGATGATGGCTTTTGTAACTAATATGTACCTACTATCTTCCCCAGCCCCAAAGTGGCTTCAAGTCAGGGCAGATTTTTGCCCTTAGCTTTGGAATGATTTACACATGCTGCAGTTTTATTCTTCTTGGCTCTTTTTCCTGCTAATTCAACCTGAAAAGGCTTTTATGTAACTAATATTTATTACAGAGTAATTAAAAACAAGCAGTAGCCAAACTCCCTGTTCTTATAGCAATTGGACACAGCATATTCAAGCATTCAGTGTAACTACTTGATGCCTACTGTACGAGGTGACTACTTAACATAGGTTATGGGGTTTTCTCCCCCCTTACCAACTTCAAAATATCTCTGTGTTAACATCAACTGACATAATATGGCTGGCTTGTGCTGTGATTTCAAGGTTAGTGGGAAAATAACATGAAAACAAGCTTTGCTCTTCTAATTCTACCTTTCCTCAGAGCGTCAGGAACAGGGGCATGGGAGAGCTGCACATGCTCCATCTAATGCTCCTCTCATTATAAGACTCTGAACTTCATGGCAACTCATTATTAAGATCCTCCTCATAGCACACACAGTCGCCGCGTCTGAAATGCAGGGTTTTATGGCCTGATTCCTTTGAGGTCTTGAGTGTCGTCTGCAGGGTGCTGGGCACTGTTGGCTTTCACTTACTTCAGAAGTAGTTGAGCTCTTAGCACTATGCAGGTTGGGGTCCAGAGAGGAACCACTGAAGCAAGGCATGAAGGCAGGGCTGCATCCTGCAAGATGCTCAGCATTTTTAAATTCCGTTATCTTCTCTGAGGGGCTGAAGGCACTCAGAGGTGCTAAGTACACGGCAGGCGGGGGCTCACACTGTGCGCCACTTGTGCAGGCTCAGAAATGAATAGAGCTGAGGTCAGTCTTGGTCAGCTTGTGAGTGAGATCCTATCTTGTGAGATTGACTGAAACCGCACCTCACATTATTGATTTGCATTTAACGGGATCAGACTTTGTCTCCATGCGGTGTCAAAGGTGTGAAATACAACTGCAGATCCAGGCTGAGCTGATGTATCGCTCTGTCTGATATACACAGTTGGCTGGCTGGCTGGCTGGCTGCACAGCATGGACCATGGTTATTTTTAAGCAACTTTATTGTGGGAGGGTGATATCTGCCACAGAAAACAACTCTGGAAGATCACAGCAGTCTGCTTTAGCCTAAGGATTCAGCCTGGCAAATGTTACTCTTACACGTCATCTTATTTAGTACCGTAAGAAGGAACTAATGAAGGGAGGAAGGATAGCATTATCACACCTTACCGGTATTACATAATTACAACGACCTGAATAGTTATACCGGAAGTGAAGCTGGTGAGCCCACAGACTCGCTGGAAGGGGCAGAGCCTCAGGAGGAAGAGGCAAGACCGGAACAGCTGCCCTTCAGTGCCACCCAGATGGTGCCTCCCTTTCCTGGGCACTGTCCAGAGCGTGCTGCCTGGGGCTCCAGTGGCAATTTAAAGGGTCCAGGGCTCTGGCTGCTGCCACTTCTCCAGTAGCGGTGGCAGTGGCTGGGGGCCCCGGACAGCTCTGAATCGCCAGACCATGGCAGTTGCTATTTTTGCCTCCACTGTCTTTGGCCCTGAGGTGAAGGCATTTGTACTATTTCAATTGTACTGAAAAAGCAGTACAACTTGTGTGTGTAGACAAGGCCAAAGAAAGATATGGTTGTACTGCATAATATAAGGCTGTCTTACCTAATCTACTGGTATCAGTTTAAGGCATTTCTCTTACACCTGTTGTAGTATTTTAAGATACGAAGTTTAAAGGATGTTGTTAAGGCATGCTTTTATTTTAAGAAGAACGGGAAAGCTTATACGTAGAAGTCCAATGAGAGAGAACTTGGGGGGAAATTTGATACATTGTAAGCCACTCCAAGTTAAATTATTCTCTCCCTAAAATTAGGGATGTTAAGAGGTGTGTAATTCATTAATTATGTAGTCGACAAAAATTTCGTCAACTACACGATTAATCGATAAGGAATAACACTCAGTCCCGGCTCATGCCGGGTTCAGCAACTACCTCTGCTGCAGCTCTGCACTGAAAATACTTTAGAAATCGGGTGAGCAGGCAGCCCTGCTCAATCCTGGTTCACACTGAGTCCTGGGAGCTACCCTCACAGTGGCTCTGCAAGTAAAGTAATTTAGGAGCTGGGCTGTGTAGCAGAAATAGCTCCTTGGAGCTGGTGTAAGCCAGGACTGAGCTGGGCTGCTGGCCCCCCGGCTTCTAAATTGTTTTCCTTTCATAGCTGCAGTGGGGTAGCTCCGGGGACCCAGCACCAGCCGGGACTGACCCATGCTCCTGGCCATCCCTCTAAAAAATTTACTGCTGGGGTGGGGGATGCATGTAGTCGATAGCGTTCTTAAAGTGATTATTGTTTGAATGAGACTTCTTCACAGGGGTTATAAAGTACTAGAAGATTAACCAGGTGTTGCTCAGGTCCTTAATTCAATTTTTTTTGGTTTTTCTTCGGGGGTGCATGTCCCCTGGCTGGGGGCCAGATGGACAGACAGACACACAGACAATCTTTCTCAAATATATAGTAGATAGCTGTCTCTTTCTCCACCATTACCCCTACTGCCGCAATGGGGTTATAGCTGTACCCGGTCCCCATCTCTGGCCCCTTGCTTGCCCCGCTGTGATCATTTTACAGTATAACTGTCCCTATTAGCAGAGCCCTCTCTTTCCATGTTATGAGACACAGTCATATTCCAGGCACATCCCATTATCCTGGCACAACCAAACCCTGACCTTGCTTTAAGTTATGAAAAGAGGAAGCTGCATATCAAATTTGGTGGTCCCAGCTCTGACCGTTAAGAGGGAGTTCTCGAACAAACTGATTTACTCACTCACTCACAGTCAAACTCTCTCAAATATATAGTAGATGTCTCAGGCTTGTGATGGTGGTGGGAGTGGGCAAAGTGAAATATAGATTTACTGAAAATAAATGCAATTCCTGAAGCATGGGTGGCTAGCTTATGTGCTTCTTCGTAAGGCTCTCTATGAAAGTCCCAGAACGCTACCTGTTAAATCTCCTATGAAACCTAATGTGCACCCTATTAAAGCAAAATGATTAGCTGCTAAGAGCAGTGTTCTGAGGGAGTGGACAGTGCTTTTTAGTAGCGAGCAAGCAAAGGGTCTAAATATGCTGATCTCTACAAACAGTAGTTTAGAAAGGGGCTGACTGGAATCTGTGAAACTTCTGAGCAGTACAATCCAGGAATCAAAGTGAAAGGATGAAAAGAGAAAGGGGCTGTAGTAGTCTCTGAGGAGTTTGATATAGTTCTGCTCAGAGTCCAGAAGGCCTACACTGATAAAGCCAGCAAGCTAAGTCCCAAGCTGATCAATAACTTACTGATGGAATGAAGCTTTCATTCTGATCTAATGTTCAACAGGAGAGTGTTTTGCTATAGATAAATTGGAGAGTTATTTAATTTCACTAGGCAACCCTCAATGTGCCAGGTCACAAATGGTTTCATTCTCCTTAACTATCTCTCATCCTCTCAAAAGGGTTTCAGTTCTTTCCCATCTTATCTAACCAAATAAAATGGTGAGTGTGTTTGGACATGTTAGAGACTAGTAGTATGAGAAACTAAAGTCCCAGGTTTATTTACTGGCTAGGCATAGTAGAAGGTAAGACAGATGTGATTTTAAATCTCAAGCTTGCAATCTATACCTCAGGTGACCAGATTTTCAAAATAAAAACCCCAAGGATTCCTACTGCAGATAAAGAGTAGGGGAGATAGCAGAGGACTTGGCTTTTGTGCAGAGACTGCTCCCTTCAGGTGCCTCCAGTTGCACATCGCTTCAGTGAGGGTGAGGTGTAGAAAAAAAGAGATGGAGTTGTATCCCCTTCCTACCTACTACACTAACTGGCAAAGCTAAGTGGTCTTCCTAGGGAGACCAGGCTGCACCATCCAAAAGACTGTAGACTTCCGACCTCATTCAGCAGAGAATGTAGAGTGAGATTGTGCCGCTTTGAGGCACAGTCTGTGTCAGGGCTGTTCCCCACTCTGGCACTCCGAGTGCAGAAGATGAGGACCAGCAAAAGAGCTTCGAAAACTTACCTCTAGTCCCCTCCCATCATAATATACAGATTTTGGGGAATCGCTGCCACCATCAAGTGCTTTTTTATCCCTAAAAACCAGAGGTGAACACTTGAAACCACCTTCAGGGGTACCCTAAACTCTTTTGCCCCAAAAGAGCTTGAAAAAAGAAAAGAGAAAAACAAGCTGCGGTCTCTGGTAGCTGACCCCTCAGACAGAGGCATTCAGATACAGACACAGACCTTTCAGGACACGAGAATCAAATCATCACCTTAACAAAGTGATTTTTATTACAAAACAAAAGATAAACTTGATAAAGCATACTTGGTTGCTAGATGTTACAGGGCAACTAAGGAAAACCAAATTAAAACAGAGAGAAAAGTCTCTGGGCACAAAGCAAGTTAGTAAATGGGGAGGGGAGGCATAGATTCACACAGAGCAGTTCAAACCAAACCACAAAATAGAGAAAAATTACTTTGAATGCGACTGGAATCTCTTTCCCCTTTACTTACTTACAATTTTCTCTTTGTTCAGTCCCCTTCAATGCCCCAAATTCCTTGGAGACATAGTAGTCCTGCCTGGGGTTAAAATCATTCTATGTCTCTCAACTCCTGGTTTATCTCTCCCACACAAAGAAAGCAGGCAAGGAATCTATATCCAATTCAAATTTCATCCCTCTGTCTCAATTGGTTCTCCCAGCCCTCTGCCCAAAACCTTTGCTAGGTACCTGATTGTAACCCTTTAGTCGCTAGGTGCTGGTCAGCACTCCTGTCCATTACAGTCTGTCTCTCAGACTTCCCCCTCGAGCTGTGCAGTTGCTGAGTATCCACTCTCCGGAGGGGGCTTAATAAGTCTCCCTAATGCTTCCCAAAAACTTAATGGCTACGTCTACACAGGCACCCTTTTCCGGAAAAGGGATGCAA
>CM057847.1:61287093-61310677 GCA_030068395.1 Apalone spinifera | reverse complement strand
ACTTCTCTCATTTGCATCCCTTTTCCGGAAAAGGGTGCCTGTGTAGGCGTAGCCAATGAGTATCAGAGAAAATTGAGCCCTGATTCTTGCTACAGTATTGATACGAATTCATGGCAAAGGAGGATCAATTAAAAGCCGTGGATGTTAAAAAATGAGACAGTCCAGAGATACAGAGAAGAGCATGAAGTGAAGGTTCCCTTTGGAAGAAAACTACAACCCTCCAATTTCTAAAATGGCAAAATGGGGAATGTCTTTTTGCTAAAGGTCAACAGTAGCATAAACTTTACAAAATCAGATTGACTTTTAAACATAACCTTATAAAGCATCAGGAACTACTTGAATCATAACATCCTAGGGGTGATGTTATCCATCATATGATGCCATGCCAAGCCATGCCATGCCATGCAGGGAAAGATCTCGGTCACTCCTTTCTCAACTCTAGAACATATTGGATGGAATGAAACATACAGCCCTCTTTTAGTGTATGCAAGCACAATGAATGAAAAGATGACTTTCCATTGGACCCCACCAAATGTTGTATAGCCCAATACTAGAGAGGATGTGCATAGGGAATTTGCTAACATTCTAGTGTATTTCCTGGGGATAAGGCGTTCTATGTTGCTTTAGCTGCTATTTTATGACTTAACTGTTTTTGTTACAATTATTTTGAGTTTGTATTGCAGCAACACATAGAGGCCCCAGTCAGAAGTGGCTTTTTTACTGTTTTTACTAGCTGACACTTGACCTCAACATTTACAGTAAAGGGTGCCTAACCTTTACTCTGTTTTGTGCTGATTGTCAGCTTGCTAGGAACCCACAACTAACCTCCAGTTTACAAAAACTTAGTTGGGGTATGTTTCTAACTGCAAAATTCTAAGCTGTGTTGTCATTCTCTCTTTTTCTGTTTGGCACCTTTAAATGTAGAGTGCCTCTGTTGTGAGGCAGCTGCTGTTCTGCTTTCTGTTTCTGGGGCAGAACCATAGGGCAAGTCACTGTGGTCTCTTGCATATGGAGGGTCTGATTTGCCACTGTATTACTCCAGTTTTCTGCCATTAGAATTCTGTCGAAATTAGTGGAGTCTAACAAGCATAAAACGAGAGCAATACAGTGGTGAATTAATCCTGGAGTGTTTTTCTATCTTTGTTTCCTCTGACCTGATACAGTAGTCATTTGTTATGAGAAATACGTGTTGTGCTCTCTCTCCATGGAAAAGCAGAACAGGGGCTGATTGTAGCTGCCCTTATCTTTAAAAGTGAGAAAAGAAAAAAACAGAACCTGACATGCAACCCTGCATCTTAATTCAAAGCTTAATCTCTATATCAGACAGGGAGAACACGTCTGCAAGGTGCATTGGACAATTGCACGGGGTCACAAGCTGAGTTTTGGCCATGGTGATGAGCTCCATCTGTCTATGGATGTCTAAAGCTAGGCACCCAGAACAGGAACTGTTAAAAACATCATTTCAGTGCCACTAAAAGCATTGTCCGTGAGCCTCCCATTATTGGATGTGGGATATCGATTATCGAGGAGGCGTCCTCACGCTGCTTATAGCCTTCCTTATTAAGAGAAGTACTGCAGAAATAGTTGACTATGCTTGAATTGTGGCAGGAAAACAAAGTGCCATAAGGGAGCTCTACTGCTGAGGGCCTTCCAGCAAGATCACCCTGCCCTCAGCTACTGACAGCTTTGGCCAAGCTCCTGTCATTTGCATTACTCATATTGTGTATAGCGTTCTTGAAAGCGAGTTGAGGTTCAGCTGGTCCCCAGCCTAACTGGCTCCAAGCCTATTTTATGCAGGTATGAGGAGTCAGTGGAGAGATCAGAAGATAGGTAGGACTTGCATTTGTGGATTTGGAAATGAAGTGTGACATGCTGCACTAGTTGATCTTTCTGTGTATGGCATTCTTGGTTAGCTCTAGCAAGAGCATATTGCATTAGGCCAGCCTGGAAATGATAGAGCCATGGATTTCCAAAGCTAAATTTGCATGATAGTGTTAGACCTCTGGTTAAGTTTAAATAGGAAAAAGGGATTTCTGGGCTGCTGTTTGGTTGTATAATAGCTACAAAGTGTGTCAATCCAGAAATACTTCTGAACCTGTGCTTACCTGGATGCTCTGTGAGAACAATGGGTGCAGTCAAGGTTTCTGCTAATTCCTCACTATGTTTTCCTGTGTTCAGGAATCAGGAACTTATTTCTTTTGGATGTGGCCCATGGGTCAGCTGGGCGGTAGCAATGTTTTGTCCTGATGGACAAGAGATATAAAAAGGGATGTCATCTACTAATTGGTGGGTGAGAGCAGTTGGTTGACTGTGCTGGAGGCCTACGTATGAGTGTCATTGGGGAGAAGGGTCAGAGGTCAATCACTACTCTGGAATCTATACAAAATGAAAGAGGAAAGCCACCTTGGTGTGTCTGTTGTAGGGTTTGCCTCTCTCCTTGAACCAGTCAAGTGCCTTATTTAATGGAGCCACCGTGGTCTGTAATTTGTGACCTATTGTAAATACTGTCTTTTAACAGAAAGAGAAAGAAAAATGGATTTTTTAAAAATTGCTTTTCTTGGAAAACAAAACTAAATGTCATATTTTTGCTTAATTAATCAGCAGGCCCAAATCCATGAGAAATGTCCCCAGAATTGAAAATTAATTGGATTTTCAGTGAAAGACCTATAGGTAACGAGTCAAGAGCTGCAGATTAAGGGCTTTGTGTCCTTTGCAAATTCTGCCTCTTAGTATCTAATTGCACCTCTATACAGTTTACTGCTTTCATGCAATGAATTACTACTTCGCGTGATGTGTTTAATTTCGTGTCGTTTTTCATTTCACTTGATTGCAAATAGAAAAGTAAGAACAAAAGGTTTATTTAATGACAACCCTACATGCTAACAATGTTAATGCTTTCCAACCTCATCTTTCTCTAAATAATTTAGTTTGCAGCACAATTAAAGAATGGCAAGGGCAACTGCTCAAGGAACCGAGGCCTGCTCCTGCAAAACACTGGGATCCAGCTGAAATCAGTGGGCAATAGGGGGGTTAAGCAGTTTGTGAAACTGCTTCCCAAAACATCACTAGAGAGGAAGGACTGGCTTGTGTGTAAAGCACTGGAGTGGGGCTCAGGAGACCTGGGTTGTCCTCATGTCTCTGCCATAGATTTAAGATTGGCCATACTGAGTGAGACCATCTAGCCCAGTGTCCTGTCTGCTGACAGTGACCAATGCCAGTGCTTCAGAGGGAGTAAACTGAACAGGGCAGTTTATCAAGTGATCCATTTCCTGTTGCTGAGACCCAGCTTTTTGGCATTCAAAGGTTGAGGGCATTGGTCACCAACCTTTTTACACACAAGATCACTTTTTGAATTTAAGAACAACCCAGGCTCCACCCTGCCCCTTCCCCAAGGCCCCACCCCACTCACTCCATTCTCCCCACCCTCTGTTGCTTGCTGGCCTCAAGCCTCACTCACTGTCACTGGGCTAGGGGAGGGAGTTGGGGCTGGACTGGGGCCAGTGTAGAGGCTGAGTCTGGGGGGGGAGTTTGAGTGCAGGAGGGATGTGAGGTGGAGGCTCCAGCCTGGAGGTGCTTACCACAGACGATGCTGCAGGGAGCTCAGGCAGGCCACCTCCCTGCCCTACTCCCATGGCTGCTGGGAAAAGGGCTGCAGGTATCCATATGCTGCCCATGCTTGCAAGCGCTGCTTCCACAGCTCCCATTGGCCAGGATGTTGCTAGGGGCAGGGGCAGTGTGTGGAACTACTTCACCCTCCTGCCCGCAGCCGCAGAGACATGCCAGCAGCCAGATGCTTCTGGGAGTGTCATGTGGCCAGGGCAGGCAGGTAGCCTGCCTAAGTGCCCTGCTGCACCACTGGACTTTCAGCAGTTGGAGATCATGATCGACTGGCAGAGGCTCCAGGATTGACCAGTGAGTCGCAATTGAGCGGTTGGTGACTACAGGTTTAGGGTCACCCAGAGTATGAGATTGCATCCCGGACCAGCATGGATAATAGCCATTGATGGACCTATCTTCCATGAACTTACTAATTCTTTTTTAAACCTGGTTTGTCTTGTACTGAAGTTGGGCTTACCAGGGTGTGTAGCTTTCCAGATGACCTTGCGCCAGTCATTTAATCTCTCTGTGCCTCAGATCCCTAACTGTAAACCCGGGATGATAATGTTTCTTTTGTCTGTTTTGTCCATTGAGTTTGTATGTATGTGAGTGCAGGTATTAGGTTTTATGTTTGTACAGTATCTGCCATTGTGGAAGCCCAATTTAATCCATTCTGTTATCACATCAAGAAAAATAAAATTTGCGAGCAAATTTAAGAGCTAAATTGCTCTGTGGAGAAAATGGAGCTACAATTGTTTTTTTCTTTAACAAACTAGAATTTATTTGTAATATGAGTCACCAGGAAAAATGAAACATTTCAGAAAACCCAGCAGCATGCTTTCGAGCCCTGAGATGCCTTTTGTCTTGGACTCCCCAACATGCTGTGTTCATTGTCGTTCCATAGACGCAGCCAACCCAGTTCATCATCTTTAGAAATACGCTCTCAGACTAGGAGGAATCAGAGTACTGAGAGCAAATGCAGGTCATATGAACGCTTGGCTCCATATCGGAAAAATTACCCAACAACTGGAACAGGGAGCTTTTAATATTCAAGTGCAGTTGAGCCTGTTTCAAGCAGACACCAAAACAGAAAAACCCCACCCTGTGAGAAATCTTGTCACCTCCTAGCAGTGGGCATTTAGGCAAAGATGTATAGGAAGTCTTGGAGCTACTTTAAAGCTGTAACTTAAAATAAGAGGTTGCCTGTTAGCTGTGGTCCTTACTGTGTTGCATTTCTCTGTGTTTGTGACATAGCCAGCTGTTTTTATTTGCTGGTTTTCAAAATATCAACAAGAGAATGAAAAATATAAAGCTTAGTATCTATGTTAGTTCTTCTGTGAACCAGAATGTTAAATAGCAATAAAATGGGTGGTAGTTCTGTGTGCTGGTAGCTTTTGCTCTTCATATTATGAGTGTGTTACACTGACTGGAGCATGAGGAAGTAAGCTTAGTTTGTTTTGCTTTGTGGTCAGATTTCAGCATCTGCGGATGCAAAAGAACCCAAATCCTATAAACTCCATGAAACCTCCAATTAAATAATTTGTTGTCACTCTAAGGACTGTTTTTAAATGGCAGCAAGTTTGTGGGTCCTTGCATTGTAGGACTTGAAGTAATACACTTTCACAAGCTGCTCCAGGCGCCTATGGCTGATGCTCCCATTCACAGCATGACTGTGGCCACTGACCCAGCAGGGCAGTCAATGTGCAGCCTCCTAGGGCTGTCTTGGTTTAGCTGGTGAGGGACATGTAAACCTGCCTAGATAGAGCTAGAGAAAATGATATATGCAATGAAACAAACATCCTCTGAAGACTGATGTAGCCAGGAAGGAGTTATGTAGCCTGTTTAGGATAGTTTTCATCTGGCGCTCCCGTCCCACTGTTTGCTGTATGAGGTTCTCCAAATTGGCCTCAGGTGCTTCACCCTTGAAACTTCTGCTGGGAGACAGCCCCAAAGTGCCTTAGTCCTAGCCCAGGAGCTGTGCAAGGAACAGGTTCCCAGACCAGAGAACTTCATGCAGTACATACGCTAACACGGGAAAGGCTCCAGGCACTTTCACAGAAGAGAATCTTCTTAATGCCAAACAGGTACAGGAACAGGAATACCCATAAGGGGCTGGTTTGAATGTGTTTGAGCCCCATGATTGTGCTTTCCTATTACTCCCCAGAGTTCTAGCTTTTGGCCAAATGCCGGGGGCCCTAGGAAACAGTATGGCAGGTGCAGCAACTGAATATGAGCTGAGGCAATTGGATGCACATTATTCATAAAAACTTCTTGAAAGCGAGGAGGGCCTGTAAGCTCTTGTTCATAACACCTTGTCCACCCAAGTCAGTCAGAGCCCCAGCTACCTCTCAGGCAGCAGAGCCTACATACTTAATGGGGAAAAATCTTCTGCCAACGCACAAAGTCCAAGTGCAAACAGCTTGTTGCATCTGTTTCAACACGATTTTCATCTCTACCCTATCACTCACCCTATCACTGTGTAAGAATGGAGTCATGAAGATGTGGGAAGTTGTGAAATGGGAACTCCAAACCTTAGTCCTAATCCAGGAGCTGTGGGATTAACAGGTTCCCAGACCAGAGAACTTCATGCAGTACATATGCTAACTCCTCAGTTAACTCCCAGTTCCATAGTGATTGGAGAACTCCTATCATATTGGTAGGTGAGCCACGTGGCTTCACCCAGTTCTTCAATTTCAATACCATTAATGCTATTTTGAAGTGTATTGTGTGTTGCATGCCCAGAATAGACAAGCTGCTAGAGGCCAAATACATCACCATGCTGGACCAAACCAACGGGTACCAGAAGAGGACCACATTAGTACAAACTTCGGACCTTGTCCACAGGGGGGAGTTACAGTGCAGCACTCTAAGCACTATTATTTGGCTCCCCTCCCCGCTCCGAAAAGAGGGAGTGTCAGAGTGAACTACTCCGTCCCTCTCCCCCCAACCGGTCATCATGAATCTCTAAGTAATCAGTAACATAGCAGCACAGAAGGTGATTACATATCACATTCTTGACTCTGGTCATTTTTATCAGGTGGTATGTCAAATTAGTGAGTCTTTGACAGTGAAGGGAGAGTAGTAGTAGGAGATTAGCCTCATTAATAGAGAAGAATATTCAGTGGTGTGACTAAGGGTTCCATAGTTTGGCCCTTAAACAGGAGAATCCTTGTTTATTTTAAATAACATTTGGCTCTTTTAAAGAGGGCCAACCTCATTTTCCATGGCAGAGTAGAGCGGGGCCTAATGGCCCCAATTTGGCAGCTTGTGTCTCTTTAGTTTAACGTGGATGAGTTTTGCTGGGCAACCGCAGTTATCTATTTAAGACCCTTGTCTGCAATAAGCAGAGAACATGTGCTGGATTCATTATTTTGCCGCAGATCCACCCAGAGCTGGGAACTCTTGTGTGAAGACATATCTCATGGGAGGGGTCTCATTTGGCCAGATTCTGATTTCGCTTATTCTGGCATAAATCAAGAATAACTCTATTGTAGCCGGTGGATTTTCTAATTTGAAACTGGCATCAAGCCTGCTGATTTCAGTGAGTTTTTGCTGAGAGAAGAAGGGCTTTGACTTTCTGGGGTCAGGTTCTAATCAGGCATTGAAGGATTTGGACTTATTTTACAGTCTGTTACAATTTAGGAGTAAATCACAACAGTGAATTTCTGGGTAATCAGAGTCCAGTCATTAAAACTCTGCCTGGGGTCTGTGTGTGCATTTAACCACACATGAAGAAAAAGATTGCTCTGAAATGTGCAGCCTGGATAGCTTTATTGTTGTTATGAAATTGACTGCATACGTAAACATAAAGGAAACAATAAGACCCCAGTATTTACTGGGCATTAGAGACATGTTTATGGCATCTTTTACAGTGCAAGCAGAAAGCTCAAATTGTGTCCAGATTCTAAAGATATTGCAAAATAATGAAACACAAACACGAAGGGCCTGACAGCAACCTGCAAAACCAGGAAGCTTTCAGCTGATTAAGCTTATTCCATTCTGGATTTCTCTCACAGCATTGCCTTGGCTGAAATGGAAGGCAGAGTAAGGCTAGGTCTGCGCTGTAGCCTTTTTTCAGAAAAAGCTACGCAAATTGTGCTCTGCAATTTACGTAGCTTTTTCTGATTGCTTTTCTGGAAGAGGTATACAGGACTCACTGAAAGAGCACGTTTGCTCTTCCGCAAAAAAAAAGTGGAAGAGCAAACGCGTTCCCTGGACACGGCAGAGTTTTTCCAGAAAACCCCCACAGTCTAGACATACCCTAAAAGTCTTCTATTTCTCTGGCTGTGCTCAGATTGTAATTCCAGGTAGGATGGTGAGAGCAGTGGCTAATCACCCAATATTCTTGCTGCCTGGATGAGGGTGGAAAGGATCTAGAGTGGAAGAAACCCTGATTGGTCTCCTCTTCCCCTCATTTACTCACCCACCAAACTCACAGAGCAATTAAGTTACTCCATGAAAAGAGATGAAGTAAATTACTTCTCCACCTGCGAGAGATTCTGTGGGTAATAATTCATGCTCTGATCTGCTGTTGGAGCGATGCACCTATGTTAGGCTCTTTATTCAAGACAGGTTGTGAAGTAACAGTTTAGCCCCTTGTGTCAAGATATTATTCTATATTCCTAATGTATTGCCTGTGGAGATTGTGGAATCTCTGTCATGGGAGGTTTTTAAGAGAAGGTTAGGCGAGCCTTTGTCATTGATTTTCTACATCAGGATTTCTCTATTACGGCTGTCATGGTCACATGAGGCCGCCAAGAGCTTTTCTTGTAGTCACAGCCTTCTCAGTGGTGATGGGGGTGGAGGTGAGGGGAGCAAAGCAGCAGCCCCTCCCCTGGGGCCGTCAGGAGTGGTTGGGTTCTGTTTCCCTCTTGGAGCCACAAAGACCAGAGGAGCAGACAGCCGATGTGATTTCCCCACCTTCTCCAAGGTGGTGGACTCAGGCTTCTGGTTTCAGCCCTAAGATGACTGGTGGCTGGCTCTAGCTGTTCCTACTGCCTCCCTGTCCACCTCCCAATCCAAAGTTTAATTTGTTCCCTGACTTGCCAGGGCTGCTGTGCAAGTTTTCTGTGAAAAGTGACATTTGTATGTTGGTTAATGTCACTTTTTACAGCAGCAGACTTGTTAGCTAGCTGTGAAGCAGTGAGAAGTGATGTTAACCAATATACAAATCTCACTTTTCACAAAAGCAGACTTACCTAGCTATGTAGTCTTAAAAAAACCAACAACCAAAAAAGCAAAATAAACAACAACAAAGACAAGAGCATGCAAAGCACCTTTTTTTGTGTTTCTATTCTGTTTCGGTCCAGTAAAGAATAGAGGCAGCTGCATGTTATTTTTATTATCAAGTGGGCAAAAAAACTCTGCATAAATAAATTACAATGATTTGGACATGTGTATGTGTATGTTTGTTTTTTCCTAAAATAATACTTATTTCATGGGGAAAAACTCACAGTAGACACCAGCGTAAATTGGTGACCATGCTTTGAGGCCACTAAAAATGTTATGAGAACCTCTAGTCTAGATAATACTTAGTCGTGCTTTCAGTGCAGGGAACTGGACTAGAAGACCTCTCAAAATCCTATAAAGTCTTTTGATTCTGTGATTGATTTTTGTTAATTACCTACTGTCCTCAGAGCTTAAGAAGAATACAGGAAAACGAGGTCTGTGCACTGAGGCACTTAAAATCAAAATAGATAGACTAAGAGCAAACACAAAAACACACTAAGAACCTCTAGAGGATGGCGTTAACTCACAGTAAAATGTGGAGCCAGCATTGGTACAGATTAGTGCCTGAGGACCTAACAAAAGAAAACCGGTTCTTAGTAGTGACCTGTGTTCCTGAAAACTAGGAGTGTCTGGCTTTCGTGACTTAACCCAGTGTTCCTGCTGGCTTCACAAAACAAAACAAACAAACAAGCAAAAAAGCAATATTTTGTCTTAACTTTTGTAAACTGTTGAAAATTGGTCACTGGAAGGAATCACTAGCCTGCAGAGCTATTGAAATGGCAGCAGGCTGAGGCATAGGCATTTCAAGGACCACCGCCCTCAGTGCCTGCCACAATAGGAGTCCAGTCTTAATTGAAGCTTCGGAGTTCTGACAGTGATAATAAATAGTAACAGTGCCAGAAGAATGATCCCACCCTAAGGCAGAGCTTTGGAAATAATGAGAAGTATAATGTTTGTCATCTTACTGTACACTCTATTGTCTCTTACCTTTATTAGTTTATTTCAAGCCACTTCTTTTTCTGGACCAACTTGCTGCGATGACTCATTTAAAAATGAATGCATGTATCCCAAACAAAACAAACAGCATGCAAATCATATCTGCCAACACTTCAATTGGAAATAATCAAAACAAACTGCAGGCTTCCAGCATACCTTTATCTGGCATTACACCAATTAGCAAGACTCTTGCAGATTACATCTCTGCCAATAGGTGGCAATAACCATGTCTGCTTTTGCTGCAGCAGAAAGTATTGCCTAGATTTTAAAAAATGGGGCTGCAGATTTTGGGCGTCCCACTTGACACCATTGAACTGCCATTGATAGCCATTTCAAGCTGGACACCCAGAAATGACTCCAACCACTGTTAGTGGCCATGTATGAAAATGTTGTTTGGACAAAAACATGGGTGGGAGTAGAGCGGGGTAACAATTTCCTTAGTTGTTGCAATATTAATTTTTAAAATGTCACTGAGTAAATATGTAGGGTGTTTGGGAAAGGTGCTGCTTTCTAAATAAAATTTTTATCCATTTTCTAATTAAAGTGTAAGAAACAGGAGGCAATGCATTTCTGGATGAATGGAGCGTAGCATTTTAACTACTACAGAAGTGTACTAATCTCCGTGGGTCTGAATGTGAACTTGGTCCTTCCCCTGAAGAGCCGTTACTCACAACCTGCTAAGCAGTTACTTGCACACCTAAGAGTACAATATTACTGTTGTGAAATGAAATTTGTACATAAATATAAGGAAAATAATTAAACCTGTGCTTTTAATGAGCATTGCTAACACTAGAATCCCCATCACTGGAGATTTTTTAGAACAGGTTAGATAAGAATCTGCGAGAGATGGTGTAAGTATATTGCGCATCCTGCCTTAAGGTGGGACAAGATAACCTCTTGAAGTCCCTTCCAGCTCACCATTTCTATGATTCAGTGCCCTCCACATGTATACAATGGCATCTTCTGTATTATCCTCTATCTGTGTCACTGTGTAGCCTAACATGTTGGTTGGTTTTTCAAACGTTCCAATGCAGCAAGCAGTTGTTTCTATTGAGTTGTCCACAATGATACTAAAGTCTCTTTTAGGTGAGCAGCTGCAATTAATTTAGAAGCTCTCAATAATATAAGTACTTCAAGCTGATCCTTCCGCTGTGCATTAACTTATACTTGTCAATGCTGAATTTTTACTGTTGCTCAATTACCGAGCTTTGCTAGGTTCATCTGAAGTTTTCCCCAAATGTCTCCAGGTTTGATTCACATAAATAATATTATCATTTGCAACCATTGCCACCTTGTGTTCTCCTACATTCTAATTATTATTAAACATGAAGAATGGGTTTCATAGGACAAGCCTTTGGGTCATTCCACTATTCACTTCCTTCCTTGTTAAAAATTGAGCTCTTGAGGCTATCTTTTCATTTCTGCTTCTTAACAAGTTTCTGAGCAATGTATTTTGCCCTTCTAACCCCTAAGAAATAATCTCTATGCAATTTCTTATATTTTTAAATAAACCCTAGTGAGCTCTTTGGCTTTTCCAAAGTCCTTATCAATTATGAATGGACTTCAGTGGGAGCTGATAGCTGACCACTGATCCCCTTTGAAAACCCCTCTGCATATTACAGTGATAGTGGGGGGGAAGAGGAGAGTGTCTCAGTATTTGGGAGATGAAAAGTCACTCCTGATTCCCACAGGAACATGGTCTTCTCTGTTAAATTTGCTGCAAAACTTGACCTCTTAAAATAGTGAACCTTGTCAGCCTGTCTAGAAAGGCTCTTCTTGATTGCAGAGCAAAACCACCAGGCAAGTTAGATCTTCAAAACATTTCCCCTTTCCTACCACCAGTTCTACTATTTTATTTAGAATGAACTTTGAGCAGCTTTCAAATACTTTTCCTACAGTTTTGGGCTCTAGTTCTGCAGTGAGATCCTTGACCATGGAGTGCCAGGCTTTCCCAAAGTCCCTAATACTCCATACAGGTATTGTCTCAAGAATGGAACTTTTTAATGTTGGAATTGTTAGGATCAGATGAGATGGTAATATAGATCTGGATATTGTAGGCTTACTCGTGATCTATAGAGCTATGCTGCCATTATTACCGTTTTTCTTACCATAGTATTTAGGCTCCAAGTAGGGTTGCCAGGTGTCCGGTTTTGAACTGGACAGTCCAGTATTTGAGCTTTCTGGTCAGGAAACAAATTGAAAAAAATATAAGTGAGAAAATATAAATAGATGTAACGTAGATTGTGATGCAATGGCAAGTGTGTCCTGTATTTTTGTTGAAACCATCTGGCAACCCTAGCTCCTAGTAAGATCAGAAAGATACTGAGAAGATAGTAAGAGAAGAGCTGAAGCACTTACACTCCACAGATAATTGATAGGAGGGGAAACTGAGTCATGGAAGGGTGAAGTAACTTGTCCAGGTCTCACAGCTGGTCAGTGGCAGAGCTGGAACAGAATCCAAGTCTCCTAGATTAGAGTCCCATCCACTAGGCATTAACATGAATCAATATAACGACTCTCTGGGGATTCCAGGTATGAGAGCCCTCAGAGCTGATAATGCAAAGCCATGAACTATATTTCCTGGAAAAAAAAAAAAGAGTGGCACCACTGTGACACAACTCCACCACCCTCACTAATCCACACAGCCAAGTCAACGTTGCCTTGGGACTAGCTACTTCCAAAGCATCTGATAGCTGGCCATACTGACCATTTTAGGGCTGTCATGCAAAAAGCCATTCAAATAAATGAATCTGTAATGCAAACTAGAATCATCATGCAGCCTAAAGCCTGTTCAAAATATGTCTTCATTCAGAAGCCTTGGGCTTGGCGCTTGTCCAGTTACTATCTTCTTGATCACCTTTCAAAAGTAAGGAGAAAAACCATAAAACAGTGAGATGGAAGCATGTTGCTCTAAAATACATTGTCAGTTGCAGGCCAAAAATCCAGGACTTTTCTTGAATACCATCCCAAAGGTTATGTCTGTCATACCAGGATATAGTTCTGAAGTTTGGAAAAGGCCAGATATTCTATAAATGTTTTTTTTCCCCCTTTAAAGAAAAATGTCAGCCACGGACTTCACTGGCTGAAGAAGCAGTTTAGGAGGTTTATTCTATCGATATAAAAAACTGGAACACAGTAGTGTTAGGGAAGAATAAAGTGTCATGAGAGAAGGAATGACTGAGAACTAAGAACACATTTCTGAGGAAATACGCTACCCACTTGACTTTTACCCTAAGCATGAATGTATGCAGTTGCATGGGTGCAATTGAGAGTGTAATTTGGCCTAAGGTGTACTGAGCAGTTGCTTGTCTTTATGCATAGACTGCTGAGTCTGAAGAAATAACCACAGTAGTAGATTTTTCAGGGTTAGTAGCTGAGATTTCTAGCCTGCCCTGCAGTTATGTTCAGTACAGCATTTTGCCTGAAATAAAGGTGTCAGTGTACTTAGGCCAGGACCCATTGAAAACTGATTCAGAATGAACAGCTTTACAAACCCTCTCATGAATACACCTGCAATTCAAGCCAAGACAATGGTGTAGCACAAGAAAAAATGTGGCACATTTCTTTTGGCAACCTTTTCAGTGTTTGCTTTTTCTGCCTTCTCTCTGAGGAAAGAAGTGATGATCCTGAAAGGGAAATGTATAAATCAGAGTCAGATACTGGAGGAAGGGGATGGACAAGGAGCTAGAACAAGAGAAGATTCTTGTGATTATGACACAGAACTAGGAGTCAGGTGACCTCTGTACTCCTTCTTCTAACTTTTCCACAGACTTATTAAACGCACTTGGCTGTCATCTAGGTCAGAATTTTCAAAAGTGGTTTTTGATGTTGCCATATTGGATGGAGCACCAAAATCAGAGAGAACACTAGCCTTAAGCTCTCTGCCTCAATTCCTTTTCTGTAAAATGGAGTATGATGCTGTGCCCCCATATGTTTATGGAAATGTGGTTTTGAATATGCATATGCATAACTTAAATAGGCTGTATGCAAATTAGGGCATGTAACCTATCATTGGAGAGCCTGTAATTCCTTCAATATGTGTATTCTATTTGTGTGCATGTATCATTCTTGTATGTGAAGTTAGAAATATTATGTGTAAACCTGGTAATCTAGGTCTTCTGGTGAAAGCCATGAGTGGTATTTTAGGAATTAAATGGTCCAGTGCTCAAGACAATGATCTGTGAATAGTCTTGTTTTTCCTGTAAACCTAGATTATGATTGGTCCTGTCAAGACATGTGGCCAGGTCACCTGATTCTGGAATCCATTTTTAATGTAGTACTTTTCCATGGTGGTGTGAAAGAGTTGAAGCTGAGCGCAAAGGATTCCAGCCATGGGCAAAATCTATTTATGAGCAGGGAACCAAACAAAGCAGGAGTTGACACTTGAGCCAGGTGACTGTTAGAAACATCTTGAGACTGAACGGGGAGAGGATCAAGCCCAATCTAAAAGGCTGCTTAGCTTGTGAGAAAAGATAACCAAAATACTGTTAGGGCAAAGAATTACATGTAACAACTTCTCTTAGTGAATATGGGTTAACTGCCATATTTTGTTTTTATTTTAGATTATTAACTTACTTTGATCTGTTGGTCATCAATTGCAACCACGTAAATCTTACTTTTTATACTTAGTAAAATTTCTGTTTATTATCAAACCCAATGTAAATAATTGTTACCTGGGGGAGGGCAACAGCTGTGCATATCTTATCTTTCACTAATAAAGGGAGCAACCATCTTATGAGCACACACTGTATAAACTTTGTGCATTGTGGAATGGATCTATTTTGGGTTTTGGTCCCACTGGGGTTGTGCACCTGGATGCTGTCAAGTCCTTGTGACTGAGCCTTCCCAGAGCTGAGCTGTTCTCAGTATCTGTGTTACTCTGCAAGGGAGGAGGCTGTTGCCTCAACTCTTTGCCTTTGCTGGGGGAGACCAGAGATTCTGGTCACTAGAGCAGAGTGGTGCGGCACCTCAGAGGGCTCAGTGGTATGATCAGCCCATCAAGTGCTATTCTCAAAGGTATCTCTGTGATCCAGCCCATCACATGGGGATAATAATAATTGCTTGGTATGGACACACATGCTCAAAGCTGAGATTAATGTATATATGAACATGTTGTTTTACTGTTTGTATTCTTGGAATAAATTGGTTTAATCAGTTTCTGAAAATTAGATTTGGCTGCTATGTATGGATCTCATAATTCTGAAATTTTGATCACAAAAAAGCCAGACATGATTTAGATTTGATTCTGATTCTCATTTAACTCTGGCAAGGTAAAGGGGAGTTAAGTAGGCAAAAATTACATTACATTCATACTTACTTCATGTCTCCAGGAAAGGACCTTGGTGTAATTGAGAATCAGACCCCTAGAGTTCAGAATGATACATGCATCTCAGCTTGGATATGTACAGCTGTGCTAATTTATACCAGCTAAAAGAGTGCCCCATAATTATGCCTATTTTACAACTAGGAAAACTGAGACATGGATCATTCTATTGGGTTGCCTAACCAGGCCTACAACATGGAGAGAGAGAGAGAGTGAGAGAGAGAGAGTGTGTGTGTGTATGTTTAATTGTTTAATCTTTTTTCAAATTAGAAATTTGTGCAAATAAGAAAATGTGACCAATATTTTTAATTGCAGTAGAGGAAGAAGCTGTCACTGTCAGCTTAGCTTTTTGATTCAAAGGCTGGACAAAGAAGCAGCATTCCTCCCCAAAGTTATGTTACTAAAACAAAGTCAAATTTAAACTACGAAATTGTTAGTACATCTGTTGTTTGTGTGCTTCATTCCACCTTCTTGCAAATAGCATTAACTTTGGTCACCATACATTTAGATGTTAAACTTTTTTTTATGAGGTGGTAGAATTTGAAAATAGCTTGTGCAAGGTTTCTTACATGACAGTTAATTCACCTGAGCATTTACTAATAATTAGCATAATAGTGGCTGCTTACATCCAAGCATTCCACAGCTAATCATTCTCTAACCAAAAGCTTATGGGTGACAATTATTTGTGAGCAGAAGTAGCACAGTGTTCTACTGATTGAACTTAAATGTATAACATAAATTGCTGTATCACTCATTAGCTTAATTATGGATTCGGGAGATCTCCTGCAGGCTGAAGTGGAGGACAAGTATAGAGAAAGGGGACTGATTTTGATCCTACTTAATGCATGTTGCTATAAATCCAGGGTAATTACACTGAAATCATTGGATTGATACCAGTGAAAATTGGTGTAAAAAGATATCTGAATCACTTTTGGAGTCAATGACATCAACATTGGGGGTTCCTTGTACACGAGAAACTATGAATACTTTAGTTATAACATTGTTTTCTGTAAAGTTTTTATTTTACTCTTCATGTTATTTTCCGCAGAGCTGCTCAAAAGTTGAACCTATCTTCCAAAAAGAAGAAACATAGGCCATCTACATCATCTGCGACTGAATCACCTCTCTTCTCTACCAACTTCAGCAGTATCCTCCAGACTTCCCCACCCCCTGCACCACCATGTTTGTTGAGGGCAGTCAACAAAGTGAAAGACACCCCAGGGTTGGGCAAGGTAGGCCTCAGACTCTCTCTAAAATCACTTTTCCTTTGAGAGGAGAAAAACATCCCACACAAGCCAGTTGTGTTTTTCTTTCTTTGCTGTACCCTAAAACTTGTGTTCAGTATCCAGTCAAAGGTCTGACAAATGGGTTGCTTAATGCTTAATCCTCTAATAAAGATGGAACAAACTTGTGCTTAATGAACCAGACTCATTCCTTTTGGGATAACACATGTTTCAAACTCCTTGCTCTAGTAAGTGGAATGGGGATGAGATGACAGAGTTATCTGCAACCCCAACTCCACCTGGGGCCCGGCGGTAGTCTGGTCTCTATATCAACAGTTACATCTCAGTCTTATCTTCTGTCAGTCAATACCCACCTCATGGCTAAACCCCTTTAGTATACTGATTGGCTACAGATACTTAAGTCCATGATGGCAATGTCAGGCCAGAATAAAACTATATTGCTATCTCTTCTCTCCCTGCCAGCCTCCATTGTTGGGTCACTATGGTACGCTTCCATGATTGAAACCCCAGGGCTTTCCTTACCTGAGGAATAATCCCTCCTCTGACTCCCCAGTACACATACCTGTGTGCATGCAGAGTTCACCCCCCTGCAATCATAGGAGTGAGTCTGGCCCATAGCCTTTGGGAATACTTTAGGACAGTTGCTCAAGACAGAAGTTTGCTTAATAAAGGTAGTCTCATGCAGGTTTTTAGTGCATTGTGCTTCTCTGTATTCATCAAGTCTTCAGTGAAGATATTGCATTTCTCATTCCTTTTTATCAGAGAAATGTTAATGTTCAGTTTGGCATACTCCATACAGAACGTGCTCCACTATTTCCATTGCTGTCATTGAGCACTTAGGGAAAGAGCCAAGAAATAAAATGATTTTAGCTTTTTCACAAAACCGTTATTTTCATGGATGGTTTTTGCTCATCTTAGAGAGCTCATGGGATCCACCTCTCCTACCCAAACTCTCAAGTTGGATGAGAAGTACTATGTGGGCCTGATCCTGGTACCATTACTTCAGTGATAGCAGAAAGATAAGGCTCCCACTATTAATTGTTCCAAGCATTTAGCTACAATATTTGAACAGTCCTGTTTTAAGTGATGTAATCTTTAAATAATTTCCACTGCAAAGTTTTCTCTGTCTTCCCAGGAGTTTTATGTTTTCAGAATCAAGATGAATTCTGTCTGGATAAATTTGCATTTATTAATAGTAAGGGATGTGCTTATGGAAGCAAGAGACCAAAAGTAGTACTAGGCCTGATCATGCAGTTTTTATTCAGAGAAATCTTCTGTTGGCTTTAATGGGATTTTTTTCCTGGGTAAAGGCTTCAGGTTTCTGCCTATTATATGGGAAAGAGCTATGTAAACATACACATACATCACTGCCAATATCCTTAATTCCTGACCTTCAACACTCCTGCTACTCTGTCTTTGGGCCTCTGTTGAACATGGGCTGCCAGCTGAACGGTCATTTTTTGATATCTACAAATAGAGCCAAGATTAGCCTGTCCACCAAAGCCATTTTCATTTGGAACCTAAGTAAGGAACTGTGTCCGTAGGCGCAGAAGAGCATTGCGTTAACCAACTTTTCTATCCAGTCTAACTCTCACGCACAGCCAAATTCTCTCCACTGAAGTAACTGGAATAACACCCAGGATCATTTGGATTCTAATCTTCATTGTATGATGCTGCGATGGGCTTGGCCTTTTCAGAGTCTCTTTCCCTTCCAAAATCCTTTCCCTTTTGGTAACCCTGTTTCAGTCTTTCAGGATTCATGGCTGTGTTCAGTCTCTGAGTTTTCTGTTTAGAGAATCAATAGAGAAGAGATCTGACTTTTTTATGGTAGTTAGGTAGGGCTAAACCCTCACCCAGGATTTAGCCATTCCTAGCTTCGATGAAGCACTTGTTACCTGGTCTGGTGAGTCCTTGTGGGAGGCGGAGGTTTACATGTTGTCTTCCTTCCAGGAGCCTGGTTGTAAGAATTTGCTAATTCTGAGAGACAGCAGCTTTCCTCCTGGTTTCCATGCATTTCAGTAATAAGTTCTCCTTTTAAGCTCGCTTCCTCCAAGAGAAATGTGCTCTGCAGTTGTGCCTGTTCAGTGCTGGTTGAGCTCAGAGGAGCTGTTAGCCTTCTCCTAATTAGGCTGAGAGTGTGCCCCCTCAAAAGGTACATAAGAGCATATTTATTTCTAAATAATATTTTTCATCTAGTAGAAACTGGTATATTCAGGAAAGAAACCATACAAAGAGTAATAAATTAGGGCTTTTAAAGTGATGTAATTTGTGTTTCTTCAAAGAAAGTCATCACAAATTAGATTTAATTCATATAATCAAAACATGCGAAAATAGTTAATTCTAAAACATTTCCACACCAAAAATGTCTAGTCTGCAGTTTGACATACATTGCCATTTCTGTCGTCTTCTATTTCTCCTACGAGTCACCTTATAATTATGACCTAAAGCTCATATATGTTCATCAAATTGTACCCATCAATTTTCCTCTGTAGCATAATTTGCATTTTAATATATCCAGGATCAGTCTGAGGCATCATAAATGGATAATTGCAGATGGAGGATGTAGTTTGCCAGTCAGACTGTAAAGACCCCAGGTCTAGTGATGAAAATTTTCAATCTATTGGATCACTGAGACATTAATTATTATTTACATACTTTCTGTTTTGGCAGTGCCCAGCTTCAAACATAGACATTTCCTGTATGGCTGTTCAAGAAGCTCTGTTAATTTCCCTTACATTTCTGTTTCAAACATTTGCATTTATATGGAAGTTTTGAAGTATATCAATATGAAGGATGCATAGTTAGGTTTAGAAGACTCAAGACTTTACTTTGTTGATTGGAATTGTGGCTGGTGTATTCTGGAATATTAGGAGGCTATCAAAAATTATTGGTATAGCAAAGCTTTGATTAATTGTGGGTGACGGCTGAAATATCTGGATATTTGATTTTTAATTGTGATTCAAGCCAGGTTTTAGCCATCAGCAAAATATTCAGAGGTATTAAAATTACTTATCAGCTCAGAAACAAAGATGATAGGTATAGTATAAGAATGTAGACTAACTGATGGATTAGATTTAAAATGTGAAATTGGGGTCAGATGCTTATCACCTTCCTCCACCAAATAACAGTCCCATAAAACAAACACACTGTAATTGACTGGAATTTGGCTCTAGCATTGTCTTCTCCTTACCTTTCATCCCTGGAGGAGGAGGATAACATACAGGATGTGTTTCAGCACTGATTTACTCCAGCTTTGATCAGGTGTGCTACCATTGATTTCAATAGAATCTCACCAGTAAACAACCAGATCCATAATCAGGAAGCTATGAGAGAGAAATAGATGACTTGATTGTTCTGTAGCCCTCCTCTGTTGGATTCTTTTCCAACAAACTATAACTAAAGTAAGAGATATGGGAGCTGTATTGCAAATAAATTAGCAATGGAACACACACATCCATCCTTATCTAGCTCACTGGTGCTTCATCTTGCATGTACTAGCGACAGTAGGTGGCTAGTAACCAGATGTTTGTGTGGGATCCCCACAGTTTAACAAAAATAGATTGAGTTATCTTTTGGACATGAATGATAAACCTCTTCCATAGCATGCAACAGCTGGAGCCACTATACTTGCTTCTTGTCTGCCCCCGTCTCTGAGTCACTGCAATACTCTGTACTTTTCTTCACATCTGGGTGGCTGATTGGTTTGGTTGGATTTAGACATACATATGGAGTGTAGTTATACATCCTATTTGCATGTGACATCTCTACATTGTTTTATACTTATCTCTGCAATATCTACTGTATATTGGTCTTTTTCAGTCAGAGAACAGAACAGAGAAGCAGAAAGGTGCTCTCTGTTTGACTCAAAACAATACCAGGGTTTTGCTCAACATCAAAATATTGTGATAAATGTTAGACCCGGTTGGGAAAAAGTATTTTGTACTCCCCAAAGAAAAAAATCAACTATTTGTTTAAAAGCTAAAAATTGAATGTTTCTGGTTTTTGACTAAATGCAATGCAATGCAATGCAATGCAATGCAATGCAAACTTGAAATTTTCAGCAGCACGGACACTTTTGGTGAGAAATGGCATTTTGTCAAAAATCCAATTTTCCATTGCTAAACAGTTTCAGAGGAAAATTTTCAACCTGATCTTTAAACGTACTGCTTGCATGCAGCCCTTGCGTTTTTCCTGCCATGATGGGGTTTCAGTTGTTTTTCTGCAAGTAGTCTTATAACATTTTGCAATTGAAAGATGACCTTTTGTGTGAAGGACATAGACCAAATGGCTGTTTGCTTATATACCGTATTGTGATAGAAGGTTATTTTAAAGCTGAAAATAAAATAGGAAGGCCCTGTGAATGAAATTCACCTTTGGACAGATGTTTCCCATAGGGATTCCCATAGGGATTAAGTGGGACATAAATGTGAGTGCATTGGGGTGGATTTCAGCACATTGGGAGCAGGTGAATACATGTTGTAGTACATATGCCTAACCACATTCTGACCAATCAGAACACTGGTAAGCAGATTAGTAGCTGAATTGGCAATTTCTCCTGAATCTGTCCATTTTCTAGTGTCTGTTCCAATGACTAGGGACATATTTATAAATTGATTTTGATTTCTTCAGTGCTTGTCCCTGTCCATAAGTACTCCACTTTATTGTAAAAACACAGTTACTTGGTTAAAAAAATCCAAAAATTTGCAATACAAGTCATGCCATTCATGGAATATCCCAGAACAACTGCATATAAGTGATGTAGTCAGAAAGGGACACTTGGGTGGGCCCAGACTTCCCATGAGTGGGCAATGGTGAGGAGAGGAGAAAGGAGAGACCGGGCCACTTCTGACCAACCAGCCTTGGAGAGGGTGAGATGGGACAAGAGGGAGTCCCTGGAGTGGGGTGGGTGGAGTGGGGTGGGAGTGGTTGACCCGCTAACACTCCTCCCAGGAAGTGGGTTCTTGCAGTGCGGTTGGGAAGCTTGCCCTGCTTCACCCGCCCAGTACTTCTGCTGGGGGACATAAGGCCCTGGGAGCTTGGCCCATTCCAAATGTCTGGTGCTCCTGCCAGAGAATGGGGGTGAGGGCTTACAACCTCGACACCAATGCCACTCTCCAGCAAGCACACCAGGTGGGAGGAGCAGGACAAGTCCCCAGTTGGGCTCCATGGCTGGATCACAAGAAAGGAAGAATAGGGCAAGCCTTTGACCCCAGACCTTGGCAGGAGCATCAGGCTGGCAGAGCTGGGGAAGGGCAAAGCTGAAATGGGGGTGGGCGGGCCTGGATTATAAGTGGGTAAGCCATGGCCCACTCAGGCCCACTTGTGGCTACGCCACTGCTGCAGAGATTAGCCTTCCAAACAAATAGGAAACCCGTATCAGGAATTCAGTAGACCCTACCGCATCTCTCTTCCAACACCCATGAAAAATGTAGGCTAGATTTCATAAGATCTAAGAGTTGGGCATATGACTCCCATTGAAAGTCAATGCCCAGACATAAAGAACAATATAACTGGTATATATTGCAGAACACGTGTGTTACAACACTTGCTTGCTATTACATTAGCTATTCGTTGTCTACATCACAGATCATTTGAATAAACCTTGTCAGTAAGTGTCTGCACCAGTTGTTTCACTACCGCTTAACTTCTAATTCTTCTTTAGCATTTCACTGGAAATCAAAGACAGAAAGCTGTGCTGAAAGGAAGAAAATCAATGTATGTCTTGATTAAACCTCAAAACACAGGCAAAAAAAATCTTGGAGTACAAGTGTGTGTGTTTTGACCAGCAGATTTGTGAATATGAGCAATTTGTTGATGAAACCCCTGTGGGTGTTTATGAAAATCCTGTGTTAAGGTCAGCAGAAAACCAGATGCAACTTCTAAAATATGTACAGTAGCTCCCTTCATTGACACCTGAGTGGAAATCTTTATCCATGGGAGCACAGAGAGAAGAACGTTAACTGTTAACTGTTACAGGACAAATGAGCTCTAAACCCATTACCACTTGAACACAATTTATGAAGGGAAGAGTGAAAACTGTTCCTTTTCAAAGTTGCCATGGTTACTGAAATGGAAAAAAGAAGAAATACCCCATGAGGCAGTTAAAGGACATGTGTGTTCATCATTGTTGTCAACATGATTGTTCTATAAATTAAATAGTTAGTTCCACTTGGAATGAAATCCAGATGGCCTTTTGCCCTCCAGTTAGTTGCTCATAACTGAAATTTTCTTCCACAAGCATGGTGGATGGAGCTGGCTGAAGCTTTTGTACATTTTAGCCAGATTCCTTTCCAGCGTGTGTTACCAAGAGGATTTTAAATATTTTCTTCACTTCAATCTGCTTTAGAAAACAAAAGATGAAATTAAGAGAAATTGGAAAAATTTCTATAAGCGCTTATTCTCTGGCCTTCCCAATCATATTTTCCAGGTCCAGTTCATTTGCACTACATTAAAAAGCCCAACCTGGTGGTGCCAGTGCCACTCTTGTGCCCCCAGGCAGGATCCCTGGGCCAGAATGTGTCTGGTTTGTGCCTGAGTATGCAAGGGGGGAAGGGAGGGAGGATGGTGTGTGTGTGTCTGTGTCTGTGTATCCACTGTTGAAGGGACCACAATTGTTATAGTCCCTCCTGCCTTCTAAGTGGAAGAGCTACTTTCTGTTGGAATCTCTGCAGTGCAGGGCACCCCAAAAAGAGATGAGGAAGAGGTTATTTTTCCTAACTTAAGCCAACCAACCATTATTGCTATCTGACTGGACCAGTGGTACTAAACCCCTGGAAATGGTGTAGTAGTTAGGGATATGAACCAGTAACCAGTTAACCAGTTCCCTGGGGCACGGGCCACAGGCATAGGGCTGCTCCAGTTTCCTGGGGGTTGGGAGCTGGCCCGTGCACACGGGAGGATTGGGAGCAGGAGCCAGCCCCCTCTCCCGCACACAGGGCTACTGGCTCCTGCTGCCAGACGTTGTCCTCCCCCACGGTGGGAGGGGTGGGAACAGGAGCCGGCAACCCTGCGCTCAGGGAGACTTGCAGCAGCAGCTCAGTGCCATAGAGTTGCCAGATGGTCTCCCAAAAATACCAAACACACGGGCTAAAAATTTGTCGAACAAAAAAAAGCCCACCCGCATGAAACACACATCCTGTGTGGCTACTACCAAGAGCCACCAAGCTGGGAAGAAAGGGGGAGGCAGCAGAGCCTG
>CM057847.1:61238911-61286993 GCA_030068395.1 Apalone spinifera | reverse complement strand
CAGGCTCCCAGCAACAATTGCGGCCCCGCATTCCAGCCACTCTCCCCGCCCCCGCCAGGCTTCCATCCAGCGCCCAGCCAGAAAAACAGAAAATACCGGACATTGCACATGTTTGGTATTTTCTGAATTATTTTACCGGACAGAGAACGCAAAAACCGGACTGTCTGGTAGAATACCAGACACCTGGCAACCCTACAGTGCTGGGGAAAGGAGCGGGAGCGGGATCCCATTAATCAATTAACTGGTTAAATCTGAGGTTTAACTGATTAACTGGGATTTTACATGCCTAGTAGTAGTTAGTATGTGACAGGAGTTCTGGGAAGAAATTCTGCCTCAGAGGAATTCCTGTGCTCTACTAGAACCAGAATATAGGGGTGAAATTTGACTCTCAAATCTACAAGGTAGATCTGAGTCCTGACTGCTGATCCGAGAGCACATTTTTGCCTTAAGTGGAATTTCACTTCCCCTTAATCTAAACAGTACAGAGGCTGAATAGAGAAACATAAAGAGACTTTTTAACTTTTGCCTCCTGTCACAGTCATGTAAGCCACACACTCTCTGGGTGTAGTGGTCTGACGCATCTCGTGGCACTGAGACCATTTTAAAAAAGGTTAACAACCCTCCTCTACAGTCTTAAATAAGGACTGTGTGATTTCTAGCTCATACAGTAGAGGCTCGTTCATTTAGCTGCAGAGGCCTCAGCTTCAATCCCGCCTATATTTTAGATTAATCTCAGCAAAATTAAATGACGGCTGACTCCATAAAAAAACCCAAACAAACAAAAAACAAAAAATTAAAAAAAACTTGGGCAGTAGAAATTTTAGGCCCAACTCTGATGTTATTCCCACCAGTTTTGGAGCAGAGTAAGCCTATAGATGAATCACTTCTGATTTGCACGTCTGTCAACCTCCTGAGTATCATTTTGTCATATCTGTGTCTATCTTGTATTTTAGAAGTTTCAAAGGGATAGCTGGGTTAGTCTGTAACTGGAAAAAACTTAAAAAGAAACAAATAGTCTTGCAGCACCTTAGAGACTAACAAAACATGTAGATGGTATCGTGAGCTTTCGTGGGCACAACCCACTTCTTTATCTGAAGAAGTGGGCTGTGCCCACAAAACCTCGTAAGAAGAAGTGGATTGTGCCCACGAAAGCTCACGATACCATCTACATGTTTTGTTAGTCTCTAAGGTACTTGCAAGACTATTTGTTGTTTTTTAAGTTTATCTCGTATTTGATAGTGGCTCAATAGAAAGCTTAACAGTGTGGCTGCTGGAAATGCTGTTTTGTTTCCCATTGAAATGGTTTAACGCACTCAGCTACCATGGTGATAGGCGACCTTAAAGAAACATAGATGCATTGCAGGAAGTTCTAGCCCAGGGGTGGGCAAAAAAAAAAATGGCAGCAGTTCACCAGAGTTAATACTTCCCCAAAACTATGAACTTAGGTTGTTTCGTATTTTAAGATTTTATTATTATTGTGGGCAATCGTATAGTAAGTGCTTAAGCCCAAAATATTTAATGTGCATATTTTTTCTTAAAAGCTAACCCTCCCCCTCCTTCTCCCGGCCCTTTCCCTGTGTGTTTGACTTCTCTCAGCATGTGTCCCTGCACTATGTTCAGTGAAACTGACAAGATGGTAAAGCTGTTGGAGGCTTCAGTACCGCACAGCTCTAACAACTCTGACTAATGATACAACTGAGCTTATTGATTCAGCCCCAAAGGTCACTCTGCTTTTCTTTTCCTTTAAAGGCCTGGGTGCTATCTTGTGCCTCTAAGATAACACTGATTAAATAGTCCAGCAGGGGAAGAGCTTAGATTTTAATACTGTGAGTGTCTTGTGGACATCAACCCTCCCATTTACTTTCTGTGAACCCATTTGCCCTCCCATGTGTGTTTCTAACAGAACACTACTAGATAACTCCTGTCTTCGGGCACACACCCATTCCTTGACAATTCTTCTGAGACTGCCTTCCCCTCCAGGTTTCATAAAGTCATCTGGTTTCTTCCTTTCCCACTCCTTGGCACCTCAGGAATTGCCACCACAATTAGTGACTCTGTGGCTAAGAGAACAGGCTTTCTTCTGCTCTGGAGCTGTAACAAGATGCCAGGATCATCTGTCGGGAGGTATAAAAGCAAGATCCTCCAAATTCAAAGCATATCAGGCCCCAGAGCTTGCCAAGCACCAGGAGGTCATCCCTGATCTTTAATCTGGATTGGTACTAACCTGTAAACCAGTGGGATTATCTCCATCTAGTGAAGAGACAGCCAGACTTGCAAGTACTAAATCTTTGGGACTTGGTAAAAATGACCTTGCCAGTTCTGCATTGTCTGGCTGCATATTTGGTCCTATGTGAACAGAGAAGGAAAATATGCGAATGCACATTTTTTTATTTGATGTCAGGGGTAGCAGAGGTCTAAGCAGTGCCTCTTTCCATGCATGTAAGTTCAAAAGCTTCTCTCTCACCAGAAGAGATGTACAGAAATTTGTACGTTACCTCACACACTTTATATCTCTCATATCCTGAGAATAATATGTATATTAGTATATATGTATATATACTATATAGTAAAAAAACCTCTGAATTGATTTCAATAGGGACTTTTTTCTTAAAAACTAATAGTGGAATATAATGCAGGGTTGGGGATAGTAAAATGAAAGAAGATTTGGATCATTGTTGAATCAATCAGTGATTGATAATTATTAATTTTGTGTATTCAGATAGGTCTTTCTATATTGTTATTAACACATTCTCAGTTAAAATAAACTTGACACTAAAATACAAAATGTAAACTACAATAAGCATCCTTTCAAAGTTCACATTTCTGCTTCAGTTTCATATAACTTATGAAAGTGTATTTCCCCATTATGTGTGTGATAAAGGTGAAAACAAAGTTTGCAATCATCAGCATGATTAGTCATGCAATTAATTCTTTATATAAAAGCAGGTGGCAAGATAATTCATTTAAAAAAAATCTGTGACCCACAAATCTTCTCCTCTGGGGACTGGAGTGTGATATATACACAGTACAGAGCTAACCAGTGTCATGCTGGATTAATATGTTGGTTGATAAGTGCTATTGCTTAAAATGTTATCCTGTTTCATAGTTTACGTATATTGTATATAAAGTCTGTTATAAAGTAGTTACAGGTGTGTATATTATAATATATGCACCATATATTTTGTAACAGCAAGACAACACCTGACAATAATACTTTAATAGAAAACTATTATGGAATTTGATTCAGAATTGTATCCTTTCTGTAGTTTGGTTTAATATACCAGTATGTAATAGGAAATTCTATTCCCTCTATAGGGTGGCAGAAAATACCGATACTCATAATAGAAAATACTATTATATTCCATAGTTTTTTGGATTAATGTATGTAGAATCGCATTGCATTTCTCATGGCTTCATCTGTTAAATTCTGCAAGATCTTTCTGTAAATCTCCTCAATGTAGGAAAGTCTCTCTTTCATTTTAATATTGTCTGAAAATTCTTTCTGCTAGAATGCAAGCAAGAAATGGATTGTGTATGCTTCTGTGCTATAAATTATCCTTTATTACTGCAGATACTTCAATGATAGACACAGAGAGGTGGGAAACTTATACAACATGTGTATTTTACATTGTTTTACACAGCATAGGATTAACAATTTTTCTTTGAAGTCTTTTCTTCTTCCCACTCTTCTGTATCCTTGGAGATTTATCCAAACAGTCGATTAGCAATAGAAATATGCTCTTGACTAGATTGGCCCCAGCAAATCCAGATTCCAGCAGCTGCCTGACTCAAAAAGCTTTCTCCATCTAGGAAAATAACTTAAACCACTGGATTTTGCCTTCTAAATTGCTGTCAGCTATCAGGAGCCGCGCTAAGGTATGTGCTGGCAAGAGATCTAACAGAGGTGCCGGAGATGTGTGTGTTGTCTGGCCACACAGAAGGTGAAGGCATGCACACTGATTGATAACAGCATGTGCAGATGTGCTGAACATGAGGAGGCCCATGCCTCTTTGGGGGAACTGAATAGCAACACACATGAGGAAACGGAACTCCCCAAGAGACTCGTATGCTCCGTGCAGTGCGAATCCATGAATCTTTTCAGATTGGAGGGAGCTATTTATCATGAGGACTATTATGCTGTGCAAGGCATTGCTGCAACAGAACACCAGCAACCTATTTCCTACCTTATCGGTTTATATTAATAATGCAGCAGTTAATAAAAGGAGTACAAATTAAAAATAACTGGATAGGCTGATAAGCAGAATTCTTGAGATAGACACAGCCACAAATTGCTTTAAACGATTCACTGCCATCCAGGAAATATAGAGGGAAATAAGCCTGGGCCTCTTGGTGTTTATTATTTTTTTATTATTCAACTTATCTCTGTGAGCATGACAACTAGGGCTTTATGCAGTGCTTAATAGTCAGATTTGTTTATGATTTGGGGCCAATTTTAGCTTTCATAGATGTATTAGATGACTGGTGTCACTCATTCCATAGGAGCCAATAAAATATTGAATATGAATAACATTCTGAACATTATCCCTCCTCCATGCCACTTCATCGTAAACTTTATGTTCTCTTCCAGCCCTCAGCCCCCAGCAAAAAGCTTGTAGAAGCCATATTGTAAATCTTGCATGTCCAGGTTCCAAGCTAAATATAAAAAAAAAATACAATTCTAGCAGAATGGCTAGATACTACTCTCAAGAAAGTGTTTCTCACTCTGAATGTCTGTTGGGCCCCAATGACACAATAGCTGGGCCTTAGAAATGGGACCCTTCATGTAGCATCTGTCTCCTAAGTATCTGGTTACCACTTCCCCCTCTGATTCTTACCTGCAACCATCCATAGCTCCTTATCCATGAACTGACCTGTGGAGACTTGGGAGGGAATTAACTAATTCTTGGGCACCCACAGGGGAGATTTGAAAAGCAGGGAAAGAATGAATAATAAGTTCAAAACAGAGCCATGTCCTCTTTTGCCACCGCTGCAAGACACCAAGAGCATATTTGCTTTAATGTGTGGGCTGCGTTATCCTTGATTGGGCTCCTTATTTACTAAGTAATTTTGAGGGCACTCTAAATTTCAGCTCTCGGTGAAATCGGTGACTGAGTCAGTGAGCTGTGCAGCTGTTTCACGCAGTTCCATCCGAGTCATGCCAGCCCATTAAGAGCGAAAGACATTTGATAGAACACCTGATTCAGAAAAAGCAACTAAAGCTTTGGTGCAACCAGAGCTCCCTCCATCTTGCTGAGAAGTGAGCGCATGTGCAAAGCTGTCAAGGTGGGTGTGCCAGGTCACAGTTTGTGAGTCATTTGTTATCCTGCTTTAATGTAGTTTGGCAGTCAAGAGCCCTCTGTGTTGTATCATTTGGGAAGGACTTAATTTTCTCTCCGTTGCTTCAGAAATACCCTGGGATGCTATGAGGAGGAAGTCTGTATCAATGATTCAGCAGGTTAAATGGAGAAAACTGTTCCTTAAATATTAATATCTTCTGTTAGAGCATTGGGAGGTGGATTGCAGGGAGTGACAATGCACACACTAGCCTGAGCAGCCAAACTGTGTACTGGAAATCCACTGTGGCTGAGGGCTTGGAATCTTCCCATGCAAGGTCACAGAGCAACTGCAGAGCCATGCAGTCTCCTGGTATGCCAGCCTTAAGCCAATTCAGCCTTAGGGTTGAAGACGTTTCTATGCTATGTGGTTCCACTATTGCAGGGAATCAGGGGATGGGGGAGAAGACAGCAGGTGGATCCACCGGTCTCCCGTCTGCTTGTTGCCTATTCCCCAGAAGCCCATCTCTTCCCACCCCTTTCCCTCCCTTGGCAGCTGGCATGCAGCTGTACTCCTCCCCTAAGCCAACTGTCGCAGCTAAAGCTGCTGAACATATGCCAGTTAGAGCTGGTCAAACTTCTTCATTGACAGTTAATAATCATTTACCATTTAAGCCCCTCTTTGGGGCTGGCAAATAATTTGTCAGCTGATTCTGATTTTTCTTTGTGTGCATTTGTGGTTTGCAAATATTCACCAGATGTTCAGAATGAGTGGTTCAAAAAGTATCCCCTCAGGCTAGCTGCTATTCACCATTTCTGCCATGTGCTTGGTCCCCTCTGCTCATGGTGCAATGTTTTGGCCCCCCGCTTCGATGACCGAAGCATTCTGAGCAGGAGAATGGTTACAAATCTGTGAAACTTTGAGGATTCACGGGCATTTTCACATTTTCACATGTTGTTAGCTGTGCAAATACTCATGAAATATGACCCCACAAATCTTATCAAATTAAACACGGTGTCTTTAGTCACAAAAATATTTGTAATTCTTTTCACTTATCCACCAGTTCTAACATTTCCCGTCCTCTTGTCTCAGAGCCCTTCATCTGCTTCACAAGCTGCTTCTCTGCTTGTTTTCCTACGAATCCATCCACAGAATCCGTGCCTAGGCCCAGGTTTTGCAAACATAGTGGCTACTATGGCCTTCCTTTTCCCAACCGAGTATTGTGCCTTTAGGGGCAGTGCTCTGAGGGTATGTCTACACTTGCACTCTCTTTTGAGAGAGGGATGCAAATGAAGACATTCGAAATTGCAAATGAAGCCCGGATTCAACTATCCCACGCTTCATTTGCATATTCGCATTATGGCGCTATTTCGACATAGCGCTATTTCGAAATAACAGATGCTGTTAAGACTCGGTTATTTCGAGAGAAAACCCTTCTGAAATAACTGGTAAACCTCATTGTATGAGGAATAAGGTTTATTTTTAAGAGAAGGGTTTTCTCTCGAAATAACTGCATCTTAACAGCGACTGTTATTTCGAAATAGCACTATTTCAAAATAGCGCCATAACACGAATATGCAAATGAAGCGCCAATAGTTAAATCCCGGCTTCATCATTTGCAATTTCAAATGTCTTCATTTGCATCCCTCTCTCGAAAGCGGGTGCAAGTGTAGACATACCCTGATTTTAAAGGTCCTTTTTTCTTGTTTTCATTGTGATTCACCTGAATGTCCGAGGCTGGCTTTCTTTTTCCTTACATCTGAGAGGAGGGAAGAGAGAAGAAAAGAGGTGCAGCTGTTTAACATGTACATTTTGATTTTATTTGCACTTTTAAAAGGGGTGCTCCTTCACATGCACACAGCCAGAGTAATAACCACAAACCAATGGTTAATCAGACAGTCTGTGTTTTAAGGTACAGTCGACATCCATTTTCTCACAGGGCTAGACTCTGAGGATTCAGTCAGGGAAACATGCAGATCTGTAAAGAGTGTTCCAAAGACAAGTAACTAATATTTCCTCAGAGCTTACCCAAATCTTAATCAGAAGAGAATAAGGGGGGTGTCCTCCCGATATGATTCTTTCTTTCTTTTTGGGGGGGAGTGAATCAAAGAGCTCTGCTTTCATAGCAAGCCTTCTACGTCAGTTGAGTTTTGGCTATGTTCAATACTCACTCGTATTTAACTAGTTCACTTTAAGAGTAATTATCTACTATATATTTGAGTCTCTTTGTCTGTATCTCTGCCTCTCTGTATGTTGAAGAACTTCTAAATAGTAAGAACTAGGACCACCAAATCCGATATTCAGCTTCCTCTTATCATAATTTAAAGCAAGGTCAGAGTTTGGTTGTGCCAGGACAATGAGATGTGCCTGGAATGGGATTGCTTCTCATAAAATGGAAAGGGGACGCACTGCTGTATAATGACCACATGGAGGCAGCAGAGGATATAGGATGGAAAGCAGGGACAGTTATACTGTATAATGACCACGGGGGACAGCAAAGGGCCAGAGATAGGGATGGGGACAGCTATAGCCCCATTGGAGCAACAGGGATGGAGAAAGAGAAAACTATCTACTACATATCTGAGAGAGTTTTTCTGTCTGTTTGTATATGTGTGTCTGTCTGTTCAAGAACTTTTTCTAAATCTTAAGAACTAGGACCACCAAATTCAGTATACAGCTTCCTTTTATCATAACTTAAAAGCAAGGTGAGGGTTTGAGATGCTCCTGGAATGGCATTGATTCTCATAAAACCATATAGAAAAGATACAGAATCCCTAGGCTGGTGAAAGAGGCTGACTGGGGGTGCTCGACCCCAGTCAGGGACTGCTCCAGTCCTGAGCCTCCCACCCCGAGGCACCCTTCAGAAAGGGCGGGGGGCTTTAGCTTCCTCCTGCCACCGATTTGTATGGAAGCATTGCTGGCTGTTCCCCTTCATTAGGGAATGAGGGGAAAGTGCAAAGTTTGCTACATTCCTCATTCTGGCAGAGGTGAGGGGCACAATGGGCAGATGAGCCTGGACCTGCCCTAGCAGGAGGGACATGCACCCCCTCCCAGCTATGCCCACTGGAGCTGCAACCGCCATAGAGGGTTGCTTTTCACTTGCCCCAACTGGCTGTGTTGAGAGGACTAGGGTAGTCCTCTCCCCCCAGAGCAGCCTGCATACTGAACCCCTCATCCTGCCTGTCAGGGTGGTTAAACACTGGAATAAATTGCCTAGGGGAGTTGTGGAATCTCCATCACTGGAGGTATTTAAGAGCAGGTTAGCTAGATATCTATCAGGGATGATTTAGACACTGCTTGGTCCTGCCGTGAGGGCAGGGGACTGGACTTGATGATCTCTCGAGGTCCCTTCCAGTTCTAGTGTTTCATGATTCTATCATTCTATGATTCCATCTCCAGCCCCACCCAAGAGCACTAATTTAAATGAAGAAAAACAAAAATTAAGGACCCAAGCAACTCCTTGGTAAATCTTCTAGTATTGTGTATAGAAGAATGGATGGATGAGACTTGGTTTTGTTATCAGAGCCTGGGTAATGACCATTTTTCCTTATTTCAGACTGCATATAGAAATACCAATGGAGCATGTATGATTACCTGCCCTATGGACAAGTGATGTGCATTCGATGTGTGCATTCGATGCAAGGAGCTCCTGGCCCTCAGAGACTGCGTACAGGCTTTGGAGGCCAGGGTGGCTGAATTGCAGGAGCAAAGGGAGGCAGAAATATACATAGATGAGGCTTTCCTCGACACTGTAGAACTGTCCCACCTCCAGTCAGACATCCTCTGTGTTGTTAAGGAGGGTGAAAGGCTCAGGGAAGGAGAATAGTCAACTGGATCAGAGGGAAATGATCCCATAGTTGGGACCCTCCTTCCAGATGGTGTTCTGGTATCCTCTCGAACTGAGGATACCTCTCTGGGGGAGGGAACTCCAGTCATTAGGAAAAGTCAGGTATAGTAATGGGGGATTCGATCATTAGACATATAGATAGATGGGTTTGTGATGACCGGGTGAACTTGCCTGCCGGGTTTGAAAGTTGCGGATCTCTTGAGACATCTAGATAGACTTATGTGTAGTGCTGGGGAGGAGCCGGTGGTTGTGGTACATGTAGGTACCAATGGCATAAGGAAGGGTAGGAGAGGTTCTGGAGGCCAAATTTAGGCTGCTAGGAAAGAGATTGAAATCCAGGACCTCTATGGTAGCACTTAAATGCTTCCAGTTCCATGATCAGGTCCAGGTAGGCAGGCAGAACTTCAGCGTCTCAATGCGTGGATGAGACGATAATGTAGAGAGGAAGGGTTTAGATTTATTAGGAACTGGGGAAACTTTTGGGATGTGGGGGAGCCTGTACAGGAAGAATGGGCTCCACCTAAACCAAAATGGAACTAGAGTGCTGGCACTTAGTTTAAAAAAAGCTCTACAACTTTTTTAATGTTAAGGGCTGGGGGAAAGCTGACGGGTGCAGAGGAACATATGGATTGGACAGAGACATCTCTTAGGGGAGGGTCTGTTAATAGAGATTCTCTTTGTTCTAGTCAGGAGGACAGGATGGAAGTATGGGTCAGATCAGATGAGAGATAATCAAATGAAAAAGTGTCTAACACATCAAAAAATGGCAGTCAGATAAATAGTGGCAAATTATTAAAGTGCTTATACACAAATGATTAAAGCTCTAGAAAACATGAGCCGTGAGGCAAGGTTGAAGGAATTGGGCTTGTTTAGTTTGGAAAGGAGAAGACTGAGAGGGGACATGACAGTGGTTTTCAGGTATCTAAAAGGATATCATAGGGAGAAGGGGGGGAAATTGTTCTTCTTGGCCTCTGAGGATAGGACAAGAAGCAATGGGCTTAAACTGCAGCAAGGGAAGTTTAGGTTGGACATTAGGAAAAACTTCCTAAGTGGAATAAATTGCCTAGGGAATAAGTTGCATAGGGAGGTTGTGGAATCTCCATCTCTGGAGATATTTAAGAGCAGGTTAGACAGACATCTATCAGGGATGATATAAACAGTGCTACGTCCTGCAATGCGAGCAGGGAACTGGACTTGATGATCTCTCGAGGTCCCTTCTAGTTCTAGTATTCTACGAGTCTATGAAATGCTAGAAGTCTAAATAATTAAATGGGTGAACTAGAGTGCCGTGTTTTAAAGGAGGATATTGATATGATAGGCATCACGGAAACTTGGTGGAATGAGGACAAACAATGGGACACAGTCATACTAGGGTACAAAATATATCAGAAGGCAAGAACAGGTCATGCTGGTGGGGAAGGGGCACTATATAGGAAAGAAAATGTAGAATCAAATGAAGTAAAAATGTTAAATGAGCCAAAGTGTTCCATAGAATCTCTATGGATAGTAATTCCATGCTCCAATAATAAGAATATAGCAGTAGGGATATTTATCGACCACCTGATCAGGACAGTGATAGTGACTATGAAATGCTAAGGGAGATCAGAGAGGCTATCAAAATAAAAAACTTCATGATAGTGGGGGATTTCAACTATCCCCATATTGATTGGATACACATCACCTCAGGATGGGATGCAAAAATAAAGTTTCTTGATACCTTAAATTACTGCTTCTTGGAGCTGCAGTTCTGGAACCCACAAGGAGAGAGGCTATTCTTGATTTAGTTCTAAGTGGAGTGCAGGATCTGGTTCAAGTGGTAAAAAATATAACTGGACCACTTGGAAATAGTGTAATAATGTAATAAAATGTAACATCCCTATGGTGGAAAAAATACCTCAGCAGCCCAACACTGTGGCATTTAATTTCAGAAAGGGGAACTACACAAAAATGAGGAAGTTAGTTCAAGAAATTAAAAGGTACAGTGACAAAAGTAAAATCTCAGCAAGCTGCATGGAAACTTTTCAAAGACACCATAATAGAGGCCCAACATAAAAGTACAAATTAAAAAACACAGCAAGAGAACCAAAAAAGTGCCATCGAGGCTTATCAACCAAGTAAAAGAAGCAGTGAGAGATAAAAAGACATCTTTTAAAAAGTGGAAGTCAAATCCTAGTGACGAAAATAGAAAGGAGCATAAACTTTGTCAAATTAAGTGTAAAAATATGATAAGAAAAGCCATAAAGGAGTTTGAGGAACAGCTAGCCAAAAACTCAAAAAGTAATAGCAAAATGTTTTTAAGTACATCAGAAGCAGGAAGCCAGCTAAACATCCAGTGGAGCCCTTGAATGATTAAGGAGCACTCAAAGATGATAAAGTTATTGCAGAGAAGCTAAATGAATTATTTGCTTCAATCTTCGTGGCTGAGGATATTGGCGAGATTCCCAAACCAGAGCCATTCTTTTTAGGTGACAAATCTGAGGAATTGTCCCAGATTGAGGTGTCATTAGAGGAGGTTTTGGAACAAATTGATAAACTTAACAGTAACAAATCATCGGGACCAGATGGCATTCACCCAAGAGTTCTGAAAGAACTCAAATGTGAAATTGCAGAACTATTAACTGTAGTTTGTAACCTATCCTTTAAATCACCTCCATACATAATGACTGGAAAATAACTAACGTGACACCAATATCTAACGTCAGTACTGGGCAAATTAGTTGAAACTATAGTAAAGAATAAAATTGTCAGACACATAGATGAACATAATTTGTTGGGAGAAAGTCAACATGGTTTCTGTAAAGAGAAATGATGCTTTACTAATACTAGAGTTCTTTGAGGGGGTCAGCAAACATGTGGACAAGACGGATCCAGTGGATATAATGTACTTAGATTTCCAGAAAGCCTTTGACAAAGTCCCTCACCAAAGGCTCTTAAGTAAAATAAATTGTCATGGGATAAGAGGAAAGGTCCTTTCATGGATTGAGAACTGATTAAAAGACAGGAAACAGAGGATAGGAATAAATGGTACATTTTCAGAGGGGAGAGAGGTAACTAGTGGGGTCCCCCAAGGGTCTATACTGAGACCAATCCTATACAATTTATTTATAAATGATCTAGAGATAGGGGTAAACAGTTAAGTGGCAAATTTTGCAAATGATACCAAATTGCTCAACATGGTTAAGACCAAAGCAGACTGTGAAGAGCTTCAAAAAGATTTCACCAAACTAAGTGATTGGGCAACAAATTGGCAAATGAAATTTAATGTTGGTAAATGTAAAGTAATGCACATTGAAAAAAATAATCCCAACAATACATACAATATGATGGGGACTAATTTGGCTACAACTACTCAAGAAATAGATCTTAGAGTCATTGTGGATAGTTCTCTGCAAACGTCCACTCAGTGTGCAGTGGTAGTCATAAAAGCAAACAGAATATTAGGAATCATTAAAAAAGGGATAGAGAATAAGACAAAGAATATCTTACTGCCTCTATATAAAACCATGGTATGCCCATATCTTGAATACTGCGTACAGATGTGGTCGCTTCATCTCAAAAAAGATATATTAGCGTTGGAAAAGTTTCAGAAAAGGGCAACAATAATGATGAGGGGTTTGAAACATGTCCCATATGAAGACAGATTAAAAAAGACTTGGACTTTTCATCTTAGAAAAGAGGAGACTGAGGGGAAATATGATAGAGGTCTATAAAATCATGACTGGTGTGGAAAAAGTGAATAAGGAAAAGTTATTTACTTGTTCTCACAATATAAGAACTAGGGGTCACCAAATGAAATGAATAGGCAGCAGGTTTAAAACAAATAAAAGGAAGTTTTTCTTCACTCAGCGCACAATCAACCTGTTGAACTCCTTGCCACAGGATGTTGTGAAGACTAGGACTTTAATAGGGTTCAAAAAAGAGCTCGATAGATTCATGGAGGTTAGGTCTATCCGTGGTTTATAGCCAGGATGGGTAGGAGTGGTGTCCCTAGCCTCTGTTTGTCTGGAAATGGGTGACAAGAAAGGGATCATGGGAGGATTACCTATTGTGTTCCCTTCCTCTGGGGCATCTGGTATTGGTCACTGTCCGCAGACAGGATACTGGGTTAGATGGACCTTTGATCTGACTCACTATGGGTGTGCTTATGTTCTAATGTTCTTATTCATTTTTGTCCTTTTTAATTCAGCTTCTCATCAGCAAACTTTTAAAAAAATTGTTAGATTAATATTGGTGTTTCATTGAGGAACACCTATCTGGAAGTCATTGGCTCCCTGGACCATCTTCAATACATTAATAAATGGACAGGTCCATCAGTTACTTCAAGATCACATAATGCAGTAACAACATAGACAGAGTGCTGCGTGGATACAAAATTCTATATCCGCATCCATGTCTATATACAAAAAAATGAACTACGGATTTCTGCAACCACATCTGCAGATGCATAGGGCTCTAAATATAGAAATACCAAAACTCCAGTTATCTAATCCAAATTTGTATTAGTTGTTGAAAATCCCTCTATTAAAAAATCAAACTGGAGATAGGTAAGTATCTCTAATGGCTCTTGAAAGGTCCTGTGGAATACTCCTTTACAACCCATATTAAAACAATATGCTGGGAAATGTGCTAAATTTTGTAGGTCTGCTTGAGGTTGAATAGGATCTTTATTCATTATTCTTTAAGACTAGATTTCAAAGCAAACATTTGAAAGGGATAAGTGTCTATAAAATATTGAGTATCTTGAGTTCTGCTGATTAAAAAATATTCTCTGTCTTGAGCAGAAGAAAGTGTTTTACCCACAAAATCTTTCACTAATGGAAATTTTAAAATGGAGGGTAAAATGCTCAGCCCTGGAATGCTTTGTCAAAGGGGGGTAGTATAACGGCCCGCATTCATTTAGTGCCCCTGTATAAGGAGAGGCCAGGCATAACTGCAGTGTTGCCATTAATTGGAAAGCAAGGATTACATGAGGTTAGCATTGAAACTCACCCCAAATGGGGAGGAGGAGGTGAGGTTTTGACCCATCCTCTCCTCTATAACAACCAGTGGAACAGCCTGTCGATAAGAGGAGCTCACGTTCTAACCTCAGAGGGGACGGCACAGCACTTGTGTTCCATGGGCGCTCATGAAAGCCTTATGCTGAGGAGTAACAGTTTTTCTACAGAGGCCTTGGGGCACATTTTATTTGAAATAGGCAGATAGTGAAAGCCTGAAACAAGATAGAAAGGCACTTTCTTGGGAAACTGAGGGGAGCCTTATAAGGGCTACGTGATGTCTAAAGGGTAATAACATCTTAGAAGACCAGAGATTTAGGGTAGTCAATGGGGAAAGCTGTTGGTGGTCTCCTGCTGAATAGGTGTCTATATCAGAGAAAACAGTGCTTCAATTGGCTATCCCAGCACAGTCCAAAATTTAAACAGTCTTGGACACACAGAAGCTAACATGACTATTGCTTATGTTGTACCTTGTCTGTTTATAAAGAGAGACTCTGGCCTTCAGTATGTCAACATGGCATCTTTCCTAAGTATTAAATTAACTTTATAAAATAAACAAAGAAATATCCTGATTCGTATACATTGGGTCTGCTGTCCTGTGGCACTCATGCCTTCAACCAAAACAGCAGCCTTCACATGAAAAAGTAAAACAAAACCGTCTCTTTCATGCAGCAATTGCTTTGCATTTACATAAACCGTGCAGCTGTCAGAGATCATAGCAAGTCCAAGAATATAGGGACGACGAAGAAGGAAGGAAGAGGGGGATTACAATTGGGTAATTTTCAGATAAACTGAGATTTTAGTTTGCTAATAGGTAGGTGAACTTTCAGATCAAGTATCAGTATGAAAGTACAGGCTGCTGTAGCCGCATAATAGAAAAATATTCTGGAGCTTTGTTCTTGGTGCTGTTTAAGTAATTCTTCACACATAGAGAGATGACAAATGGGAGTGCATGCGTGCATGCGTGGGGGGAGTGTTAATCTGTTCAATTTGGATATTTAAAAGAATCATAATCCCAGCTATTTATGGGCAATGCCTTGTTCTTACAATCCATATTTGCTCCCTTTAAATGTTTAGAGTTTAGTTTCAATACATCTAAAAGAAGTTCTAGATACAAGTAACTTTTTTGGGGAATGAAGGGTGGTGAGAAGTGATAAACTGTAAATTCTAAAACTTTGCTTGGTTGAGGGCTTGCCTTGACATACACTGTCCAAGATGGTAGGAGCGCCATTATCACTGAGTGTACTGTAATTCTGACTCCAAAGTAAATTGCTTTTCTTTCTCTGATGTTGTGCATCAAACTTTGTATATGTAAGCACCTTATCTGTAAACCATTTAGAAAAAAAAGCTTTTTCCTTTGCTAAAAGATACTCCAACAGATGCACGTTCACAAAGTTTTTTGATAGTAGTATAACTCAGCTATAAAATGATTAATTGAAGGTTAAAAGAATGTGTTATGGCTGTTAGAGATTACTTACCAAGAATGATTCATTTTTGTCTTTTTAATTTTGTCTTTTTAAAAATAATTTTAACTGGTAGAGCTGATGAGATGCAGAGGGCAAGCTGGGTAAGCAAAGGAGACTGACGACAGCAGGGATATTAGTGAAGATTCACTAATTAATTCACTCATCTGTTGGGGGTTTGCTTTGGGTTGGTTTTTTTGGGGGGAAAGGGGAAGGTTATTTTTCTAAATATGGGTCACTTGGCCCAAAACAAAAAAGGCAGACTCCAGAGTGTATATTCATTGATTCTGTTGTCACTCACTGTATACTACTCTTGCAGGACATCCATTCCCATATGCCTTTGATAGACAAAGAAAAATTATTTCCAAGTGAGAAATTAGGTGCTTCTAAGGATCAACCTTTCCGAATAGCGTTTGCAATCAAAAAGGCTAATTTTCCAAATGATAGCCATGCATGGTTGGCTTTCCTCTCGGTGTTGCCTTGATTGAGACAAGATGAGCATACTGCTGGCCTTTGCAGTGAATAATTTTGTTAGAACTATATCTGTAGGGAAAGGCTTTTATATGCCAAGAATGACAAGTGTGGCAAATTGCTTACAAAGCCCAGACCTAGAGGCCTCTCTTTCTAAAGCTGCCAGCCCACAGAACACTGCAAAGCCGAATGCAATAGCTGTGTCACTGCTGTAAACAATAGTTCTTGTTTCTACACCATCAGCTTGTTGTCTCGTAAGATTTGTTCACCTGAGACTATTGGATCTCGAATCCCAAGATTACATTTCAGCTAAGCAGAACCCTAACTTTGCAACGAGGATTGTCTCAATAATATAAACGGTAATCACATGCATAAAATCATGTATAGAGACTTAACCCAAACCCCTCCTTTCCTTTCCATTCCCACCGCACAAATTTGCCCTTGTACCACTATTGCAGCCTCTTATCCACTCTGCCTACCTTTTAGCATGCCTTTTTCCAATCTGGACAAAATGCTGCTGCCGAAATCATCTTTGCATGCTCCTCTGAAGTGATTACTATTGTGGAGTCTCCTAACATCTCCAGTCTGGAATGGGAATACACTTGGTGATGTACAGACATACACAGCACCAAGAACTGGTCCTATCCCAAGGGGCTTGTAATCTAATTTTCAGCAAATGACAATGGCATTTCCTTCCATCCTTCAGTTCCCTCTGCTGGCTTCCTCTAGCTTTCTGGATCATGTTAACACTTCCCATTCTCACTTGCAAGTTTTTGCAGAACTCTGCCCCTATCTGTACCTCCCTTCTCACATCCTCCTCCTCAGGGTCCACCCGCGTCACCTTCCTTCGAGCCACTTTTGTATCCTCACATTCCCATGTCCCATGCGTTCTTCCTTGCTCTCTTTCCCTCTCTGAATGCCTTTTCTCTTCTCATATACCAGATTGTCTTCCCCCATGTACTCTCACAACTGTACTCTTCTCTAAGGAAGTGGAAGAGGGGGAAGATTGTGTTAGTATTGTTACATATATTTTGGTAAACTGTAACAAAAGGAGATGATTAAATGCACCAGGTCAGATTCTGAACTGGTATAAAGCAGCATAGCTCCCGTGGGGTGAACAGATCTTGGCTGATTTACCCCAGCTGAGAATCAGGGGGTCCTTGAAACATGACACTTTCAAAACAATTCAGCGCCTATATCTCATACAGATGGGGGGAGGGAGGCCAGGGAAAGACACAAGCAAATGGATTTAGAGAAACCATATGGAAACAAGCATACAGATGAGCCCTGATTGGCTTGAACCCTTTCATCCGAGGGCCAATATTATCTGATAGCTTCCTGTCACATGCCTGAAACAGCATTTTAATAGTTTTACTTGAGGCAGCTGCTTGAGTCTAACTACACCCTAGATCACCTAGTGCTGCTGCTCAGTCTAGCCTCCACACGCTGGAGTCATTCTCACCTCCTCTCATTGCCGAGGCTTCTCTGCTGCCCAGGATGCAATGACCAGCTGCCCTTTCTGCCACTGATGTAGTGCTCTTTTGCCTGCTAGTGTAGCAACCCTTAATGTATTCTTAGGGCATAGCCCAATGCTATTAATTATTTTTTATGATTGCAGCAATGTGTCTCTTCATAAATGAGGCTTACAAATCTCACTGCTGGCTGTTACGTATCAGCATATCACGAACCTGTATTTTTTTTAACAGCATGTATAAGTCCAATGATGGATTGCATTAATAAAAAAAGCAGTGTATTGCTGTATGTAAACTAGCTCCTTATGGCATTCTGTGCCTCTCTGCCTTGTATCAACAAAGTGTTCAACAAGGCATTCATTTACAGAGGAAGGGAAATATCACCTGGCCTGAAAGTTTGGGCTTTGACTTAGTAAAACATACAAACTCTTCTTTGTCCAAACCATGTGCCAAACTGAAAAAGACCAGGAGCAACACAACTGGAATGCAGGGGCTTTTGGACACAGAATGAAAAGCCCCATTTCACGTAAAGAGGAGCTAGATGGTGCATTGCACATACAGAGAAAACTGAGCCCAACTAGATTGTGCAGATTTATAAACAGTAGGAGCAGCCCCTCAGCAGGTATAAAATAATGTAGTCCTAATGCAGTCCTTGTTGAATATGATGTGGATCTCACGAGAGTGGTTTATGACAGCAACATATAATAATCCCGTAGATCTATGCAAGAGTAGTCCACTGTCCTTTCATCACTCAGTCAAGAACACAATTTTCACACAGGTTTAAATACTCCTGAAATGACTTAATGCTTCTATCACATTGTGTTCATGTTTGCAAGCCACTGCAGATTATCTATACAATTAATTGACATGCCATGGATTTTGTTGTAGTTAACAAGGCAAGCTGTAGTCTATTTATAATGTAAGAGTAGAAGCCAGGTATTCAGAAAATGTGGGTTTTTTTAAAATAATAATTCAGCCAAAAAGTAATGCTGGATTTGCTGTCACTGAACTGACAGGATGTTATAGCTGCCATAAATAAAACTGACTGCTAAAATCTTTTGGGCTCCCAGATGTACAAATGAACCAGGCATGGATTAACTAGTTTCCTCTGATGTGGTTTGTGCTAATCCAAAATCCCCTGATAACAGAAGAAATTCTTTAATTAGAACATGTTCTTTGTACTCTACAGGACTTTGTAGAAATCACTTTTTAGGTCAAGAGTATCCTAACAAAGTGAAGTGTTAGATCCTTATACCTGAATGTGTCACTTAAATGGGTAGGCAGTATGCTTACTGGAATCAATTACAGATGGATTGGTCCTCAAAGAACAGAATTTGGGCATAAGCCATTTAAAGCCCTTCCATTTCTTATTGGGTCTGTTCAGAGATAAGAGTACTGGGCCAGATTCTCATTCTATATGAACAAAGTGGGGAATAAAGGTGACTTTAAATCACTTTTCCTCTTCCATATATTTTTGCACCATCCTTTCTCCCCCCCGCCCCGATCCAACCCACACTACTTCAGCTACACTACTAGTGGTGTAGCTGAAAGCATCATACTTACCCCGATGTCTTCCCTCCGGTAAAGTCATCAGGCTGCTCTCCCGTTGAGTCCAGCTACTTTTCTTCTCCTGATGGAATACCGGCATCAACAGGAGAACGCTTAGAGGTTGAATTATCTCTTCTGTATGATAAATAGACTACCGGTGAATCAATCGCTGCAGCATCAATCCACTGTGTAGTGAAGACAAATCCAAAGTGTAGGGCTGGTATTACACAACATACCTTTTTAATTACCCCCAAGAGCTATTATATTGACTGAGAATACCTAGATGTCCCTTTCCTCTCAGATATTCCTTTGGCACAATCTTTAAATCAGGGGCAATGAAGGGGGGAAATGCAGAGCTTCTCCAATTATGCGTCTTCTGAGGAGCTCCTGTACATCAGAGGTACTCCTGGGGGAGCTGTCTCCACTAGCTCTGTAGGCCTTGTGCTGCTGGAAGGTCATAAAACAGCTGCATTGGAATACGGAATCTGGCCCACTCTGAGAGAATGACAGGTAGGCAATCAGAAGAAAACCCTCTGCATCAAATCATCTCATTTTCATGGTTTAACAAAAGCCAAGCCGAAGAAAAGCAATTCAAAGGTGAGGCTAATAGAGAGTAGTCAATCTCTAAGGGTACTCCCAGAAAATTTAATTAAATGCTTCGGCTGGTAATTGCTAGACTGTCTGCTGATTTCACCTTTGTTCTCTTTGATCCCTTTTGGTCAACAAATTTAGAGTAGAATCACTGTGAGGGGTTGAGAGAGAAAGCAGAAAGAACAATACAGAGCGTCGGTCTATGCTACAGACCTGTATCGATACGACTACATCACTCAGGGGTATGAAAAAAAAGTAATATACTGACACAACCCATCCGCCCTAGGTAGAGAGTGCTCTATCGATTGGAAAGTTTCTGCCATCACCATAGCTACTGTCTCTCAGAGAAGTGGGAGCAGCTATATCCACAGGAGCAGCTCTACCAACGCGCTATGAAGGAGCATTGTCCATGAAGACAAGACTTCAGCCACCTCAACTGAAGTCAGCCCAAGTGGTGACTGTGCTGTTATACTGAGGTGTCTGTTCTAATGGACTAGAAAGCAGCCTGTCCGTGTGGGTATCAGAAGATCAGCCCTAACAAGAGATGGGTGAACTGCTTCAGTTAAAAGAGCAAATAGTCTCAAGGATCTCAGTGGGTGGAATTGATCTCAGTGGGTGGCTCGTAGATTGGATTTGTTTAGATTAATTACCCAAAGGATTATCAGTTTATAGCCCAGGTTCTCAAACTGTGGGTCTGGACCCCATTTTAATGGGGTCACCAGGGCTGGCTTAAGACTTGCTGCGGCCCACGGCTGAAGTCAAAGCCCAAGCCCCACTACCCAGGGCCAAAGCTAAAGCCTGAGGACTTCAGCCTTGGGCAGCAGGGCTCAAGTCATAGGCCGCCTGCCTTGAGTTGAAACCTTTGCACTACAGCTTTGGCCCTCTGTCAGGGGCAGTGGGCCTCGGACTTTGGTTCTGGCCTCAGACCTCCAACCCATGGCAGCAGGGCTTAGACAGGCTCAGGATTTGGCCTCCAGTCGTGGCACCATGTATCCTAGAATCATACGACTGGAAGGTACCTTGAGAGATCAAACGCTGCGCTCATGTCAGGACCAAGCACCATCTAGACCACTCTGACACAGGGGCAACTAGTGAGGAAGGACACATGACTGGCTCCTTCCCCACAAATCTTCCCCATGTGCCATCCCTAGACTGGGGGAGAGCTGGGATAACTACCCTCTCACCCCAGGCCCTGCTTTGCCCCTTCCCTGCCCCACCTCTTCCTCCAGCAATGCTGCGGGGGTCTGATGCTGGCAGCAGGGCCTTCCCCCTGCACTCACTAGCAGCAGTGGGGGGGCTGATGAAGCAAAGAAATATGGCCACAGCCTGCTCAGCTCTTCCAGCTCCCAGCTGTGTTGCTCGGCTTCCTGCTGGTGAGTGCAGGAGGCCCGACACCTGGTGGGAGTGCCAGCCCATCCGTCCCTTCCCGCACTAGTCACGTTTGCCACCAAGAGAGGCTCTGGTTCCTTGCCCCTCCTACCCACATGCTCCCTCAGTTCCCCTCATATATCACCCCTGACAGGTGTTTGTCGAACCCACTCTTAAAAATCTCCAACGATGGAAATTCTACAAACTTCCTAGGCAATTCATTCCAGTGTTTAGCAACCCTGACAGGAAGGTTTCCCTATTGTCCAACCTAAACCTCCCTTCCTGCAATTTAAACCAATTTGCTTCTTGTCTTATCCTCAGGGGCTAAGGAGAACAATTTTTATCCCTCCTCCTTGTAACAACCTTTTAGATACTTGATATCGTGTCCTCTCTCGGTCTTCTGTTTTCCAGACTAAACAAGCCCAGTTCTTTCAGTCTTCCCTCATAGGTCATGTTTCCTAGAACTTTAATCGTTTTTGTTGCTCTTCTCTGGACTTTTTGCAATTTATACACATCTTTTCTAAACTGGCATATTTATAACCTTTTGGCTCCTTCCACATGCATGCTACATCAACTTAGACTCTCACCTCTAAGGCTGTGTCTATACTACAAAGAAAAGTCAGAAAAAGATACACAAATTGCAAACCACAATTTGTGTATCTTTTTCTGCTTTTCTTTCGGAAGAGGCTTTTTTGAAATTTGGCCCATCTACACGGGGCCAAATTTCAGAAAAACCTCCTCTTTTTGACATATCCCTTCTTCCTCAGGCAATGCGGACATGTTCCTTGGATGCGGACACATTCCTTGGATGCAGCATAGCTTTTCCAGGATATCTCCAGTATCTTGGTAAAGCTCTGCAGTCTAGACGTAGCCTTAGTGACTGTGTCAGAACTTTAAGGGTGGTCAGAACAATATAGAATCAGAAGGGAAAAAAACAAGGAAGAAAATAGTGTGGAAAGGAAAGTGAGTTGCACTTTGAGAGAAATGTCCTAATGAGCGTAGGCATTCGTGTTTCCTCTGAACTTGTCAAGTTTTTAGTGCTTTAATAGGAAACATGTATAAATAAGATAAAATAAGTCTTTAGTACAAACAATGATCTCAAGAGATCTGATACTGAAAAAATAAAACCTCTGCTTTAAATCTCCCCTCTCTCTCTGTAACTAACTTTTGTGCAAAGGTTTTATCTGGTCAAATTCAGAATAAAAATTAAAAATTAGGTATGTATGTGTCTGCTTATAAAAACTGTTGACAATTCACAGCAGGGGAGAATGAATATCCATTTTATCATGAGTGTATCTATATGTAGTCATTCTCTGCTTACCTCCATCTCACTGCACAGACACACACGTGCTTACAGACAGAGGCCAACTCATTCCACTACACTATAGCAAACAAATCTTATCCATAAAAGCCTGCATAATTAGATTAGCCTTTTGCCTGGTGAAGACTTCAGAAAGTTCTGTTAATAAAATGAAAAAGAGCTAATAAAATAGAGGAATTTAGCATGTAATGAATTTGAAAATAAAAAGGTCTCTTGTTTTTTAAGGTCAAATAAAGGGAATTCACTGGATATATTTTAGTTGTCAGTTAACGGCCACACTGATGTTCCTCCAGAAATGTTGAATAAACAATCTGTCTTCATATTTCTTTAAAACGGTGTGTTAAATATCCTTGTCTCATACTCAGATTGGAGGGAGTCCCTTTCTTCCAAACATGGAAGAGTTGATGTTTACTGACAAGTATTCTTAATATTTTATTGTTTGTAACTGCCATTGGTTTTCTTGATGCCGCTTGGAGGATCGTCTCTTCTAAATCACATAGACAATACGGATTGCATATATAATGCCACAAGTTACTAGCAGATGGTGAAATCTCAGTTGTGAGATATAATACATAGGAATTTGTGGGTGCAATTTTCAGAAGTGTGCAGTGTTTGCATACCTCTCTGTTCCATTGTTAACAGATGTGCTGCCTTGACTACAAATACAGTATGTTTGCTACTAATATGGGTAGAGTGGGCTAATGCAGTGTTCCACCTCTAGGCATCCTGGCTCACACCCTGATTCAGGTCTTGTGTAAAAATGAGTTGGTAGCCCCATGAGGATTTTTTTTTTAAAGCATACCTACTTTGCTGTATTGATGCCTAGTTTGGCATGTTTCCATCTCTGCTCTGGAAAGGTGCAGGACTGAGGTAGCAGTGGCTGCTGGAGGTCAGGAATGAGAAGCATTGACAGAGTAGTCCTGAGGCACCTTAGAGACTAACCAAAATGCATAGAATCACGAGCTTTCGTGGCTAAAGCCCACTTTGTTTCTCCAGTTCATCTGAAGAAGTGGGTTTTGCCCAACAAGGTCATGATTCTATGTATTTTGGTTAGTCTCTGTGATCCAGACTGTCATGTGACCCAGATTGTCACACGGTCATTGTTTTTAAAGTAACAAACTAATATGCCTACCCCTCTGAGATTTTTTGTAAACATTGACAGAGATTGTGACGTTTTCCCAGCACCTACACAGGTTGGGTGTGTAGTAGATGAATAAATGTACCATAAAACAGTGTAGCATTTTCAACCTGTTTTGAAAATATATCAAGTGAAAATTATAGCTGCACCCATTTCTTCCTAATGGTGTCTCAGAACGACATTGTCATGAAGATGATCACATAGGTTCTGTGAATACTTACTGGACTCTGTGTATAATTTAAGGCCTACTGTGATACTCATGTTAAGCAGACCCTCAGTCACCCTGGTAGTCTCATGGAATCAGTAAGATAGAGTACTATTTGCCATACTAAAGTGCGGCAGTGGTGGGTTATAAGATTGTGAACTGTTTAGGGCAAGAAACATCTGTTTCTGCCTGTTTGTACAGGACCATGCAAGATAATAAAATTGTATAAATAATAATTCACTATAGCAGAGCCAGAAAAGTCTGAGCCATATAAAATGATGCTATGGCAAAGGGAGCACTGCGATTAGTAGGGAAGACAGTTAATAGATTATGGGAAGTGTTGGCTTCTGATCATTCCAGGCTCATACATGGGCATGTTTAGTAATGTAAAAATAGATTATCTGGCATAGCTCATATCATCAGGCTATACGGTCTATTTTCCTGTCTCTTCCCTCAGTGGTTGCTTGGGGGAAGGTGAATATTAAAACATAAACTGTGCAAGATAGGCCCTGAGGGGAAAAAAAGGACAACCAGCTGACACAGTGAAGTGGGAGGTACGATTACACATATCATTTCCTTACTACCATGACTACAGAATAAATTGTCCAGATTGTCACATGGTAATTGCTCCCTGTTATAAGATGAGCCCCAGGCCCCCCCCCAACTCAGAGCAGGTGGGTCCAAGTGAGTCAGTTAAAGAGGGAGAGCCACACTTTGGAAGAGGAGGAGTGATTGTGGCAGGCTGTGTGTAAAGAAAGGCACCTCAGGCCATTTCTACACTAGGAAACTATTTCAAAATAACTAAATTTGACTTAACTCCCGATTTTACAAAATCGAAATAGCATGTCTCCACAATGGGAAAACCTTGTAATTAGTCCGAGGCAGGCTCCGTTAATGTGGATGTGCTACCTCGATGCACAGCCTGAGGAAGCACTCAGAAGTAATTAGTTCGAATTACTCTGGGGAGTAATTACAATGGAGCATCCACCCTAACGTTATTTTGAAATAATTATTTCGAAATTTGTGTTATTCCCCGAGAAAAGCAGGAGTACAGATTTTGAAATAAGTGGCCCCTTATTTTGAAATAATAGGCTTGGGAGTGTGGACGCTCCTCTTATAAATTTGACCTTATTTTGAAATAAAGTCCTAGTGTAGACCAGGACCTAGTGAAGTGGAGCTAATTTTGCTGATGCATCCCTGGAACAAGGGGACAGGTATTCAGGAATGCAGCCTGGGGCCTGTGTTCCAGAAGAGGAGTAGAACTGGCTGGGGAGAAGGCTTGCCATGGCACATGGCTTGCTGTGAAGGATATGGGCACTCACAGGCGCTGACTTTTAGTTTTCCCTGGGTGCGCCACCTTTGCTCCACCTCATTCTTTGAGGTCCCACCCTTGCTCCGTCTCTTTCTATTTCCTGCTCCAAACCTCCTCCATGGCCCTCCCACCAAGCACCTCTCCCAGCTGCCTAATCGCTGATTGGCAGTGCTCCCTAACAGCTAATTAGCGCTCCCCCCACCCACCCAACAGCTGTGGCTGATGGGTGCTGAACACTTGCTATTTTATTCTGTGCTTTCTTGAGTCCTAGAGCACCCACAAGGTTGGTGTCTATATGGGCGCTTCTGTCAGCCCTTATTAGGAGACTGAGGTGGATCCGTGGTACCACAAGGGGATCCAGCTGTTGTTTTGCCTGAATGACATTGTTTGGTAGTGAGTGCCACAGACTGACTAGAGAGTGTCCTTTCATTGTTTCAAAATGGGGTTTTCTTGCTTAAACATTCTAAATACACTTTAATTTCAAGTGTCACTGGACTGTAGAGATTAGCAATAAAAACCGCTCTTAAAACACCCACTCCATTCCTGTATGATTGCAAAACTGTTTCAAATAGAAACTACCCAGATGAAACACTTCTAGGTAAAGTACTAATGTCCTAAGTAATGGGGTTTGGGTCACTACTCTGGTCAGAATTTCCTCAGTCTAATAGAACTCATTGTTTGTCTGATATTTAGCCTATAGTCTCCCCTCTTAAAATTCATCCATTGCTTTCCCTTATATCTCCTTTTTCCAATCCAACAAAATCATTATCTGTCTTTTAACTGGAATTGGGCTGATCTGACCGAGCTGGTTGGGATCCTAAAACTATCCGCCAAATAGGCTCTGGGTAAGGGGTATTTTGTCTTTGACTTCAAAGTGGCTGTGGTTTCACATGTGTATTTTGACCTGGTGGAGCAAAATTGTGCCAAATAAGCACAATATGTATTTTGCAAAATCAGCGTTAATATCTACTCATATTCTGCCTGAAAACAGCCTTTACATACAACCCCCCCATTTAGTGTTAATGGCTAGGAATTATCTGAACAGCAATTAAAGTCCAGGCTTCTATCTGTACATATGGGGATGTATTTGTAACCTCCACCTCCTTTCTTATGGCACTGTCAGGGTGGCGGGTGAAAGTGGATCTGGGGAAAGCAAGCCCCAGCCCTGTCCCACCCCCACCCCACCCCGCCCCTGAAGCCAAGACCCAGACCTTCCTGGCCACATGGCAGGCCACAGCTGATGTGCTGTGGCCCCCGCCTGGCCCTCCCTGGTAGCCAGGTAGCAGGGCTGCTGCACTGCAGCCCCATCCTTCCCTGGTGGCTGGGGAAGCTAGGCTGCCTTGCCGTGGTCTCAGCCTTCTCCTGTGACCAGGGAAGCCAGGCTGCCATGCCACAGCCCAAGCCTTCCCAGGCAGCGGCCCCAGCCTTCAACAGTTGGGCATGTAGGCAGTTTTGGGAAGGCTATGCCTTCCCTTGTCTGCATTACCAGCCACCCATGAATTTTGGTGACTTTCTGAAAGAGGAAGTATCAGGATGGTGAACTTCTGCCATCCATTTATCTGCTACCCCAGCTTTTCAGGCTTGTATTCATGTGAAGCATGTTTTTTATTCAGATTATTTTTGTCTTGGGTCATAAAGATTTTTTTGATGGGGAAATATGTTGGCTCTGGGTGCGCATCATTAGAGAGAGCAATAAAATAGGAGCACAGATTAGCTTTCCAAAGTATAGGTTAGAAAACTTCAAAAATACAATTATATGGTTTGAACTGACTTGTATGGATAGTAATTTGCTAAATGTTATTTTCTTCAATTTTATAGTGTCCAATAAAAAGGATATTAAAATAATAATATCCCTCACTGCGATTTTGTGAACCCCTTCAGTATCTGTGAGCACAGCATACACTATCCTAGTACTTTCTGGTGAAGCAACATTTACCAAGTCATGGCATGTCTTGGCGCTCTGTTCAAATGAGTTGCCTTTCTTCAAAACACATATCCCAGGATATGCTTAAATGCTAAGTCTCTAAAATTTGGCATACCTCATTATTTAAAAATGTGACAAACTTCATTGATTGACAGTTCAATTAGAAACTATTAGATCAGATTGAAAAATTTCCAACTGAACATTTTTGTCAGAAAATGCTGTATAGTCAAAACTTAATATTTCCTTAGAAATATGTCAACTTTGATATGTCTTCAATTTTAGAAAAATAATTCTGGAAGATTCTTTTCAGCCTTATCACAATGTAATATTTTGATTTTTTTTGTTTTGTTTTAAAGTTTACTAATTTACTTTTTAATATATTGTTGTAAATTGTATTATAATTTTAAAAGTCTGAAGCAGAAGCAAACATTTTGGTTTTATTAAAACAGAATGTTTTAGTGGACCTCGTGACATTTTTGAAAATATTGAATTTTTGTTTTGTTTCATTCCAATTTGGAACTAAAACAAATTTTGAAATATCAAAATTTCCCATGGAACTGACATTGAATTATGTCTAGTTCTAAGAGTGTGGGATGCATTGATGCCACAGGTTCAGTCCGCGCAGAGGAACGGGAGGCGGTTGTGTGTGGCTGACTGAGAGGGCATCGTGAGTAAAGCACACCCACCTGAGCTGAAGCAGTTCCTGGACAAGAAGGTGTCACTGAAGTTAAATGGTGGCCGACATGTCCAATAGATATTGCAAGGGTTTGAACCCTTCATGAATCTAGTGGTTGATGAGTGTGTGGAGATGGCACAAGGTGGACAACAGAACAATACAGGGTTGGTGATAATACGAGGAAACAGCATCAATATGTTAGAAGCTTTGGAATGAGTACAGCTTAATCAGTGAACTCCTGCCTAATGTTGTGATAAACCTTTTTTTTTTTTTTTAACTCCAGCTATCCTGTTAACTAATGAAGATCTTTTTCAGGAACTGTAACTTCCTTGTATAAACTTATTTTGATTAAATACATTTTGCAATGGTTAAAGTTAAAAAAAGAAAAAGAATGACCCTTTCAAAAATGTAGCAGCTATTGTTAAACAATGTCTTTGTCACCTTTCATATTTGGGAAGGAACATCAACTGCACATTTTGAAGCAGAACCCAGATTGCAAATATCCTGAAATTTAGGGGAACATGGGTTTAGTTCAGTGCATTATATAAAATGAGAGGCTATTTGCAAAATTCGATTCCAGATCTGAGATTCTAATTTGAACATTCATACACAGAATTCAGAGATGTTCAAATTTTGTTTTGTTTTGTTTTTGTCTAGGCATATCTCCTAATTGCCAGACCTACTTCCTATTTGCTTTGGAAGTGCTCACTGTTTTATGCCACGAGGCATTGAGCTTCTCCAAGAGTTGCTCAGCACTTTGTAGTATCTATGGGCTGTAGTATCTACAGTGTAAAACATGAAGTAGAAAACTTGAGAGACAGATAGTTCTTATGAATTAACCTGATTAATAATAAGGCCACAATCCTGAAAGAAAAACTCCCCAGGCAGATCCTTGTGCTGCAGGGAGTTCCATTGATGTCTAAGGGCTCTTTATGGGAATAAGAGTCCACCTATGCAGAATTGCTTGTAGATTCAGGGTCTAAGGATGCTCAAAAGATAGTTTAAAAGTCTCAAAGGGGTAGCTGTGTTAGTATGTAAAAAGTGGGGTTTGCTCTGCAAAATACTCCAAGGAGGCTTGGAATTGTGGCTCCTAGACTCTGATATCAAAGTATTTCTGACCCTGAGGACAGGGAGATACTTATCAATTTGAAACATTTCAGATTTGTAACTGTGGGTAAATGCTGCCATTTCAACAGCAACCAAAGTTCATCTGATGTAGATGAATCTTAGAGTCAGAACAGCTATAGTCTGCAGGCATCATATCTATTGAGTGAATTAAAAAGAAACCTAACTCCCAGATGGGCTAGCAGAGTGGTTGAGTTAATCACAGCTGGACATCATTATTACATAAATCTCACTTTCCTCCCTTTGGCTAAGTCCATCTGGTCACTTGCAATATTTTCACACACATTTCAGAAGAAATTGTAGCCTGTGGATGTTCATGATCAGAGAGAACTGTAAATTAGCCTTAATGTGCATGTCAGTGAGCTATACAGAAAGGGTTTGAACCATAGACCAGAACAGTTCTGAAGAAGTTATTACAATCTGTCAAGTTAATAATTCACATTTTAGAAAAACTCTAAATACACATTTACAACTTCGATTCATTTTACAATCTATCAGGCCATTAATCAGAACTTTAAAAAAAATCCCTTAATGCAATTTTACATAATCTGTGTTCCTATGTTTTGACATGGGAGGCTGTAGCAGCTCAATTAAGATATCAGGAGGCCTACTGAGGCTCTGTCTATGGTGCCTCTCAGGTCAGACTAGGTGGTTTGAATAGCAGCAAGTGCCGAAGTGCTGCATTGTAATTCCTTTATGTGAATGCTGCAGGCACCAATTAAAAGATTCCTAGTTTGAAGATGCCATGGAGGAGTTCCAGAGCAGCACATTAGTACACACTGCTATTTGCAGCCCTGTACTCCAACCTACAATGCAGTAGCCACATGCCCGAAGTCCCAAATGGTAAGGACATTCAAAGTTAGGACTGCCATTCCATTCAACAGGTACTCTGTTCTGTTGTATCTTGCTATTGCACTGTGTAAGGTATGCTGGTGATTATTTTGTGTTCTGAAGTACTGGATGGAGACCATACTCCTTACACTCTCTGGGCACACTGGAGAACATGAATGATGGAGAGCATTCATTTTACTTTGCGGGTCTGAACTACAACTTCAATTGTACTTCAGCTTCTTTTGAATAGTAATACATGAGTATGCATGCATGGGAGAAAGTGTGTTGGTCAGGATTTGACACAAATAGCATGCACAAAAGTAGTACAGTCACAGCATCGTGATCTCTGTGAGCTGTCATTCGCCTCCGTTTTATTAATGGAATGAATCAAACCCCCACATCCAACCATGCCAAAATTTGGAGATACTCACAATCTAAACCTAGATCTGGATCTTAATTTTGCCCATTGTAATTAAGATTCTTGGTGAGAATTAATGATATCAACTTCATGCATCTTTGTTGGCTCATAAAAAACAATTGCCCAGATTCCCTAAGTACAGTCATGATGACTTTCTTAAATGAAGTAGGGGAATAAAATGCCAGAGGTAATCTCAGGGTTAAATTCCTATTATTGAATTGCAAGAAAAATAATGATGGCACCTAGAGCTATTGATTTTTGCCCCTTAATGTTGGTCTTATGTCTTTGTGAGCTATATCTGTGGCTTCTTCCATCTGGATAAATCCATTATTTGTATTAAACAGATTCAGTGCTGTAGATTCCAAGATCTGCTTGAAAAGATTTGACCCATGAACTAAGGTGAGAAAAAACAAATTGATCCAAATTTTGGTGTCAGTTATATCAGTGAACACATGGAGTTACTCCCACTCTGATCCAGTGGCCTGATTCTCTTCTTTTATGCACACAATTTACACTTACGTTTTATTTCTTACATACATGAATCCTCCTTATTCAAGAGAATATTCCATTTGCTTCAAGATACCACCATTCAATATCCAGGAAGACTGAAAGGTTAAGCCATTTCTTTTTTACAACACTGCATTTCAATGGATTTAGGAATACGGATAGTTTGAAGATCTAATTAAACTTCATTCTATACTACACATAAAAGGCACTACATCAGTGCTAAATATTGTTTAGCATTCTTTCCCCTACCATGTATTTTATCTTGATTACTTGTGCCTCCCCTTGATTACTTGTCCCACCCTGTCTTTTGCTGTGGGAAGAATCATTGTTCCACTTCTGAAAAATAGCTTTCTTCCTTTAATTTCTTTCACTTTTTGTGGTGTGTGACAGAATGCTACTACACATCAGAAATCCCCGACCGCCAGGCTAATCTACGGTGGTGAAAGGCATGGAGAAGGAATGATCCTAAAATGGAAGATACTTTTACTGCTTCCGAGAGCCATTTGCTTCTGCCATGTGTTGGACCTGTTCATTGACTGCTACATTCATGTGCACTGTCTGGAATGCTTGGCCACCCTTGACTAATAGTTAGTACCATGAGAGTTATCATGGGAAATTAAAAGATCCTTTGTAAAGGACTTAAGGGATGGATTTCCCAAAGGCTAAATTAGCATAACTCCTGTTATGTCAATGCAGCTGCACCCAGGACCGGAATAATTAAAATGCTCTGTAGGACTTTGCCTAGCACCCTCAGCTCTAGAAACACTTGCTTAGTTGATGTTCATGCTGACATCCCAGTGACATCAACATACTCAAATTGGATATCAAGGGGCAATTTGCAGCATGAGGAAGAGGAGGTCTGTACTCGAGAAGGGATGAAGCAGCCATGCCTTGTGACCTAACCCGAGAATGTTACAGAACTTCAGCGTGTACCTCTCTGCAGAGGTCTGCTTCAGCTGTTTACCAGCATCTCAGAGCCCTGCCTTCAGGTAGGCCAAGGAATGACTATTATTGAGGCTTCCCCAAGAAGGAAAGGAACAGTAGGTTGCATGATCTGCAGAAAGTGGAGATAGCGGAGGGTATAATTTGCTGATTCTCTATTCCTACTGTGATAGAAAGAACATATCTTGGGAGTCAGAGCCCAGGCTCAAATGGTTGGAAATTTAAAGTAATATCTCACCTTGGAAACTGAGTATAGTGGTTTTGGAAATCAGTGATACAAAATCTTTCTGGAACCTACAATGCTGTTTTTGCAAAGTCACTTTTCAGGATAGGATCACACTGTTTGCACCATCTTATTCATTTATATCAGTAGTGAAACTGGCCCTTGCAAATAAACTCTCTACTTTCCATTGGAAGGGGATTTTGGAAGAAGAGAATGTAGTCACTATGGTTGCAGCTACACTTCAGGGCTTAACTCAAAATAAGCTATGCAAATTAAGCTATTTGTCAATTGCGTATCTTATTTAGAAATAGCTTATTTTGAAATTGGGAGTGTCTATGCAGCACTTATTTCGAAATAGAGCACTCTTCCTCCAACTTCCCTTACTCCTCGTACAATGAGGATTACAAGAGTCGGAGTAAGAAGTTCTCCAGCTTGACAGTATTTTGACACTATTTTGAAATAACTGCCTGCTGTGTAGATGCGAACTAAGTTATTTTGGAATAGTGCTAGTTATTTCAAAATAGTGTTGCAGTGTAGATGTACTCTTTGTTTTTTCCATAGGATGGGTGCTTGAAAAGAGTTTTGCATAAGACAATCAAACCTATTTAATCCTCCTAAACTTGGTTCGGATGCTGACAAGGCAGAGATAAAGTGGTTACCAGTCACTTGGCTTGTACTGTTTGCCCAATTGACTTGTTAATCTCAGGTTTTAAAAACCAAATATAAATGCATTACAAACCACTTTAGATTAAGCAGCTCAGACTGTATAGAGTTACACAGAGCGTTGTTTAGAGTGCACCTGGAAACCAAGATAAAATAACTTGATGTAAGATCCAGCTCGAAAACAAAGTACCATTATGACAAAGCTTTGTTCTAATAAAACTCTAGTAATGGCCATTACCTGCATACTCAATAAGATCTTATTTTGTGTTTTGGTCGTAGAAGAAAGCTAATTATGTCTGATACAAAAACCGATTTGCAGAACTCAGCAAAGTTAGGTTTTATAGACCTTGTGGACAGCAGCTGCAGGCTATCAATCTGGCCTCATGATAAATGGTTATGACATTTTCCACAGACACAACTTGCAAAGAAGGTCTTTTATTTATTCTCAAATGTTGAATTCTGCATTATTGATCAGGTGCCATTTGTTAAAGGTTGCTACTTGCTAGAAAGAATTACACAGCCCCTGAGCTACACATAACATAATGAATTATTCCATTAAAGAATAGCTGCATTAAGAGAACATTAAGGTTATATGGTGGAGCACTCAACTCAGAAAATGATAGCCAAAGTTAAAATCAATGGGAATTTTACCTGAATAAGGATTGCAGAATACTGCCAAGCATATATACCATGAATGCTAACAAGCAGTGTATGTTCTTCTATGGCATTTAGTTAGTTGTTTAGTCTGCTTTTATTCACAGACACCAGCATTATTTATTAGAGCATTTTACAAGGCAACAAGCAAGTAGCTGAGATAATTAGTGTTAAAGCTGACTAGGCCGATTGTTTGGCTGTTTCAAATTGCTACATTGTTGCATTTAGCAGGCTAGAGGGTCAATAGTGGTGTTATGCTGTAAACCACAGCTGAGAATACAGAAGAGGTTCACCACTCAATGCAATGGTAGACAAGTTCAGTTTTTCAAGTTAGCAGCTCTCTTTAGTTCCCCTCTGGGCAGTCATGTTTCGTCTTCTGTGTTATCCTTTTATGTGCCTTTCTAGCCCCATATCCTCTTGCTTCTGTTAGTAACAGGGCTAAATTGTACCTTCAGATTCACTAGTGTATATCCAGAGTGACAACATGCAACTACTCTGGATTTACACCAGTGTAACTGATAGCACAGTTCAGTCCAAAATCTTTACCACTGGAAGCAATGCTTGCTGGCTGCCAGTGAGTTAGGACCACATTAGTTTCAGATTTGTGTCCCCTAGAATTCCATTGACTTCAGTGGGATGGCAGAGTTGAAGTGAGGGCAGAATTCAAACACTAATAAGGGCCAGATTCTGGCTTCTCTCTTCTTGTCTTCTGCAACGCCTTATGCTGTGAGTGGTCACTTTGACTTCAGAAAGGCAGCAGAATGTTGGCGCATTATTCATCTATTGCATATCTTGTGTTAGTGCTCCATAAATAAGATTTTAATAATTGATTATTTGGATTAGAATCTGAAGGTCACAGCAAACATGTAATCCTGAGCTCAATAAAAGATAGTGAAGAAAAATGTCAGTTAAAAGGATTCCACACCTGAGAAGAAGGCTACGGCATGTGTAGGGGAGAAAAGATCCAGGTTCTGTTTCCAGAGCGTCCACAGGAATCTTTTGTTGCTTTGGATAACTCACTTAATCCCCTTAATATTCAGTTTTCCTGTTTGTAAAATTATGATGACGAGACTTCCCTCATGTGCATATTATGAGGCTCAATTAGGGTTGCTAACTCTCCTGCTCATGCCCTATCTCCCAGGGGCAACCTCAGCCAAACCAGTCAGGCGAGCCGGGTGAGGCAGTGGAGTGAAAGCAGGCTCCTTTTACTCTGTGCCACTCCTGTAAGCAGCTAGCATCATCCCTGCAGACTCAGGGGTGGTGCAGGGAGTCTTTGTGCATTGCCTTTACCTGGAGCACTGACTCTGCAGCTCCCATTGGCTGGGAGCTGTGGCCAATGGGAGCTAAGAGGGTGGTGCCTGCAAGCAGTGGGGCATGGAGACTCGCTGACACCCCCACCTAAAAAAAGCTACCATGTTAATACTTCAGTTTGCAAAGCACTTCTCATGCTGTGAAAGCAAATACAGTACAGTAATCCAGAACCTTTGGGACCTAGGTGGTGCCAGATTATCAAATATGCCAGACTATCAGGAGGTACTATAAGCTGATTATTTATTTATTTATTTATTTACATACACACACACACACACACACACACACACACACACACTGTATATAAAGTGTTTTTAACCCTTTTTATTGTAGCACAAGCACTGTCCAGTGTCACACAATGCCAGTGGCAGATTGACTCAGTCCCGTCCCGTTTCACTCGGTTCAGCTACTGCCTTGTGACTTCTTTTTTGCCGAAGCTCACTCACTAGGCTCTTGCCATTTTGATGCTGGACTCTCGGGAGTGCCATACAATTGGATGCCAGTCTATTGGAGTTTTACTGTTGTTAAATTTCCTGTTATTTTCCCATAGCCTTAATCCCCAAAGCCTCTTCCCAAAATCCTGGCTGCACACTACATACCCTTTTAAGGTTGTTATACCACTTTCAGAGGTGGGGTTCCTGTGCTGTGTACACAATAATACACAAACCATGTCATCTTATATGGAAATGTAACCTCCTTGGATTTTTCAATTCATCCAACAATGCTATTTTTCGTGCTTGTTTTCTTCTGGACAAATGCATATTGGTCTAGCACTTTGGAAGGTTTTTTTTCTCCCATTGAACTCCCTAATCTTTTCCCCACTCAGTACCTTCAATCACTCCCCTTTTCTAGTGAATATTATTAGCAGTTTTCACTCCCTGGCTCTGTGCTTACTTTTTCACACTTATCTACATTAAACGGTAATTTGTCACCTATTGCCGCTCAGCTTTAAATAATGTAAATCTTTCTTATCCGATTGCGCTACTGCTCATTATTTATGGTGCCACACAGTACAATGTCGTGTGCAGACTTGGAAATCTTCCTTCACACGTAATCATGGAGATCATTTGTATAAATAATAAAAAAGCCTATGCTTCTTTGTCTTTTCTGTAATACCTAAGCATTCTTTTGTCTGGCTAACACTTACAATAGAAGTTATCTCAAAGGCATGATTAACAGTGACTTGGAAATTGTTTTTTCTTTTTTCTCACTCTTTCCATTAAAATTCTCATTTGATTAAACAAGAAACAGAGCATGTTGTTAAATAGGAGCGCCTGGTCTCTGCCCTTGTATTTGAATACCAGTAATGAGAAACCCTGAATGCCCCTCTGTCTAGTTAGAAAATTAAGGTAAACTAGCTACCGAATGTACCAGGCCAGTTATAATGCTTGTTTGCTTCACAAAGAGGAATAATACTTGTTTGCTTCACAAAAAGGACTCTGGAGTTTTTAGCAGTATTATTGAGTGCAATGTATCATCTTAAGTACTCCGCAAGGGAAGTTTGAGATGTTGATGCTGTGATAAATCCACTTGCTTCCTGCTGACCTTCCCAGATAGACACCGTCACACCAGGGATGGAGAGCCCTGATGCATGTGAAATCAGTGTGATTCTGTTTTGCAGGAGGAGTAGGTTTCCAAGTGAGAACCCTGAATGCAGTGGAGCAGAGCTTGCTGAAGCAGATTCAGTATTTCTGTGGTTGGTTACCCATTGACTAGACAAAAGGACCAGTGGAGTCCTCACTGCCTGGATCCCCCAGTCATTACCCTTCTCATTATGGGAACACACAAGGCTTCTGCTACCTTGAAGTTATGTGGCACAGGCAGATGAGCTGTCTCTGGGGACATATACCTCCTTGGTCTCTGCAGATTTCTTTGGGGGCACAGAATGCCCTTCCTAGGGGGTCCATATAGGCAGCGTGTGACCTAGTGCATACATGTGGAGTTGTTCCTTCTGAGCTTTGTGTGTTTCGCATAAAATATGAATGCTGCCAGTCATCCTGCTCCCCTTTTTGTCTAATGACCTTTTAACAATTTGTCCTAAAGGTCAGAACTGTGATCAGAATGGGAGTATACCCTGTGTGGTATTGGAGAGAGGCTTCAGGGGAACCATGTTAGAGCTATGACTATGTGGAGGTTTGGGGAAAACTCCAGCCTAAAAGGATTGAAAGTGAAATTATGCAGGAAAGCCAGTCAGTTTAGAAAGGGGAGGAAACCTGACCACAGGGAAAGTGGAGCCCTCATAAACATTTTCAAAATTCATAGTATGTAGTCAGACATATGTTTTGTTACATTTTTAATCAGAGCTGGAGAATATGTTCTGTACTGAAGGGGAGAAGTGGAGGAGAATTCTCCCTTGTTCTTGTGATTGGTAACCCTAGAGTACTTGGTATGCAAAGCTTCCATTGGCTTCACTGGTAGGGGTCTTCTAAAAAATCTACAAAGTAGTTCTACAGGAGGCAAGTTTGAAAGCTTGTTCAGGAATGTTTAAACTGGGTTGTTCTGGTTTCTTATGGAAATTCTATATGAGGTCTGATTTAAAGAAATGGTCAGGAAAGGACAGAATTCCATCTGCAACATGTAATCTGGACTAAAATGTTGCTGGGCCTTTTGCAAGTAGGCGTGTGTGTGTGTGTGAGTTGGGGGGAGGAAGCACAAGGACATCAAGACTGATCTCCATCACTGTGCTTGGGGAAGCCCTGGGCAACAGGGTTGTTCCCTCCATATTTCTTTGGAGCAGGGAAGAACCAAAAGGATAGTGCAGACAGAGTACATGGTCCTCTATGTGTGGGGGAACTCAAGGAGGAATTATGCCTCCTGATGATGTGATCCAAACTCTCCGGTCCCTAAGAAAAGACCCATAAGGTTACCCTGTTCATCATATGATTAATGAACCATCAGATGGCAATGCAACATCTCATGTGACTTGGCTGAAGGGACACTTTGGCAGCATGTCGGGTACCCCCCAATACTGCACTCCTGTCCACAGCAAGATGAGACTCCGCCAGCCAATAAAGAGGGTTTATTGCTTCTCCAGGATACAGCACCGCATAGATGTGATGTGGTTACAGGAGTCAGGGCCAGGCAGCCTCAGACCCCTTCGGGTAGAGGTCCACAGCTCCCTGACCCCTCAGTACTCAGCTTAGTCTCCTCTCTTCATGTCATCCCAGCCAAAAACTGTCCAGCTCCCAGGCCTTGCCTCCCAGCCAGGTGGCCGTCTCTGCCTCCCTTCCTTTGTCTCTCCCCCTCGGAAGAGCCTTGTTATCTGGTCAGGCTGGGACTAGGTGTCTGGGCTAATACACATGTGGGTGAGTCAGTAGGAATCACACATCATAACAAAGGGGAACCCCGGGTTACAGAGCAGACAGCACCCCCACTATGTCACAGATACACAAGCTGCTTTCAGGCAGTTTGTGATACTCAGCATTGTCTCTGTACCATACCAAATGATAACAGAAGGCTGCTCCTTCTATGAACAAGATCCAGCTGGCTTAGGCTTGGTCTTGTGAGCTAAAAAAGATTGCACCCTTGACTACTTATATTCCCTCTCATGGTTTTGTTTTTGGTTTTTTGTTCTTTCAGTTATATTACTTACAAAAACAATAATGTGTTGATGGCTAGGTATCTACAGGGAGTAAAATTGTTGCTGTGCAACCCACATTAGGTAATAATGAATGAAGGTCTTCCATGCAGATTTCACACGAGTAGCAGGGAGGAACTAGTTACTATTTTGAAGGGGGAAGGCAATTTTGATGCAAGTTATTATGAAATGATAGATTGCATTGTTCTAAGGAAAGGAAGGAGTGAGAGCAGCAGAATAAGGACAATAGGCCTCGTAAACAGATTTCAGTAAACTAAGAAAACTGGTAGGTAAGGCCCCATGGGAAGAAGTTCTCAGGAAAGAAAAGGAGGTCAGGAGACTTGGCATTTTCTCAGAGACAGTATTAAAGACGCAAGAGCAAACTATCCCAAAGGAAGAAAAGACAGAAAAAATACACTTGAACCTCCAAACTCTGGGTGACCCTAATCTGGAAACACTTGTGGTATAGAGGAGGCAGTCACTCTGCACACTGCTGCTCCCTCTCCCCTCCCCCAGCCCGGGGAACAGCAATTCAGCAACACTTTCCCTGTGGCTTTTCCCCACTGCTTCCATAGTGCCTGGGAGTGACATGCGGTGTGGAGCTATGTGTCCCCCTCAGAGCGAGGCACTAGGTAAGCGCCAGACTCCCTCATGCTCAGACCCTGCAGTGCCTTCCCTGGCCTGGCAAATTCTTTAATCTGGCATACCCTATTTCCCAGGGTTGCCTGATTAAAGAGGTTCCATCAGGAACTCTCTAGTAATCTGAAAATCAAAAAGGAGGGAAGAGTAGAAAAATGGACGCATTGCTAAGGATGAGTACAAAAGTGTAGCACAAGCGTATAGGGACAAAACCAGAAAAGCTAACACACAAAATTAGTTATATCTAGCAAGGGATAAGAGGAGGCTCTATAAATATATTGGAAGCAAGAGAAAGACAAGCTCTTCTATTGAGTGGGGAAATAGAGCTAATAATGCATGTGGTGTTTAATGCTAATTTTGCATCAGTCTTCACTAAAAATGTAAATTGTGACTAGATCCTGAACATAATTGATGTTATCAACAAAGGGGAAAGAATAAGTTAAAGCCTAATTAAATAAGTTAGGCGTAGTCAAGTCAGCAGCACCAGATAACATTCTATGGTGCTTAAGAAACAAGCTGAAAAAAACTTGGAACTGTTAACAATGATATTTAGGAACTCATGAAGGGTAGGTTGCAGGGGACTGCAGAAGGGTAAACCTAGAGTCTTTCTTTAAAAAGGGGAAACAAAGAGAATCTGGAGAGTGTTGATCAGTCAGCCTAACTATACTACTCAGAAAGGTTCTGAAACAAATTATTAAGCAACCTATTTGTAAGGACCTCGAGGATAATAGAGTAATAAGTAATAGTCAACATGATTTGTCAAGAACAAATCATGCCAGAACTACTAATTTCATTCTTGTCAGGGTTATTGACCTAGTGGCTAATATATTTTTGATATAAGCAAACTAGGAAAATGTGGTAAATGAAATTACTGTAAGTTGTGTGCAAAACTGATTGAAAGAGTAGTTATCAATGGTTCAGTTCCAGACTGGGAGGACAAATCTAATGGAGTCCTGCAAGGATCTATGCTGATTCCAGTATTAGTCAATATTTTTATTAATGTCTTAGATGATGGAGTGGAGATTATGCTTATAAAATCTGAAAAGAATACAAAACTGGGAGGGATTGTTAGCATTGGGAGGACAGGGTTAGAATTCATAAGGGCCTTATGTGTGGAGAACTGGTCTGATATCAAGAAGATGCAGTTCAGTAAAGTGGAGAACTGGTCTGATATCAAGAAGATTCAGTTCAGTAAAGTGCAATTGTAGCAGTTAGGAAGAGAAAAGCAGATGCACAGCTATAGAATGGTGAATAACACATTGAATATGAATCAACAATGTGATGCAGTTGCAGAAAGAAAAAAGCTATTATCATTCCGGGCATGTCATATACAGAACATGGGTGGTAGTTTCCCACTCTACTCAGCACTAGTGAGGGCTCAGCTGGAATATTCTGTACAGATCTGGGTTCCACATTCTGAGGTAGATGTAGACAAATGGGAAAAAATCCAGAGAAGAGCAACAAAAATGACAGAAGGTTTAGAAAGGAATGAGAAATGGTTAGAAACTGGCAATACTTAATCTTGAAAAACAAAAGACTGAGAGGGAACCTGATGTGTCTTCAAATATGTTAAGGCTTGTTATAAGGAGGACAAGAATCAATTGTTTTCCATTTCTGCTGGAGGTAGGACAAGAAGTAATCAACTTATTCTGCAGCAGGGGAGGTTTAAGTTAGAACTTTTTAACCATAAGTATAATAAGCTTTGGAATAGGCTTTCAAGGGAGGTTGTGAAATCGCTGTCATAGGAGGTTTTTAACAAGAAGTTGGACAAAACCTGTCAGGGACAGTCAAGATATGTACGTGCATGTATGGCTGTCTATATCCCTATATTCATCCTGTTTAAAAGACTATGATAAATTTTGTTCAAAATATGCCTTATAAGGTGGCATTTGAAAACTCATAATTTGATTATTATTATCCTGGTGAAATATGTGTGGCAATGTTCTCTGTAAAGTTATGAAATTCTACTCTCTGTCATTGTTAAGACATGTTCCAAGTATAGAAAAGCAGGCACAAACCAGTTCCTCGGAGACAAAAGGCAAACTGATGCCTCAGTCAGGTGATAAAGTCAGATGAACTGTCACCTGGTTAAGCAGTCATTCCTTGGTAGCAAAAGAGTTTATTTTTGGTAAAGAAACAGTTGGTAGTTCCCATACCCACAGACTTGCTGTCTCCTGAATCTCAGCTGGGGATGATTTTTTAAAAAAAGAGAACTACAAGAAAGGGAATCAGACTCCCTTCCCCCAAAGATCTTTCCCTTAATTTCCATGACCGCATTGACCACGCTTGAAGGACAAAGGAAGCATCATTGGATGGGGGAGGGATCCTGGCAGAGAGGAATTCAGCCAATGAGACTGCTAGAACGTGTGGCAATTTAGACTTTTGCTTTGAATTCATTTAGCTTGCCAGGTCAGGAGTTAGTTGTGTTTTACCTTGTATTTCTTTGTAACCAATTCTGACTTTATGCCGCGAGCCTTAGTGGCTGGATCTAGACAAGCCTGGGGTCGCAGGTTCCCCACCCCTGCTGTAGAGCAACACCAGAAAGCAGTATAAAAGACACCTTATGCTGGGAAAACTGAGAAGACAGATCTGTGAAACAGTGCAGAATGTATCCTAGGTAAAGTCACAAAGTGGTTCTGCCTTAGCATGCGGTGTGGACTAAATGGCATCTCAAGGTTCTTTCCAAATCTACAGTTATAAAATTGTATGATTTATTGCTGAAAGCACAAATCATCTTTACTGCTCTTTGTTGGGTTTGCCAGTTGTTCAACTCTGAAGAAACAGAAGGCGTGCCTGGAAGAGAAAGAAACCTAGGACTGTAATGGAATATATTCTATTGTTTGTGAGCAGAAGTGTCACAGTCCTAGGTTTCTTTCTCTTGATGATTTTGTGACACTTCTGCTCACACATCCGTGCTTTAAAGTAGTTCTGGACTGAGGGCCATGTTTTCTGAATCACACCACTGATTTTATCTTCCAACATGCAACTTTTTTACCATATCTTTTCCCCATTTTCATAATTTTTCATTTCCTGTTGTGTGTGTACTGAGATTAACCCCATGGGATTGAGTTTTCTCTCCCATAACTGGTGAAAATCAGGAGTTATTCTAATTTAGCGGAAGCGTCCTGGTGAGTTTTTTCAGAGCAGAGGCAGCAGGCCTATTTCTCCCCTTATTTTATTCTGGTGTAACTCAAGTGGGGTGGCAGGTGTGAAAGTCAGATGAATCGGGCCCCTTTTGTGTAACACATGTAGCACCAGATTGGTGCTGTACAAATAAGAACAATATATGTTAGTTTGCTGCTGAGTTGCTTAACATTTTTCATCTTCAGTTTCTTGTGCCATTGGACAGGTGATTAAACAGTGATTTAATTTACAACTCCTATGTTCAGAGGTGAGAAAATTGGATCAGTCTTCAGCAGAAATGGGGAAACCACAAGGGAACCATTTGTGGGTCCCCAATCTTGGGTGCAGCCAGGGACCAGTTTGTCTCCCTGTATAGTTGAGAGCAGCTTCAGGACTGCTCCTAAACCATGGGATCATCTGCCACTTTAGGATTGCAGGGCAACAGGACCTTTGGTCTTGCCCTTCCCCATGCATATGCTGGCCTGGCCTAGTGCTGGAGGCTAGCCTAGCCACCTTTATGCCACTGAACAGTTTTCCCTGTGTTGGGGGATATCCTTAGAGCAGGGGTGGGCAATAATTTTCACGGGGGGGGGAGGGGGGCACTTAATGAATTTTGGCACATGGCCATGGGTCAGCTCCACCCCCAGAAGGGGTGTGGCCTGGGGCGGGGCTGGGGATTAGACTCCTCCCAGCGTTGTCTAGGACCGGAGGCTTTGAATTAAAATCACAGCAAAGGTCTTATGGCTCTAGGCCTCGCCGCTACTGTGTTGCCTGGTAGCTACCCGTAGTTGCTGTGCTATTTAAAGGGCTCATAGCTTTGGCTCCTGCCAGGGTAGCGCTACAACCAAGAGCCAGGAGCCATGTTAGTAGGATCCTGCTGCCTGAGTCACTGTTGAAATTGGGTGGGATGGGCAGCAGGATATAATTAGAAAGCAGCCAGATGCAATCTGCGGGCCAGATCAAAGTGTTAGGTGGGACGGATGCAGCCCGTGAGCCGCATATTGCCCAGTCCTGCCTTAGAGCCTGCTATATAGCCCCCTTTTGCTGGCTACAATAGAGTGCACGATTTAGCCCAATAGATGTAAGTGGCAAAAGAGTATAACTTGCACAGATCTGGCAATTAACGGGTATGCAAAATTCAGTGAGTTCATGAGAAGAAGCCATTCCTATCAGGTACTATGGGAAGCTGCACTCCTGTCCAGTGCTAAACTTCTCCCTAGAGAGTTGTGGCTAGTGAAGGTGTGAATTAAACTAGCTCTGTGCGTTTTATCTTGCATCTTCCTCTGAGCTGCTTATCCTGCTTCATCAGCACTCTCGGTCTCTTGGAGTATGAGTTACATACCTATTGGATCCCACATTAATGTTAGTAGCAGAGCACTGCTGAGCCTCTTATGGCCCGATTCTCTTCTCACTCACACTAATGTAAATCAGCAGCAGCTCCACTGAAGCCAGCAGGATTACACCCCTGATGAAAATGGCATGAGAGGAGAATCAAGCCCAATTCAATTTTCTGACCAATTTACACCCGTCATAACTTATCCCAGGCTTTTGTCACTGCTGAGGTTGGCCCAGAGATTTCCACTGAAGCTGCCTCCACTTATTGCAGGCTGCATTTGGTTGAATTTGGTCCGATCTTTTTATCTTGACCATCTAGATTTCATTTTAGCTTTAATAGTTATGTCTTTCTTCTGAGCTGGAAGAAAAGGATGCGAGGCTCCTTTTAAATGGTGAAACTTACAAAAATGCTTCCAGATCATCTGGACAGTGTGGGAAAGCTTTTGGCTTTACATCCATCATGTGAAAAAAGATACGTGCATAAGCAATGAGAAATGATAGATTTTATTGTGCTGTAATGTTTTGTGGCTTGCTACAGCAAAATACGTCTACTGCCATTATTTACAGCAGTAACGGTGAGAAATTACAAAGCCCACTCTTCATTAACCTCCAATAAGGCTGTTCCTGCAGCCAGTGATTGCCATTACATTGATGGAGTGCTAATATTGCTCAATAGCCCTGCTCTCCTTGTCTCTCCACTGAAGGCATCACAGTCCCTGCCTCCCCTCTCTCTACAGTGTCCGTCCAACAGAAGGTGCTGAAATGATTGATGAGTAAAGCAGCTCGTAAAGACAAGCACACTGCCCAAAGCAACAGCTGTCTAGCCCTATCCACTGGATAATTAGATAAATGAGCCTCAAACTAAATCTTACAGTCAAGGGTAGGAGGAAGCGATAATATCCCTAGTGTTGAAGCAGATCTCTGAAGACTTGTGTTCCCTTATTCCAGCCTCCATTTCTGCTTATTACTGTTTTATACAGTTTACCTACCCCGTGTTCCATTCTTCACTGCCAGAAATCTACGAGCCCCTTGCAGGCATTTGGGAGAGGGACATATCACTGGCTTAGGTTAGCTTTTTTTTTTCTTCCCATGTGGACCTGACTGTTGTAGTTTTCAGCACCCACAAAAGCTTTGTCTTTCCATGCAGATTGAGAACATAACAAAAGGGCCATTGTGGGTCACCACATGGATTTACCAAATGAATTTTCCAGAGGAAAAAACCTGCAGTTAAGCAATTCTCTCCTCTTGGTTCAAGATCAACAGGTTTTTAGGGGCACAGTGTGAAAGCTAGGAAGTGAGACAGCATGGTTCTGTCATCCTTAATTACAATAGTGACTGTTAACAAGTCTGCATTTACTTACAGCTACTGTACAGTGGTATAGAAATACCAAAATTATTTCCCTAGTCATAAAATAACTGTGCTATGACTGAACTATTGAATGGGAACTATGGGTAAATGGTGACTTTCTCATGCTGGTGACCCATATACATAAATACCTCTATAAAAGTGTTGTCACAGTTTAAAACAAGGCCTTGTAATGAAAGCCTAAGCAATAGAGGCTTGATTCTGCTTCCTCTTACCTTGTTACCTCAAGAGTAACATCACAGAAGCCAATAACACTGAGTGCAGAACTGATACAAGAGCAAAATAAAGGCCTATAGGCCACTTGAAATCAGTGATAGGACTCCCACTAAATTTGGTGGGCTTGGATCAAGCCCTGTATGCTTGATCAATCTGTGTGGTCTTCAAGTTTGCAAGTGCTTCTGAGGCTGCCCCTGGAGGAAAGACTCATGTTTTGGAAAAGAAAATTCATGATACAGAAAAAGTGGGCCACATTCTGAATTCATTCTGGATCCACACATTCTGGATCCATGTAAATCCAGAGTAAGAAGACTGAGTTAATCTGGATTGACATGGGTATGAGACCAACATTTGAGTTTGTTTTATCAGTAGTGTGTATTCCAAGAGCATGCTCTTGTGTCTTGCCTTTTTTTCTGTTGTATGGAAACAATCAGAGGTATTGACACTGCCAAGCACCTGAACAATTATTGGGACTCAAAGAAGAACTTCAGCAGCCAGTCTGAGTGATCCTGTAAATTACAAGTGGTGTATCTTAAACCCTTTAATTACAGGGGATTAATAGGGAAGTGTATCAGTGGACTAAGGGAATAATGATACACATGAAGTGAAGCATAAAAACCCAATTTCCTGCTTTTAAGGAGAAAAATCTCAATTTATGGTTTATTTAAATTGCAAGGCAGTGCAAAAAGGATTAAAGTTCTTAAACCCCACTGTTCAGCTGGCTTCAAATGAACTGCACTATATTCTCTCTTACCCAGAGCAGCAGCTGTGATCCGCAACCTGAAATTGAACTGAAAGTCTTTTAAGACCATTCGGTTCCTGGAGCTATCCCCATAGCTGAATGAATTACTGTTCTACCTTCTTTCATACCACCTCCCTGGTGTAGTATATTGCATGGTCCCTCACTGGCTTTAAACCCATCGCTCTTACCTGTTCATAAATTGCATGTGAAATTGTGAAATGGGAGTTCAATGGGCTATGTGACTCCATCAGTTCTGCCTGTAGGTCGATTTGATTTACTATAGTCATAACCAGAGTTTGGGAATTTTCTTGTGTAACTATTAAGTTATATAGATAATAAATAGAATATGTAATGATAATTTGCATTTCAATAGCACCTTCCATCTGAGAATCCTTAAAACTCTTGACCAATATGATTGAATGTAGTCATACAGCTTGCCTGTGAGAGAGGTAATAATTTTACCCATTTTACAGTTAGGAAATGAAGGCAAGATCAAGAGCCTCTTTCTTGTCTATGGTCATACTACATGTTTTTGGCAAATCTGGCAATAGAGCCCATATCTCGCTCATTTATGCCTTAACTACTGCCCATTTGTTCCAAATATGCCTATCCCTTCTGACCTGGATGTGATGTAATGGTTTACTGTGCTTAGCAAATGGTACCAGGATTACATTTGTGGTTCTAAGTATCAGTATTCCCATTTTGCAGGCCACCTCTACTGTATCTTACACCTTTTTTCTATTTATTCTTTTTCAGCTATATCCAAATGGCAGCTCTCTTAGACTGTGAATTATAGTTATTTTTCACATCTAGGGCTTGATTCTTCTTCCAATTTAGTTGATGTAAAGTGGGAGTAACTCAGTTGCAGTCAGGGGAGTTACAATGGGATGAAACTGGTGTAACTGAGAGGAGAGTCAGGCTCCTACAAAATGCTAAATCAGTTGTAATACTTTGTTACTACCTTCACTCACTTTTCACCTCAGTTATACACCCAGTGTGTAATTCACAGCACTGTTTTTGTTCACATTCATTTTATCCCCAAGATTTCAAAGACAGTTGCATCTCATGTTCCTGGTTTAGATCTGTCCCATAATGCATTCATGTTTAGTAAAAGCCTGCCTGTGTTTTATTAGTCTTATTTCAGAAAAGACAGTCCTTTAAAATAGACGAGTAAAACCTCAATCTCCAAAAGAGTCATTCCAACTTGGTATCTGAGATTGAAGTGTCTCCTTAAAATATCTGCTAAAAGCCACACTTTCTAAGTGACATTGTAGATTAATGATTAAAGGGACAGCTCCCATGTTTAATAATTAAAGGATATTTCATTTTGGAAACAGTATGGACATGTAATATTTATATTATGTGTAATATTTGGAAGAAAACTGTTTAAATGCATATGGAAAATAATGACCTGATGTTATTAAGACTTTTTCATAGTTTTAGACAATTTTTTAATACCTCTCTTTTGCAATTTCATCATACAAGAAAGGTTAGCTAAGACATTTTGGGTCTAATTGGCTCTTACTGCAATTTCATCCTTGGGGTATCTCCGGTAGACATTAGTGGAACTGCCTCTGATTTCTAGTCATTTGAGTGAGATCAGAATCAGCCAGTCCTTGCATCTAGTTTATAATGGGCATCTACTAAGTTGACAATGGCATAAGACAGTCCAGTAATTTGCCTAACGTCATTATGCTGTCAGGAGTGTCTCTTTTAACTGACCTTACAGTTCAGAATGCACTGGTCAACATAATAATTCTTCATTCTGACCAATACGAAATTCTCAATTTCTTCTTCAAAACAAATAAATGAAAGACCAACTCTCTGGAAATACCAATGTACATTCTAACCTAGTGTTGTCATCTCATCTCACTGATACACAGAGAAAGCTCACATATACCAAAAAAACAGGAATTAGTAGGCAAACAATGTATGTTAGAAACTTTTTCTCTGGGGACATCCCTGATGAACTAGCGATAGCAGTTTGTTCAGCATATTTGCACCTTAGGCCATGTCTACACTAGGAAACTATTTCAAAATTACTAAATTCAACTTAACGCATGAATTAACAAATTTGAACTAGTGTCCATGCACATTCGAAATAGTGTCGAACTAGAGGGAAGCTCCATTAATGTGGACGCTCTACCTCAAACTTAGAGCCCCAGGAAGCACTGGGGAGTAATAGTTCGAATTACTGTGGAGAGTAGTTATTTTGAAATAACAGCACCAGATCGTCCACACTAACACTATTTCAAAATAACTATTTCAGAATTAGCATTACTCCTGATGAAAAGCAGGAGTACAGATTTTGAATTAAGAGACACATTATTTCAAAATAATGGGCTTGGTAGTGTGGAGACATGCTTATAAATTCAGCCTTGGGGGGGTTATTTCAAAATAAAGTTCGTAGTGTATATGAGGGCTTATGGTAGTAAATTTTATAATTTCCTCTATGCTGGCTTTCTACTCCAGTATGAGAGAAACCTGGTTCTGAAACCTCTGTCATCCTACATGTGGACGCATCTATTGGAGAACAGAACAGTCAATTATGTTGATTAAGCAACGAGAAGGTTTAAACCAGTAACTCCGCTGCAGCTAAGGAAGTTACACTGATGTAAAATTCAGATTAGAATTAAGCATGTTAAATTGCAGTTATCTGACTAATCATGTAGTTGATAGAGTTTGTATCAACTACACAATTAGTTGATAAGAATTGCTCTGCAAAGCCACAGCACAGGTAGCTCCAGGAGCAGGGTCAAGCCAGGACTGAACAGTCCCGGCTTGTGCTGGGTTTGGGAGCTACCCG
>CM057847.1:61166925-61228796 GCA_030068395.1 Apalone spinifera | reverse complement strand
TATCATGTCCCCCCTCAGTCTTCTCCTTTCCAAACTAAGCAAGCCCAATTCCTTCAGCCTTGCTTCATAGGTCATGTTTTCTAGACCTTTAATCATTCTTGTTGCTCTTCTCTGCACTTTCTCCAGTTTCTTCACATCTTTCTTGAAATGTGGTGCCCAGAACTGGACACAATACTCCAACTGAGGCCTATTCAGTGCAGAGTAGAGCAGAAGAATCATTTCTTGTGTCTTGCTCACAACACTACTGCTAATGCATCCCAGAGTCATGTTTGCTTTTTTGGCAACAGCGTCACACTGTTGACTCCTATTTAGCTTGTGGTCCATTATAACCCCTAGACCCCTTTCTGCAGTACTCCTTCCAAGACAGTCACTTCCCATTCTGAAGAGAGGACACTGATAGAGATCTGGATCACTCTGTAGGCTGGGCACAAGCAAACAATATGTGTTTTACTATGGCCAAATGTAAAATTGAACATCGGGGAATGTGGGGGACCCTGTCCTGGGAAGCAGTGACTCTTAAAGAGATTTTTGGATCATGGTACATAATCAGTCATGACACTGTGGGCAAAAGAGCTAATGTGATCCTTGTATGTATATACAGGAGAATCACAAGTAGGAGCAGAGAAGCTAATTTATCTCTGTATTTGGCACTGGAGTGACAGCTGCTAGAATCCTGTGTCCAGCACTGGTGCCCACTATTCAAGAAGTTGTTGATTAATTGGAGACAAAAACCATGAAAATGATTCAAGGATGGGAAAACATGACTTATATTCGCTCTCAGAAGAGCTCAATCTATTTAGTTTAACAAAGAGAAAGTTGAGGAGTAACTTGATTACAAAAGTTTCTACATGGGAAACAGATTTTTAATAAGATATAATGCAATCCAATGGCTGGAAATTCGACTTGGAAATAAGGCATACATTTTTAACAGGGAGGGTAATTTACCACTGAAACAATTTAACAAGGGCCGTTGTGGATTCTCCATCTCTGACAGTGGATGTTTTTCTAAAAGCTTATGTGCTAAGGATTATTTGGGGAAGTTCTATAGCCTGTATTACACATGAGGTCAGACTAGATCAGTGGTTCTCAAACTGTAGGTCAGGACCTCAAAGTGGGCCACAACCCTGTATTAATGCACTTGCCAGGGCTGGCTTAGACTTGCTGGGGCCAAAGCAGCCACCACCCAGAGCCAAAGCAGAACCCAAAGGTTTCAGTCCTGGGCATCAGGTCTCAGATTACAGGTGTCACAAGGTAATGAAACCCTTGGCCTTGGGTTTTGGTTCTCTCATTCGCAGGATGGGACTTGGGTGGGCTAATGCTTCAGTCCCCCCTCCTGGGGTCATGAGGAAATGTTTTGTTGTCAGAAGGGGGTCATGGTACAGTGAAGTTTGGGGCCCCCTGATTAGGTGGTCACAGTAGTCCCTTCTGGCCTTGGAATCTATGGAGCTATGAATGTCATATTTTAGAATCACATGACACTTCTCCAAGCTATTGTTAGATGACATGAAGCGCGCACACATTCCTCACATTATCAGGGGTTAATAATACCTGACAGCAAGCTGGCTCTCATTTTGGAGAGAGAAGAGCAGTATACACTTCCAACACTGGAGACTGTGACTGAGGTCCAACAAACGCGATTGCATGGACATGACACATGGTGCTTCATCTAATAGATTGCCTCTGACCAGCGTGTGGGGGAAGACACAACAGTGCTTCCTCTTCTCTGCCTCTCACAAGGGCAGAGCATAGTCGACAGGCATTTGGTTTCCCAGATTTCAGGGACTGCTCCCTCCTCAGTCTCTGGAACATAAACAATAACCCTACCCCCCCCCCCAACCTCTGCCCCAGTCAGGACAGCTGGCCAGGTGCAAAGAAGGGGGCATTCTGGTGATCTCTGGGATATACTGTGCCACTCTGAAGGCCAGTACAGCTCAGAATTCTCCCTGGTGTGCTAAGAGCTGGAACCAGTTGTTCCCTGCTGTTGCAAGGCTTTTTAAGCACTATTGCAACTAGAAGTCCAAGTCAGGGCAACCCTGGCAGCCCCTGAATAAGGGGGGGCTCAACCCTCCTTTGCTTGGTCCCTTCACGGGTACAGGGATGAATCTACTCGATGGTTCTAACTTCTCCTCAACGTGATTCTATCGCTGACACTAGCAAGCCCGTCGGTTGTCAGAGCAATGGAGCTGCAAAAACAGCACTTCAGTGTGACATCTGAGTTTTCTTTTAAAAAAACCAAACTGCATCCACAGAGGAATCTTATGCCCATTAGCGGTCCCTGCTTCCATCTATGTTAGTGAAAAGCATGATGTTTTTCATTGTTTTTTTAAACATGGGCCACAGCCAATGCAATGCCTCCTCATGTATATTTTTGGGCCTATGTACAGAGAGAGAGAGAAAAGCAATAATGAGGATTTGGGCATGTACAATGTGTTTAAAAAAAAGGCACCATGAATTTATATTTCTGCTCTAGTGGTTCATTTCTCTGTTAAGTCTCAACAAAAGGGGATAACACAGTAATCCACTTTAGCAGAGCAAATAGTGGTAATGCCTGTTAACTGACATCTCTGAAATGTATGGCTATAAATTGCAAACATTGGTGGTTAAAAACCAACTGCAAGTCCAAGGTAATGTGATATATGACATGAACATTAGGAAAGTAATGCAACATGGACACTTACATGTATCTTTCCATCCCCCTAGGACTATGTCTAGTTCTTAGATTTTCTTATAACTGCAGCCAAAGATACAGCAATTAGGTACAGCAATATATTCTCAGGCAAAAGCCTGGACATGACAATCTGTCTTCTGAAGCGCCTGGTACTGGCCATGCTCAGTGACAAGATAGTTGATCCACAGGTCTCATCCAGTCTCTCAGTCTCACGTGCCTTGTCAGTCCAATTTAGCTGTGCTTAGACTTCCGGGCACCAAGAATGTTACATGCTCGTGCTGAAAGCCGACAGGGCTGCTTTATCTGCTGTCCCCTGGGTTGCCTTGCAGCTTCAAAACCAGAGTGAGCTCCGTGCCCCCACTGCGGAGAAGGCTGCCTTCTTCCTCGATGCAGCTATTGCCTCCCGCCGAAGCAGCCAGCGAGACTGTGATGAGGAGGATCACAGGAACTCTCACATGCTCTTCACTCTGCACATCTACCAATACCGAATGGAGAAAAGTGGCAAAGGCGGAAGTAAGTCATTCTGTTTTCTTCCGGTTCCTCTCCACATGCAGTTATATAAACTACTGTCTGCTTAAAAACAATATGGGTCCAGTTGTCTATGGGTGTACATTAGCTGATTAGCATAGCACCTTTGAAAACGGGACTGTGCCAATTCCTGCCAGTGGAGCATTTGGCCTTATACACACAGTCCAAGTCATTGTTACAAGATGTTATTTCTATCTGTTGGCTCTTCAGTTGCGTTTCTGGTGTGAATTAGTGAACAGATCTTCACATCTAAATGAAAAACACCATTAGACCTGGTCTTAATTATCACCCTTACTGGGAGCCTCAGCACAGGGCTTAAAGATCAAAAGGCCATGGAGACTGAAGGTTCTTCTCACCAGTGGGGGGTAGCCTTTTTGGTTCATGACTGGAGGAGGGGTGTGTGTGTGTGAGAGAGAGAGAGAGAGAGAGAGAGAGAGAGAGTGTGTGTGTGTGTGTGTGTGTAAATAAGCTGGAATTGTCAATGTCTGTTCTGTAGCACATAAATAACATAATTCAGAATGTAGAGCTGATGACTTGCACTCGCTCTCTCTCTCTAACTGGGTTGTATTTCTGGCTTTGCCATAGACGGCTTTGACCTTGGGAAACTTAGCTTAGATCCAGAACCTCAAATATATTTAGGCACCTGGAGTCCTAATTACACAGGGAGTGAGGCATCTTTGGAAATCTGAGCCTAACTTTCTTTTTGCTTCAGTTTTCTGTTGTAAAATGAGGACAATAATACTTCTCTCTCCATTGTGTCATTGTATACTGATAAATTCTGTCACACAAGGACTATTTCTTCTTGCATGTTTCTATAGTGCCTAGCGCAATAAAGTAAAAAATTTTAGGCACCACTGTAAAACAAGTAATGTTTAGATTGTGAATTCTTTGATTCAGGGACTGCCTCTTGTTATATGTTTGTGCAGTACCTGGCATCAGGAGAACATGCTCTTGTTTGGTAGCAAAGCTCTAATACAAATGGTAAATAAAATAATAATTCTCACTCAGGAAATATTCCCATTGATTTTGATGGACTAAGGACGTCTGTCTCTGAGCCAGTTTTATTTTTCAGTAAATAAACTGCAGATTTCATTGTATATATATTTAGCACTTCAGAGAGGTTCTGAGAGATTTTACAAAGATACTCCTGTCTATTGAAAGCAGAGGGAAAGCCAGCTACCAAAAAGACAAAAATACTTAGAAACTATTGCAGGAGAGAGTCTGCTGCACACATTGTAACAGTCCTCTGAGCATGAAGAGGCTGTGAATGCCGTGACACACATGGGTGTGGCAACATGCCAGCCGTATGCTTGCTCAGCACTGAACCCGTTCCCAGCACTAGGACTGTTGGGTTCTCATAAACGCTCCCCATACAATGAATACAGGGTTGCTTTACTCAGGGTGCCAGAAACAAACACTGCAGTTTACCTGTGCAAAAAATGTAAACACAGCCCCCTTAATCCCCAGTCTAGCCCCTTGAGGCTGAACAGTGCAGGGAACAAAGGTGGGGTGTAGTGCCAGGACTACTCATGCTACAATCAACAGCGTGCTGGCCAGAGTCCAGTCCTTTTTGTCTGATCCCTGTTGTCTTGTTCTAACTCACTCACTCAACCCTCCCACACTTTTGCAACCTGTTGCTTGGCATCCAGCGCTAAGACTGTCCTGCTTGCCAACAGCAGGCTGCTCCCACTCTGGCTTTGTGCCTTTCAGTCCTTGCTCCCAAGCTACCCATACATCTCTGTGCAGCCAGCTCCTGGCCACTGCCTCAGCATATTGCTGTTGCTCCTACCCAATCTCTAGCTCCCTCCTGAGCCCAGGTCCTCTCTGACCTCTGCCAGTATTCCATCAAGCACAGGGAAGGGATTCTGAAGCCCTCTGCTTGCTGGATGTTGCACTGGATTCTAGCACAGTATCCAGTAAGGAGCCAGTGGGTTCATTACGATGTGTTTAGTGAGTGGGACATTTTTGCCAGTGTTGCACACAATTCCAAGATATCAAAGAACATTCCCATCCCGAATCAAGGTGAAAAGTCAATCTCAAGTTATCAACAACCAAAAATTGGAGAAAAAAAATTCAGTTCAGGTCCATTTTATTTGGATAATGTTGAAACTTTTTGTTTCAATTTTGACCTTTTTATGTGATTTTTTTTTACCGTAATGTAGATTTTGAAATGAGAAGTCATTTCAAGCTAGAAAAATAATTCTATCATTTCAAAATTTTGAAACAAAATGGACAAAGTTTTAAAAGATAGCACGAATAAATTATCAGAAATGACCCTTTTGTGTAAGCATTTTTGATTTTGTTAAATTGGCATTTTCTGGTCACAAAATTTCATCAGAAAGTTTCTAATAATTTCTAATGTATAGTTCTTATGGACCTCAGTAGCACTGCAGAGACCATGAATATTTCAGCTTGTGTATTTCTACAAACTGTTTGTGATAGGAAGCAGACTGGAATCTAAAATGTCCAAAGAGTGGGCAACATTGCCATGTTTATGCCTGAAGTTTGAATTAAGTGTATTCAAATATACTGTTCTGAAAATGTAAGAGCTGAAAGAGTCAGAGGGTTGCTTAAAATGGAAGTGGAGATTGCATGCGTTTAAGTAATAAACCCTATGGAATTTGCAGCCAAAACTCAACTAACTAAAGGTTTATTAACCACCCTGCTGTGGAAAGGAAGACTGTGAACACTCAAACAGGTTGTTAGGAAGAAAGAGGACTGGTTTTGAGGGCATTACCATTAGAATAAATTAATACTCCATGCTTTTTACACGCACACTAAGCCTATTTTCAAATGCAATTTTTAAAAGACCTGTGGAGTAAAGGCTATTTGTTTCCCGATGGCTATAATGACTAGTTCTAAAACATTACAGGATCCCATAGATTTATAATGTAAGATGCATCATTCCCTAGCTATGGTTATGTTTCCCTATCAAGCCATACTACCCTGACTGAATGTTTCTGTATTGTGGTGATCTAACAAGCTAAGGAAGTCAGATGATGGAGGAATGTGTATATGTGGGGTTGGAGGGTGGGAGGATTATGCTGAGGAAAGGGTTCCTAGTGCTGATCAGAGCTAGTTTGCTGTAGTGAAACAGTTTTTAGAAAACAGTGGCAAGATAGTAGTGTTGGTTCAACCAGCAGGGTAAAAATAAGCTTCTGGTGAGTCAGAGATCAAAAAATGTAAGCCTTGCTGTATTCAGAAGAGTGATTATAAAAATGACACTTTGGTACTGTATTAATCTACAATTATTGTCAAAAGCAGACACAGTGTCATTGAAATCAGTGTTGCAGATTTTTTTTTTAAATTGTTAGTACTAGATTCAAACTGCCCATAACCACTGAAACTTCATGATATTCATCTTACCTCATCTTCTGCAAAAACTGCACTTAACTTTTGATTCCAGAATTTTTGGAAGTAAAAAACATGCCAAATGGAGAACTTCCTTTTCCAATCCCAGACTGAGTGTATGGTGTAGTCAGTCCAAAAACAAGTCTTGCTTTGACTTGCTGGTTCTCTTAAGTGTCTGCACAGTGTGTTCTACTTGACCACTTGCTGCTGGATGAGAAGTCTCTGATCTTGACATAAATTTCTCTTGAGGAAAATCTGAAATTCCTCAGTAGCAATCTTAGTCTGTTTATCTGAAACTCTCTGCTGCATATGGTTAGCCAGAAGATACATAGTCCTAAGCCCTAATAGTCTTAGCACCAGAAGTGTTAGTCTTATTTGCCCATCTTGGCCACTCGGAATATTTAGCAGCACCAACCAAACACATTTCCTTAATTCTTCACAGCAACATCAGTGCGTAATCTTCACCAAGGCTCAGTAGCTGATTTCCACAGTTGACGTGGAACAGTATGTTGTATCTGGCTGCTACAGTGTCCAATTTGATTGGTTTCAGTGCCTTAGTCCAAAATTAGTGTCTAATCATCAACTTTTCATTTCACTTTTCTGAGGTGGTGATCAGTGAAATTCAACCAGAATCTGGAGATGTGAACTTTTTGATATTGTTATTCTTCTATTCAATGGTAATCTCTTTCTGCTGACAAATAAACCTTTTATTTAAAAAAAAACAACAAGACTATGGATACAATCTCTCATACACTATGGAAAAAAATGCATTGCATTACGTTAGTCAAAATTATCTTTCTTATGGACTGTGCAGTCCTGGCTCCTCATTTGCTTAGCAAACTGTTTATATAAATAATTCCAGCTAATGTTCCCCATTGGCTTTTGTAGGAATTTCTCATCTGTTCTTCCTCTCCATAACTCCTCTGTAGGCTGGGAAATGGTGTCTAGAGGCTCTGAAGCCATTGTTCCTCCACAGGGTATGACCCAAAGGGAACGTCTACACAGCAGGGGAAAAGTTGAATTAAGATACTCAACTTCAGCTATGTCAGTTGCGTATCTGAAGTCGAAATAGCTTAATTCAACTTTTGGCACTGTCTACACAGTCAAAGGAAGAGCACTCTTCCTTCTACTTCCCTTACTCCTTGTAAAATGAGGGTTACAGCATTCGGAGTAGGAAGTCCTCCATCTCCAGATTGTTTTTGAACTAATGGCTTGCAATGTAGCTGCACGCTATGTTAATTCAAAATAACGTCAGTTATTCAGAAATAACGCTACTGTGTAGACATGCCCAAAGAGTTCAATGTTCTCAGAGCTAGCAAATTCCAAAGAGGGCTACATGGAGATTTTTTAAGAGTCCACTCTCCATTCACATAGCTGATATGCTCTTTTGTGTTTTAGGTGAAAATTATTTCCTTTTGTTGAATTCCTTTCTCCACGATGGTACCTGCAAGTTGAGGCTGCATGTCTTTGTACCGCAGCTCCTAAACTTCAGCTTATTGAAGAAACACAGCTATGGTTGATATGATGTTTTCCAAACAATGGATAATAATACATGGGTCCCTCCATCTTTCTGATGTCCTCCGAGGGAAGTGACCCCTGCACAGTGTGGGCTGAATTTTCCTTTGTGGCCATTTTTTACTTTCATTTTTAACCACAGACTTCTTCCAAATGTTGCTTCACTAGTTTCCTTGTCCTTTCTAAAAGGATCCCATCATAAAGGTATTATGCTCTCAGCAGTGGCTTTTTTCTCCCTTTCTTCCACAAATCCAATGAACTAGCTATTCCTTTTTAATCAACCCCCATGCCTTTTTTCATTTATCAAAATAACAAGTCAGCGCAACAATGATTAGATCTCAATTGACAAACTACAGCTAACAATTCAGCCTTTGGTTCAGTCTGTTTGACTCAAAAAGTAATATGGGGGGGTGTCTCATTTTTTGGTGTTTTTACCTTTTATTGTTTTTTATTTGAAAGAAAAGGTCAAAGAATTTTTGTTTTGAAGATGTCAAAATGAAATGTTTTGATTTTTAAAAGTTGTTTTAATTTTTCAGCTTCAATTATTTATTGAATTTAACCTGAATTTATGAATAATTTCAGTAGATTTGAAATAACATGTCATTGAATAAAATATTTATATGAAAAATGTTGCCCAGCTCCTTTTCTCTAGTAACCACCCACAGTCACCACAGTTCTTGAAGCTGGAAGCACCACACTTTCTCTATATACTGTATTCATTAATGAAACCTGCTGCAACTCCATTTATCAGCTGGTATCTGAAATGGCAGGGTTACTATTTCAGTGTTTGCTGTAGGTTTTACAATATAACAGTTCACTGACATAAAACAGGGATGATATTTATAAAGATAATCTAGAGAAGACTGTAAAATAGCTCTTTAAATGATACTTTAAATTGTGATTGCTTTAAAATTCTGTTCTATCCTGAAAAATGATTCTGTGAAACTGGCAATAGTTCCCTGCTCATGTCATGATTACTCCATATCAGTTCTGTTCATTTTAGTAATGAAAAGGCTTAGTTTTACAACTACCAGTCCTTCATACATAACCTGGGATTGTCTAGTTTATTTCCTTCCTCCTTGTGCATCATCATTGATATAAAGGTACTGCAAGAGGACTTACCTTAGCTCTGGTTTATACTAGACCCAGAAGATCAGATTAAGGTACACAATTGCATCTACATAAATAATGTAGTGGGAGTTGACATAACCTTATGTCAAATTTGGCACCGTCTCCACAGTGGGAGGTTGACAGGAGCAAACGCTTTCGTTGGCTTCCCTTACTCTTTGTAAATCGAGGGGTACCGGTGCTGACTGGAGGCACCCTCCGCATTTGATTTAGCAGGTCCTTATTAGACCTGCTAAATTGAATACCCAAAGATTGATCTCTAGTGCAGTAAGTATAAACGTGGCCTCAGTTACACTTATATTCTGTTCTGGAGATTAATGTGCTTATGGAGGGGCAGATGAGAATTTAATTTGAAGACAGTGGAATTGCTGAAGTGAAAATATGGATATAGTTTGACCGCAGAACCTTTACCACTGATGGTGATGCCTATGTGGTAAAGATCTTAATTCAAGTAGAGTTTTCAGGGCAAGTGTGCCAAATGTGCATCTTCCAACTTGTAAACTGAACATATAGCAAATACTGTACAATGCTGCTTTTAAAGATTTACTGTTCAGGGTAGACTTACACTGTAAAGAAGAACTGTTAATATTAATAGAGACAAAATGTAACCGCTCTTCCTTCCAAAGCACTCCCAAAGCCCATGAAATTTGTTTCTTAGTATGTGGTTTGTTTTCTTTAAATAAGTGTTGCATTGATTTTATTTCCCTTAAAGCCCATAAACAGTGCCATCAAGCATAAATGTGTGCTCATAATGGATGGAAAATATAAAGGAAAAAATAAAGTTATGTCTTTGGATGAATTTGATGATAGTAGTAATTTTACAATTCTGAAAATTTAGTTGTGAAAAATATTTTGAATAATGGCCTTCTGATATCTAAGGAGTACACAGCAGAGTCAGGTGGAATAATGGCTTGTAACTCAGGTATGTCTTGAAGTCATCTCTGAGTATTCTTCATAAATTCACCTTCAGAATCATTAGAAATCTGAACAATTTTCAAGAAAAGCTGAATCTTCTACAAACTTCTGTGGATTTCTGTTGATTCTGGACTCCAGAGGGGATGATGAAGTAAGGGAGGGATTGAAAACACATCAGAACTTTTCCCACCAATGAGCCCTTCAAGCTGTAGTTCTGTGGCCAGATTTCCCTTTCTGACAAAGGAGCTCAAAGAGCCAAGAACATGGATGGATGGACTTGGAATCAAACTTTTTTTTTTTTAAAGGGGGAACCACAGTGACTCCTGCAGAAGTTGCAGGAGTAATGCTAATGCTGGCAGTTTTTAAACAGGTCAGCAATATACAGCTGTGAGTTAGGACTCCTACTGTTTGTAACTGCTCGCATTACTGAGATGGGGCTTCTGAACTGTTTCCCCTTAATAGGTCATGATGAGCCTGTTTGCTTTCGGAGGAAGCTCTTTCCAGGAGCTACACTTAGAGCAACTTATCAGAGGTGCAATGCTAATCGCTCTTCTTCTTTCTGATCTTCATTCTTGGCAGTGTCTGGAGGTCGCAGCCGCTTACATCTCATTGACCTGGGAAGCTGTGTGAAAGCGCTCAGCAAAAATCGAGAGGGAGGCGCCGGACTCTGTCTGTCACTGTCAGCACTTGGCAATGTCATCCTTGCCCTCGTCAATGGCAGCAAACACATCCCATACAAGTAAGTGATATTCTATATTAAGACAAAATAGGTGGTTGTCAGGGGAGCTGACAGCCTCCACAAGCCCCATGGCATGGTGAGGGAGGCCCAGCTCCGTGTGGACACAGGGGACTGAAAATTAGAACAGTAGTCCTGGTCTCCCTGGGTATTCAAAGATTTGCAGACATCTCAAAGAATCTGAAAGGGGCGTGGCTTTGGGTGGGAGAGAGGGGCCATAGCAGCCACTTTCCGTGCTACCTGGAGCACAACGCCTCCCCCCCCCGCAGCCTTCAGAGCTGCATGAGCGCTCCAGAGGTGATTTAAAGGGCCCAGGGCTCCAGATGTCTCTGCTGCCTCAGTAGCAGCAGTGGCAACCTGGAATCCTGGGCCCCTTTGAATTGCCAGGCTCTGGAGCAACTGCTGCCTTTGTCCCCCCTTGGCAGGCATGGTTATGGTGAGTGCCTTTCTGTCGTGTTAGCTGTTTGTGTTCGTTGTGGCGGGGTGGGGCTGAATAGTACTGCTCAAGAAGGATGAAGGAATGAATGATAGAAAACTATAGGCCAGATCCAGCGCTCTTGGAAGTAAATAGCAATGGAACTCAGTGGTTGTGTCATATCTGCCAGCTAGACTGAGCAGAGAGATGTCAGTGCCTCCAAGGATCAGGACAGAGTTTCTCCATGTCCTTCAGACATAATGCTTGCACATGGTGCTTGCACATATAAGAAATTCTAACTTTGCCAACACTGTATTTTTCCCGAAGTGGATCCCTCTGAGTGAATCCTCCTTCCCTCTAAAGAAAGGAGGTGATGGTTTCAAAGATAACAACCAGTAAGGACAGAGCCGTGTGGACACAGAGGACTGAAAATTAGAACAGTAGTCCTGGTTTCCCTGGGTATTCAAAGATTTGCAGACATCTCAAAGAACCTGTGATGTCAGAATGCCAGACTCCAGGATACTGCAAGTGAAAACTCAGATGTTTTTCTATTTCCAAAGTGTTTTTTAGCCTCCCGTAGATTGTCTACACATAGCAGGGCTTGACTCGAACTATGCTATGCAAATTGAGCTACATCAATTCTATAGCTTATTTTGAAATTGGGAGCATCTACACAACACTTATTTTGAAATAGAGCACTCTTCCTCTGACTTCCCTTACTCCTCATATAATGAGGGTTACAGGAGTCAGAGTAAGAAGTCCTCCAGCTTGACAGTATTTTGATATTATTTTGAAATAATGTCGCTGTGTAGATGTACCCTTAGTGGGTAAAGCATGCGTAATAATGAAAATTCAGCATTGTTGCAAGGTTTAGTTACTGAATTTCAAAAGCTTCTTGACTTTTTTCTAGTCTTGTGTGAATCTGTGTGTCACCTTATCAGCTTGCAAAAAAAAATTGTTCCATTTGTCATGTCAGACAACTAGTCTGTGCTGCTGCAGCTAGCTTCTGGGAAATCCGAGGAAATGTGCACATAGAGGATATGCTTTGTCCTCATTTCTCTTCATCATTGTCTCAGGCCATTTGTAACGTGTGTGAGTCTGAGAACAAGTTTGGATTCATTAGTTTGCAGTCACGCAGGCTCCCAATCCATATTCTAATAATTCTGACTGTGAATCATATGGCTTTCCTAGTCGAGAGTATAAAGTATAGGTAGCAGCAACTGGAGCTTGCAGGTTGTAGTGTCACGAGCAAAGACTAATCATCTAGTCGTCATCCGATACTGTGGAGTGCAGATGAATGTTGCCATACAATGAAGGAAACATTGAAGGGACTCAGGAGAAAGATGCATCTTGAAAGTTGTGTGAGCTAATCATAAAAAATAATTTATTTAATTAATTTCACCTTTTTTATAGTCCCGAGTCCACAAACAGATCATCTTCTTTTGCAAATTTATTCTTGATTTGAAATTATTCTCAAGTTTTATTTATTTTTTGTCTTGATATTGGAAATTCAAAATTCAAGCTTAATTATGACTGGTCACATACATGAGCTGGCTTTCTTTCTCGTCCCAGCTTGGATGATCATGACTGTAGTAATGAGGTTCCTAGTTGTGAAATTGGTTTGGAAAGCTAATATAAACATTTGTTTTCCATGATTATTTGGCTGTGTGAACTTAAAATCTGCTTTTCACAGATATTCATACCAGAATTCAAACTCAAAAGGACCAAATGATCTCATAAAAAATATCAATGAATATTCATGGAACATCTTGTGGAGCATTTGCCTAGCTTTGGTGTGAAAATGGGTTGTATGGCACACTTGACAATGCAGCTTAAAATATGTTTATGAAAAATCTGTCACCTTTCTTTTTGACATTTGTGGGTTGAAAGAAAGGCAGTCTGAATGACTGGGAGAGGATGTTTGTGAGTGATGGCCCTGAGGCTAGGACTATACATACGTAAAATAGTTACCAAATACAACAGCTGTCTTTCTTGGCAATGAGTGCCTAGGAGAAAGGCAATAGCAAAAGTGCCTTCTACTTGCTGCTTTGGCAATCTCTCATTGCAGTGATCCCCCAGCTGTTATACTGTACTTCTTTAGGGTTCACATAGACTCAGAGGTGCCAGCACACTTGTTCATATTTGTGTTTATCTAGTGAAAAGCAGCTAAAGCTCCTTCTTGTTCAGCATCTCCTCCAGAATCTGTTGATTAAAAGAAGAGCGTAAATGGCTTGCCAGCTGTCAATGAGACACAGCCCTTCTAAAATACTTTCCAAGGAGCCTTTTCAATTTCATAGTAGAATATGTGCTTATGTATTTTGAGCCAAATTGCTTGTAACTCTGCCAGGGAAGATGTGAGTGTGAAAGCCCCTCACCCCAGGCATACCCCATTCAATAGCCAGGAAATTGGTGTCCCCATGCTTGGGAGAGTGCAGACACTGCTTATTCCATGCACCAGCAACAGCGCAATTGCTTCAGTGTCAAAGTCAGATGAGGAGGCATGCCCATTACGCATCATAGGGAATGGATCTCACAGTTCTAAAGGAGTGTTATAACCTCTACACTGGCCTGGGCTACCCTGGGAATTTAAGTCAAACTTGGCCGCATTAGGTTGAATTTCTAAACAAGCTCATTCCGTCAATATTATGGTCCATTAAAGCCGAATTCACTACTCTTGCTATTCACAAGAAGTAACTCCAAATTCAAACGTGCATGGTTGACTTTATGGTAGTACAGATGCAGCACTGTGAAAGTCGAAGTTCTTGGCCTGTGGGAGGTGTCCCACAGTGCCGCTTGGTGACCACTCTGGCCAGGACTTTCAACTCTAGTGCTCACCAGGTGCACAGGAAAAGCCCCAGGGAAATTTGAATTTCATTTCCTGTGTGACCAGCATGGTGAGCAGACCTCAGCAGGTAGCACATCTCAGCAGCACACCTGACCTTGAGTTCCTGGGGTTGTACATGAGCACCAGGATGGAGCATGCAGGAGATCTTGGACCTCACTGCAGTGTGGGGAGAGGAATATGTTTTTGTAAAACCACAAACCATCAGAAGGAACACAGATAGCTATACCAAAACTGCAGTGGGCATGGAGGAGAGAGGATACAGCAGGGACGCCCAACAGTGCCTCGTAAAAAGAAAGGAGCTGATGCAGTCGTACCAGAAGACAAAGAAGGCAAATGAACAGTCTGGATCATCGCTACGAACATGCTGCTTCTATGAGCAGCTGCATGTGATCCTAGAGGAGGGCACGACCGTAGCAGAAGGGTATTGATTGCCTTGGCTACTTGGATCACAACAGCCCCACCTGTAGATTTCCCCACTCCATATTGATTCCCAACTAACCGGTAGCTGTCTGGCATTGCAAGCAATTGCCACTTGCTTCTCCACTGTCAGAGCAGGTCTCATTCTGGTATTCTTGTACTTCAGGGGGGAGGAAAGCAATTCACAAACTTCCATGAAAGTGGCCTTCCACATGTGAAAGTTTTGCAGCCACTGGTGATCATCCCATAGCTGCATAACTATGTGGTCTCACCAGTCTGTGCTTGTCTGATGGTACCAGAACTGGAGTTTCACTATGTGCAGAGGATTGAATGCCAGCGGCATTTACCAGTCGCTCAACTCAAGTGCTTCGCAGAAGAGCATGTTAGTGACCTCCCGAGATTCTTCCTCATTCTGGTGAACCCTAGATATGCTCTGGCTATACTCAAGCATAAAGCTCACCATGGTTAATATGATTGCCATAATGCTTTGATGCTGAATGGGATCTATGATGGGTTCCATTCTTACACTGCTAAGGCATCTGTGTGGATAACCAGGGGAAAAAAGGGAGCAAAAAACCTTTTTGCTGTCTCTTTCAAGCAGGGGAGGAGGGAGGAGACGAGTGCATTATGGGACACTGGTGGCATGTACCCAGAACCACCGGCTACACAGTTTTGGTCCTGGTGTGCACTGGAAGCATAACCCAGAATGCAAAGGGGCACAGGAACTGTACATTGCACAGTGCATCGCTCTCAAAGTCAATGGTAGCCACCCTACTGGGGGTGCGTTATTTCGAACTGCGTCGATTTCTTCTGCACAGTGATAACATGCACCTTCAACTTTATAAAACTGCTAAAAAGTCAACCATAATACATTTGACCTTATCTCACAATATAGACATGGCTATTCACTCCCCCCATTCAAATGATGTATTGTAATGTCTCTCCCTGGATCTCTGTCTGGCTCTGCATGCTCCAGTCTGGCCTGTGTAATTCAGAGGTTTTACATTTCTTGAAGGTGACACGTTATTGCGTTGTTAAGGGTAAGCTGTGAGCCTAAATATATGTGAGCTAAGTTACTTGCAAATGGTACTGTAAAATTAACGCATATTTTCTTATGTGACAGTGTGATGCAGTATGTGGACTCAGCAAACGTCCATAAAACAGCAGATAGACACGGCATCCTATTTAGTTTTTATGTTATTAAACAGCAATTGGTATTTATGTGGCAGTCTACCAATATACCCAATATGGTTTATTGGGAACCCAACATACTTTAAAATCTCAGACATGCTTACTGCCACATCTTACTACACAAATTAGATCAGATAAGGACAAATGATGTTTGTTTCTCTCAGTGAAGCAAGTCAGTTCTCTGTACTATGAAGTGCTGAGAGACCTCAACTTCTATTCAATACTACATCAAGCCCCATATTTGCAAGAAGAAGTTTTACAAACAGTGATCCTGATTTATAGCAGGGGTAAGCAAACTTAGCTGCACTGACTTCAGTGGAGTGTGAATTTTTATGCAAGGGACAAACATGTGTTCGCAGTTTATTCCTTGTGCCTAAATATGCTTTGGATGTTTCTTCATGTCCATGAGGCTATAGAATTTTGAAAGCAAGGGAGGTGGAAGCAGATTCTCTTGCCAGAGAAAAACAGACTGGAGACAATAAACACAGATTGTTATAAACTGCAGCATAAACTCAGCAAATGGAGAATAATATAGCAATGTAGAAATTCCCAAATCAGATTAGGTACCTGGTATCCTACCTCTGATCTAGACCAATTCTAGATGCTTCAGATGAAGGTGTGAGAATTCTCATGATAGAACACAATATATAGTTAGAGATCCGTTTGTGCATGGATGTATAACTTTATATCTCATAGCATCAATTTTAATGCAATTCTGGATTTTTTTCATTATCTATACAAATAGCTAGTCCTTTTAAAAATCTTACTAAGCTCTTGGCCCCATGGTATCTGTGGCAGTGAGTTCTTGCTAATTATGCATTGGGTGAAAGGTAATATGTCCCTCTATCAATTTTAAATGAGTAGCCTTTCAATTTAATCGGTGTCCCCTTGTTCTGACATTATGAATATCTCCTGAGAAGTGTAGGAGAGGATTGTTTCCTTTGCTTGAATGTAAAATAGTTGCAACTCCAAAAAAGTGGAAGGGACAAAATTCCAGCACTGAGCATGTTTTATAGGACTTAAGTGTGCTATTGGGAAGAAGGTTTTGCTAAGAAGTATGCAATAATTGTTACTATTTTAAAGCATTCAGATTTACAAGAGTGGTGCTGTCTCTGATTTCAAAGATGAACATGTTTAAACCTTCATATGAATACCCATTTGCACAAACTCTAGATACCAGTTTATAGACCTCTCTGTTCAAAAATGACTCTGGTTGCTAGGTAACAGTAGTGGTGATAATTCATAGTAATGCCTTGTTGGAAATAATTATGTTTCCATATTTTAATGACACAGAGGATGCAAGAAAATAGTTATGGGATAGTTTAGAAATAGTTTAGAAAAGTTCAGGGACATATGAATTCCTTTCTCAGAAATCTCAGAGGATTTTATTTTATTTAATAGATCTTGTCTTGTAAATACATTCTTTACCTTCATTTGTGTTACTGAAAGCATCCTTATTTTGAGCTACTGATGCTTATCCAGTAAGGCAGCATGGTCCAGTAGGTAGGCGGATAAGAGTCAAGAAATCTGGGATTTTTTTGCACTGCTATAGACTTGTGTATCTATCAATCTGTGTAGGTGGTCCATGTCACTGCAGTGTGTGAGTGCCTCTCAAATGCTGGATGATGAGGAGTATTATCATCATAGGCAGGAAATTTAGGTCCAAAGAGATTAAGTGGTTTGCTCAAGAATACATAGGAAGTCTACGTCAGAGCCAACAATGGAATCCAGATCTCTTGAGTCACAATCTATTGCCTGAACCATCAGACCGTCTTTCCTCTCGTACTGTGAGACTTGGGCATGCCACTTAACCCTAGTAATTCCTCAGTTTCCAATAAAATAAGGATGCTGCTACTCCACCCTGTTTTGTAAAGGGCATCGAGATTGATGGGTGAAAAGCACTGCATAACAGCCAAATATATAAATATTGGCTGGGTTGGTTCTTCATTGGTATGTCATTTTTAGTGCAACAACTATACTGGAATCAAGGAGTCACACCAGTTTTATGCTACAGTAGGATGGGGAAGCTAGCCTTTTGTTTAGTCAAAAATAGTCTATTGCTATAGCTAGGAAAAAGGGGAAACTGTTTTGAGCTAATGCATCATAGTATAAGAATTTCCCTCACACGTTATGTGTTATGTTAAATTTATCATTCTTTTCTAGTCATGGAGAAAACAATTAATTGAATGTACTGTATATGAAAGGTCCACTTACATTCTCAGTTACACAACTGCACATCCTGAGTAGCTCTTTTGAAGTCAGTGGTGACGTATCTCTGTAAAAGCTGACATGGGAGGAGAATCAGGGATGAAATGCCTGTGATATTGCATGCATTGTCATGACATTCATTGCGTGAGTTAGATTTATCCCTCTCTCTCTGCTACAGAAATATATCAGTGTAATCTCTTTGCTACGGACAGGGGGACAGCTACAAAACACCTATCCATACACAGAACACTATCCAGCATAATCTGACAAGTGGCACAGAGGCCTTACTGAGAGTATGTCTACATTATAAGCTGGATGTGTAAATTCCCTAAAAACAAAGTGTATCTGTGGCGGCAGGAGGAACTAGCCACCCTGAGTACATACTTAGCATCTTGGAAAGAATCTATGTAGGATGGATAGCCACTCTACTTTTAATGTGCTAGTTCTCAGTGGGCTAGCACAGATATAACTCATCAAGCTGGAAAGTACTCTAGGTTCTCCTTCGCTCTTCAGATTGCGATTAAACCTCTTGAAATGCTCCTCATGAACTATCCTCTAGAATGTAAAGGTGAGGAACATATATGCAGCTTCTCATGCAGTTGTAAATCCAGAGTAATTCAGGTGAAATCAATATAGTTATACTGGCATAACACTAGTTTGAATGAGCAAAAAGGCCATTACGTAAGGCTAACTCATACACAATCAATGGCCTTAATGGACCTGATCATCTCTACCCTGACACCAGGTAAATCAGAAATAACTCCATTGCCACCACTGTAAAAAATGGTGTCGGTGTAGAATCAGAAAAAATATGCTTTGTCCAACACTGGAAATCTTTGGAAGGGCCTCCTTCAAATTCCTATTCACAACACTGCTATTTCCCTGGTTCATGGATTATCTTCATCATTAGTCTCCCTCTTGATTCTGTTAGTAATCAGGTGAAGGAACAGGCTCCCTCCATACCATCCAGAAAAGAGGTTTTCTACTGAGTGTAAGGAGCAACTGTGGAGGGAAAAGTTGACAAGTACAGCTAACAAATTGCAGATCATTCCAGTTAAGAAGAAGAATATTGTAATGGTAGAGATTGCTGCTTGATAGAGCTCCTCTCGTTAACTAGAGTTGGCACATACAAACTCTGTCTTTGGCTACTGTGGCAGGACCACGCCAGATGGCTGCTACAGAGTGGGAGAAAGGCAGAACAAAAGGGATACAAGGCCTGTTAAACAGAAGCGGAGGGCAGCAGGATAGTTAGAAGCAGCTGGTGGTCCAGGCAGATTGGGGCCAACTGACTCCACTGCAGACCCGCTGGAGGCCTTTAAAAGCTTCCACAGTTGGAAGGTGGGGGAGAGAGTGAGAGGACAGAAGCAGAGGTAGAGGAGAGACAGCGAGCAAGAGAGCTTAAATTTGAGAGTAAGCCCTAACAACTCTAGAGCAGAAACAGCAAGGGAGGCAGTCCTAGACGGAGTGGCTGGGCCCCCTAACCCAGAAACGAGCTGCAAGCCTCAGCCGCTGGGAAAGGGGGCAAGCTGTCAGCGCAAGCAGTGGCTGGGGAAAGAGAGCCCCTTGCCACACTATGATGTTCCACCAAATCTTACCTTAATAAAACTTAGTACCTCTTCTGCATTCTGGGCCCAGTCCTGCTGCCACTGAAACTAATGACAAAACTGCCATTCATTTCACTAGGGACAGAATCAGGCTCTCTCTCAAGTGAGATTTATTGCTGGAGCCTATGATGCAATTCAGGAGGCTTTATATTGGCTTTACACTAGTGTAACTCTACTTACTTCAGTTATTCTTGATTTACAATCAAGTGAAATCAGAATGTGTCTGTATCACCTTTATCTTCTCTTTGATAAAGGCACGGTCCACAGATCACTGAAGTAATTGGAAAAACTCAAATTAACTTCAGTGGGTTTTGCATTAGCACCCTAGTCCAATGTGATTAGATGAATTTAAATAACTTAGTGCATTAGAAATAGGTGAATTAATTTACTAGTCTAAATTATATTCATGGAAATCGGAGTACAGATAAAACAGGAATAGAAAAGAGAGAGAGATGAGGATATATAGGCTTGAGAGTTGGCAGAAAACCAAGGGACTAAAAGAGAAAATGTTCCTGAAGGGAGAGAAGGTGAAATAGAGAGATCTCTTAATGAAACTGGGACATGAGGCCTCCAGGATGCAGCAATACACAGGGTGGAATTAGGAAGAGAAGAAGAAAGAGGAACGAGCCTTTTCAGGAAGAGCAATAGAACTGGAAAACATCACCGAGGCTACCATCTTGGGGAGATTCATTAATAAATGTTTAGAAAAAAGTTAGAAAACTTGGTATTCTCCAATCCCTAATGAATAATTTCCATTGTTAATCACTCAGAACAAAAGGCTTTTGCATGATGTTGGCAGGGAGACTCTAAGGTCTAAACCAAAGTCAGTAGAATGATGCCATTTTACATCACTTGAGAAGCTGGCTCTAGGTATCGACTCCCTGAGATGCTACTCACTGACACTGACTCTAAGTTTTGCAAAGTAGAAGAAGAGCAAATGAAATTGTAACTGAGTGGTGAGAATCACAAAACTGTCAAGGTGGGAATAATGATTTTCTTGGAGCTCATGGGTATTAAAGACATTTTTAGGGATTTTTCATTGTTGGCAGATATGGTTGAAGATTCTACCATCTCAAATTTCAGGCAGATTTTCTTCATTAAACCAAGAATCCTCATGAAGTAGATTCTGAGATTTGCAATTTGTGAATGCAAGAAAAGTCTTACCTGTACTCCTACCTGCACTTCATTAGAGGAAATCAAACTATACATCAAGAGCAGGAGGATAATAAAATACTGATTTCATCAGCCACCAACATTAATTGTTGGTGAGCAATGAATATGTCATCTAGGTCAGTTTGTATCATTTAGATTGTTTGATGGCTCAGGTCTCAGTTACTTTCCCACCAGATCAGCCTGCTTCATCATTGTGTTAACAAAAGGCAGATCTCAGCTGGTGTGAATTGGCATAGCTCTGCTGATTCCAATGTCAACTGACACCCGTTGAAAATTTGGCTCAGAGCCTCTGTAGTGGTATTACAAGTCACAGCAGTTGGGCTGCATGAATTTCTCTGCCTTGGGGTTCACACTGGGGATGCCAGACAACATAAAGTCAACACAATGGATGTAAACTGTCCTTTTCACTGAGCCTAATACACCGATTTTACTGCATTACTCAATTGGCATTAATATTGTTACTCCTAGTATACACCAAAGCACATCTGAGGATATGTCTACACAGCACGCTTATTTCGAAATAAGCTATTTCGGAATTTTTTTCCAAAATAGCTTATTTCAAAATAGGACGTCTACACTACAGGGAAGCCTCAAAATTAGTCCAAAGCAGACTTCCCTAACGTGGATGTGCTATCTCGACTTAGAGCCCCAGGAGGCCCTAGGGAGTAATTACTTTGAATAGCCCTGGAGAGGAGCTATATCAAAATAGCAGTAACGGAGCTTCCACACTACTGTTATTCCAAAATAGCTATTTTGGAATAAGTGTTATTGCTCATGGAATTAAGTTTACAGATTTCAAAATAAGCCATCCATTGTTTCAAAATTATTAAAAAAAAACAGAATTGTTGAGTAGACACTCGCATTGTTCTTTCGAAATAACATCAGTTATTCCGAAATAAGTGTGCTGTGTAGACGCACTGTGAGAGAAGAATCAAGACAATAGTCTAGCTCTTTCAATTCCTTTTAGAATTGAACTCACTCAAGTACTTTTATGTAGATGCTGTGATATGCAAATAATGATAGACTACTAAGGAAAATTAGGAGCTAAGTGATTATGGTTTACAGTCATACTTAATGAGAATTAATAATTATGCTTAAATACTTGTTCCCAGCAAAAGTATGCAGCTGTATCAGGGAATGATTCTAGGTTGATCCAGGGCCAACGTGCACATAGCTGCACAAGTGAGCCAACAATGTGCAATTATTGCTCAAATATAACTTGATTGAGGCTCAATTAGGCATTAACTGTGATTTTGCATACAAATGAATTTTGTGCTTAATTCATTAAAATGCTATCTTGAACATTAACAGCTCTTCAATCAGGGTATCCACCCGTACATTCTCACCTGTTTCACAACTGGTTCAGGCTCAATTGAGCATTAATAGATTTTCTCCCATGCAAATGAGGTAATAATTCATTTCATGTACAACTGAACAATTTTGAAATAGTCGTGTTCTTGGAATGGATAGATGCCATTAGTTGCAGCAAACTATCTAAAATGTGCAGTCATTTTTTTTGAGACTTAGTTCAATTTGTTTTTAGCACCAGTACGTTAAATGTTTGCATTGAAATGAAAAAGGATCAGCTATCATTACTGAAATTAATTTTCATTCCCTTCCACCTAAAAAAAAAAAAAAAAAGCCAATGTGATTTTGAGCAGACAATTCAGAGGCATCAGATTGCAGCCAAAATAGATAAGAACTCTTCTCTATGTAGCATAATTTCACACTCCGTAAAATATTGTGTTCAGTTCTGGGCATCTCCGTACCAGAAAGAGGTTGGCAAACTTGAGGGAATTCAGAAGACAGCAGCAAGTATTGTTAAAGGTCTGGAGGGACTGACTTATTTGTTAGGTCTGAGTAAAAGAAGTAAAGCTTTGTTGTAAATACATAGGGGAGAAAGAAATTTATTTATGGAGACACAAGAGGATATAGTTAAGTTGGAGTAATAGAATGAAAATAAACAAAGGGGGAAATTACACTGAAAAATGTGCTGAAGGAGAAGCCTGTTAAAATAATTTCCCAAGGGATGTGGTGAAATCTTCATCAACATAATAATTTATAAGTGAGCTGGACATACTACTGGTAAATATACTATTTGACAGACTGGTGATTGGTAGGGAATAGACTTAATTGTAAAGCTTTCTGCCAAATTCTGCTTTGTGTTATGTCAGCGTAAATCTATATCAACCCCATTGCACTTGGTGAAATTACTCTGGATTTACACTACTATCATTTAAAGTGGGAATTTTCTCTTTATCTTTAAGGTCAACATTTCTACCTGCTTTTCCTCATACTGGTATAAATCAGGAGTAAAACCAATGAAGTCAAAAGAACTACACGGGCGCAGATGAGAGTAGTACTGGCCCACTAGTTCTTCAGAGCATTTGAACTACAGTACTAATGCACGGTGTCAACTCCTTCTAAGCTTTGATAAAACGCCTTCATATTTTTGTAATATATTTGAAAATAAAGTAACAAAAATAATCCCATTATCTTCCTTTCTAAATTATCAATGTTTTTTGCATGTTGGTTGCCTGAAGACTTAAACTCAAGCCAACAGATGTGCAGCGTTTTTTGTTTTTTTTTAAAGGCACACAGACTTTTTAAGGTATACAAGCTGGTAAAAATCAACCAACTTGTAAAATACTAAACAATTTCAGGCTCCTTTTATGCCATGAAACTGAACTGATTAGAAACCCTATTTTAAAGTTTAAATAAATGTCAGCCATTCAACATATCCCTGCTAGTTATATGTGATAGGGGCAGGTGGGACTGGTCTCAAACAGGTGTGTTAGCCTCTGTCTAGAATGGCTCATAATCATGAGTGTCTACCCCACAGCAGACATGCCCTTGGTGAGGTGTTTTATAATTATACCTCACTGAGTCAGTAACAAAGGTAAACTCCTGGGTCACTCTACCAGTCTTGCCAAGGAGTCACAGACAGGCACCCCAGGCGCTCCAATCTATCTTGCCACCCAGGCAAGCTGGACTAATTACAATGGATAATGTATACCAAAGATGTTCAGCTTACTCAGAACTTCCAGTCCCTGAGACAAGCTCCCTTGTATGTTGCATTTCCAAGGTGTGAAAGGTCCCTTCTCCAATCCTTTGTCCCTTAAGGCCCATTTTAATCATGGATAGGCCTCGTTAATAGGTGTGGGGGGACAATTCCTGTGCCTGGGTTCATAAGTTCAGAGCAAACATTTTCAAAGTTATAAAGCAAAATGTACCTATTTCTTATAGTATGGAACACTGACACTGAGTGAGGTGAATGCTTGCAGCAGCTTACAGACATTCCATAGAGACTAAATGCTAAACATATTCTTATAAGATTAGCACTTGCCTTGAACAATACTAACATGGAGGTGAGGTGGTTGGGTTTCCAGCTATGAGTCTGTCTGTTCTTAGTTAATGCCCAGGAGTTTGGTTAGAACTGGCACATGTTTTATCAGCATTACAGTTTCATCAATATGTTTTGTCCCATCCACCCCATCAGCAAAATGGATGATCTGATCCATCTGTTTTTTTATTTTCTGATATGATGGCCAAATGTGGTCAGTTTTGAAGAGTAGAAGAGGCTTGAGTTTTTGAGGTTGCTCTCTATTCAGCACTATTTTCCCCAGTATATGTAGCAATGTAGACATAGGCACTGCCCACTAGGGAAATCAATGTTGAAGTGTATATCAGTTGGTGTCAAAATGTATATCCCCTGTGGCTTCCTTCAGTCCGGCTGAAAAGGGTTGTCCCACTAAGACAGAGAAGAACAACTGAGTTCAATATTGCTAAGCATTGCAAGTGATACCCTGCTATCTTGGATGTAACTGGAATTGAGCAAGGGATCTGTGGAACCATACTCATGAGATGCTCTAGTTTGAGCCAAAGGATCAAGTCCTATAGTTGGGACGTGTAACAGACTTGTATCCTTTATGAATTGGGCTCACTGAGTGACACATACCACTAGTTTTGGTGCTGTCTACACAGCAGTAAATCCAAGGAAGAGCACTCTTCCTCTGACTTCCCTTACTCCTTGTAAAATTAGGGTTACCAGGAGCTGGAGTAAGAAGTCCTCAGCTCGACGTTATTTTGACATATTGAAATAACTGCTCGTAGTATAGACACGGACTATGTTATTTCGGAATAACTTTAGTTATTCCTAAATAACACTGCAGTGTCGAGGTACCCATAGCCAAAATAAGCTTTTTCAACTTACGCTACACAATTGACGTAGCTCAGGTTGCGAAGCTTATTTCGGCTTTAGCCCTGCTGTGTAGATGTGCCCCAAGTGAACAATAGGTTAAACTCCAGCACTTTGCTCTGATGGGTGTTGAACATGACTGACTCAAACAGCACCTAGGGACAACTGTTTTTAATGCCGCTTGAGGGAAGATGGGTAAGTGGAGCTACTTTTTACACTCACTGTCAATAATGCCATGTCCTTTTTATGAAGACAGGACTGAGTTCCTTGAAACCACCTTTTGAATATGGAATATACCTTTTCACGTCAACCCACTGACATTAGCAGAGTAACAGAATCTGCTGTGTTTGTAGGTCTTTGGCACTGGAAATATGCTCATAGTCTGTCGTAACAGTGATATGTTCTGTAATGTGCTTTCTAGCTGCAAGGCTGTGCAGAAGGACACAGTTACTGAATTCCCATTTGCTACCCACTTAGCATATGGTGGCTGGAAAAAGAGCTGTTTCCAGAGAAAGCATTTGCAGGAGAAGTGCTGTGAGGTGCAAAATAGTTAGAGGTTCTGAAGAAAAAGAGAGATCCTGAGATTGTTTGGCTCTGATTCAATCAGAAGCCTTCCAAATGGATCTAGAAACAGAGCTGAATACTGCTTGCCTTATTTGTGTAGGTAAATCCACTGGACATGACTATCCTCTCACTTATACAAATACAACTTGGGAGTAACTCCACTGCAGTCTGTAGTCAACTTGGTGTAAACCAGGAGCAAATTAGAGAATAGGCCCCTCTGATTTCAGAGATATTGCTTACATCGACAAGAGTTGATGGAGAAAGCACATGTCCGTAAAACAGAATTGGTTAGTTGCTAAAGAATATTAGAGGAGTGGGCCCTGTTTGTTCCAGAGAGATTCTGAATGCCCCATTATGGACACTCCTCACCTAGGGTATGTCTACATTGCCACCCTAGTTCGAACTAGGGTGGCTAATGTAGACATACCCCTAGATTTTTGGCTTCTTGTCCTGGTGTTTGGTTTGCAATAAAAGCTAGGCTGTGCTTTCAGTAGCACTCTGGGATCTTTGCATCATATAGAATCCAAAATAAGCCTGTTGAAATGGTAGCAGCTCCTTTCCTCGCTTCTCCTCAGTGAGTGATTGCTGGCATTTTGGATGTTTATGTGGTGTTTTATGGTGCTATAACCAAGACTTTACTCCGGACTCTGCAAACCTGCCTCTGTAATGGCTTATGTTAATTCTGTGCTACATTTTATAGAAGTTCTGTTTAGTCCTTCACCTGGAAACACCTGCTAAAGTCATTTATGGCCCTTGACATGTAAAGGATCTTTCTATTCAACTTAGTGTGGCAGGCCCCCACCACTGTAAGTCAACAGAAATGTGTTCACTGGAATGCTCCAGATGCTTTATAGTTATGCGTGTATTTGAAGGAGACATTTATAGCCTCCCTCATGCAAAATGTCCCAGCAGCTGCCATCTGTGTTCCCAGTCTAGGCCAGGTAGAGCATCACTTTCATTCTCAGAGTCCTCTTTGGGCTGTCATGAAAGGGAGAGAGCATCATTAGGACCAGGCTCTATTGAACATACTTTTAATATTCAAATGGATCTTAAAAAGATTTTACCAGCTTTTCTTGGAAATGGCTGAGATTAAGCATGGAAAATTTGAGCCCCATAGATTTTTTGCAAGGTTGAGTGGATGAAAGCAAAACATTATTAGGGAAGAGAGCATGCAATCTTTGACTCCTGCAGATACTACACCACAATATAATTTCTACAAGCCTGCTCATCTTGGTAGGCAAATATTTACATTGGTGAATGAAACATGATTCTGAAATTTCTGTGTTCACATTATTTTGTCATGTGGCTGCAAATTAGAGAATAACCTTTGAAACCAGCAAGTTCCACTGGCCTTTTTTCTATCACATTAAAAGTGATATTGTCTATGCTAACCATATCATATGTAGATTTATATACAGTATTGCCCTTACGTCTGCCATGTGTGTCTGGACACCAGTGGTGCTCCTCTGCCGAGCAGTAGCAGATTCTTTCAGGAATCCCAGATGAAAACTAATGTGTAATTCCCAAAAAACATCAAGAAATTACTCTAGTCATTGGCCAAGCGAGAGTTCAAATTCACCTGTAGTTCACAGTCCTCCCCGTTCACCCAGAATGTTCTATAACCAAAAACTAATAACACCTTCCCAAGACTAACCATTAGTTTGCACACGAAGAACTCAGAAGACTGTGTGTACTAGTGTCACCTTGTGATATCAGCGATGACAATAATAATATGGATATGTGAAAATCATTCAGACTTGGAACGATACATCTGTTTCACTCATATACCCTAAAACATACTTATCCCAGTACTGGAGGCACAGAATTTTATTAATAATTTTGAGTCATTAACACAGCAAATAGAAGTATATGTTGTACAGTAAATATTACTGGGAAGTGCTTTATTAATTTCTCTTTACTCTTCTCCCAGAAATATAGAAACCTCACCATTCCCATTAAAATCTTAACCCATAGCCCATACTGAATCTGTGTTCTCTTCTACATATTATCTCCCTATTACCTTTGATTTGTGCCAATAACTGAAGTGATTCTTCACATAAATTCCTTTTTAAAGATGTAAAGTTGGGCAGTATCACTCTTTGTGCTCAAAGCCATCTTGTTCCCTTTACTGACAATTACTGTCTTAACGCAAAAGAGATTGGATTTCTTCAAATCAAATAATACTCTGCTGACATTTATTGTGACATACCACTCACATCACTTTACCCAGCATTGCAATGCCTGCATGCAAAAGAATGTTATTCTGGGTTAGTGTCATAATGCACAGTCAGAATCTAACTGCAACGACCTTGTCACAGCACCTGTTTTCATAGGGTTGGAGCAATAGGTCATCAGCTCAGCTTATGTTTATCCTCAGGTATTTTTTGTATTTAAATATACAAAGATCTGGACATTCCCTCTGATCCTCATGAGAAGAGCCAGTGTTTGGGAGGAGGGATGCGTGTTTCCTGCCTCAGGTAGATCAAATCCTTCCCGCTAGCAATGGTTCAGCTAGACAGAGCTAGAGGAGTGCTGAACGTCAACTCCTAGCACAGCCTGCATTAAGGATGTTACATTGCGGGTTAATTGACTACTCTACTAGTCGATAGGCACTTCTGCATTCCTACTGTGAAATGTACAAGAGCCCCCGCTGCATTCAGAGAAGGAATGCAGAACTCCACATACAACCCGGGGCAGCTGATTCCGAGCTGCACGCAGGTGCCTGCTTTGAAATGTACAAAGCTCAGAGTCCCCCATTGACCCTGGGCTCCATGCTGCGCTGAATGCCCCAGCTGACTCCAGGCTCCATAGCTGCCCCTTTGAAATGCAGAGGGCACGTTTCAAAGGGGCAGTGCTGTGGAGCCCAAGATCAGGTGGGGACTCCCTAGCTGATCCTGGCTCCATGCAGCATTTCCCTAGAACCTGGGGTCAGTTGGGGAGTCAGCAGGCTCCATGGCGCTTTGGCGTTTTAAAGGGGCAGCGTTACACAGTTGAGCCGCGATCAGCTGTGCAGCGGCTGCCCCTTTGAAATGCTGCTTTGGGGTTTCAAAGTGGCAGCACTGCACAGCTGATCCCAGGCTCAGTTGTGTGGCACTGCCGCTTTGAAGTACCCCTTCCCCCCCTTTGCTGCCTCTGTCTTATAGAAGCAGCAAAGGGGGGAATCGACTAGTCGACAGGCTATCCAATAAGTCGACTAGTCCTTAACATCGTTACACTAGATATAGTATGGCAGAAATGCTCAGGGATGTTCAATTGACTGAGCAAAAGCCACACTGATGCTCTGCAGGAAATGATAGAGCTGGGCAAAATGAACATCATCAGATCCAGCATGATGTCAAAACAAATCAGTGTAGAATATTGTAATTGTGGGCTAGATTCTGTCATCCTTTCTTAGGCAAAACTCTCTTTGATACTAATGGGGGGTTGCATTTGTTCAGACTATAGGATAGGGGCCTTAAAAACAATCTTCTTTACTGTAGTATTTTAACATTAATCCTCATACCACCTTTCCCTGTGATCCACATGTCTTTCACCTGTTTTATTAATTACTCCATATAGAGCAGAGATGGTAGCACACATTCTCTACGCAGGCACACATCCCCCTACACAGATCTTACCATCTTTAAACATTTGCATTGATTAATAAGAAAACAGAATGAAACATCTCCACATTCTTTCCTTTCGCTCCAATTTACTTCTGTGCTACTCTTCATTATTAAAAAATGAGATATGAGTGTCACAGCTGCAGTCTCTTCAGAACATTGTATCCGCATCCTAAATTCCTGCTGGGATTCCTCACATGGTTTCATAATCTTTTCCAGACAGAATGGTTTCATGCAGAGTCAGAGAAATGTAGAGTTTGGAAGAGACCTTGAGAAATCATGAAGTCCAACCCCACTTCACCGAGGCAGGACCAAGTAAATCTAGAACATTCTTTGCAGCTGTTTCTCTAACCTGCTGTTAAAAATATATTGGAATCCTATTTAATCCTAGTTACACCACACTATGTGTTATCTTAATTCCAGAATTCTTCTCAACAGGAGCATCACTATGGGTGAGAGTCTTGTGTGGCATCACAGGCCCAGCACAGAACTCCCAGCCCTGTAGGGAGAAAGGGGTGCAAAACAGGTGTAAAGGCACCTTTGATCCCTCCTTCTCCCGGGCTTCTCCTGATGTAAATTGGACTGCCCTGGGGACATGCCTAATAGCAGCCTCCCTAGGCTGCCCAGTGGTCGATAGTGCTGCTTGGCAACTCCACAATCATGCCCCGGCATGCAAACCCTCCTTCCCCACCAGCATGTTGCCTCTGGCAGGCCTTGTGAAGGAGTCAGTGGGAAGCAGCCTTAGAGCTGCATCTTCAGTGTCAGCCTTGGGGCAGTCCTCCCCCAGCCTGATATGGAACTTAAAAGCCCAATTTATGCCATTCCATCCCCAGTATAAGGTGTAAATGTGCTGTAGGGGGAGTGGAGTCTTCTGACCTTGCTTTTCTTCCATGCCTGGCAGGTAAGATTATAAAATGACATTAGCTACTGTTATAACTGATTTAATGCCACTTATCACAATACAGTAAAACTCCAGTTGTCCGGCATCCAGTGGTCCGGCACTCCTGCTAGTCCGGCACCACCTGGAACCCGGAAGTGCTCCAGGCAGCCGGACAATTGGAGCTGCTCTGCCCCGGGTTTCCCCGAGTCAGCCGCTGGTCAGTTTCAGCAGTGGCTGACTTGGGGATGCCCGGGGCAGAGCAGATGGGGTGCTACCGGGTTGCTCCCAGAGCACCGCCCCCCCCCATATCCCGCATCCCACCTCAGACCCCTCATTGCCCCCCCTTCCAATAGTCCAGCATATCTAATAATCCGGCACCCCCTGGGTCCTAAAGGTGCCGGATTATCAGACGTTTACTGTAGTAAGATTTCAAAACTGAGTTGTTTTTTCTCCTGTGTTACAGTTTTAAGCATTAAGTGGTGCTTGGCTCATTAGTGTGTGATATTCAAACAAGCTAGCCAAACTGCCACTACCGAACATAAAAATTAGTAGATCTTTCAGAGGAGTCTGAATTAGTAAATTGGGTTTTGGTGCTTTCCATTTCTAGGCTGGTGGTCCTATTTCTAGGTTTGATGGCTACTTGTAGTTCCTGACGTCACATTTACAACAAAAATACTAGAACTGAAGTAAAAGTCTTCCTTATTTATAATAAGGTGAAGGCCCGTCATTGACTGGACAAAGTCATTTTGTGTAGATTACACTTATAGGAAAGTTCAATAAATTAAATATATGTAATTGAATTGTTTATTAATGTGCTTGCAAAAGGGAAGTTAAAGAACAGTTTTAAATGTGTAGGATTTCAACTTCAAACATTATTCATTTTATTGAATAATTACCACACATAGTACATTTGAATCAGAAACTTGTAAAGCTTCCATTACTCTTTCTGTAACTAATTTGAGTTATTTTGTGATTTGTAACAGTACAAATTTTCTTTGCACTAAAACAACAGTGAAGTAGGAGACTCACTTTTAATTTTGTTAGCAAATATTTTTATGAACTCTAATCATAATAGTAATGACTTTTTTTTCTGATGGAAAAACAAAAATAATTATTTAAACCTTTCACCCAGCATATTCTGGTATAAAAAGTAGTGCATTCAGCTAATTTAAGTGGCAGGAGTGTTTATGCAAAATTTGGCATCTGTAGGTAATCGCGAAGTATGACTTTATTTTGCACAAACTAATACACAAATAAACAAACTTTTCAAAATATACAATAGATAAAGGGTTAATTAAAAAGGCTTGTATGAAATTTTCTTCTAAGTTACACCACATGCACCTCCTTACTTTCAAAGCTGATGCATGTGTTGTAAATCAAGACAGGATTTGGGCCCTTGTTATTTCATTGTTGCTGCTACAGTGAAGGCTTTCAAAAGAAAACAGGAATATTAAGCCAGTTAATGTACAGTGTAGTAAAAGTCATCTACCAAATGGAAAAATTAACTAAACTTGAACTGGAAATGAATAACAATATTATATAGGGTTGCCAGGTGTCCGGTATTGGCCCGGTATTTGCGGCTTTTGTCCGTTAAAAAACCCCCAGAAAATACCTGACATGTAAAATGTCCAGTATTTTCTGTTTTTCTTGGATGGAAGGCTGCTTGAGATATTCTTCCCCTGCTGACAGGGGGCGGGGGGAGCATGGAGATTTAAAGGTGCCGTGACACTCTTTTTTGTGTACGATTGGGGTTTTTTTGCTCAACAACTTTGGTCCCCATTTTTTTTTTCCCTCAACCAATTTTTTTCCCACCACGTTCGATGTTTTTTTGTGAAACTATCTGGCAATCCTAATACTATAATGGTCTTGAATTCCCATACAAATCCATTAGCTATCAATGTATTTACTCCATGCCTGTTTGAGAACCTGAAATCCCACAGAATTAATTGGACAGAAAACCGAAGCATGTATATGAAATTACGTTTGAAAAAACAGTGGCCTATGCAATGGGGCAGAAAAGACTTAGCAAATCTGTGTAACCTGACTTTTGTGAGCTCTGCTTTGTTATTGCAGAGGTATAATTCCCTGGCTGTAACCAATCCCAAGCTCCCCTAATAGGAAGTGTTTCTAAACAAGTTCCTTCGATGTTTTTTCTCAATAGTCAGTGACAGGGATGACTGTTGTACTCAGTCATCATGATCATCAACAACAACCACCATGGGCTCAATGCCCGTTGGTGTCTGATGCCTCCCTCACTATTTCCTTCCATCTTTCCCTGTCCAGTGCGGAGTGGCTTAGTTTCTGAAGACTAGCTCCGCACCAATCTACTATATTATCTACCCAGTCTTTGTGGGGTCTGCCTCTCCTACTCGGACCATCCATGCTATGCTCCAAAACCAGGATGTTGGACATGGCCTATAGAACATGATCTAGCGCTGTAATATATGCTCCAAATGATTTTTAATTTCTTCAAATCAGTCTCTGTTTGTAATCCAATGAGACAGCTGATTTTTTCTGCTGAGTAAAATCTGTCCAGTCAGCAGATGAGCTTCCTTCTAAAAGATAGGCTCATCAGTGTTTGGTTGTTTTTGTTTTTGTTTTGTGAATCCATTCACTGCTAAATTGCCTGAATTAAGATGTCCATTCAGATCACTTAGTTCTATTGCATAATGGAAACAATTATGTAAGTTGACAGCTACATGTATGGAAAGTCATATTATAGCTAGGAACTCAGGGCTCATATTCAGAAATTATTGGGACAAATCCTGAAAGCATTACTCCATTAAAAAAATGGGGTAAATCTAAATGCCAGTATAGGTGCTCTGCTTATGGAGGGGAACCCTGCAGTGATCAGACTATGGATGGTCAGGCTGCCAGGGAAGGGGGTTTGAAATGACTAATGATGCACATGTGCTCCCCACCTCTCCACTAAAACTCTTTAGATCCTAAACCCTTTCTCTTCTGTATGCGGGCACCTGGGAAGCGATTACAGTCCACTATGGGGACAATGGGAAGTCTGGGGAGTTGTGTTTCCTCCCTTTTTCTGCTGCCTTGCATCTGAAGCTGAGGAATTTCTTCATCTTAATAGGAGGACTGTCAAGTGATTAAAAAAATTAATTGTGATTAATCACACTGTTAAAAATATTAAGACTTCAGCTGACCCCGGGCTCCACATTGGCTGCCCCTTTGAAATGCCATGGTGGCGTTTCAAAGAGGCAACTTCATGAGAGCCTGGGATCAGCTGTGCAGTGCTGCCCCTTTGAAACGCTGCTGCAGCATTTCAAAGGGGCAGTGCCGTGGGAGCCCGGGATCAGCTGGAGTCCCCAGCTGACCCCAGGCTCTGTGCAGCACTGCCCCTTTGAAACACCACAGTGGCGTTTTAAAGGGACAGCGCAAGCAGCGCCCAGGATCAGCTATACGGTGCTGTCTCTTTGAAACACTGCTGCAGTGTTTCAAAGGGGCGGCACTGAGTGGAGCCCAGGATCAGCTGTGCCGCTTCCCCTGCGAAATGCAGTGGTGTTTCAAAGGGTCAGTGCTGCATGTAGCCTGCAGTCAGCTGTGGACTGTAGCTGATCCTGGGCTCCCATGGCGCTGCCCCTTTGAAACGTTTCAAAGGTGAAGCGCTGCACAGAGCCCAGGGTCAGCTGGGGACTCCAGATGACCACGTCTCCACTTTGCCCTGTCCCTTTGAAACACCGTGGAAGCATTTCAAAGAGTCAGCACTGCAGAAATGCCTGTGATTAACGTGCATTAAAAAATTAATGCGTTAATTCTACGCTGCATTAATCACGGGTGTTAACTCATGTTATTTGACAGCCCTACTTAGTAGGGTCCTTAGTTGACAGACAGCTGCATTTGACACCTGTCAACAGGGGGCTCTGATTCAGCCCTGTTAGTGAGGGGAAGCCCCTCTGCTTCAGCTACAGAAGTCCAGCAGACATTAATGTTTGGAAACTCCACCCCCAAAAAGGTTAACTGCAGAAATAATGGCCTAGCATTACTCACTGGTGATCTTACCTCTGGGCACCCTACCTCTGAGGGTATGTTTCCCAGAAGGATGACAGAGTGGAACAGAGCTTTTTTTTAAGTGACAAGCTCACTTCTTGTTTGAAATTATCCATTTAACACTGCTAAGATTTTCTTCAATTACTAATGATGTTTAGAGCACCTAGAAGCTTTGCATCGCCATTTTTTGACTATTTAAGTCAAGATAAATACATAGCTAATAGCAGTACTTTTGTGGCTCTGTCACTTTCTTACCCTCTCAAATCCATTCTGAATGCCTACTTGGGAGGACGCAGCAACTGTCATGGAGAGATTAACACATGCTGTAGATTTTGAGAATGATTTCAGGGTATGGTAGATGTATATCAGGCTTCATAGCATGCTATGGTTAGCACAGCTATAATTGAAAACAAAGTAACAATTATGCTGCAAAGTTTAAGGAGGTTTTCTTCTCCATACTGTCACTAGCAATTAAGAGATCTATGACACTTCAGAGATACAAAAGTCTATTGTGGGGCTTCTCTAATTAATGGTATTGTAGTGGGCAAAATAGATACAAGAATCCATTTATAGGGGAAGTGAAACTTCAGATAACATGAAAACGGAATGTGAAACATTAATATGCTAACTTGCTGAAGAGATGAAGATAAATGTAATTAATACAGCTTAATCTAATTCTCCAACTAGTTAAAATGACAAGTTTATATCTATTACAAATCAGGATTACATACTTATGGCCTGAATCTCCCACTCTTACTCACAATGAGCAGCACCTTACTCTGGAAGCAATCCCCTTGACTTCAGTGGACTTCCTCTGGAGTAAGGTACTACTCAATGTGAGTTAAAAATGTAGAAGTGGTCATTTACCCACTCTACTTCCATTGACACCAGTAACCCTTGGTGGAGCCATTCTTCATGCAGTTGCTCACTTTTTTATTGAACCATTTACAGATGGGCCTGCATCGTATTGACTAGCCAGGAGGGCCACATGCTGACTGTGCCTTGTAAGAGAATGTACCACCTTTGGTTTGGTTTAAACCTCCTGCCTATTCATGTCCTCAGGTCATCCCAACTCTTGGGTTATGTGAAGGGGTGAATAACATGTCCTTACTCACTTCTCCACTTGGTTTGTAGAGCTTTAGCACATCCTGCCTTTGTAATGGCTTTTCCCATGCTGACTCATAGAACCATTCAATGCTAGAACTGGAAGGGACCTCGAGAGGTCATCAAGTCCAGTTTCCTGCCCTCATGGCAGGACCCACTTCCCATGGAGCCGGGTCCCCCTTTCCCATAGTTACAGGTGCGGCCCCCTAACCACTAGGCAGACCCCAGGGTACTCCCCTGCTCTTTTGAGGGGTATAAATTGGGGGCTCCTGCCTCCTGGAGTTTGTCACTGGTGAGCAATCCTTATCCCAATGCCTTCCCCGATCAAGAGGACAGTGACTTCTTGAGAAAGAGATGGAGGTGGACAAGGATGGCCCACCGCGAAAAGACAGTCATCTGGGAGGCAGGAAATCCCTGTGCAAACCCCTGCTGAACAGGCGGATTTGAACCAGGCTCTCCCATAACCCAGGCAAGTAGCCTAACCTCTGGGCTAGAGAGTGAGGGTCCTGAGTGGTGGGTGAAGCTGCTACTTGTGGAGGCAAGTTCCCCAGCCTGTGGCTTCACCTCTGCTCCATCCAGGCTCCTCTCCTTCCCCATTGTCTCCCTCTTCTCGCTGATTACCCATTTCACTCTGCCCATTTTGAATGCATCTCAGACCACTTGTGAGTGAAGATCATTGCCATCTGAGGGCTCTTCCCTGCCTGTGTGACGTGAATTTATGCTCTCCATACAGTCCCAGCAAAAGTTCACATTCTAAAAACTGCCCACCCTAATTGGTTCTGCAGTTGGCAGTACCAGTAAGGCAATCTGACTTTGTGGGATTACACATTTATAATATCAGTGGGGTTACTCCAAGAATGAGTTTTAGCCTTCAGACTATATATTGCAGATTTATTCCTACTTGGCCTCTCTGAGGCGACACCTGCAGCTGTAGGTGCCAGATCTGATCCTTAGATAGGCATCTTGGTACATGACCTGCTTTTCAAGAGAAGCTGAGAACCCACAATTTCCACTGATTACAGCAAGAACATCGCTATGTTCCCGGATCTGTATTTCAGACTTCCAAGTGGAGTTCAAAGTAAAGTTTTTAATCTGTCATGCCCCCGGTGGTTTAGGCCTAGACAATCTGCGAGACTGGGGCCACCAGCCTTTACTGCAGTTCATGGGGATGCCAGATCCTTTTCCACCCACCATAGAGACCCCAACTTTGGAACTTACTTTAACCATTTATGCAGCAGATCCGTAAAACTTTGATATGATGCAAAGTCCAGCTTTTTGGGGACATTTAGGGAGATGGTGAGTTGAATTTTTTTAGTAAGATCTTTGTGGTTGTGTGAAGTAGGGTTTGGAATGATATGGGGGACTTGTGGACTCAAAGGGAATTAATAGTGATAGCAGTAAATCTTGGCCTATGGCAGTTTGCCTTGCATCATTGTTGCAGTTTACTATTGTCACTATTTGATGATGTGCTTTTGAAATTTTGTAACAAATACCCTGATTTATTTTACTTCACTATTGATGATTGAATAATAAGAATCAACTATCTGATTTACACCACATTTATTAAAATCAATCATTAATTTGCCACGGATAAATGGTTATTCTTTCTCCAGTCTTTCACTGTAATGCTGTGGATTGAACACACTAGGGGGCTAGTGTGCAAAATCTCTCATCAAAATGCCAAGTGTTGTGCTGAGTGACCTTTCTACTTTCCTGGAGAGTTGACCTATTTGTGTTAGTTGCAAATCCAAATTGAGTGGCTTCTGAAACTGAACAGCAATCAGTTTATTTTCAGGTACCACTCACTTTGGAATTGCAATTAGGATAACTAGAGCTCCTCTCCGGTACAGGAAATTGGAAAGGCCATGCTGAAAAATTGTTGGTAACTTGATGGGGGGGAACATAAACTACTTTTGGCTGCTACTGTAGAACAAACAAGTCTAACCAGAATGAAGTAATTATGAAATCTGCCTGAAAGGTCATGAATATTCATTAAAATATCATGAATGTTTGATGTTAATTTCACTTGAGGAATAACCCTGGCAGCCCATCGTAGATACATGTGAGCTGTAATGCTCCCCAGTAGGGGAGAGCAAAACACTGTTACAGGAAACCCTTAATAAATAGTATCTCTGTAGAAAACCTTCTCTCCCCCACCAAAAAACCTGTATCCACACTAGAGCTGGGTGAAATTTTTCATGCGAACCATTATTTTGCTGGTAAACACCAGGCCAGTGTCACTCAAAACAGTTTGTGAATTCAAGCCCGTGTCAGCTCATTGTATTGATCAAATAAAAGAAATTCTTAAATCCCCAATTAATTTTGGCATTTCTGCACTAGCTATTTTAACTATTCATTTCAGAAAGACATTTTGTTTCAGAATGTCGTCCTTGTTTTATTTCATTTTAAAAAGATTTTAAAAGGTAAGAAACGTTTGGCTCGACCTGAAACACTTTTATCTTTTTCATTTTGCTGGAAAAATAAAAATAAAATTCATTTTGGAGCAACCCCTTTTAGTTGCTCACTTTAGCCACCAAACTGAAAAGTTGGTGGTTCTCACGGCTCTGATTCATTTAGAAGATAGGTAAATGCTGATCTTGCCTTTCCAGAGCAGAATGGGACCCGGAGAGGGAATTCAGAGTCCCTGGAGAGTATGATCAGCCGAGTAGGCAACCACCTTTTACACACCAATTTACTGAGTGGAATTGAGGTTGGGCTCAGAGGTGGTCATCATCCTTCACCACCTTCTAAAGCAGTGATTCTCAACAAGAGGTCTGGGGCACCATGGTGCCAGATTTCAGGGGGTCTGCCAACCAGGACCAGTAGTAGATTCACTGGGGCAGAGAGCCAAAAACCTATGCATGGGGCTAAAACCCCAGGCCCTGAGTCCTGCCACGCAGGGCAGAAGCTGAAGCCTTAGCAATGTAGCTTTGTGGATATCCCTGTGATGTAGGGGGTGTAGGGCCATGGACAATTGTTCTGCTTCATACCCTTCATGCCAGCCATGACTGATGTATGCAGAAGACCAGCAGTTGTGACATAGGTTGACTGTGGAGTTTTCATAGCAAGTTGGTGGGGAAGGGGGGAGGTCAGAAAGAAAAAGGTCGAGAGCCCCTGTTCTAAACTATGTTTACGGGGGTGTCAGCGCTTCAGGATGTAGTGACTTTCAGTGAGGACGCTGGAGACCAATGACAGCTGTTAGCTGGTGAGAGCTGGGCTGTTCAGAATCTCAGAAGAGTAGGTTACTTATTAAGTGTGGGTGTCGGTGTTTCACTTTAGGCCCCAAAGTCTGAAAATGTGGCCCCCCGCCTTGTGTGTAAGGGCCCGATCCTGTGAATAACTGAGCAACCGCTATGAAGTCAGTGGGAGCCAAGGGAGCTCAGCACCCCTGCAGGATGGAGCTCTTCAGCGTGGGTCACAAATCCTCTTTCAGAGCTGGCTGCGGTCTCCTGGACCTTCTCCAATCTGGCTTCCAAACCCTGCGCGCTTCTAAATGGCAACGGACTTTGCTGCTCCCCAATTTTTCTCTGGTCCAGCCACCTCTCCCCTGTGCTAGTCACCACAGGGACTGGTGCAAATGCTGGAATAATGGGGAGAAGAATGCTTTTTAAAAATGTCTCCAGAGTTGATTTTTAGAGGGGTTTTTTCCTGCTGCTTTGACTAGCTGGGTTTTCTTTAATGCCAGTTTCTCTACAGATCATGTGTACACTGCACAGCCCTTCCCCAATCACTTTATAACCTGCATTGCTCCTCCTTCGCCACCCAAAGGAACGGAGTTGTTTCAACAGGGTGCAGTGCACGCTCCTAAACTACTTCCACTGTCTCTAGCAGAAGATGCAACTGGTCTGCTAATCATGTGAGCCAGCCAACTGGCTTGGAAGAGACATTAGAGGATTGGGCCTCTCGCCAGTTGCCATAATGCGTCCAAGTGGGAGAGTGAAATTATCAAAGCGGGGGGAGGGAAACAGCTATCTGCAGGAAGGGCACTTTACTTGCCATTTGAGAATGAGCTCTGGTGTTCTGATAATGCAAAGTTAGGTCACTTGTAAGATTTTGATGTGATTTAAAAGCGGGAACTGGGTTACTGGGGTTACTGGTGTGTATATATATATTTAAAACACTACCTTATCAGAAAGCATTTACTGATTGAGTTTTTTATCTGCCATCAGCATTTTTGCCGCTTATGGAGTTTTCTCCAACATATGGTTGGGAAGCCTAATTAGCTCACTAGATTAACTGAGCTTCCTTTTTTCAATAGAGATTTTCATTGGGAACTGACATCTGTAAAGAGGCACAGTCTCATTTAGCATTAGCATTCGACTTCTCTGTGTTTATCTCAGAGGGATTCTGGGTTTTGTTTTTTAATAGCTTTTTTAGTGATATTTCAACTGTAAATGGCAGGCATTAGGATATGGAGGGGAAGAGATCCTTTCATATACTGTAGTCAGGCTTCAATACATACTTTCCCCCTCTCCAATCACCACCTGGTCTTTTGCATCACTCATCAGCCCATTCCCCCACATTAGGAATGTAAAATCCCATTTAAAATGTTAACTTTGTTAAACTATGTTTATCTGGTTTATTGGCCCACCACGGTGCAGATCAGGGGCTGCGCTGCATGGTGGGCCTGGCTGGGCTGAAGCAGGTGGGGGCTGCTCTGGCTGGGCCAGGCAGGGCCAGCTCTACCATGCTGTGGGCAGGAGGCTGCTTGGGTCAAGTTAGGTAGTGCCTGCCGCACTGCACCACACCGGGCACTAGTTAATTGATATGCAGCAAATTTTAGCTATAACTGACCTCTGAGCAGTGTTCCCTCTAATCTTTTCCATCCATGTGCAGAATAATTTTTTATGTGCACTATAGCATGTTCAAATGTGGCCCACCAGTAGAAACAAACAAAAAAAAACCTCTAGCTGTGGGCGCTCTGCTAATCAGCTGGGCGGCATTTGGATCTGTCCTGAGCAGCCACACAAGTGCACACCTTACAGGGTACACTTCCCCTGTAGGTTTATGCAAGGAGCTTACATCTCTGTCTCTTTACACCAGTTGTGGAGGGCAGGGGTGAGCAATAAAAAAATGGCAGCTGCCCGGGTTAGTCCCTGGCGGGCCACTGCCGCCGTGTTTTCCTGTGCCTCTGCAGGTATCGGACGATCGCAGCTCTCGTTGGCTGTGGCTCACCGTTCATAGCTAATGGGAGTGGCAGAAAGCAATGCAGACCAGGACACTGCTCCCTGCTGCTCCCATTGGCTGCAAACAGCGATCCGTGGCCAATGAGAGCTGAGATTGCCCAATACCTGTGGAGATGCAGGTAAATATAGAAGTGGAGCCCACCAGGGACTAACCCTACAGACCGGATCTGGCCTGTGGGCCAGAATTTGTCCACCCCTGGTGTAGGGACTAATCACAATGAGTCCTCAGCTGCGAGTGCTTCCTGGGAGCACAAAGCATCAAGAAAGAGGGAGGTGGGATAGGGGCCATCCCTCCTGGAGTTACTCCAAGCCTGGTGCAGCCCTGTGCTGCTCAGAATTGGGCTGTGAATAGCAGGAGAAATGAAGCTTTTCAACTTACAAAACAGAGCTGTTCTAAGATAATATAATGGCTTCACTGTGAGAGGGTTTCCACTATGGGTAGGTTTAAATTAATTTGATTATACAATAGAAATCCAGAAGAGCCTAAAGCCCATAACAGCATGTGTGTTACTGTCAGTTTACAGTCCAGCCCTTCTGGCTCTTTCCATAGCCTTTTGAAGTCTTTTCCGCTTGGGAAGAGTCAGACCATTATACACAAGTTATAGCTCTTGAATAAGCACTTTTATGATCAGAGGTTAGTTAAGTTTAATAGGGGAAAAAAATAACCTTTTATTTGTACTTTTGGGGTTCTGTCCTTCTGTCATTAACTACTTGGTCTTTAATAGTGAAAAAGAAATGATACATATCGTCGTGCATGTACACACACATGTACACATAACCACAAAAATGTTACGGTTATGAACTCGTTAAAAGCCAGGAAATGTAAATGACTATTCTAATACGGTAATTCTCGTCAAAGGCAGTGGAGCCTGCCCCAATGTGGAAGAGCCAGGGCCTCCTTCTCCTCTTTTGCCTGAAGCCCTGCTTTCTTCCTGCCCCGGCCAAGTCATAAGCCGGAACAGGGGAGGGATCATGTGAGGATTACCTGTTGTGATTCCTCCCAGGATACTGGACTAGAGGGACCTTTGGTCTGACCCAGTATGGCTGTTCTTATTTAACGGGGGAGCTGGAGACCCTCCACCTGCCAGGGTGAGGAGATAGAGAGCAGCTCCTGGTCCATGCCCCTGCCTTGTGGGTCCTCTGCCCCTCCCCACAGCTGCCAGCACAGCTCTTTCCATGGCCAGGGTGTGGCCCCCTAGCCAGAGTTGGGTCTTGGTAAGAACTGTGTGCAGCATGGGGGCAGCTCTGAGGAGCTGCTAACACTCCTGCCCTGAGCGGGAAGTGGGGCGGGGACATGGGTTGGGGGTTATTCTCAGCTCACATCTCTGATTCTCATTCAAGCCCTTCTCATTTCATGATTTGATAAATGCAGCTTCTCCCTTCCTGCCCATGACCACTGCCTCTCATAAATCCATTCCCGATGCTTCGCAGATTATTTTCCTTGATAGTCACTCTGTTCACTTCAGCGCACACACCCCGTTGAGTCCCTCCACTGGCTCTGCAGTCTCCTGAGCGTCAAACACAAGCTTCTTATCTTCACAGCTTAGCCTCACTCCATCTTGCTTATAGAGAGTAACATCATGATGTAAGTGGCTGCTTTCACTTTCCCAGAGTTCCTCCTCAAAGGCCTACCAATCAGCTTCTCCCTGAAACCCATCCCCTGTTTCTCCTCGGTTGTCCTTAATCCTGAGATTTCCCTGATATAAACAATAAAGCTGTTACCTTATCTTACTTCAAAACCCTCCTTATCTCAGCTTTCATGCCTATTGACCACAGCTTTAAAAAAAGCACTCTTCCTCCCCCGCCTATCTTTTCCTAGTTTTACTAACTTGCTCATTCCCACCACCTCTACCCCAATGTAATAAAAAACAGAAAACCAAAAAACATGGAACTAACAAAGCTGTACCATATTTGTGGGCTTGAAAGTAACATACCAATCCTATGCCTTCGTCTCTTTTGTGTATTTTAGACTGTACATCTTGCCGGACTAGTGTTCTCTCATACCTGAGTAATGACCCAAAACCAACTGGGGCTTTTCAATGCTATCATACTATAAATGCTTACTAATATAATAAAGCCATGCAAAGGCCCAAGGGAGCAGAGTTAAAGCTTCATATGCAAACATAGCTTCGATATTTACTGACTTTTTGAATGTTACAAAACCGCCGTGCAAATAATTACATTACAAATTAGTTGCAGGCGTTTCTTAGCTTATTATGTAACAGTAACACACCTAGATGGTTGACAATGTTCTCCATTTGGCCTAGTACTAGCAAGACACCAAGGTGTGTGATTAATAGAGGGTAGTTCCACACACTCTGACATGTCGCATTGCTTAATTAAAATGCAATGTTCCCTATGAAGCCTTACTTTTTCTACATTCCTGTCACTGGTGAGAGTTCTCAAAGAAGTGGGGTGGTTTGGGCAGGAGAAGAAAAAAGAAAATGTTTGTTTTAATAAGGTTAGCACCCACGAACAAGCATATAAGGGGATTGACTAAATAGTCTCAGAGAAAAAGCAGTGACTTTAACTGGATGTATTTCTTATATTTCTCTTACAGCTGGAGGACAATAGTTTTCTTTCTCCACCAAGTGGATGAAATATGGTCCTGATAATGCCTGTGAAATTCCCTTTCATGTTGTATGTAATACCCACCCCTGACTACTTCCCATTCAGTTGATGGATTTAATGTTACTTCCCTTAACAAAAGCAATCCTTACATCCCTTTCTTCTTTGTATCACATTTCGAATACTTTGGCTAACATGGGTTCATATAAAATTGAAGTACTTACATCACTAGCTAGAGAAAGGTAAGTACAGACATTATACAAGCTATGACTGCTCCCGTCTGCCAGTGTGTCTCATGCCTGACATGTGGCAGTCTGTGCAGAAGCCTGGTCATGCCAAGCTTTGTGTGAGGGAAGGTCCCATGGGGATGAGACACCCTGCTTCCCTCATGGTATCAACAGCTGGGATGTTGATAAAATTATCTGCTGGAATTTTTTATACTTTCCTCAGCATTACACTACAAAAATACATCAGCAAAGGGCCAGATCCAAGGCCCATTGAAAGGCACCAGATACTTGAAACTTAGAAGGAAACTGTTCTGTGCTCTCAGTTCTGCCTTGGTGGGCCCAGACTGTGAGGAAAAGGAAGCTGCCTGGCACAAATGCAGAGGGGAGAAGAGCTGGACTTGGGAGTGGGAGTGAGTTGAGAGACTAGATTGGGACAAGGGTCTTGATGAAGGAAACTGGGACTGGAATTAAGTGAGAGCATGTGACTGCTTAGGCTGGGAGATGAGGAACCAGAGGGGACGACTGAGGCAAGATGAGGGACCGGGTGTGTGTGTGGGGAGGCAGGGACAGGACAGTTTGTGCTAGGAGTCTGGACTGCAAGCCGGTGGAGAAGGGAAACTGGAACTGACTGGAACAAGGAGCCTAGAGCAGATGAGGAGCCAAGAATGGAAGACTGGAACTGGAAGCCAGGATGGGGGGAAAGATTAGAGCTCAGAAGGGGCAGCACAAAGTGGGAAACTGACTGGCCAGGTGTGGAACCTGTGAGTAGGTGGAGGGAAGAGACAGGAATGGACCAAGCACCCATTGTAGGAAACAGGGGCAGCAGGGTTAGACTTGGCAGGGAGAATACTGTCCAAAGGGTCTGTGTCAGCTCGAGAACACTTCACTTCTCTGCTGTCAGCAAATATCTATGAAACCCACTGGCAGTGAGTGAGTCTCATCCTTCTCTAGTGCTGGCCCACAGAAAGGATGAAAACCTACTACTGCTATCAGTTACTCCATTAGCTCATGGGCCGAGGCTTTGTGGTGCATATAAGTATTGTAACCCTGCTGATGCCCCCAAGGAATGTATATGTGATACCATGGGATGGAATTTTCAGTTGGCTCTTTTCAAACCCTAAGCAATGAACACCTAAAAATACATGAAATAAATGTTAGGGGTCCAAAGTGAAGCACACAATATTTAGGAAGTGAGAAATAAGCTATGCAATTTGAGCTACGCAAAATGCGTTGCTTATTTTGAGTTAATTTCAAAATAAATTACTATTCCGAAACATCCCTTAGTCCTCGTGGGTTGAGGTTTACAGGGACGTCGGAATAGCAACCCTGTTATATTTCCTAATAATGGGCTTGCTTAAAAGATGTGGTATAGCTATTTCAGGATACCGGATGTATTCCGAAATAGTGCTGCAGTCTAAATGTGCCCTGACAGAATTAATGTTCCCTGAACAACCTTCATTTGGCTCCCTTTGTGCATGAGCTTTATGAGGCCATCTTTAATTACACAATTATTGCAAAGGCCGGGAGTGGACACTCACCTCTTGGGAGCCTCCTGCTGCTGTGTGCAGTACTGCAGCCCTTTTACCTTTTTTCAAAACAAAAATGTTACATCCTCTCATTCCTTGGGAAATTTTGAAATTGCAATTTTTTTCTCCAATGTGGAGGAAATTTTGAACTTAAATAAAAACAACCATGCAGAATGGGGATTCCGGATTTCAGTCAACTGTTGTGTATACCCTTATTCTCTGTTGAGTGAATAACTGAACAGCAGTTTAGGCCTATTCCAATTTCCACTGGTACCATGCATCAAGTATCTGAAAAAGGAATGGTTAGCTCTCTGTAGTATGACCCTAACTTCACTCCCACATTTCTGTGTGGCAATCTCCAATGGAAGTCATACAGTTTAGAGCTGTATTGATTCCTGCTGCATTTCCACAGCAGCTGCTACTGATATGGGGTCCAGAACACGGCAGCATGGCTCCTGCATGAAGAACTGTTCCGCTAATGGGGACGTGAAGTGGAATGTTGGAGCAATATGACGGTAGGAGCCATCCACTCGGACAGCTCCTACCTCCCCAAATCTCATGGGTGCTTCTGCAATAGAGCCTGGAAATGCACAGGGTTCTAAGGTCTCTCCTCTTCTCCCTGTGGCTTCCCCATGTTCCAACTCCTGAAAGAGTGATTTACCAGAAATCCCAAGAGTTTCTCTGCCTCTGTTGCCTCTTCCTTGGCTTTATCCATCGTGGCAATCTAGGTTCGTGTTTTACTGTGTATCATCATCCCTATTTGTGATATTACTGCTCTGAAGTCTGAAAGAGGGAGGTCCATTCCCTGTCCTTTGTTCTCTGCAGGAGAGCATGCATTGTTATGCAGTGTGCGCGGCAAAGTGCCTTATGGTAAACTTTCTAACACAAACATGTTAATGGATGTGACAGAAATAAATGTTTGAAATGAAGACAGCAGGAAAAAACTAGAGTTGGAAGGGAAGGGGGGAAATCATGCCCATCCTCCATGCCATTTTGCTCCTCTGGGAAGAGAATAAAAACCGCCTATGCATTCCTTGAAATCTTCCAAGGGAAGGCTGAACTTGCACCCCATCTAAGAAGAAGATCTGTGAACGCTGTTCAAATACAACTCTTCTTTAGAAGCAGCAGCTTCACTTAATATTTCCCACAGGTTACTTTAGTTTACACAGTCAGGGAACAGCATCAGAATCTGTAATGACTCCTTTTTAAAAAGACACTTAGTCCAGACCTCCTTTTTGTAAAACCCTGTAAGCTGGCTTAGTCCTGGGCCCCTGACCTGTGCTCAGGCCTGTAAGTAAAGGTCCAGCTGCTCCTTTCAAATGATGGGGCCTGAGGGCAGGGCAGGCAGCAATGCAAACACAGTCCCCCAGTCAATGAGGCCCCAGGCCCTGGTTCAGGGCCTGGCAGCAAAACAAATGCAGTCCCAAAGTTAGTACGGCCCAGGCCCTAGTTGAGGGCGGGGGTGTCAAACAAACGCAGTTCCTCCGGCACGAGTGGGAAATGGGGAGACTGCCACCCGGTATATGGGGGTAGCAGGAGGGATGCAAGCCCTCCCTACTCCCCCGTCGTGGCCCAGGGCCCTAGCTGACTGGGGTCAGCAGGGATCCAGCCCACGACATGCTGACACACTCTACAATGTCATGAGATCAGCCTGACAGTCGTTGGCTTCCCCTGGGCTGCTTCCTAATTCCCTCTCTGCATCTACCTGGCTCCAGGCCGGCTGCTGGTCCTCGGTGTGGTAGCAGTCTGAACCCTTGGGCAGGGTGTTAGAAGGTCTCCTCTTCGGAGCAAGGGCCCAGCAGTCTGGACCAGTCCTCAGCCTTTGCAAGGTCCTCTGGACCCTCCTGGCTTGGGGGGCTCAAGGCAGGCCTCTGCTTCCTCTGTCGGCTGGGGCCCTACTGAGCTCCTGGGCTGGGCTTTTATGCTCCCTGCCCCGTCCCTTGGCTTCTGTAGAGTAAAAGGGGCAGGACCCAGCTCGCCCCACCTGGGCTCGGAAAGGGGTTCTTCCCCATGAGGTCAGTGAGTGGCCATCCCTGATCACTACAAATCCACTGCCCCACAAGGAAAGGGCTTTAGCTTTTGCAAATTTCACACCTCCTCCTCCCCATCTACCATAATGAAATGATTCAGTTTCTTTCTTTAGTCTGACATAAATGCTATGTCAGTATTCAGAAGAACAAAGCATTTACTCTGTGTCTTGGACAATCTGTCAGGGTTATTTTAGAATATACTAAGACCCATTTAAAATATTTTACCCATAATTTTACTGCCAGGGAAAAAAAGGAGAGTAAATATATATATATAATCTGCCACTGAGTGACTCTGATGGGATGGCATCTTCCCCAGACCTTTTTCTTTTCTTTCAATCTGAGCATGTCCTACTATAGGATATTAGCCAACCATGATTGAAGGAATGTGTCTCATGATAACATGCAAAATGTTTGCAAAAAATATGATTAGCAGCTATTTTCCTTCTCTTGTTGGGAGCCCTTTTGCAACATACCATATTGGCAGGAGGCTGCTTATTGTATATCAGAGCAAAGTGGAGGTCACAGCCAAAATAAAGCCAGTTAACACTGAATGAGTGAGTTTATTCTTAGAAATCAGGAATTGGCTAGGTTTTTTCAGCTGCTGCTATTTCAGAGTAATCTTAATGAAATTCCCTTTTTAGTTTTCTATTTGATATATTTCAAGAGACCAGCTGAATTATATCACAGGTATTTCCTCTACACCTTCACTCATCTTGCTGCATGCGTTTATTTTGGTGTAACGCAGGTGATGAGGGTTACGCTATATTCATAACATAAACATTTCTAGGAGGGCCATAGCACAGTTTGCTGATGATGGTTCTGTGGATTATGTATTCTCCTGAGACCTAAATGGCTAGAATGCATTCCGTTGCTCTTCCCCCTTGTCATTGCATGTTTTGCTTTTATGGACGCATGAGTAAGGCTTGTTATTGATTTCTGTGCCGCTGTTAATAATTTCCATGTAAGTCTGCTTTGGCGTGACAGTTACTGATGTACAGATTTTGACATCTTAATTATTCTTTGATGGGAAGGGGGTGCACTAAACTGATAAAAGAGCTTTTATCTCTGGATCTGTGGGTTCAAAGATGGCTTAGGTTGAAGTGAAATGAGAGAGGTTGTCTGTGTCTAATCCTTGTGGACGTATGTTTACATCTCAAAGCCATCACATAGTCTTGACTGTGTCAGGAAGCAGATGTACCAAGAGAGACTGTTCTTTTGGCATCTCTGACCCAGCTGAAACCAAAAAGTAGTGAACATCTCAAGAGAGATGTAATTTATGAGCTTTACAGCCTTATTTCTAGAATAAAGTTATTCCGGTGTTCATCCAAACAGAGTTGTGGAGTTGAACTGGGATTCATTAAAAACCTGGTCAGAGTCCTAGGGAGATGACCTACTTGCTCTTAATGTTGGTGTGGCCTCTCGGGGTATAATCACTGATGAATTGGAGTGTGTCTCAAGAACTTATATGAGCCTCCTCTTAAGCAAGCTAGCTGCTGAGTCCCATGAAGAAAACAAAGATTCGCCATTTCTAACAGTGGAAAATAGCAGGGTGTTATATTAGTCTTTCCCCCCATCATAATTTTCCTGGCATATTTCAGATCTTGTAATTATATCACCCATCAGTTGGTAATGATTACCTGCTCTTCCTCACTCCAGCCTGCACAAGGAAAGGAAAAATATACTTAGACTAAGCTTCTTCTGATGCATTAATGAGACACTGGCATTTCCCCAGCAGCACTCCATGCTCCAGCATGCCAGCATAACCCACTGAAGTTTTGGCACCCCCCATGGAGCTTACTCCCTTCCCCCTCACCCACCCACCCAGGACAAAGTCTTCTGTCTGTCCCTGCACCAGCAGCTGCAGCCCAGCTAGGCAGAGACAGAGAGGGTCTGATGCTTGCTGCAGTCCAGACGGGAGTGAGTCAGGACATTCCAAAGAAACTCCCCACCTCACTGCACAGGCTTAGGGCAGGGGGTTGCGGGGTGGGGACGGGAATGGAATGTCAGGTGGAAGCTCTGGCTGGGAGGTGCTTATCTAGATGGCTCCTAACCAGTAGCCCAGCAAGACAGGCAGGCTCCCTGCCTGCCAGCAGCCCCACATCACTCAAAGCAGCTGACTGTTCCATGTGGCTCAGCACCGCACTGGATAGGAGGAGGTTTCACATGCTGCCCCGTCCCCAGCACAATTACTCACCTGCCATTGGCCAGTTTCTGGCCAATACAAGCTTAAAGATTGTGCTCAGGGCAAGGCAGTATGCGACACCTCCCTCCATGCAGCACAGAGAGCCACCTGGAGCACCAGACACTTTGAGAGGCATGGAGCTGCTTTGTGCCCGAAGGTCCCAGCAGAGTGGGCTGTGGCCAAATTAAATGGCTTGGTTGGCCCACGGACCATATCTTCCTGCTCCTGCTCCAAACCTCATTATTTGGGGGGCAGTTCTGTGGCTTGTGTTCCACAAGTCAGACCAGGTGATCAGAGTGATCCTTTCTGGCCTTAGAATCTGAATTAGTGGATTAGAAAAGAATTGGAGCCTGTCATGACATCAGAGTTTGTTTTTATACTGTATACATTCCCTTTTACTACCATGCTTCCTGAGAGCTAGTCTTGAACAAGTATTATTATGGACACAGGTCCTTCATTCTCCCTTCTGTCTTAGTTGTGGCAACTAAATGCTAGGGGAATAGAACAGCAAAAAAAGACGGAGGAGGAATCAGAAAAAGAAAAAAGTTCTAATTTTAGCCCAAGGGTTTTTCAGCTTGCTGAACCGCAAATGTAATATGGTACAACCTGGAGAACAATCCTAATTGGTATTCCATTAAAAAGAGAGAAAAAAATCTTGCTGCGATCTGAAGTCAAATGACAACAGTCAAAGTGAAACACAGCTCACTAATGTAGCCTTAATTCATTTTATTTTGCAGAGACAGCAAGCTCACCATGTTGCTCCGGGAGTCCCTGGGGAATATGAACTGCCGTACCACTATGATAGCTCACATTTCGGCAGTGGCAGGAAATTACACTGAAACACTGTCCACCATCCAGATTGCATCACGGGTCCTAAGGATGAAGAAAAAGAAAACTAAGGTAAGAAAATATGTAACTCCTTATCTTCTTGTAGTGGAAAACAAGGAACCTATAGAGCCCTTAGAAAGTTGAAAAGGCCTAAAGAGCAGCATATAACAAAATCCATATTCATAATTTCGAGTCTCTGGGTTTGCATGTCTTTTATGGTAGCTGTGTGGTTTAGAGTTTATAACAGAGAGTGAAGGAGTGAAACCTTCAACATAAGATGCAAGGGGGAGTTTCAAGTACATCTATTATACAAGCTTTCTAAGCCTAACTCCAAGTCTGTCAACTATAGTAGTGGAAATATAGCTGGTAGTGTGTTTTTCTCAATTAAAATTGCAAATGTAAATTAAACAATAATTCTATTTTTTTACAGTTAAAAGAAATGAGGATTAATGAAGAAAAAAAGTTCCCTGTTTTTCCCATAAGACAGCAAGAATAGTATAACACAAGGCAAAATCTCTATCTTTGCATAGACACACAAATTTGGTAGATTTTCCAAGTAGTGGACTAATAGGGAGTAAGGTATATCCATTTTCAAGCTTCTAGGGCACTAGTTCTTTTTATAGCCTTGATTGTTAACTTGTTACAGCAGATGAGTTTTGTGACCATAATCTAAAATGACAATGTGGGATAATGCTAAATACGATCTAACACCAACGAATGGACTTCATCTACCATGTCACAACAAGTGAACCACAGAAAGAGATGCACACCACACAACGGACACCCAAGTCTGTACTGTAATCCCAGTTGGATTTTCCTTATCTTTCATTCCGGACATGCATTGGAAAGCAGTATTGTCTAGTGGTTAGAGTTGAGTCTAACTCCATTTGTTCTCTATCATACCGTGGACAAAACAGAGCTAATAATACCTATCCAACTTTCAGTACTTTGAGATAATGAAATGCAAATTCCAGTATAACTATTAAGTTCTTCTTCTTCTTAGATTTTCCCTCCCTTGTTCACCAAGGTTCATAGCAGTGCTTTATTGAGTACATTGGTTTGTATGTCATGCATTTATGCAATACCATGCCTTGTGTGGTCATTTTAGGATTCAACTGCATGTGTAGCTGAGATTCTGCTGTATGTGTGCTTTATGGAAGATATGTGTGGTTCTGACATTCCTTTTGCTCTCCTCTCACAGTACACATCAAGCTCTTCTGGAGGTGAAAGCTCCTGTGAAGAAGGGAGAATGAGGAGGCCAACCCAGTTGAGACCCTTCCAGTCTAGAAATGTAGTTGACCCAGACTTCCCTATTCTGCACTTATCAAGTGATCCTGATTATTCTTCTAGCAGCGAACAGTCCTGTGACACCGTGATTTATGTTGGCCCCAATGGCACAGCCCTCTCTGACAAGGAACTGACAGATAATGAAGGCCCCCCTGATTTTGTCCCTATAGTTCCTGCTCTGCAGAAAACCAAAACTGAGGGCAAACTGGAGGAAGTGAGTGAGACAGACTCCAGCGCGTCAGAGAGAGACTGCCTGAAGTGCAACACCTTTGCTGAGCTTCAGGAGCGGCTGGACTGTATTGATGGCAGTGAGGAGAGCAACAAATTTCCATTTGAAGAGCTGCCTGTTCAGGTTAGCACAGACCAGATGTCCAAGTGCCCTGTGCCAAGCCAAGGGGCAGGTCTCAGCCATTTATCGGCATCGGAGAAGGACGATGCCTCAGCTGACTGTCAGCAACCTGAGAAGGAAAATATAAATGCGACAAGCAACAAAATTCAGAGAAATCACTCCCCTGTTCCATCTGGAGCTCTCCCTAACATTTCAACTCCCCCTTCTCCTAGGAGTGTCACTGGCAGCTGTAGTAGCCAGCTCGGCTCTTCCCAGTTAGCCCACAGCACAAGCCTGCAGAGCAGCAGAGAAAGCCTCAACACTTGTGGTTTTGTAGAAGGCAAACCCAGGACAATGGGTTCACCACGGCTCGGCATTGCAAGTCTCTCCAAGACATCAGAATACAAGCCGCCAACTTCTCCCTCCCAGAGATGCAAGGTTTACACCCAGAAAGGGGTTTTACCCAGCCCTGCACCATCACCCCTGAGCAAGGACTCTGGCATGGTGTCTAGCGAATCTTTGACACAGCCAGAGATCCGGACCCCACCAGTGGGAATGAGTCCACAGGTCTTGAAAAAGTCATTATCCTCCAGCAGTGGGGATTTTGGAGAGATCATTCTCGACAAAGAGCAGGAACAAAATATTTTACCAGAGGCAAAGAAAGAGATTCTGAGTACCACCATGGTCACGGTGCAGCAGCCGTTAGAGCTGAATGGAGAGGATGAGCTGGTGTTCACCCTGGTTGAAGAACTAACTATTAGTGGGGTCCTTGAGAATGGACGCCCGACCAGCATCATTAGCTTTAACAGCGACTGTTCAGTTCAGGCTTTGGCCTCTGGGTCTAGGCCAGTTAGCATTATCAGCAGCATTAGTGAAGACCTTGAGTGTTACTCCAATGCAGCTCCTGTTTCCGAGGTCAGCATAACACAGTTTGTGCCTCTTCCAAAATTAGGACTGGATGACAAAGCCCGAGATGTCGGCAGCAAACGCTCATCCATTAGCTCATGGCTGAGCGAAATGAGCACGGGGAGTGACGGGGAGCAATCATGCCACAGTTTCATAGCCCAGGCGTGCTATGGGCACGGTGAGGCGATGGCAGAGCCCCCTATGTCTGAGTTTGCCAGTGCCATACAGAATACTAGCATGATCTGTGTAAATGACAAGCAAAATCCAGTGACTGACAACTTGCTCATAGTGTCAGAAATGGGGGAGGAAACTTTCAGTAAAGTCCCACCCCTCAAGGGTTGCAAAATATCAGCTCTGGGGAAAACGACGGTCACAATCTCAAACACAGCAAGCCTAAGCAGTTGTGAAGGCTACCTGCCAATGAAAACCAACATTACTGTTTATCCGTGTATTGCTGTTAGTCCCTTTAAGGCACCAGAGACTGACGAGGCCACGCCTGCAGTAATTTCAGCTGCTAAAGTTGCTCAACCCCAAGAGGAGAAAGAGTCTAGTGTTAGGAAGGAAATCAAATTTGAAGACCCTTGGCTAAAGAGGGAAGATGAGGTGAAAAAAGACACCAGTGATGGGCCAAGGCTGCAAACTGCAGTTGGCACAGCCAAGTCTGAGCAGAACAAGAACCAGAATGCAATGGATAGGCTTAGTAGCAGCAGTGGGGAGACCTCTAGCTCTCCAGGATCAGATCCTCTAAAGAGGATCGTGGATGGGTGTGAGATGGCACTTCCCTGTTCTGCAACCCAGAGCCCTGTTCATTCTGCAGAGGCTTTGAAGCATGGCAGTCTCCCTAGAGTATTCCAGAAGGTCAGCAAGCAGGAGGAAATTGATGGTGCCCCCTGTTACTGTTCTGCTGAGAGCAATGGAATGAGTTCTCCTACTCTTTCCCCGTCTTGTAAGGCTACCCTGGAAAGAAGAATTGCTTCTCCCAAGCACTGTGTTCTCACTCGCCCCAAAGGAACTCCTCCGCTCCCTCCTGTGCGAAAATCAAGCCTGGATCAGAAGAACAGGGCCAGCCCCCAGCACAGCAGCAGCACTGGCAGTCCATCCAACCAACCAATGGCTTTTCCGGCCAGCTTTCCTGATGAGCTGAATGGGAAGCAGAAAAGCTGTAGCATTGACACCAGTAGCAATAGCAGCAGCAAGTTATTTAGTGCCAAACTTGAACAGCTAGCCAGTAGGACCAATTCCCTGGGCAGGTCCACTGTGAGCCACTATGAGTGTTTGTCATTGGAAAGGGCAGAAAGCCTATCTTCTGTAAGCTCCAAAACGATCCCTGGAAAAGATACTACCATGCCCAGGGCTGGGAGGAGCCTCAGTCGCAGTGCAGTGTCCTCACCAACAAACTCAGGCATTTCCCAGTCTGCAGGTGCCTCACCGAAGGCCAGCCAATCTAAGATATCCGCTGTTAGCAAACTCCTTTTGGCAAGTCCCAAGGCCCGAAGCTTGTCTGCTTCCACCACCAAAACATTAAGCTTTTCTACCAAGTCTCTGCCGCAATCTGTGGGACAGAGCTCAAGTTTGCCTCCCAATGGAAAGAACATGTCCTGGTCAACTCAGTCCCTCAGCAGAAACAGAGGCTCTGGTCTTGCTTCAAAACTGCCCCTCAGGGCTGTCAATGGACGGATTTCAGAACTACTCCAAGGGAGCACAAGTGTCCGAGGTTTACAGTTGCGTGGAAACTCAGACACAGATGAGCGAGGTGGCCTTCATGGAGATGAGAAACCAAATGTTCATATGCTGCCTTCACCTTACAGCAAAATCACCCCTCCACGAAAGCCTCATCGCTGTAGCAGTGGTCATGGAAGTGACAACAGCAGTGTCTTGAGTGGGGAGCTGCCACCAGCCATGGGGAAAACAGCCCTATTCTATCACAGTGGGGGAAGCAGTGGTTATGAGAGTATGATGAGAGACAGCGAAGCCACAGGAAGCGCTTCTTCAGCGCAAGACTCTATGAGTGAGAACAGCAGCTCTGTCAGTGGGAGGTGCCGAAGTCTCAAAAACCAGAAGAAACGCTCAAACACAGGTATGTTTGCAGATGTGTCCACAGGGAACGTTGACCATTAATCTAGCTACTTCTTGGGAGGCAAAGCTTGTGCGGTGGGGTGTCTAGGTCAAAGACAGAGCACATGTTGTTTAACGTGGATGTTTGGCACTAGAAACAGAATAATTCGAATGACAGGCCCTTGAGTTGGGAATTTCTTAGGTTTATTTACTTACCAAGCCTTGCACAGGTTCATACTGCCTTTATGTAGACATTGCCCTTGTAACACTTTTAGTATAAATTATTTGTTTTGAGTGTCTGTTATTACATCCTTTTCTTTAAAGCAGAGCAACTTTTGTAAAGGGGACTATTTTCAAATATGTAGTGATAAGCAATAAAAGTAATAAAAAGATGCCCGTGCTAGGTTCTTACATGTAATATATACCACAGGATAGCCTCGGCAGAACTGAAGCAATCACACAGAAAAGAACTCTGCCAGAAAAAAGGTCTTTTCCAACACTTCTTCAGTTCAGGAAAACAAACCCTCTCCATTCTTTCTATAAACCCTATCCAATAGCTAAACTCCAGTCATAAATTGAGGGACTTGCTCCATGGTGACTAGCAAGGTGAGGAAGACTGACGTATGTTGCGAGGGCAAGAACTGAAGCTGGTTGTGACTGCTACCCCAGTGTCACTAAGAGGAGGGCCAAGAGCTGTGTAGATTGTGGGACAAATGTTACAGCCTATCAAAGGGGAGAAAGAGACCGTAAAACTCACACAGTGGAAAAGGTACAATAAAAAATATATTGCTGGGAGGTTGTCTGAGTGATATGGGCCTTTTCCTAAGGACATTTTCAATTTTGGCTTCCATTCTTGAGATTTGGCTTTCTACTCACCTTAGCAGTGAGAGGGCTGAAGGTTCCCAGCAATCTCTCACATTGAGAGGTTAGGAGACAGAAGAGTGACTCTGTGAAGGATAGGTCTTCCTCATTGTTTTTCATTTCATTTCCCCTTTCATTAGTATGGCTGGGTGAAGAGGGGGTGACAACTTCCTAAGAACTGCTCTGGGAGCTGCGTGTGAAGGGAGGGCCTTCTGTTTGGATTGTAACTGTGAAAGCGTTTTGGGACACTACTACCCTGTTTTATGTGATAGCTATTTTGTTTCTTGATAGCCGGGGTGGAGGGTGAGAGCTATGCTGCCCTGGGAGCTCACCTTCACAGTTATTCTTTATTTGGCTCCTCAACTGCAGCACCTCTGCCTCTTTGATGTGTGCTACAAGGTGGCTGGCTGTAAATGTGGAGAACTGAGGGAAGGATCATCTGTGGGGCTCGGGTTGTTTAGTTGCTCTGGTATCAGGTATGGGAGACAAAGTGGGAGGAAGGCCTTTTTTGCTAGCAAAGGCAGATGCGCAGCCCTTGTTATCAATTCTATAGATTTTATTTTGGACTTCTTTCAGGGAGCACAAAACATTACCTGTCAGGTTCCAACTGTTTATGTCATAGGCACGGTTAGTGGTTAATAAAACTGGCAGCATGGCTTGTAGGGAACTTTCCAGAGCAAGGCCATCAACTTCCACTGAATCTACATTTTTTGGTCTTCCTACATCTGCTTCTGCTCAGAGCTATCCAGCCCTGAAGCAGAATGAAAACTGACTTGATTCTTACCACTTTTACACCAGATATGGAGTTTGTCAGGGCTTTTGATTGCCAACCAAATTACTGATCTAGATCTTTAATTTCCTGTGTGGATTAAGTCCTTTGCACCATTGTCAGAGGTTTGCTTAGATGAGTCGCTGTCTCTAGTGGTTCCTCTCTGGAACATACAGTTTCCTGTAGGGATGTTTGAGTGTAACCGACTATCCGCTTAACTGATAAGCGAATGCTTATCAGTTAACAGTGTCAGTTACAATCAGTGAATCCTCCTGCCCAGGAGCCAGGCTAGCAGGGGCTGGCAGCCCCACTCCTGGGAAGGCTTCACTGTGAGTTCTGCAGTACAAAGCTAAGGTTTATGCTGCAGAGCTCACTGAGATTTTCAGTGGTTACATGGTTACCTCATTACATGATTTTAACATCCCTCTTTTCCAGTGGAGGACCCTCATCTCTGGGAGCTTCCAGTGCTATTAATATAGCAGAGCCTGGACATATTGACACATCCAGAGCATTTTGTAAAGCTTTTGTTTACTCTGGCTTTTGACTGGTTGCCATGTGGAGAGGGTACTTGTTCTATTTTTACAGATTAATTTTGAGGTTGACTCTCTATTTAGTTGAGTTCACCAATTCTCATATTGTTTTGAGTGAGTTGAACATAGGTCCAGTCATTTTTACACATTTTAATATTAAAAAATGAATTTGATGTCTACACATTTCTCATCCTCGAACATTTACTTGGAAATTAACACATCTCTAGCTTTCTTACAACCCATATCTTCTTTGTATTTGGCCCTGCAGCAGTAAAGCCATAATTCTGTGTTTGGTGGTAGCACAATCTTTCATATGTCAACAGATTTATGATGTCATAAAAATAGGATTATGACTTCAGTGCAGCATGAAGATGAAGGAAAAATTGGGATGTAAAGGCGAACAATGTTATGATGAACATACATATATTTTTATAATAGGGTAGGAACCAGACTGGTTTGGCATATTTCTTTTTACATAAATATCCTCTTTCTGTGGGTTTGTATTAGTTGGAAACATCTCTGTTAAAGAATATTTTTATGGAAAAAAATGATACAAAGCCATGCACTTCTTGAAGCATGGATATTATTTTAACGCATGGTGTCATGAGCATTGGACCCTTTTAGATTTGCTGTCAAAGATCCACTGTGCTATAATGGATGTGGCAGTATAGATATGCTCATTTCAGGTCAGATGACCTTGTCCACTTTATTTATGATTATTATTAACAGAAAGGCTAGTTGTCAGACATAATCAACATGAATCTACAGAAAGCCCCTTTAAGAGAAGCCATAAAAGCCTTTAAGGGAATCACCAGTAGTCTTGTTAGATTTCCCAAATGCTTTTGAAGCTCTAACACACTGAAGAGAGAATTTTTTTTCCTAAGATCTTGTTTTTTAAATGTTCTTAAGTGCATTACTTGTTATAGCCTAGGTATCTGAGATAGAGTGGCAGCTTTTGAAAGATAAAGTGAATTCATAATTTTTTGTTTTAGCCTTAGTTTAAATTTCAGGATCTAAGAAAGCATGTGTTTTGTAGGTAGCCTAACATTGTATATGCATTATAAATACTGTAATATTAGTTGGTCTGTATATTCTTGATCTGAAATGATTGCTTACGGTAGAGGGGATTTTAATAATACATTTATTACAGATCTGGAGCTGTACATTTTCGGAAAACTGTACAACTGTTATTTAACCCTCTTGTGATGTAAGCCACAAATAGGGAAAATAAGGCTGAGAGGATAACTGAATCTTCTCTCCCAGACCCAGGATTAGATCTCAGGCGTTCTTGGCTCCTAGCCTTGAGCTCAACTGACCATACTTCCTCTTATCAAGGCCACTGCCATTTTAGAACAGTAGCGTGGAAGGTTTGATTTGTAATTGTCTGTTTGTGACAGTGTCATGCCTGCCCCACCTACTAGTATCTGTACTGTTGTTTATTCTCTGGTTTCTTCCTTCCCCCCAGTAACGCCCCACCCCCAGGCTAAGAGTGAATGGGCACCTCAGTCACTTACCTCCAACTGGGAGGGCGTGATTATGCATCAGTGAAGGCTGGTGACCCCTAAAATAGGGAGGCAAAACTGACACACACAGGGCTGGTGACAGACTTTGCCAGGTCCTGGGCAATGTGTGCGTGGTGAGGGGGAGTGGGGGGGGATGTGCTTGGCTCTGGTTCCCTCAGGTGGAAGGAGTGGGGCAAATAGAAGCCACCCTGACCAGCATGGCAATTTAAATGGCGTGGGGCTCCAACTGCTGCTGCTGCTGTAGTAGCAACCTGGAGCTTCTGGCCCTTTTAGCTGCCCCCATTACTCCTCCCAGCTGGTGGCCCTGGATGGACGCGTGTGTACACACACACTCACAGTCTCTCTCTCTTAGTGAGCAGAGTGAGGTCCGGGTCAATAACTAAGCTCCTAGACACTCCGCTAATACAAATAAATAAAGCACTAGTCAGCTGCTTGATCCCCACACACAGAGTAGGCCACCACATGGCTACTTCCAGTCTCTTCCAGCCCAAAGAACATAAGAATGGCCATACTGGGTCAGACCAAAGGTCCATCTAGCCCAGTATCCTGTCTGCTGATAGTGGCAGGATGCTCTAGAGGGAGGGAACAACACGTCATCCTCATGTGATCCCTCCCATCACCCATTTCAAGACAGAGGCTAGGGACACCATTCCTACCCATCCTGGCTAATAGCCAGAGGATGTGGTGACGACTAGGACTTTAACAAGGTTCAAAAAAGAGCTAGCTAGCCATTGATGGACCTAACCTCCATGAATCTAAGTGCCAAGCCTCCTGTGTGTCCATGATGCAGTGCTCCTTTGTTTTAGCAGCACACCCACCTGTTAGAAAGAAATGCAAATTATAAGCTGTGATAATTTTTTTAAAAATGGGAGTGGGATTTGAAAAGCACACACAGCATTGGTCTAACTTTGCTCCCTTGAAGTCACTGGTACAGGCTGAGTGCTTTTGTGTCTCCTTTGTGTTACCAGGAAAAACACCCCAAGCAAACTCCCTTTTGCAAAGTCACAACAGTGTTTCTGAAATGTCAACTTTATGGGGCAGGCACAGTGGGGCAGCAAACTGGGCCCCAGACTGGGAGCTGTAAAACGTATATCCTGTTTACCGTTCTGCCAAAGACTCACTGTGTCACCCTGAGCAACAAAATGTCTCTGCTCCTCAGTTTCCCTATCATAAAACAGGATGGTTCTTGTCCAACCTTGTACAAAGCATGGGGATTCTAGAATGCAAAAATGTTACATACATGTTAATCGCTATTATTCTACATATTTTAGCATCTGAAATCCAGTGGACCAAATTCAGTTTGTGTGTAAGGAGGCATAGCTCCCACTAAAGTCACTTTCAGAGCTGAATTTGGCCCGCTGGGTGTAGAGATTCAGCTTTTTGGGCATATAAAAAACGCTACTTCTAACTCCAGGTGCATCGCTCCTGGCAGCAATGAGGTAAAGATGGAACAGGATCCAGGCCTGTAATTAGATTTATACTGTATAGCAAGGCTTCCCTTGAACTCCCATACAATGTACATGAATGCCTTGGGTTTTTTCCTACATGTATTATTTATTGGTTTATGATATTTCCAGACTGGCAGTGTCTGTAATGAGCCCTGTCATGGGGCCGATAACACAGAGGAGCATTTGGTACAATTTGTAACAGGACGAAGGTTTTTCTATGGAATCTACTAAACTCTTCCTCAGGATTCTCCTTCCCCCTTTCTGGAATTGGTTTGGCTGCATAAAAGAGTTTCATGTCCATGTTTTATATGGCTAGATCAAAGGCCTTTGGCATGTCTGTGACTAATTACTGCTTGCAATGCTAGTTCAGAGCTGGATGGTTTCCTCTCCTGAGGAGTATGTGTTTGTTTAGATTTCCGGTTCTCTCTAGTCCCATTTTTTTCAAGGGGCCATAGTTACTTAATAGAAGAAAATTTAAAAGCAAACTGAATGTGAGCTTGGCAATTTGCAAAAACGTGTATCAGGGCTTGTTTTAGCAGGGGAACGTACTTGTACCATTAGGATCTGAGCTTCATGGTCAAAGGGGCTTAGGGCAGAGAGTCAGATGTAAGCAGTTACTGCTGCTGGCTGCATGCTGGCATGGGATGGGCTGTCTCATCTGGGGGAAAGATCAGGAGTCAGGCGTGAAAGGAAAATAAGAGTCCGTCTGGGGAGGAGGGAGATTCTCTACAGGTGGTTTGGCTGGGAAGAAGCTGCTGTACATGGGGCTTTCAAGTTCCGTCAGGCTGGGTCTCTTTAGCCTTAATCTGTATTCTATGTCAGTGGTCATTAAAACAAGAAGCTAAAGAATCTCTATTACAAATACAAACCAGTCTTCTGAATGAGGCTCATGTGGAGTGAAGGTAGACCCAAGCTGCAAAATCCAGACTTTTCCTAATGTTTAAAGCTGTTTGAATCCTTTATAACACTAGGCCCCAGTTTGGATTCACATCTAAACTGTCCCAGTATCAGAAGTGGTTTGGATGCAGGAATCTGCTTTAGGCCTCTGACTCCTACCAGAGGTTGTCTGACAAATCCAGGTTATGGACTTTTTAAGATTTTGTTTTATATCAAAAACCTTTCTGGAGGGTAGCTAATTAAAGCTTCTTGCTGAAACATTTTATGGGTTGTGCAGTAAAAAATTCATGACTCCTGGCAGCTCTTCCCATGTGCTGAAGTTTCACCGCCAAGAGTAAACTACTACATGATTCTAAACACTGTCATAAAAAAGACAAACTGTTAAGACATGACAATAATTATATATAATTGTAATCTCTTTACATCACGTCTTACCATAACAACTTTAGGTTTCTCTGGGGTCAGAGATGTTTTTAAGAATGTGGGTTCAGAGGTTCCATAAACTCCAGACCTGAACACCCCTAAACTCTTAATAACTTTCTCATCTATTTCTGTTAATGAAAATAGTAGAAAATAACGGGCATGAATGAATCCGTGGGCAGCAAATAGCTTGAATCCAGCTCAAAGCTGCTCCTGATATCAGACAGCAGTGAAACAGGATCTTAGCAATGATGATGAAACACAGCGGCTGAGCTTTTCTTGTTGCATCCAAGTGAAAAGGAATTCCGTTCACATTTAGCCTGTATATGCCACGGTGTTCAGAACTGCAAAATATTCCTGGCTCCGTAAAGCCAAAAGGCCTGTCTAACCCCCCTGCAGCGTAACTTGTCCACATCCACAACCAATGACAATAAGGACTATGATAATTCACACGCTGCGTTATCCCCTACCATGACTGGAACCTTAAGAATTATAAAAGGGGACAAATCTTTGTGTTGGTGACCCCCTCTGAACATGTGACTCTTGACTGGATGGTGGAGAGGGGTGAGCGGACCCCCAGCCACAATTAGTTTTTGTTGTCATTCATTAAAACAACAGCATTGATTTTCCCAGGTCAAAGCCAGGCCATTCCATGCTGCGGCTCTGTGTTGAAAGGTTTCGCAGTAATCATTTTTTACACGCTTGACTACCACGTGCCAGTGCTGAGCTTTCGGCTGCACGGACATAGGAATGATTTAATAGAGGAAATGGCAGCAAGCTATTGTGACGGGGGAAGGCTCCATGTAGCATGCATGATTGAGTCAGAAACCATTAGGCGGGTGTAAATAAAACCTGCTCGCTGTGTTGGCACAGAGTGAGCTGAGTGGAATGCCTCTGCCACTGTCCTGTCTGGAGCTGATGCTGTTATAGCAGTATCCCCTGCCCTTGGCTTGCCTGGCAAATGACTGGTGACTCTATTTACTGAAGATGCTAGGACAATAAACAGCTCGGTGCCATCTCCATATACAGCGTGTCATGAAACTGACACATACATATGGTGCCAAAGGTCCAGCCAAAAGATAAAGAGTAAAAATACATCTTCCCTGGGACTTCTCCCACCATACAGGTCAACCCAATCCAGGCTAAATGAAGTGTGGCACCCTGGTTTTGTTGCAGTTATGCTGGTTCACATGCGCTGCACACTTTGCCCCACACTTGCTTCTGAAAGGAAGCAGTGGTTTGGGAGGGCGGGG
>CM057847.1:61134381-61166915 GCA_030068395.1 Apalone spinifera | reverse complement strand
TCAGGAAAGGATGAGGAATAGTGGGAAATTGACAGAAGCATGAAATTGTCTGGTGCCCAGAATGTTCACAGATCTCTGAATCTATGCCAATTTCTTAAACATGCAGTCTCGCTCCACAGGGGCACAAAGATGTGAGGGTAATTGCATTCTCACATAGCAGGAAAGGGTAAATTCCTGCTCATTCATATGTTGTTCATTCTCTGGTTTTACAGGATGTAAGTCAGGGTAGAAAATGACACTCAGTATTTTGCATGGTTAGGTATTATGGCAAAGTGAAGGAATATATTTAAAGTCATCTTTTGTCATCTATTTTTGTTTTGGAATCAAATATTAATTTGTTACTTTTTGTTCTGAATTATTCCAGCTCAGTTTGTTCCCTTTATTTCACCCAGGGCACCAGGTGAGCACAAGATGGGCTGGGAAGCTATGCGATGACTTGGCCATAACTGTGGCCTCTTTCGTGCTTTTTGAAATTTGACCCCTAACGATCTGGAGTGAATTCTCCAACCTGTTACACATGCCACCCCCGAAAGTGCATGAGTGACACTGAAGGAGGGCCAAAAGCTATGTAAATTGCAGGAGAAATCCTATAGCCCAGCAGAGGGGAGAAAAAAAACCATATGACTCCCACAGGGGAAAGGATGCAATAAAATAAACAATGAGGAAGGTCAAAGAGAAAAGGAGGAGGCAATCCAGCCATGGGCAACTGGCTGAAAGGGACATCCAGCAGGAAGTAGGAGTGAGAGGAGAAATCAGTCTTGCTTTCTCAACTAATAAAAGCAGAAGCCTGGCTGCTAGAAAGTGGGGAATGACAGGGGGAACTCTGCATGTCTTCACAAATAAAAAGCCTGAAGCAAAGCCAGTGCTCTTTCAAATGGGAGGAAAGTGTTCTCTGAAAACAATGCAGTAGAACAAATGGTGTGAGTTGGGGTTTACTGGCCTATTTAGTGTGGGGATGTAGAATCTCTTTCAGATCAGTTATATGGTTTGTTGGCCAGGGGAATGCTGAACCGTAAGATCTGTACACAAAGGCAGTTGTACTTTTAACAACAGTTGTGTAGTAATGAATGCATCTTTCCTTCTTCCACATTTGAGCTTACAATGTAACCATGTGGAGTCATGGTGCATGGAGTTAGGATTTTGTTTTCTATTTATTGCACTTTGAAATTTTAGGGGGCTGCTACTATTTTGTGCGGAGTTCAGATGTAAGCTACTACAGAGGACACACACTCTCTGCTCCTCATGGAGACTTTACTTTTTTTGAGGGAGAGAGATTTACCTTTATCTAAAAGAACGTTTAAAAAATCAGATTGCAATTTGCCCATAAAAAGCAATCTAACAGGAGATACACTGAGACATCCAACATCTAAGCAAATCCAATTACTTTTTAGGATTTCAAGCACCCATTCAGCAAACAGTTGACTTGTTCCACTGACTTCTGTTCAACTCTTCATATGCTTCACATTGAATGGGGGTCCTTTGTCTGTTAAATTTAAAGATGACACCTTTTCAACACTGGTCTTCACTGCAGAGTTAATTTGATTTATAACTTGTGCTTAACTCCAGTCCCAGCCACATGCAAAATGCCTTAGCTCCACGGTAGTGGGGCTTTTAAATTGCCTGGTCCTTCAGGGGAAATAAGTAACTCATCAGCTGCTAATCCAATTGCTCCGTGCAGCCCAAATTGTTATTTCTCAGTGTGGCTGCTCTCACTCAAACTAGACTAACTCAAAAGGAGTTAATGTGGGTGTTAACTCTACAATGAAGACATAGCCTTAAGCCTTGTCATCACACTTAAAACAGTATATGGTGCAGTAACTAACACACAGGAAAAACAACAAGCGGTCTGTTGGCACCTTAGAGACTAACAAATAAATTGTATCATGAGCTTCCGGAGGCCAATCCTCTGCTGTTTTACAGTTCATTTCTTAAAATCTGAAGGTGCCAGGTGCTTGACAAAGTAGGTACCATGGTACATTTCTAAAATACATAAAAGCCTCAGTGTTTTGTGAAAGCTCATGATATAATTTATTTGTTAGTCTCTAAGGTGCCAACGGACTGCTCCGTTTTAAAAATTACAGACTAACATGATAACCCCTCTGAGACTTCTTAACACACACGACCTATCCTGAAGTTAACCACCCTGCAGGTCACTTGATTTAGTTAGTTTTGTGGTAAAAATGAAGTGCCTATCTCTCACTGTAGTTTTTACCATGGGATAGTTTGCACGCATTCGTGACCCTGAGGTTAAAAAGGTACCTATTTTAGATGTGAAGACAAGGTCCTAAGGTGTCTTCACGTACAGTGCTGCAGTGGCGCAGCTGCAGCAGTGCAGTGCTTTAGTGAAGACACACCTATGGCAATGAGAGAGCTTCTTCCACTGGTGTCATTACTCCACCTTCTCGAGAGGTGGTTGCTATGTCGGTAGGAAAAGCCCTCCCGTCAACATAGTATTGTCTATGTGGGAGTTAGGTCAGTACATCTAGGTTGTTCAAGGGGTGTGGATTTTTCACACCCCTGAGCAACTTACACTGATCTAGGACTGCAGTGTAGACCTGGCCTTCGAGTCCAATGCAGGAGAAGATATTCAGGAAACAGTAGGCTGTTCTATAACTTAACTCTGTAACTGAGATCACCATTACTGGTTTGGCAGTGGATTCAGTGCACCAGATTTCTTTAGCACTAAGAGGAGGCAGTGAGAGCAATCTATTCTTTAAATAGAAAACAAATGGTTCCCTTTTATATTGATAAATATGGCCTGAACAGATTGCTGGTGCACTGCGTGTGTTTGTGTGTATCCGCTACCTCAGGGGCCTGAGGGAGGAGAATGGACAGATTAGTGCTAATCCTGCCAAGCTTTCAGGTTGAAGTCTTTGTAAGCAACATACTGGAGAGCAGAGGAGTGGCGCATTGTAGTCTGCTACAAAGCGCTTTATTAATTATATAGTAAAGATTTATGAGCTCCCAGCCCCCTAGAGCCCGTTAATAAACATGCATCTCCGAACGTGTATTTTTAAGAAAAAATATATTTGAACAGTTCAACCCTTGTCTTTGTGTGTTATCATGGATGAGCAAGCTGTCACCTGCTCTGTGGCATTCATCCTGATCTGCTTTGTTAGATGCATCTCCTTACCCAACTCATTTAATGTGAAATCAGATAAACCTCAGAGACTAAGTAGTGGGAACTAGAGGCAGCAGGAATTCCTGTCAAGATACACCATACCTTCTGTGCCCAGGCTAATAAGAAGCCCATTAATCAATGCATATTTAAAATAGATTACGTTCAGTTCAGCTTGCACTTCAAACATGCTGGAGTTGTTTCATTTGATTTTTCCTCAATGCATGCCAAGAAGAAAAAGATATATCATCCCAAACCAGTAAAAGTAAAGAGTACTGACCTTCCCCATCCTATAGCTTGATCTTGCAGTCCAATCTGCTCAGGTGGTCCCATGTCTATGCTGAGCCGAATTTACTTCAGTAGGACTCCATGCTGAGGTAAGGTATACTGCCTGTATTTAATGTCTTGATGGAACAACAACCAGATAGATTTTTGGGGTAATCCATTGGCAGCCCAAACAGGGACCCTGACTAGGGAAACATACTGAGCTCATATTCACTTACTCTGCTTCTGCTACTGTTGTCCGGTCTGCCTTTCCACCCAGTGAGGGTCATCAGGAGCCAAGGCCTAATGTAAGAGTCCACAGAAACCACCTGATTCTTCTTTCATACTGACTCAAACAGAGATGTGTGGGTACTAAAAACTAAAACTGCTCTTCTACTACATCCCCCTGTGACATCTTCCCCCATTTCCAAATGAGCTCCTGATTCTGCCCTCATACTAATGTGAATCATGAGTAACTCCACTGAATTCAGTGTGTTTACACCACTATAAGGGCCATTAGAATCAGGCCCTGAATGTCCATAGGGAAGGATGACCCACCTCCTATGAGATGAACCCAAATCTGCAGCAGTTACATAAAAGATTGGTGTCAACACAGATACAGGCACCCTGGAGAATATCAAACAAAATGATTTATACCGAGGCAATATTAAATGAGTCACAAGCCTGAGTTTCTCTGAGGATGAGTTTTGATTGGGTTTGAACTCTTGTACCACTAAAAGTAGCACGTAAGCACCATTAACACAACCCTCTGACACAAAAATGGCTATATGCATCAACACACAGACTTGATGCAAAACTCATTGGGTTGTGCTGTATAGAAGGTCAGTCTAGATGATCATAATAGTCCTTTCTGGCCTTAAAGTCAATGACTCCATGAATATATAAAGTTGCAAATACTCTCATATAACAAAATTTGAATGCTTGATCCTGTAATCGACTGAGAGCCTTCTCGGAAGAACCCAACACCCTCTACTCCTAACGGAAGCAGGTGTTTGGTGTCTCTCAGGAGGTGCTGCATGCTTTGCAAGATTAGTCTCCTAATTGACATTAACTTTACAACCAATTTAATCACTGTGGACTGGCTTGAGTCTGGAGACAAACTGGTACCTCTTGTCACCAAATAAGGATGATACGCCTATACACTGAAAGGCCAATCCTCTGCTGTTTTACAGTTGATTTCTTAAAATCTGAAGGTGCCAGGTGCTTGACAAAGTAGGTGCCATAGTACAATTCTAAATGCCTAAAGGCCTTTGTGTTTTAGCAACATTGGCTACTCCTTTTGTACTCTTTTGCAATAATTCTACCATGCTCTGGTATGGTGCAGTTTAATCGCCCAGCTGCTCTCTTTGATCGTCTCTGTTTGGGACCATTGGACCACAGTTGCTCTTAGCTTTGCAACTCAGTCACGGCATTTCAAATGGCAACTGTGCTGCATCGTGACTTGTCAAGCCATTGCCACATTAATCAATGCCAGCTGGTCAGTTCTCAATGTGTCTTGAGTTGTCATCTAGCACATGTTGATTTTACTTTTGATGATGCAGCTTCATCTAGGGCCTGATCCAAAGCCTGTTGAAGTTAATGGAAATTTGCCCACGACTACAGTGGGTTTTGGATCAGGGAAGGATCACTGTCGCTTCCTGATATCTTCTAGGCATCACTGGTTCCTGCATACTGGATTGTCAGGCATGGGCTAATCTGTTGGCCCAGAGTTTAGGAGTCACAGCATTACCAGTTTGAAATCTCAAACCACTTGGCAAAAAGTTAGCCTAGCATATGGGGCTGAGTGCAAGAGTTCTGCTCTCCTAGACTTTGCTTCTCTTTCTTTTCTGTTTCAATATCTGTATTGAAAGCCATGCCGAAGTTAATGCAGGATGGCAGAGCAGTTTTGAGAAAGCTGACAGCAAATTTCTCCAATGTCTCTGTTTTACATTATTGTCATTTCAGATATGGAGGTTCAGTCTGCCATACATTTTAAAAGCCGATTTCTTCAGCCTCTCATTGGGAGAAATCCTGTAGAATTTAATAAGAAGGGCTGCATTTTTTTAGGCATTTTTTTGTTTTGTTTTTGATGATTCTATAGCATTTAATAGAGGACTGTATCTTTTCCATAAATTACTATGTGATCATTCAAACAGCCTATTATGGTGATAATTTTCCATTACATTCTGTGGATTAAATCCTGGCTTTGTTGAAGTCAATGGCAAAATTCCTTATGGGTTTTTCAATTTTTCCGTAAGGGTCTTTTCTGTAGTTTTCCCTTGTGCTGTTTCCCCTTCGATCTGTAGCTTTGTCATGCAGCAACATGTGGCAATACTCATTGGTCTGCAGGTTCATGCTAATGGTTCATGACAAGACCTCTTCCTCACAAAACTTACTCATTGTGATTCATTCTCAAGTATTTTAGTTCAACTTCAGTCCAAAGGTTCTTTGAATGCTCATATTGCTGCTTCTGTTGCGCCAACTGGCAACATCTCGTTCCCTAGAAAGCAAACAACAGAAGCGATAAGGAACATTTAAAGCCACCTTTAAAATATTGGTATGTGTCTTTGCAACCAGCAGTCTGGAAAGAACCATTGCCTTTCATTTCCTGTCATAGGAAGCCACAGAAAACTGCTTGAGGACTGGATATCCAGTAAATTATTTGTTAGGTCTTGCCTACCTTGGCATGTTTTGTCACCAAAAACTGCCTCTTGTTTACACAAGTTGTGACCAAGTCATATTAGTACATAGTTTATTCTTTCCTCTGTAGGCTGAAAATAACATGGAATAATCATACAATAAATAAAATGTAGTAACTCTACCAGCAGCAGGAATTCTGGGAGCACTACAGAGAGATTAACCACTTGTCCAACCCAACCCAGAGCAAGAGTAGATGACCGTGATTAAAAAACCCAAGCCTTCTAAACAAGTGCTTTTGCTGTCCTTGTCACTAGAGGAACTCACTAAAGGCTCGTCTAGCCTGCTTTCCTCTTCCAAAAGAGGAAGTGCAAATGAAGTGCTCATTTACAAATCTCACACTTCATTTGCATATCGTCTTCTGATCCCTTTTGCGGAAGAGATTTTTGCAAAAAAACCCAACAGTCTAGATGGGGGGATGGAGTGTTTGCGCAAAACCCCCCTTTTTCGAAAGAACCCTGTAAGCCTCATTTTTTGAGGAATAAGGGTTCTTTTGAAAAAGGGGGGTTTGTGCAAACCCCTCCCCCATCTAGACTGCTTTTTTTTCCGCAAAAACCTCTTCTGCAAAAGGGATCGAAAGAGGATATGCAAATGAAGCGCGAGATTTGTAAATGAACGCTTCATTTGAAGTTCCTCTTTCAGAAGAGGAAAGCAGGCTAGACAAGCCCCAAGATAAATGTAAGATAAACACAGACATAGTCTGGTAGCCAGATCCAGATCCCATTGAAATCATTGGGATTTTACTTGAAGGGTGGTGAAGCAGTGGAATGGGTTACCTAGGAAAGTGGGAGAATCTCCATCCCTAGAAGTTTTTAAGTCCTGGCTTGAGCGAGCCCTGGCTGGGATGATTTATTTGGGCTTGGTCCTGCTTTGGGTAGGGGTTGGACTCAGTGACCTCCTGAGGTCTCTTCCATGCCTTATTTCCATTGACTTCTGTGGTACATGGTAGGCCCCCTGTGGTTTATCTTTCTTATTTGTACTATGTAAATAATATTCTCTTAATAATGAGAACAAGTAAAAATGCTCATTCTTTTTCATGGGAAAATTTGATTTTTTTTCTAAATGCAAAGGGAAAGTATTTGGGGGAATTACGAAACATTATTTTTTTCAGTGCTCAAAAATAGATTTTGCTAAAAAAATCTTGGTTTTGAAAACCAAAACCAGATTTTTCCCTAAAAATTGAAACAAAAGTTAGGTATTTTTACTGAAAACTGAAAATGTGAATAGAAAAACATTTGATTTTTTTTAAACTCCAGAAACATGGAAAATTTTGACCAAAATAAAAATTTCCCCAAACCATTGCATTTCTGGTTTTCATTTTAAAAATTGTTTAGCTAAATTTCAATCAGCAAAAATAAGTACCCACCGTTTGTAAGCATGCTTCAGTTGTTGCAGAGGAAAGGAAAGGAAGAAAGAGTGACAACATACAAGTAGTGTATATTGCAAATTCACTGTTTTGTGTCATAAATTGTGTAGAATCAGCTAGTGTTGCATCGATCCTGCATACCAGTGGTAGGCAACCTGCAGCCCATCAGGGTTCTGCGTGTGGCCCACAAGACATTTTGTTTACTGTTGCCCATGCGCAGGGTTGCCAGATTCCACTGGTTTCCACCCACATTGTTCTTTCCTACTGGTATTACTAAGCGACACGCACCTAAAACAAGGGCATGTGAATTGAGGTATGTGCTGAGTGCACACACGTTGACTGTGAAAGCTGTGTTCTCCCTCTCTCTCATCCAATCAAAACGCTGCTCCAGTTCAATCAGCACACCATGCAAATTCTAGATATGCGAGTGCAAAGCACAACGACCCTATGTCCAGAGACCCTTATAGTTATGACAATTTTTGTGGCCCACTGAGATGGAGGGCCACTCATGCCTCCCACTCACTAGTCTAGGCTGCCACTATCCTATGCTGCATACATGAGTAGGTAAGCTAATTGGAGTTTCACCTGTGCCTCATAGGCGCATGTGAAGTGTGATCTGCAGGAGGGTATTTGGAATGAGAGAATGCTCTGAAGACTCCCTGCATGCTTGCATACTATATAAAAAGGAGAACACAAGTCCATGTCATTTGTTGTCTTTCTGTTGACTTGAATAGGGTTGGATCAGCCCCCGACGTGCAGAGTGGAAGGTTTATCTGCTGCCTAGCAAATAGTTCCATATCATAGAATCACTGTATTTTATCCATTTCCCTAGACAATTCCATACAGAAAGTGTACAAAAAAAGCACTAGAGTTGCAAGGGGAAGTTCTTTATTACTAGAAATATCAAAGTTAAGTTTGCACACACAAGCTTAACTCTGCCCCCTTTTGGGTATGCAGTACGTTACACCTCTTTAATTACACGATAACACACTGTGTTTTCAGCATGACACCTACTGCCAGGGTAGCTGGTAGAGTTATACTGATAAAAATCCTCTACTGTGGATACAACTTTAAAAAAAAAAAAGAGTACCGTTAGTTGATTGCAGGTGTGATTTTTATATACCTATAATTATATAATTTCTTAACCAACATAGCTATGTCAGCAAATATATTAAGTGAAGATCTGGTGTGGGTGTGTGGATTGGAGGATTGGATGGGGAAAGGACATGTAGTAATTGAGGTAGGCAGCGGAGGAGATTTTGCAGAGTGCAATGACTGAGATTGGGGGAGGGAGGATGCAAATTAAGCAATGAGGGGGAAAAACTCACAACAGATTTGGAACAAAGGAACTGCCATGGTGGATCAGATTCATGGTCTATCTAGTCCAGTATCCTGTCTCTGACACTTGCCATCACCAGCTACTACAAAAGGGATACTAGAAATCCTGAAGTGGACAGTTGTGGAATAATTTGTCCATTGACAGTTTCTTTCTAGCCTCTTGTTTAGATATTTGTTTGTGCCCAGAAGGCCAAGCATTTATATTTAGAGTAGCTTCCTCATTCTCCGAGGATCCTGAAGAAAACAAAGTTGGTCATGTAATTAAAAACTGCTTTGAAATACAGGGAGCAGAAATAAGGTTGCACAGGAATCCTTAATTTGGACATTTCTAGTCGTGTGTGTGCTTCCTTTCAAAATTTCCTGGACATAGTTTTTGTATGGAAAAGTATTTTAAATTGGTACTGTCTAGTAGGGTGCCAGGTGATTGTTTCAGATTTAGGAGCTCTGTAGGTTAGCCGCAAGTTTTTCACAGGGAGTGTGAATGGGGGGGAGGGGCGAAATTATCTCATCAGTGTTTAAAAATATTATTTTCAAACCTGCAGCCCCTTAAATCAAGTGGGACAAGACATGTTTGTTTTCCCATTTTTCTGCCTGGAGTGGAAACATTAGTGGAAAATCAGACCAAATTCTATTATTTGCACATGCAAATATTGGAAGGTCAATAGATTTTAGCTTTTATCCAAACACCCCCTTGGCAATAGTTCAGTAGATATTTACATTGAATTTTGTTCTTGAGATTCCTCTAAATGATTTTACTTTGGTTTAAAATAAAATCTGTGCGTGATTATGCTGTATCCCTTCCCTGCTGGCACCAGGCTGAGACCTTGCAGCCAAGAAAGCCAGGATATGGTTTCATTGAGGCTGGCTGGCTGCTTCTCTCCCCTCCCCCCAACCTCTCCTGGAAGAACACTGCAGTAGCTGTCAGCTAGAAAATAAACCAACCATGTTCTCTCCCCCTCCCCCATCTGTCTTTCTTAACACATTAAGCCAGGAAGAAAAATATAACTGATTTTTTTCTCTGCCTGTGTAAGTCTCTTTCTCTCTATATTTCTCTCTCTGTTTCCCATTACCCTATACACACCACTTTTGTGCTTTCTTTGCCATTATGTTAGCAGCATAGTTATAGTAATTAGTAGTACAGTAGGCGCCTTTCACTCAGCATCAGCTTTATCTACACTGGCCTTGTTTCTAAAACTCTTCAACCGTTGCACTGACCGCATGCGCCACGGGGCTATTAACGGAGAGCGTATACAAGGAACTGCTGGTATTTTAACCACTACGCTCTCTAGCCAGGCAGCATTGATTATGAGTACTGTGTCATTCCTACCACTGCTGCAGCTGAAATGGTGCGATGCCCCCAGTGAACGAGTTTTGGGGAAAATACTAGCATAGAAACTACGGCGATGAGGACAGCTGCTGCAGGCATAGTTCTAGGCTTGCTTCCTTAACCACTGCACACAGAAATGTTTTACCCCCAAGGGGGAGATTTTTTTCAAGGCACAGGTGGTAGTTGGGCACCTACCTCCCATTGACTTTTCATGGACACTGGCACAAAGGACTGGGGCGGCAGCCATTTGACATTGTCCCCAAAAGTGATTTAGATGCCTTGTAATGGGGGAACATACTATAGCTTGGTTTGGCTAGAATGGTCCCTCCCCTGCAAAAATCAATCCACACTAGTCACAGGACCCCCAGGTAAAACCAGAGTGGAACATGTTAGGCCAGTTTCATCAACAAACTCTGCCCTTGCTGCAAGCTTTCTACTGTCAGCAAACAAATGCACATGAGCAAAGCATGCACAAAGGTGTTTGCAAACCGGGGCTCTCTCGTGTTCAAGGTCTTTGTGACTTGGTGCTCTATGTTAAGAGATAAGCAAGCCCAAACGGTCATGTCTTTGGCATCTCTTTTACCGCTTTCTATTTAAGACGGTTGACTGTGTTACATATGTGTAGAGGTCCCTTTGGGAGAAGGAGCAGAAATGAGAGGAATTACCTAGGCTAACTTGACAATTCTTTAGGTTCTCAAAGACGAAGACTCATCCCAGCTTTGTCACTTGATACAACCTCCCCAGTAAGGAAACCTGCCAACAGCCCAGGGGTCCGTTGGGTAGATGGCCCACTGCGAAGTGCACAGAGGGGGATGGGTGAACCCTTTGAGATCAAAGTCTACGAAATAGATGATGTGGAGAGACTCCAGAGGCGACGAGGAGGGGACAGCAAGGTGAGTGCACCCAAAAGGGCTGATTTCCATTTCGAGCCTAAAGGCTTGATTGTAAAGGCGATGAGCAACTTCTGGGATACGCTCAGCATCTCACTGCATCAGGTTCCAAATCAACAACACTTGAAGCTCATAGATAAGCAGCTGCAGACCAAACCAGCATCAGAAACTTCCATATCACATGCGCAATTAGTCTCATCTTGATTGACCTCTGTGCCCTGCCACCATCTCTGCTTGGGAGAGTGGGTGATTGTGCTTTTGCTCATTGTGATTTTGTAGCTCTTGGGGGGGCAGAATTTGCTCTTACCCAACATCATCCTGAGCTTGTCCCTTCCATCTTTCCAAAAGCAGCTGGAAACTCCCAGATCCAAATCATCAGCTAGTGCAAACTGATGAAGCGCCTTTGAAGTCGATGGAACTACACGCACACCAGCCGTGTTTTCTCTGATAATCTCTCTTGACCTTTGTCTACAAACCTTTCCATCCTTTTTTATTCATATCACATTATTTAGCTTTTCTGGTTTGTTTTTGTGTTCTTTCTTAATTATTTAGATTGTACATTATTTTAAATTGCTGTTCAGTGGCCTACATACCTCACCACTTCAAAAATACAAGCGTTAATGATAACTTATTAGCATTGGTAAAAAATGCCGATATGTTCACACAACTCTTTCCTATTTTGTTGAACATTTTTAAAATTTGATTTTTATCAGCTCTTATCTACTATAGAATTGCACTACTGTGTCTATTACGTAGCACATGGATATGCATGGTGCTTTAATACAGCTGGAGATGGGTTTCCTCTTCTGAGGAGCTTAATTGTTTGGGCAAATCCTTGTGTCCTTATTCTCAAAACAAATATTGAAATGAACTGTAGCAACTTTTTTGCCAGAATTAATTTGGATTTCAAGATGTTGCCCATTATTAACAAATGATACAGCTATTACTGACTTTTTCTGCTCTGTCTGTATATCCTACCCTTGCTTGTGATGAGCAAAAACAAAACCAACAAAACAAAAAGTAAAACCACCCATTCTGGCCAGTGATGTTACTTGCATGTTCCATGTTAAATGGTTTGTGATTATTATTGACTAGAAAAATGACACACTCCAGCATGGATTTCCCCCCTCCCTCCCTTCCTTTTCACCTCTTCTTTCCCATCTTCTTTTTTTTCCCCTGGTTGGCAGGAGCTGATATGCTTCAATGCCAAGCTGAAAATCCTGGAGCATCGCCAGCAGAGGATTGCTGAGGTCAGAGCCAAGTACGAGTGGTTAATGAGGGAACTGGAGGTGACCAAACAGTACCTGATGCTGGATCCTAATAAATGGCTCAGTGAATGTAAGGACTTCGTTTTATCTCCTGTATTCATAAATGCCCTTGGTTTATTGCATTGAGGGAAAGCAGAAAGACTGACTGATGCTGAGGCTGTTAGGTGAGCGAGTATGTTTGTAAACTAAATTGAACTGACATGACCTGGGGCCCAGCGTTAGAGTGACTGTATTTCTAGAACCATTCCTGCATATTTCCTATTAAATGTTGACAGTAGAGTTTATTCGCCCAGGAGCCGAATATGGGACTGGTACAGCATTGTAGTGGTGAATATTGCGATTGCCAGATTAACTCTCATGTGTGTCAGTTCACAGTGCCAAAAAATGAGTTTTAAATTCTTTTTTTTTAATTTTTGGACATATGGCCTCAGACATATGTCTGATTGTATAATACGTATGTGTAATAATTTGCCTCCTGACTCTAATGGAATTGCACCCAGAGTTAATTTGGTTCATTGTTTATAATCAGAAATGGGTGAAGTTCATAGGAATTCACCATCCTAGCTTCAAACCAAGGACAGACATAAATAAAAATAAAATCCCAGAACAAAAAGATTTGAACGAACTGCAATGAACATACAAAAATCCACACGTCCAAGCTGATAAGCGACGACCAGGTTTGCTCTACATTGAAAATTTATACCAGCAGAGTTGGTGGGTGTGTGAAAAAACAGCCCCCTTAGTGACATGGCGATGCCAGCAAACCCTCCCCCCGTGTAGACATGGCAGTGCTGACAGAAAAGGGGTTCTGGAAAAGCCTATGACATCAGTGGGGGAGATGGTATTCCTTCACTAGCAGAAAAATTCCTTGTGTTGGCATATGCTGCATCTATATTAGGGAGCTAGGCTGACAAAGATATGCCAATATAGCGTGGACATAGCTTCAGACACATAGGGGGATCTCTGCCAGTGTGTGCCTATAGCTATATATTTTAAAAAGTTGAATCCAGATGGGTTAGTTGCTACTTGTAATTGTCACAAGCCAATGGGACTTCCATTGCAGCAGTTGCTTTTGAAAAGTTCTAATTTTCCCTTTCATAGATGAAGCTGGTCACATTACTACAGAATCTGTGTTTGGACAGAGAGAGTTTTGTGATCTTTGCAGAAATGATCAAGGGCATATGGACAGTTTTAAAGGTGCCCACTGGAAGTTTGCACAGATCAACATTTACACCATTGCTTCCATTTCCCATTTGAGACACAAGGTAATCCCCAAGCAATGCACAGACTCCAGGCCTTAGGAGTGATGTTCAGGTTGACGCAGGAGCCAAATTCTCTTAGATCTACTTACACCACATCACTGCTACATAAGGGACTCCAAGTTCTCTTAACTTGTCAACATTTTATGTCTCCTAAACACATGTTAAGTTAGTCCACATCCTACTTTAATCTATGCTGTCCAACACATTCGACTTACTTACCCCTGGGGGATTCAAAGCATACAGGAGTGTAAGGCCCCAAATTCAGCAAAGCACATACTTAAGTCTAAATCCATTCTTGTTCAGAAAAGCAGTTATGAAAGTCATTGGGACTTGAACACATATGCTGAATGAGAACAGATTTGAAGTATGTGCTTAGAGTTTAAGTATTTGCGTAAACATGTTGCTGAAGCGGGGCCTAAGTAACGGGGATCTAAATCAATTTACATGGGTCTAACTTACTCTGTCTTACACATCACTTCTGAATTTGGTCCTAATGGACCTCCATATGGGACCAAAAGATAATATGGAAAGTAAAACGGACACTTTCATGCCTCATATCAGTCAATGGAAAGTACTTATAGTGAACACTGTGCTTGATTAGAGGATCTGGTGATTGTTTTCTGGGGGAGAGCATATGGCCCTATAAAAATGACAATGACAGGCATCAGTGATACTGCAGTAGATGGGATAGTATGACACTGGATGAAGGAATTGCTGTCAGTATTTCATATGCCACTGTGCTATTTTAGAGCTCATTGAATATGAAGTGCAGCTTCAAGTGAAAATGCAAGCCTAGAGTTGATATTGTATACAATAGGTGTGGGCTCAAAGGTTTGAGTCAGGCCCGTATGTGCCGCATTTTGTCCACTGTCCCCATTTGTTTATTTCCTCTCTCACAGTTGACCTGGAGCAGGTATTCGAGTTGGATTCCCTGGAGTATTTGGAGGCCCTGGAGTGTGTGACAGAGCGTCTGGAAAACCGTGTCAACTTCTGCAAGGCCCACCTCATGATGATCACCTGCTTTGACATCACTTCTAGACGTCGATAAAGGACCAACCTCAAGAAAATTTCAAACTACCGCCCCCTTCCTGCTCCTTTTGAACAGCACCCCAAAGACAACAGAATGAGGATGAAGGTTGGTGTCAAGTTTTGACTGTGTGTGAGAAAAAGAGATTTTCTTTATAACACCGAAGACTAGTAGAAAAAAAATTAGATGAACGCAACAACTCTGAGACGTAAGGATGTCGATTTCCTTAGCCTGAAAGAGCACTTTTAAGGATATGTTTGTAAATAAGAACTGCTGACAGAAGTGACTTCTTCCCCTGTGTTAGCTGAGGGAGGAAAGGGGTGGTTATAGGATGGACTACATTTGAGAGCTTCATAAAAAATTATTACACAAAAGACTATTTAAGTGCCTTGCAAATCTTTATTATCCAAACATTTATGTTCATACTTTCTTGTGTACATATGGTGCTAGTCAAGAAAAGTAAAAAAAAAAACAAAATCAAACATTTTTGAAATGTATTTACAGCTTTTCTCTTGGTGTTTTCTCCTATTTCAGACTTGCTGTTTCTAAGTAACTTGTGTTTGTAGAGATATTTCCTAATCAGTACAGCATATGAATAAATGTTAACTGTCTTTTATTGTTACCGGGTAAGGCCACTCAAAGAGAACATTACCTCTCCCAGCTGGTTCTAAAACTGTTGCTGGCAGTGAGTGTGGTTAGTTTGGACCCTCTTGCTCTTAGTGTTTTACCTGTTAAAGACTCTGTTCCTGTCAGTAGAGTTACATGGTACCATGGAAGAGGAGAAAGAACACTATTACAAAGCAATTACTACAATGTGTTTCGATGGATGCAATGTTGCCATTTGTTCTCTCTTTACATATACTCTTTATCCTTGTACTGGTGATGCCCAAGTTATGTATGAAGAGACACTTTTTTGCCCAAGTTATGTATGAAGAGACACACACGTTTTGTGTGTGTGTGTGGTGGTGGTGGGGAATAGCTAGTGACATTTAATTTGATCGCTTTTTGAGTTATTGCGCTTTTAACACACTTTTCATCCGCTCTTTTGCATGGATCATTCCACAGTAATAGCTATAACTTGAGGAACACATGCTCTGAGTATACACAGCATTTTGGATAGGAAAAGTATGTCTCTTTCTATACCACATGGGCCAAATGCACATCAGGTATGGTTATCCAACTGTGCCTGTGAGCAAACATATAGAGATAACTGCATGTTGGAAGAAATGCTGTTGTATTTATTTCAATGCATATGAGCACTTGCATTTTTTATTTTATGGCACATTGTCTTTTTTGTTTATTAAACTACCCACACAAATAGAGAGAGATTCTAATCTGTTACAGCTAGGCAACCCTGTTGTAGTCAGTGGCGTTATATGGGAGCAAATAATGGAAGACTATTCCAATATGCCTCTCTTCAGAAACGCAGCCACATTCTAATAGTTATATAACATATTAGAATTATTAGTGTATTTCCTATGGGCCTCCTCCTCCCCCCATTAATGTCCAAGGTGATGTTCTCATTGACTTACCAGATCAATCAGCAATGGTGGTTTGGATGCTGATTCTGCAGTGAACTCCAGCAAAGGGACCTTTGCACAGAGCCTTAGTGAAGGGGCTTCTCATGAGCACAGGGACCCACCTACTCAGAGCTCTAGGTTGAACGTTCCTTGTAAATCAGAATGTCTCTTATCTGGTGGACTTGATGCTGCCTGGACACATACTAGATATGTAGAACACCCAGTCCTTTGTAGGCAATGAATCAGATGAACTGATGGCACTAGGCAAAGGCTTAATATATACAATGCTACACATGCACGTGAAACAATTAATGTGGAGTCCATAAACTGGAGATTCCTAAAGTGTGCACATATGAAACACCCCAGCTATTGTACTGTTTTACTGCAGCTTTAAGCATTTGTGTAAACTTTGTTCAACAGACACAGAGCAGGCAGCTGCTGGGAGGCATAATTATTCCTCAGTTGAAAACAAGCTGAGTAATGTTGGCATGTTGTGTGTGTACACAATAATGTTAAGGAACTACAGGCAGATTATCAGTGGAAAGCAGTATTTTCAAAGCAAGCAAATACTGGATGCAAACAAAGTGATTAGGCTGGCAAATAGTAAACACAGAAAACATGTTAATACCTGACTTCGTGAGTAGATTGTACTGTACTTCTAGCTCCCATATTGTCTCATTTTGCAGATCACTTACAAAGATTTCATTAAGTTTCTGTAAATCATTTTTCATCACTTGGATGCAAAGAATGTGAGAGGCTTAGTACAGTACCTGTTGACTGCAAGAAATAGGCTCAGTGATCATAAAAGTTATGGTCTTGAATACTGAGACCGCATTGTTTAGTGGTGTTACAGATGTAGATTCTAAGATATTACAGAGAAGTCTCCCATTTATCTAACATGTTTGTAGTACTGCTATAGCAGTGTAGGATACGAGTGCGAGAAGGGCGACGTACCAAGGTCTGTCGGGGAAAGACATGAGCTTTTGGTTGTTCCCAGCTCTGAAAAAGGGCTCTGTGGAGCTTGAAGATATCTCTAGCAGTCCTTTCAAATGATACATTATATACTGGCTTCACTTTGTTAGTAACAATGGACCAAATACATCCTTCATGCAGCCCCAATGAAGTTACATCAAGGATGAATTTGACCTACTGTAGTATTTATTTGCTGCGTGTAATCACAGTGTTTACAAATATTTTACTTATGGTATAGAGAGTTAGTTAATGAGGACTAACAAATCCACCAGATATCAGTATTACGTACTACAGTCATTTCTTTGTAGCATATATCGGCCTACTTCATGTTCTACTACTATACTTTTGAGAAGTACAATGGTTTAATGCATAAATGGGAATGAAAATCTGCCAGAATTTTACCACCAATGCTGCAGAATTTCTGCTCAGGTAAAAATAGCAAATTGGGACTTTACTTGCCTCTATTTTTACATGTCAGCTAATCTTGTAAGACACAAAAAGGATCATTCAGAAATATTTATTCCCTGGTTACTGAAAGACCATGTTTTATAAACGGCCCAAAAATGCTAGTCACAGCTAGGAAATCCCACACTTTTTAGCAGCTGGCAACATAAATGCTACTCCAATATTGATTTTAAAAGACAAGAGGAAGTACCTTCCTTATCCAAGTGCAACTTCACAGAATGCTATGATCTGCATACTGGAACATTTTTTCAAATTAATGGAGTGACAGGAAGTGAGAAGCACTTCCTGGATATGTGCATTCACTGGATGTTTCAAGTGTAGCAAAGGTGGCTTAGGTTTCAAAGAGAACATTCTGTCAGCACGAATGGGAGGTGGTCAGGTTTCTAAATGAAGACTGAAAGACATATCAAGGTACTGCTTTGCATTGCTATGGCTGTCCCAGGGCCTGGAAGGACATTTTGGGTTTAATTCTGAACTCACACACAGATACCTCCACTGCCTCCTTATTTATGTTAGAGCTGACTGGGGCTTTTCTTTCTTAAAAATGAATTCAAATCAAAGCCAGATCTGAAAACCCTGGATTCTAGAGAAGTTTGGACCTCATCTGGTCCTATATTCTATAACAAATTATAAACTGAAATCCCAATAGGAGACCGCTTTGTAGAAGGCTGGAGTGGTCACTTTTTACACTGGGGAGCATAGCAAAGGTTATGGAAAAAAACAGTAATTTTGAATAATTCATTCACCTATAAGCAAGCAACAGGATTTCTTGGAGAAATAACTACACAAAAAGTGATACTGGCCCTGTCCTTTCCTAAAGCAACATTGCACAGTTATAATGGTCCTGAATCACTCTTATTTACTCAGGTATGACAGAGAAACAACCCCATTAAAATCACCAGAGTGACAGCCGGGTAAAAATTGGTTAAGGAGAATTAGTCTCGTTGTCTAGTGCCAAGTGCCCATTGACTTACCATACTGCCAGTTGTAGACATGGATAGGATTCTTCTTTTCTATCCTTGTGTGACACAGCCTGACCATGCAAGGACTCTATGGCAGAGAACAACTCTGTAAATCTTGCCTGTAATCTCTGAATCCTCTGTACATCATTCCTCTAACTTTCAACTAGAAAAATGTTGGAGGATTAAGAAGTACAATTGCAATACCATTTTCCTACGGCCATGCTGCTTGGGAGGTAAATATAAGGCTCATCAGGGTCTTTCTTTCCAGCTCACAGCATGGGAATTATAGTGGTGCCATTAGAAAGTCATGCATATAAAGCATTTACAATACAAGAGACTAGCCAGTGTCTTTCTTTAATATGCATTCCCTAACATGGTTCACTCAAAAATAGTACCTATAAACCTAAACTTCCAATTTTGCTTTTTTTCCTGGTTTAAAAGCAACAATATAATAGGTGCTCATGCAGGTAGACTGAAACAGAGACATGATGTGATGGAAATGTTTTAGCGCCAGGTTGTTCACAAATGGCAAAGATGTACATTATGCAGTTCACCATAGGAATATGCCATTCACCAACAAGATTCTTTTTATACAAAACTTAGATATCAAACTTTTTAATTGGTTCTGGGGTTTTTTTTTCCCACCTATTCTTCAACCCATAAAGCTAGGTTGTGCTAATTCCCATGTAGTGACAGAAATTTTAAAGCCTACAAAAATGATCCAAAATAGCTCTTCTATGTATTGGGATGTCATGGATTTAAGGTGAGATATCTTACAACCACCAATGTTAAAAGCACTAGCCTATATAGCAATTTCAAACTTGAAATCTTTGCTCTCCAATAAGATAAAGCTTGTCCGTGTAGCCCTCATGGCTTGTAAAATAGTAACCTTAAGCCTCTGACTTGAAGTAGATTGACTGAGACTTTTAAATCAGTGGTTTAGCACCATAGTGCTAAACCTTTCCAGACTATTGTACCCCTTTGAGGTGTCTGATTTGTTTTCCACACACCCCAAGTTATACCTCACTTAAACATTGTGTGCTCACACAATCAGACATAAAACTACAAAAATGTTCTGGTGCATTATTACTACAAAATTGCTTACTTTTTCATATATACCATATTATAAAATAAATCAATTGGAATATAAATATCGTACTTACATTTCAGTATATAGAGCAGTATAAACAAGTCATTGCCTGTATGACATTTAAGTTTGTACTGACTTCGCTAGTGTGTTTTATGTAGCCTGTTGAAAATAGGCAAATACCTGGATTAGTTCATGTACTCACTGGAAGACTTCTGCATACCCCAGGGGATAGCTATTCCTGGCTTAGAACCAATGGTTTAGCAGATCTGCATTTGGAGGACTGGTTGAGGCTGCTAAGAGGTTTGGGTTGCTGGAAGAAAATCTCCTTATGATGATGGATTGGTGGGCAGGGTGCTGGTGATGAGGTCAAATGTATCAGGTTTATCCCATGATTGCAGAATCAAGTAATTTGTTCCATAGCTATCATAAGCATTGCATATTGTCCAATGTAAAATATTTATGCACGGAGACATATGATTTCATACATCAGCTGATGGATGACTGATGTTATTTCTTATCAAGCTCGATCCATTTCTCTCCCCTTAAATAAAGGTACAAATGTAGGGCAAAAATTCTACTGCTACTAAAATCTACAGGGGGTTTGCCATAGACTGCAATACAAGCAGTCCTTTACATACATTTACTATTTGTTTTGGAGCTAGTAAAAAGACATGTGGTAGCACTCAACCAGAGCTGGCTGATGTTCTGTATTCAGGGATTAAAACAGGTTTCCAAGCATCCACAGCAAACACAGCTATGAATGATTTGTCAACTCATAGAAATCCCTGTCTGTTCCATTGATCCTGCACTTCCCTTGGGGTTAACCGAACAGCCACATGCACCCTAGAAAATAACAAACAATTTTATTTTATTGACACTGTCTAGTGTTCTCTCTCCCTTCTCCAGGAAAAAAAAGTTTTGCTTTAATAAACAATCATAGCAAAGCCACCTTTTCTGATCTAGCTCCCACAGAAGTCACCAGATATTCCACTGATTTCACTGACAGCTCAGGACTCTTGGTGTGGACATCCAGCTAATCATTTAAGGTGGCAGGTGATTTTGAAGAAGCAGGAGTGTTTGGGTGATTCTGTTTTCCCTCAGAAAGGAAGTATTCAAAGCAAGACATTAGCTATGGGTGACAGTCTTTGAAACTAACTTCAAAACACTCCCAGAACAAACATTCTTTGAGTGGCCCTACTCAGCTCTTGAGCATACTTTATAATAATGGTAATAAAATGGTGCTTGAGGCAGTTTCAGCTATACCTATATTACATATACTCCATACATGGATGTATTCACTCTATAGAGCGTGTGTGTGCAGGTGGGTAATACATATAACAAATACACACACATATACTATGTATACATAGATATTAACTTTTCTAAATTTGAGTTCCTTCCCTTCTGATAGCTGAAACTGCTGGTAACTAACATCCACATATTCTATGTATGAAGGATATAATTTATTTGTAAACTCAGGATGTTCTTGTTTTATAGAGTTGCTTGTATTTTATAATTTATTTACACATCATGGTTGGAAATGCTTATCTAAGTGCTATGCATTGAAGTGTCCATTTGCTGAATCCATTTCATTCTGTCTGTGGCTATGTTCTCTCTCATAGTGACAGTGTTATAAAACTGGGTTGTGGAGTGGACACGCTGATGTATCTTGAAATTATGCTGGGTCTAAGAATGGAAATGTCCTCAAGAAGATGGATCAGTAGCAGACATATATTTTATCAGCTAAATTTTATTAGAATGGAAAGATGAAACAGACAGCATGAGGACAAATTAAGAATCCAGAAAGTCATAGCCATTTTGCAAGTTGATCGTATATGAATACATTGAGCCTTTTGCCATTAAAAATGTAAAGTTTACTGTTTTGCTGGCTAAAATCTCTTGCCTTTTGTGGTACATGAGGTGTGAAAAAATTGTCAAAATATGATGGTTGAAAAAAATCAAAATATAGTGGCATTAAATGTTTACTTTTATCTTCTTGGTACTTGTGCTTCCCAGCCCAGGAAATCTTGCTTGGAATGAAAGGCGTCTTTATGGAGTGAGGGGAATGTTTGTTTTTTAACCCACAGGATATTGTGATGTTATGGTCAGAGAGAGAGAGAGGAAATAAAACACCTCTCTCAACTAGTTCTAGCAGCGAGGCACTTTCTAAGAAACAGATCCCTCAAGTCTGACGCAGGAGGAACTGAACAAAAAGAAAAATATCTACGGCACCATGAACAGCAGCAGAAGGAAAGTACAATCATGGGGCCTAACTCCATAACCTTTACTCACCTGAGTAGCTCCCTCTAACTCAGTTGGACATGCAGGTAAGACTCCTCATGTAAGTAGGTGGCTATGGAATCAGGAGCCACGGAGAATCCAGAAGAAAAAAAACACAGCTTTATAGTTATGCTCCTTTCCCCCTCCCCCCCTATTGGTCATGTCAGTTTTCCTTAGGCCAAAGAGCAGATTTGCTTTCCTGTATGGGTAAAAGTGTGGGTTTAGCATTCAAAACCCTCCCTCCTCTGAGCAATGGAGGTGCCAGGTACAGCTAAATGTTCAATGCTGACAACTAAACATTCTCCAAAGTTACCTTTGATAAACTAGGTACCTTTCCTTCAATGTCTTCCAGGGAATGTCTGTCACAGCCAGGGGGAATGTGATTTAGTTTTCTGGGGCAGGTTTTGAAGCACAGCCAACAGAATATTATCTAATCCATGTGTGGTCCTGCACATAGAAAATGAGTTGCTTTTTTTTCCTCTTTAAAGAAAGGAAACTGTCTGAGACCTGCTTAGAAACATATATGCAGCGCTTTTATGAGCAGTATGAATAGTCTGTCCTTAAGGCAGAATATTTTTTCATTTATATTTTAAATTATTTTGCAAACACTTTCCTCTTTAAAAGCCTTTTCTGTCCTCTAGGCCTGACCTATTTTGTGGGTAAAACCATTGCATACAGATTGGAGATGGGGCTGGGTGCTAGTTTACTGAATAATTGTGAAGGGTTGCAGACACATAGCACAAATCAATAAGCTACCGGTGGCCACACACAAGCTAGATTTCAAAGATGCATGAGATGGTTTGACAGAGAGGAGAAAAAGTTTCTATGCCTACCTTTACTTTTCGGGTGGGACAGCCCAGGAATCTGACTCACCAATAATACGACCACTGCCAGTGCCCTGGGCAGATAGATTTCAATATTGATGCTTCACCACCATTATGGCAAATGATGTCTTAGCATGGGTATCTTAGGCAGTACTCTGGGAACTGTGTTGCTCATCTAGATAGACATTTGGGGAGTGGTGAGGAGGAGGAAGATTTAGGCTGAAAGCAGGTCCCACATTTAAGAGAATTATTTAATGATTTGCTTGTTCTCAAGTATCAATCACCTTAAGGCTAGATTGACTCTTAAGGGCAAGACTGCTGGGAACGGGGTGGGAGAAGGGAAGGTCTCTACTCTGGGTAGGTGAACGATCTCATCACTGAGCTAGAGGGCGGAAGGGGTCACGCCACCACCTCATTTTATTTTTGTGAGCGAGGGCTGACTAAGTTTAAGTGCCCAACTCTAGGAGAAAGTTCGTGGCTGTCAAGCCCAAGTGGAGAGAGGCATCTCCTGTTAGAAGAGTGGGGCTCAGGTGGCATAGCCCACTGCCTCGCTCAGGTGATGCCTATGCAGACAGAGGGACTGCCAGACTGAATTTCAGTGAATGGTGTTGCAACACCCTTTAAATGTGGTGCAAACACTTTTTTGTCCAGATGGAGGGGTGGCTGGGCAACAGAGTACGTGGGGTGTCTGCTCCTGGAAGGCCAAGAACGGGAGTCCACCGAGAATTTGACTGCTGGCAGCACCTGTGCCTGCATGCAATGGTTAGAAAGAACGGAGGGAGACCTGGGGAGAAGAGGGGAAGGAATGAGCAACCAGAACAGAATCCCTATTGCCAGGGAGCAGATTTTGCCCTCTCCCTGCCATAAAATATCTGACGTGGTGCCACGGCTCCACTCAGCTATGTGGATAGGCAGCATGGGGCTCCCCACTTAGAGGAATAGGGGCAGGTCTTCTCGCCCATGGCTCTTGAGCTCAAGAAGAGCTGAGGAGGTGGGAGGGCATTGGACATGAGGAAGGAGACAGTCTATATGGAGCAGATGAACAGAAGCTAAGTTACCTCAGATCTCATAGCTCACCATAGCTTCCCAAGGCTGATTGTGTACCACAGTAGAGTTCTAATTTGTTAAAGTCCTCCCACACAGTTGGCAGCATTGGAAAGCTTGGAGCCATAGGAGGAGAAGGGGGGTGGGGTGTGTGTGTGTGTGTGTGTATATATATATATATATATATATATATATATATATATATAAAATGTTCCACTAAAGGGCCTCATGACCTCCAAGAGAAAGTTCAGAGTTCCTGTCGATTTAATCCTCGGTTATTCCAGCAGCCAACCCTTACGTGGGATCAAATTCAATCCATAGAGAAGAATGGGCTGCTGAGGAGGGTTCATGTTATCACTTGCACTCTCTTCCCTTTAGAAGGCAATCACATGGGTTTAGAAACCTCACATCCAGCCATACAGCAGATTTCATGCCAACCAACTGGCAAGAGAACACATGCAGCTGTCTGTGTCTGGCGCACACCAGTGTTTTCATTGCACATCGCTTAGCTACCCTGGATCAGCCAGACGCGGGTGTGTCTGTGTTTGTGTCTGCATCTAATTCCCAAATGTGCAGCAGAAAGACAGCAATAAGGCAGCCTCACTCCTACGGCAGAGGAAGGTAACAAAAACGTTTGCCATTAATTTCAATGGAGGCTGCCTCCTGCCTCTCTCTGTTCAGCTCCCTACACATATAGGACAGAGGGAGCATGGAGATGGGAGATGGCTTTGTGCAGGTGTAAGAAAAGCAGCTACTCAGCAGTAGTTATTCTAACCAGAGCTAGAGCAGGCCATGCAGCACATGGTAAATTCTATGCATGGGACACATGGTACCCAGCTGTGCCCCTTTTCCACCCACCCCAGAAGCATGGTGTTATGCTACCAGGGATTTTCCTGACTACTGTTGTCCCTAGTGCCCCCTTCAGGAGTTGGTGGGGAACAACACTTCATGTGTTGAGCCTCATCCCACAGGGCAATGGCCTAGGTCCAAGGCTGCAAAAGTCAGAGCTGTGGAGACATAGCCCCATCCTTCAATTACATATGGGCAAGGAAACTATGGCCCAGTTTTATTAAAGCTCCAGCTGCCTCTACATCAGTGCTGGGCAACCTGCAGCTAGAGGGCCTCATGCAGCCCTGCAGGGTTCTGTGTGTAGCCTATGAAAAATGTTGTTTACTGTTACCCACAATTCTGCTGGTTTCTGGCCACACACAGGGTTTTTTTTTTTTTTCAAACTAGTATTGCTATAGCGCGGTGCTTCTCGAAGTGTTCTGCAAAACCATTTCAAGAAAGCTGCTATCTGGCTGTGCCAGTGTATTTATTTACCAGCGGCACAGAGCCTCGTGGCTCCCACTGGCTCCAGTTTGCCATTTGCAGCAAAGGGGAGGCACGGGATGCGGCAGCCCAGCCCACGCCGCGTCCTGCAGCTCCCCTTGGCTGCAAACAGCAATCTGGAGCCAATGGGAGCCGCGAGGCTCCGTGGCCGTGGCGCTAGTAAATAAACACACCGGCGCAGCCAGATAGCAGCTTTCTCAAAATGCTGCTATAGTAACATGCATGAGGTGCGTGCTGATCACACACAACATTGAGAGAGCCATATGCTCCCTCTGCATTCAAAGTGCTGCTGTGGTTCAGCTGGCACATCCTGCAAATTCTAGGTATGCAAGCGCCATTAGCAAAACTACCTTATCCCGGCAGAGCATCTCGGTTACAACAATTTTGCAGCCGGCCCACTGAGATGAAAGAGCCTCTCGCTCACCTAGGTTGCCCATGCTTAATGGAAGATACACAGTATTCTACAAGCCGCATCAAGGGAGCCCAGCCTTGTTATGGCAAATAATGTCAACACCAATTTTAGCCTCATTTTCACGGGCAATGGTGTGCATCTCAATTATATGAGCAATGAAAAAGCTAACATATCCTACACTAATCTGGTGGTTAGTGACTAACATGGCCATAGGAGATAGGGTAGGCATGGGGGAAAACTAATGGATATGGTTCCAGTTTGGCTTCTATGGGCTGAGAGCAGTGGTGTTTGAGTTCTGAAGGTTCTCTGCAGAGCCAGTTAAAATGCTGGAGCGTATAGTGAAATCCATGGCCAATCTGCCGGAAAGCCCGATCCTTGGAATTTGCATATCTTCTGAGTTGACTGATCTCTATTGTTTCTGTTTAGAAGCCAAAAACAATGGAGAAAACTGGCAGCAGCAAATCCTATTTTGTTGGTATTCAGAAATAGCTACAATTAATACAAAGTGGCATATAGTGAGATACAGAAAGGAGGGTCACAGAAGCAAATAATACCTAAAATAAAATCCTAGCCCAACAAGAAAACACCCTGCTCAAGGTCCAGTTATAGTTAAAAAATTAGAATGACCAAAATCGTTCTTTCCACAGTACATAAGAACGGCCGTACCGGGTCAGACCAAAGGTCCATCTAGCTCAGTATCCTGTCTGCTGACAGTGGCCAGCACCAGGTGCCCCAGAGCGGGTGGACTGAAGACAATGATCAAGCGATTTGTCTCCTGCCATCCCTCTCCAGCCTCTGACAAACAGAGGCCAAGGGCACCATTTTATCCCCTGGCTAATAGCCTTTTATGGACCTAACCTCCACATAAAAGAATAGTTCTAGCTATCTCTTACTTCTCTCAGTGACATTTCCTAGGAATTGCTGAATGGCATTGCAGGGGCATTGTCTCTACCTGTGGGGCATCATGGGAAATGTCTACCTCAGAAGTAGTGCTGCAGAAAGGGATCTGGGGGTCATAGCAGATCACATGCTAAATATGAGCGAACAGCATAACACGCTTGCAGAGAAAAGCAAATATTCTGGGACGTATAGTAACAGGAGTGCTAAACGAAGACATGAGAAGTATTTCTTCTGTTCTATACTCTGCACTGATTAGGCCTCGGCTGGTTTACTATGTCCAATTCTGGATGCCACATTTCAGGAAAGATGTGGATAACCTGGAGAAAGTCCAGAGAACAGCAAAATGATTAAAGCTCGAGAAAACATAACCTATGAGGGAAGACTGAAAAAATTTGTTTGTTTAATATGACAAAGAAAAGACCGTGGGTTACACCTGCGATGGGCAAACTATGGTCCGTGGGCCAAATTCGGTCTGTCAGGATCCTCTGGGTTGCTAATGAGCGGCGTCCCAATGGGACACTCAGGCAGACTGCCTGTCATGGACCCACATGCTGCTCAAAGTTGCCAACTGCTGAGCCAAGCGCATCTGTGCATGTTTGCCCCTTGTGGGGAGGGCGGCAGGTCTCCGCGCCCTGCCCCCATTCCCAGCGCCCATTGGCCAGAAACCCAGGGGTGGTGCCTGTGGGTGTTACTTGTCCAAGCAGGGACCTGCTGCTCCCCTCTGTGAGGGGGTGTGCAGACATGCCTGCCCCAGCCGCTGGCCACTTTGAGCAGTGTGTGGGGCCAAGGTGGGCATCCTGCCTGAGCACCCCACTGGGTCACCGATTAGGTATGTTAAAAACTGTGTAAAACTGTAACCATTAATCACTAACAATCCTAGCAGTTACACGCACTGCAGGCTCTGTATTATAACTTCTATACTGCAGCGCAGGGTGACAGTCGGCTTCCCAGGAGCAGGGCCAGCCGGCTCCCAGAGAGCCAGATAATTTTATTTATGTTGAAGAGCCCCACAGTGAAGCCAGCTCCCAGGAAGCAGGGCCAGCAAGACCTGCCAGCCCTGCTCCCTGGGAGCCAGCGTGTAACCATAATGGAAACCAACAAGTTGATGAATATCAGCTATCTGTTTAAACGGTTACACGTTTATCTCCCTACCACAGACCGGGAGATGCCTATGCTAAGTGCCTCCCAGATACAGCCCCGCACCTGGCACCCCATTCTGCACCCCAACTCTCTTCCAGACCCTGCACCTCAATCCCCTGGCCAGAGCACCTTCCAGCACCCAAACTCTGTCCAAGACCACCGCCTCCCATTAATATTGTAGAAAAGTGCAGGCCGTGACAGCACTTGGGAGTGGCTGTGGAAATTATTGTATTCCTCAGGCTACACAATAGCAGTTTTCAAGCAAATAAATGTTACTAAAAGGAGGAGGGAGAAAAACTGTTCTTAATCACTGCAGCTAGGAGAAGCAGCATTGGGCTTAAATGGCAGCAAGAGCGGTTTAGACTGGACACTAGGAAAAACTTGCTAGAGCAGTTGAGCATTGGAATACATTGCCCAGAGAAGCTGTGGCATCTCCATCACTGAAGATTTTTAAAAGCAGGCTAGACAGACACTTGCCAGGGATGGTCTAGATCAGTGGTGCCCAAACTTTTCGGCATCGCGCCCCCTTTTTGATTTTGAGAAACCCTCACACCTCCCCCCCAAAATGGCAGCAAAACTTGTTGGGGAAAAAAAAAAAAAAAAAAAAAACTGACGGGGGCCGAAAACCAAAAATAGCAGCAAAACTTGGGGGAGGAGAGTTAACGGGGGAGGGGGCTGATCACCTCGCGCCCCCCCCTGGAATTTCTTCACGCCCCTCCCAGTTTGGGAACCCATGGTCTAGATGGTGCTTGGTCCCGCCATGAGTGCAAGAGACAGAGCTAGATGACCTCTTGCGGTCCACTCCAGCCCTATCATTCTATGATAGGTTCATCTCCCATGTACTGTAATACTGTTGTTTCCATTTAGTGTGCAGATGCTGGTGGCCTCTGATCAGATGATTGGGTGGTCCCTTCATGTCTTAAACTCTCTGACCACTAGATGGTTTGATGCCTTATTCTCTTCTAAGGCCAGGGACTTTGTACATGTCCTGGACAGATTATGCTGACTGGCCGCTGCAGTAATAACAATCCGAGCATCATGAAAAGACCAGTTAGAAAATACATGTCAGTGAGTCTGAAAACCCGATGGGCGCTGATTCATGATAGTTGCATCAATGGGATGCTGAAGAGTTGAGACACAAAGGCTGAAAGTGGCTCAGTTCCTCCTGGATTGCCTAGAACGATAATGCGGTTCTATGACTGGCTAGACACCCTTAGTTACATCATCTGCCGGGCTTTGAGACTGGAAGTTTGAGGCCATTAAACAGACAGGCCCTCCTTTTCCTTCCTGTGGCACCAGGCAGTGGTTTGCTAGCAATCACTGGGTCTTTAGAGGAGTCAGGAAATGGCCTGTCTGCTGCAGACAGCCAGAGACAGAGGAAACACTCCACCCTTTGTTGCCATCAGCTATTAAACTTCCAGGATGCACAGTGCTCACAGCAGCCGGGGGAAAGGTACCTGCTCCTCCTTGCTCTGTCTGAGCAGATTCCACCTATTAAGCTATTGTCTCTCCCCCATATTCCAAAGAAAGTGGGAATTGTGGAGCAATGACTCTAGCTGTCAGTCCCTCCAAGAAGAAAGATGATAAAACCAACCACCTGGAGCTTCTCAAAGACCCCAGGAAAGGGGCCCCAGACGCTACTAGGGAGAGGGACAAGGAGGGATCAGCTGACAAACACAAGAAGAAATCACTGGTAAGTGTTAGGGGTGGAAGCTCTGCTGGTTGCTGCTGGAGTAAGAAGACAGCAACCTACTTCCACCCAACGTCCTAGGATGTGGACTGAAATTTTTGGTCCAGCTAGAATTTGAACCCACTTAGACGATTGCACCATCTTGGCTAAATGTTTTACACAATCCCGTGCTCAGACATCTGTCCCGTCCCATACTAATGCACAACACTTGCACGGTCATGACAGGGAGGCAAGTCTCATTAGTCTTCTAATTTTTTTTTCCCATGGGGAAACAGCAGGAAACCAGCTGTGAAATAAAACCTCCTCAATCCAACAGCAAAGATCAAAACTAGAGGGAAATATTTTTTTTTCAACAGGAAAGTTTGTGTAAAATTGACCCTTGGTCAAAGCAGTTTAGATTTCTTGGTAAGGTACTCCCCATAAATCCTGGAGGCCGGTATGCTCCTTTATCTTGCTGGGCTTGTAAACCTTTGATCTTTAAATTACCACTATGACCCTAGAAATTCTTGCTCATAAGGAGAGAGTAAACATCTCTAGGGCCTAGGGATTTTTAAGCCACATACTGATTTGGATTATCTCTGACCACTAAGGAGTCAAAGAGTTTCAGAAACTAACGCTATAAAACACAGGTCTATCAAATCACTAAACAGGGAAAATCCAAAAAAAATTTCCTCATTTTTACTCATCCTTACTCAAGCAAAAGTCCTGCGTGAAGTCAATAAGGACCAGCACCATTCACTTTTCGTTGGTTCTATGTACTGAGCATATTCAGTTACAGATACAAGAAAATCTATACCAGTGGGTTTCATCCAGGGTACCCCTGAGGGTATGCAGCGGTCTTCCAGGGAGTACATCAACTCATCTGTTGCCTAGTTTTACAACAGGCTACATAAAAAGTTCTTGCAAAGTCAGTACAAATTAAAATTTCATCCAGAAATGACTTGTTTATACTGCTCTATATCCTGTACACTGAAGAGTAAATATTTATATTCCAATTGATTTATTTTGTAATTACACTGTAAAAATGAGAAAGTAAATAATATTTCAGTAATAGTGTCATGTGACACTTTTGTAATTGTATGTCTGATTTTGTAAGCAAATAGTTTTTAAGTGAGGTGAAAGTTGGGGGTTATGCAAAACAAATCAAACTGCTGAAAGGGGTACAGTGGTCTGGAAACATTGAGAGCCACTGGTCTATATAAACTCAAAAGACAGTGACAATGCACCATAGCAGTAAGAGAGTCGAGCAATAAGCCATCAGTGGGGCTATCTGGGGTTGGTATAGCATGAGCTGGAGATGCTAGAACTAGACATGCAGGAAGAAACAGACATCAGTTCTTTTCCAAAGACCACACTACTAAGCACAGTGTGTTGAGCTAGGGAAAAGAGTCACCTTGATCCAAAATCCATTTGTGAATTTAAGATTTTATTCTGCCCAACTGCCATTTAAAATTTCATTTTCTGACATGTGCCAAGAAGGGACCAGCAAGCTAAACAATTTTAACCGCAGAAGCGATTTTCTATCACTATTTTAAGGGCTGAGTTTTGTTTTTACAATCGTCATTCTGTCCGTAGCTTCCCCCTGAAAACACTCCCTCTGCCCCAACATTTCATAATTAGAATAAAGGGCAAAAGCATCAGCAGTTTGAAGTGCAAAGGCCCTCGATGGGAATTTGTTTAACTTTCAGGAATAACAACTTCTGGCAAAGCAGAAAATGAAGAGTGCATTAAGCAAAGCTGCCATTCACTCTTAGATGTGGAATACTGCAAGAGATAAAGAAACTGCTAGTCACAAAACATGAAGCTTTGCACTTCAAGTTTAGCGCTTCAAGCAGCTTATTTACTATGAAAGGTACGAAATAGTACAGCATTGGATTCAGCAGATTATTTTCTCCACATATCAATGGGAGCTGCTAATGGAATCCATTGCGTTATGCCGACTGAACAAAATTTCCCATTTCTTTGGGTGCCTCCGCCTTGGCTCGTCAGCTAGCTGAGTTTAAACACAGTCCCACGTAGACTGCTTTCTAAGAGGATTTGACCACTCATTGGTTAGAGTTATGTTTAAAAAAATCACACTTGAGGCTCTGGGCCTCATTCAGAAGTGAGTCTGTCTAGAGCACAATTTCCAAACATATGTCTTTTCTACCCACCAGCCCTGCAAACAAAGCCCAGGATGTGAAAGTCAAACAGTTGTTTCTGGCTCACAACAGACAAAGCTCCTTCATATATTAAGCATTTTCTAGTGACTGAGCAGCATATCTCCCAGAGAGGGTACGTTGGCCCTTGGATGAGATTCCTCACCAGAGAACAAAAAACTTACAGGTATCAACTATGGCAATGTTTCTCAACCAGTGGTACAAGTGCCCTTAGGGGTACTCGAGAGAAGTCTTGAGCGGGGTACGTCAACAGAACTGAAATTTGGAGAAAGCTGAATTTTTGTTTTACGTTTTATAGTGCTTTATTATTTTTGTACTTTTTACACTCAAAAATTTCATCACCTGCCTGGCTACGATTAAGTTGTTTAAACAAATATATTGCAATGATAGAAAAAAATTGTGTGCCTGAAAACAGTAGGTACTGGACGTCCTTATAATTTTTTTGTTGTTGAAAAAGGGGTAATTTATTTAAAAAAAGGTTGAGAAACACTAACTATGGCAAAGCAGAAGGCCCAAAAACCCCAGAGAATAGCCTACATGATCTAAATGTTTCACCATGACACATTGTTTGCATGGAAATTATTGTGTGATGAAAGTCAGGTATGTTTTTTAATCAGCCTTAGAATCACTTACAGGGCGAAGAGCAATCCCTTACTGATTATTAACAGCCATAAGAACATAAGAACAGCCACACTGGGTCAGACCAAAGGTTTATCTAGCCCAGTGTCCTGTCTGCCAACAGTGGCCAATGCCAGATGCCCCAGAGAGAGGGAACACAACAGATAATTCTCACGTGATCCCTCTTCTATCACCCATTTCCAGACAAACAGAGGCTAGGGACACCACTCCTACCCATCCTGGCTAATAGCCATGGATAGACCTAACCTCCGTGAATCTCTCTAGCTCTTTTTTGAATGCTGTTAAAGTACTAGTCTTCACCACATCCTCTGGCAAGGAGTTCCACAGGTGGACTGTGCGCTGAGCGAAGAAAAATGTCCTTTTGTTTGTTTTAAACCTGCTGCCTATTAATTTCATTTGGTGACCCCTAGTTCTTATACTGTGGGAATAAGTAAATAACTTTTCCTTATTCACTTTTTCCACACCAGTCATGATTGTACAGACCTCTATCATATCCCCCTCCCCCTTAGTCTCCTCTTCTCTAAGCTGAAAAGTCCAAGTCTTTTTAA
>CM057847.1:61026811-61134281 GCA_030068395.1 Apalone spinifera | reverse complement strand
CCCTTAGTCTCCTCTTCTCTAAGCTGAAAAGTCCAAGTCTTTTTAATCTCTCTTTTTAAGCCCAACCAAACTCTGTCACAGTCAGCTTCTAAAATCAGGCAGTGTGCCCCACAATGTTTCACTGCATAGGGACATCTTCCCCTGGGGACTTTAAGGAATGCTTTGACTCTTTTATCTCTATGTTGAGCTGCAACTCTACACAGTGGGTCAAAAATTACAAATTTGGGTCATGCCTATGGTTTTCCATTAACTCTGTTATAATCCCCACAGAAAACACTAAGTAAGAGACAAAAAATATTGCTTTGTATCTTCTCTTTACACTGCCTCTTTCTAATATTAAGTATTGCTGCCTTTGGCTACTGATTACTCAAAAACGAACAATCCTGCTTTGCAATACACTGAACAATGGATTACTTGCAAACTTCAATATGCCCCGTTAGCATTCATATGGGAAGATTACACCCCAGGAATGGCATTTCAATCCTAGTTATAGGATTTAGACTGGTTGAGGGGGCCCAATGCCACATGGGAATTTGCTTTTAATAGCAGGACACTGAAGACAAAAAAACATGCCTTTCCCAGTAGCCACAGTGTCTCTCTCCTTTCCCAAGAGCCTGAAGCAATTTTGAGTCGGAAATTGAATAGGAGTAAGAGGTCAGATGGGCAAAGGGGAGAAACAGGATTAATAGAGAGGTGAATAAAGAAAAGCATGACCAGTAAATGATTGCTCCTTTTAATAGAGACACCCTTTGCATCAGAGCAAATCCAGTCTCCCAAAACACCACCCTCATCTAAATTTTATGCCCCCCTCACTAGGACCACCAGGGTTGATTTTTCACTGCATACCACCTTGTGCAGTCCTCTGAGGCTAGATCCACTAGGGAAGTTAACAGGTTAGGCACAGAAATCCCTCGCAGGACCTAGAAGTCAGAGACTCCATCAGTTTCAGAGCTTTGGATCTAACTCATGTCCCTGTGCAAAAAGGCTGTAAAATGCTGCCAGTGGAGTAAGGTACCAGACGGGGGAGGAGGGTTCAGATTTGGCAACATTAGCCATACACTTCACTCGAGGCAAAGAAGAATCAGGGCCACTGCCTCATCTTGCTTCTCGCCCCACCCCAGAGCTCAGCCTGTCCTCAGTCCAGCACCACACTGGGAAGGCGATGAGAGCAGCAGTGCTGGGAGGGCTTTTTAAACTGTTCATTAAATGCAAACTGTTCATTAAATGCAAACCAGGGAAGGCAGGGGAAGACAAAGAGGCAGGGAAAAGAAAGTGGGGGAGGAGAGCCCCTGCTAATTTCCTCTTCACGTCCTCTTTCCATTACCATCTCCCGGCTCCTCCTGCCACGCTCTGAAAGTCAAGTGGTATTGTGAAGAGGATACACCTGCAATTTAAAGTGCAGTTTTCCTCCTGAGAGGTATGTGAAAATGCCACCGTCGTACTCACTGCCTGTGGGACCTGGGAGACAGACTCTGGCAAAAGGCAGATTCTGCTTTATTTTTACCATCATCAACACTGAAGAACCAACAGTGCCTAAGGGAGACTGAAACAGTAAGACAAGGGCTCCTGGCACTAGCCAAGGAGGTGGGGCAGAGCCTGGCCTACCCACACCAAAGAGAGGAGGGGAAACACTCCCTCTGCTTGTAACAGAGGAAATGAACTATGCACCCCCCTTTGCCAGCCCTTTCTTTAACCTCTGGAAGAAACAGCTTTGGGAGAGTGAACTGGGTTCTCTTCCAAACCACACAGCATCGGAGCACAACAGCACTTCAGGCAGGTTGTTGGAGCCCCTTTGGCCTTCCCCATCAGAATCTTATTAACAGGGGTAGGGAGGTTCAGTGATTCCCGAGAAAAAGAGAGAGAGAGAGAGAGTATATATGTGTATGTTTAAATAATATACTTAAAAGAGGGTTAACTGGTCTCCTGGGAGCTATACGGAACTTATTAGATTCCTCTATGTGAGGGCTAATTACTAAGCCTGAATTATTCTTTTTCTTTAGGAGAGGAATCTCAAAGGTCCTTATTAAAACCTACAAACATTCTGAAGAATGATGGCATTAGAATTTGTCCAAGTGGCTCACAATCCAGGCCAAACAGGGAAGTTGTACTCAGCCCTTGAAAAACCAACAGGCATCACCTGAGCTTGATTTAACTGCGTAGCACCTAGCTGTGACAAGGGTAAACAGGAATCATTGCATTGGATACCTCCAGCTGGAAATATGATATGTCAGATTCTTCTCTTAAAAATCAGTGTGCCTTTTTTTCTAAAGGTGAGAAAAATTCACATATTTGCAGTGTTCTGGTAGGGGCCATTTCACAAAAGGTCCAGCGCCAATACACGATTCAAGCTGATTAGTTTCTTTCTTCTATGATTTTACAGAGTTAGACTCTTTGGACAGTGAGTAAAAAATTACAAGCGATCACAAATAGTTCTATGGGATTTCCTGGTCCTGCTTGAAGCCTGGAGGACTTTGCAGGGGAGCAGGTGATCTAGCTTCTCAGCAGTCAGCCAGCGAAAGACCAGCCTAGAAGAAGATGGGATGCCATAGCCAGCAGTCTGCTTTGTCTCTCTGGTTTTGGTTCTTGTGTGTTAAGGTTCTGGATTATGGGGTTGTTCTGTTACAACCTCCCTGAAAGGGTGTGTTGTTCTTTATCTAATGTCCCTGCACGAATGCAGCAAATGGAACAGGCGGGAGCGTCTTTTTGGAAAGACAAAGACACCTGGGCCACCAACAAATGGATTCCAAATATGATTAACCTGGGTCTGGCCGGAGACAATGTGATGCCCAAGAGCAAGTCTGAGACTTGCGACTGGCAAAAGGCCGTTCTGCAAAAGGAGTTCCTCTTGTTTAGCCCTCATCCCACCAGTAGAGCATGGTGGGCTGCGGAGGGGCACATTTTGCAATGGCAAGCTTAGTATTATTCTGTTTGACCCATATTCTTCATTGCCTGTGTCCTTTCTCCACTATGCCAATGAAATTTGCTCTCACAAGAAAGTCTGAACTATTAAATGGAGGCATTCCTTACTCAGGTATCTAGAAGGGACTTGTCCAAGAAGATTGAGTCAAAAGAGAGGCTTCAGCACCTCCTCAAAGGGAAAGGAGTTGCAATTCTGCCTTGACAATTAGAATGGCAGGCCTGGTGTGGGTTCAGAGTGAGCCAAATGACATGAGCAGCACCGGGATCTGTTGCAACCTGTGTGCTGAGTGATTTTAATCGGTGATCCATATGGTTTGCTGACCTGACATGCATAGAAAATGAAGTCCTTTATCCACACTTCTGGTACAGCATAGGCCAGGGTCATGAACGTGTCTCAACACTGATCTGCAGGATCCAGAATTTAGCGATGCAGACAATTATAAAAAAACAAATCACAAAATGCTTCTAATTAGAGCTGCAAAAGATCTATAAGGTGATCTCACTCATCCCCCAATCAGCGAGTGTGTGCTGACCAGGATAAAGCTGAGGCTGTATATAATTACAACTTTCAACTCACTGTGTAGTCAGACTCTATACAAGGTTTTCATACATATGCAACATTGATAAGTGGTAAATTACTACGGCAGCCAGCCATGGTTTTGCCCATCCCAGAAGCCTTGTGCCTTCCTATAACAAGTTTCTAACAGTTATTTTGCTCAGTGACTAATCTGACAAAGCATGCCAGCGTAACTAATCCAGATGGGCTTATATACCCAGAGTGCATTGGCCAACCTGTGGCTGATGCAAATCCAGATGCTCTGTGCCTTCTTGTAGTCAAATGAACAGGGCACTGGACTGGTAGCTCAGAGCTGGGTTTTAATCACAGGCTGATACTGGGTCATCAGTGCAGTAAGTCAGTTCATCTCTTTGTATCTCATTTTCATCACTTGTACAGACAGGGACAATGATACTTTCCTTTGTAAACCACAGTGAAGTCTAACATCTCTACCTTACTGTCAGGAATTTTCACTGAAATACTGATGGTGGATATTGTGCAGGAGTAATGGCTAGGGATGTAAAATCCCATTTAATTGGTTAAATGACTAAATGCCACAGGCAGGGGCCGCTCCAGCCTCACGCAGGGACTATTGCCATCGCGGCTCCTAGCCCTTGTGCAGTTGCTGCTGCAGCTGCCCCTGATGGCTCCCACGCAGGGCTGCCAGGGCTGAGCTGCAGTGGGGAGCTGCTTCCTGGTACCAGGTAATTGTTTAACTGACTATCCATTAACATCCCAAGAAATGGAAAGTGAATTTCATATTTCTAATTGAGAGTTCTCACTAGAAATCTGTTAACCATTATGCTCACCCAGCCACGAAACACAACATTACAGCTTCATGTGTGTCCAACCAGAGGACCCTGAATATCAAATTGTGACTATTGAGCTTTCAAAGTGATACTCATTGGAGTCTGTGTCCAGCCCGTAGGATGCCATAGTGCAAAACATACAAATGCAAACAAAGCATCTCTTCACCGACAACTTTTCACTGGAAAAAATGGCTACATTCAGTTGGTACATATAATTTCCTGCAAATAGTTCTCTGAGTGCTCATGATCAGTAAGGCTCTGACAAAGATTCAGGAGTACATATGGGTGGCAGAGATAGAACAGAACTCAGAATTCCACATTCTATGCTGTAACCAGGCAGTCTAGTCTATCCCTTCCTTCCCACGTGTGTGGGGAGAATTATTTCTGAATCCAGTAAATCCTCTAACTGGGCACAACCTTCGTAAACACTGGACTGTGCTCATTAACAATGACCCACTTGTAAGAAACTCACCCAAATAAACTCTAGTGGGAAATACCCTTTGTATTTTGTGAATGGCTTTAAAAACAAGCAACATACAAAAGCACCACAATGTTTAAATGAAGTTGGCTTTAAAAAAATCCATCATAGAATAGAAATGCTGCCTGAAGTAACCAATGGACAAAAAACTAGGGTATGTTTTGCTAACAAAAACCAATTCACAGTCATTAAAGACTACATGTGACTAAGTTGTAGACAACACCAGCTATCATATTTCAATCCCTATAGCAATTGCTTTGTGCTGGGGCATTTCATTTCGGTCTCTCAACCTATGTGTACAACACAAGGGCCTATTTTTTAAAATAAGATACCACTGACTCATGAGCAGAACTGACCCAGTTGAGGACCTGGATCAAAACCATTGCACTGGACTTAAAAAAAAAAAAAAAAGGAACGTGTTTTAAAGCATAAATCATCTGCTGACAAAGCTAGAAATTTCCTTCAGTTGCAGTCAATCACTCTTGACAAAGCAGTAACATACAATTTTCTCCTATGTGCTGGTGCTATATCACCTTCCAGAATACTAGTTCCAGTGACTTTATACTCCCTTAACTGCTCTCCAGTATTACTAACTTAGCAGCACACTGCCAAGTCAAACGTCACCCAACATTTAGTTTTAAACTTTAAAGTGACAAGAAATATTTTCATGGCTTTTGAAAAGATTCTTTAGTACCTTAGGTGTCAAAGTAAAGACAGGCTCTCCAATCTGCTTTTTCAGGAAGCCCTCTGTCCTTCCAATAGCTTTGGCTGGAAAACTGACTAAACCTGAAAATTGCCACATTTACTCTGAAGTCAAAGACGACTCTTTCCACAGAGACTAGTAGTTACTGCCCCCGCGCATGCTGGAATACACCAAAGACCTAAGGTAGGAATAGCATGCCAGCTGTACTGCAGAGCCAGAGGCAAGGACTGTGGGTGCTTCAGCAGCTAGGCCTTGCCTGCTCAGTCCCGGTAACCAGACTCAGAGCTATGGAAAAAGTCTCTTACTAGGCCTGGCAGGAAAGGAACAGGTTGCAAACAGCTTAGGTACTGTGGCTTAAACAATTAGTATTCAAAGGGTGCAACAGTGGTTCTTGTTTGAGCCCCTGAGTCAGTTCAAGTGAGTCAGGACTCTTCAAGCTTAGTGCCTTCTGCAGTCAGGCCAGTCTCTATTAGTGAAGGCGCTTTCAGGTTTCCAGACCAAGCTTAGTAAGTGTTTTTCACTGGCACCCCTCTGCACAGACTCCTCGCCTAACTGGTGCTGCCCCTGCCCCAGAAGCACCAACACAAACCTGCAGCTAGGTGGGCGGGCTGCCAGTCACAGCCTGTTCCACGTCTGACTCTGCAGATAGGCCCAGATCTCCTCTCCATCCAGCTTCTAGCACTTCCTGGGGAGCCATGCAGCTGCCCCTTCCCAGGAGAGCCCAGTCACTTCCTGGGTCAAGGCCCTTCCTCCCACCTAGCTGGGGAAAGGGATTTACATGTGGAAAAGAGGCTGATGGGAGTTGTAGTCGCCTACTTAGCAGGATCACCACAGGCTGAAGAAAATGCAAACTGTTTTTGAGTGACAGATGATTTAAACCGTTACCTGCGTTTGAAATTTCAACTGCTGCCCAGCGTCTTTTTGTCTCCCTTTAGTACACTTAGCTTACTGCACCTTCTAATTCTCCAAGTGCTCTGAAAACTCACCTGCCAAAATACAGTCGAAGAAAGCAGAAACTGTAAAAGAAGAAGAACAGCAGCCCGTCCTGCTTTGTTGGCAAATCTGGTGCTGTGCATGTGCACTTCAAAGTAAAATTGCTCAGCAACTGATTATAAATATAAAACTGAGCTATTTTCAGTGTCCAACCTGAGAGACATAGGGTTTCAACAAAAATACCGGACACACTTGATGTTACATCACAATCTACATTACATCTTATTTACAAAATACCAGACATTTATATTTTCTCAATTTGTTTCCCGAACAGAAAGCTCAAATACTGGACTGTCTGGTTCAAAACCGGACACCTGGCAACCCTAGAGAGACATTTAAGCATCATCCAAACAATGAGGCATGAAAATCACTGATTACACTCCTGCACTAAGGAAATATGGCTAGAACATTTTGAGAATACTGATGGTACAGTGCTCTCTTGATGCTAGGTCCCAAGCCAAAGCCTACCAAAGTCAATGGGCATTTTCTATTGCTTTCAGTGGACTTTACTTTAAACCCACATGTGCTAGAGCTAATGCCTTCACACCTGCTTCCACAGTAGGCGTCAGTTTATTCCTTGCTATGTAGCCATTTTGCTGTGAAGGAGTCAGCATAAAGTCTCTTCCCAGCGTAGGGTTGCCAGGTGTCCGAAAAGGCAAAAGGACCCAAATAGTCTGGTATTTTCGCCTCCTATCTGGTAAAAAAAAAAAAAATAAAAAAATACCAGACAGTCTGGTATTTTCTGATTTTTTTTTTCCGACAGGAGGTGAAAATACCGGACACCTGGCAACCCTATGACACACTCAGCAACCGGGCCCAGGCCCCAACCCTCTGCCGGGCCCTCCCGGACCCCAGCTTACCTGGTTCTGCAGGGGCTTGTCTTGTGGCTGAAAAGAAAAACAAAATGACCGCTGGCAAAAAAGCGTCTTCTTAAAGGGGCAATGCTGATTTTTTATTTTTTTATTTTTTTTGCTCAACAACTTTGATCTCCCCCTTTTCTTTTTCTCAACAGAATGTTTTCCCCAGTGGGTTTTTTTTGGGGGGGGGGGGGAAGGGGAGTGTTCGGTATTTTTGGTTAAATCATCTGGCAACCCTATCACAGCCATGCCGCTTCACAACACCAAACAGGCCCACGTATCTGGCTGGGTGCCCGTAGTGCATGGGAGTGGCTTGGAAAGCAGCTGGGGAGTGTCTGCACATATGCAGAATGCACATGAGTGTCAATTCATCACAGCAGGGCCGTGCAGTCACCCAGCATACACTCTAGAAGACTTTTCAGGCTCACTGCTCAGATCCACGCAAGCCTTTCAGTTTTATACATGTAAAATGTTAGCAGCTCAGGTAAGGCTCATTTTTATATAAGACCATGCACTTTTTAACAAGGCAGTGTCCCTTTACAACCATGAAATAGGTTGTAAACACAGTTCCCGCTAAGGTGCGCGACTGCAGGGCCACGCACAAAAAATGATCCACCTGCCTACCTACTTTGCAGAGCCGCACAGCAGCACTCACATTCCTGCAGGAAGGTGAGTGGCACGGCAGGTGGCTTCTCCGGGCTGTGGCGGAGTGTGGGAGGGAATTGCTGGGGGGGACTGAGGTAATGGGGGGACGGGATGGGGACTGGGGCCTGCTTTGGTGGCCAGGGCCAGGACCTGCCACGTGGCTAGGAGGGAGTGCCCAGGACCTCCTTAGTGGGCCGGGGCCAGCTTGGGGGGCCTACTTTGGGGTGGGGGGCATGCTAATGGGGCTAGGGGTCTGGGACCAGCTGGGGGCCTGCTCGGGGGGCTGGGGCCAATCAGGGGCCTGCTCGGGGGGCCGGGACTATGTGGCAGGGGATGTATGGTGGGGGGACTGGGGCCATGTGGCAGGGGGGCTGCTTCCCTGGCCAGGGCCAGCTCCAGCTCCAGCCCTTCTCCAGCTGTGCTGTGCTCAGGTCCGCAAAGTAGCTTCCCAACTGATCTCTGGGCTGGCTGCATGGCAGCTGCACAAAGCTGGAGCTGGGCTGTGGTGTGGCTGCTCCTGGGGCTGGGGCCCCCTGCATCTTTCTTCCCCCCTCCTGCACCTCTCTTTTGCCCCTCAGAGCCCCCCGCCCCACAACCCTATGTTCCCCCGCTCCCCATATGTCACTGCCCCACCCCCAGCACCTCACTCCTTGCAAATCCTGGGTGCTGGCAGCAGCTTTGCTCTGCCCCAGGTGGGTACTCACAGCCCGCCCATGAGGAGCAGCCTGGGGCAGTCCCTGTCCTGCACACATGTTGCCTAGGGAGTTGCGCTCCCCGGGGCCAGGGGAGGGGGCGGGAAGGACATCTCACCTTCTCCCCAAGAGGTCTAGGGGGTGCTACCTGGGAGACTATCTTGGGAAGCAGCGCCACTGGTGGGGGTGCCACAGTGGCTCACATCCGAATAAGTGCATGACACCTCATTGTTGGCACACAAGACAGAACTCACTCCGCTCATGGATGGAAAATCTTAAGAGGGAACACTGATCCGGACTATTCTCATTGGCTCTCAGTGCTGCCATTGCTCCGTTTCCAGTCCCTATAAATACCTGAGTCTGACCCTTCCCCTCTATAATTTCCTGTTCATAATAGTAATAAAACCCTATGAAGCTATGCATTTCTGCAGGGATTACTGCACTTCTTGGGAGGTTGAAGCAACTTGGCCTGTGGCCTCGTGTCCTGTTATGCACTCCAGAAATGCTACGCATTTTGAATATTACTGCCGGGCAAGTAAAGGCTTCACACTCTGGAACAAATTCAAACATCTTGACAGGCGCTCTTTCCTGACGTTGGCAGTCATATGCCATGGCTATAAATTATGCCCAGAGTGTTCCTTTTCACTTTAAATGTGTTCTCGTCTCATAGTAATTAATGGTGTCAAGTTACTGGTGTGAAAAATCTGACTTTACAAAATGACAATAGATGAATTAAATGACAGTCACATCCACAGTAGCCACAACAAATCATTAGCAAGGAAAGCCATACCTTCCGTGATGTTTTCAAAGTTGTAAATTATTTCGGCTTAAATACACCTCACATATATTTGCCTTTGCTAACATGTTTCTGCGTTAAAAATTAATGTCGGCAGCCCTGGCAATAACAGTTCACCCCCCGAGCTTGGGGGAAAAGTTCTTTCCAAGAAATGCTCTTCTCCCCACAGCAAGGACTATGCAAAATGATTTCTTAATTCAGCACTATCTTTATGTCCTAAATGACTCTCAGCACACTGACATGCAACCCTACCAACCGATAATTTTGGGTACATAGAGGGAAGGAGTGTAATTGCTGCTTAAAGAAACATGAAATAAGTGTACTGAAGTATGCTAACAATTCATTAATAGATTTGTAGGACGACTAAAATGTACAGGGCCAAATTCTCTGCTCCCTTTGTCCTGCCTAAAATATACAAAGAGGTTCCATATCTGCCAGACTATGAATTCTCAGCTGGTGCAGAGCTGGTAGTGTTGCCAACCCCCTGTCTAGGAGGTGTTGTGGGGAAGGAAATGATGTGCCAAGGCAGGACATAATACAACTCCATTCTGCCAGTTTACAGCTGGCGTATGCTCCTTTAGGGACCGTAACTAGCTCTTGCCCATTAGAAGTAGCCCCTGACTGTTCTAATTTACACCTTCTCAAGGACAACTTGTGAATCAGACTGAGAAATAGTTTTGCATGCTGAAAGGATCTTTGCACAGGACATATTTTGGCCCATAACATTAGACCTAAGGTAATATTTTCTTCAGCACCTAAATGACTTGGGCTACTAAGCCTCATTTTCACAAGCAACATGGGCATTTAGAAGCCTGAATATCACTGAAAGACAATGGAATGTGGGCTAAGTGCAAATCTTAGGTGCTTTTGAAAATGCTTACCCTTGATATGAAAGAAAAAAGGAGAATGCTATTATGTACATGCTGGATGTATTTAAATTACCTTGTTGTTAAGACTTCACAGTTTATTCTAGAAATTAAACACATTGTTAACAGTTAACATGCAAGGCCCTCAAGGTGCTAATATATCTAACAGAAACATGAGCTGAAACCTATTGGCCTCTGGATCAAAAAGTTCAAATTCAGGCTTAGAGTATGCAGGGGCAACTTCATGGAAAACCAGGAAGTTGTACCTGTTTTTAATCCCACCCACTGACAAGAACATACAGTTGGTGAGAGAAACGGAGATTGTGGGTGAAGTTTTTCCATAGTGAAATGCATTGACTTCAGACGATGTCTGGACTGGATATTATGGTCTAAAGCCAGGCAGCTCAACCTTGAAGAAAAGCCACTTCATCATAGAGTGACTTTGTAAGTCACAAGATCAAAACACTGTGATGACATGACAAAGTGTCTTGTAATCAGAACTGGAGACCCTGTGTGAGAATGCAGGACTCTTCCGTTGGACCAATCTGATGTCTGGTGCTGGAACCCCAGATAGACAGTCAGAGAGAAGTGGGTTTTTGGGGGTTTATTTTGGCAGGGTCATGCTTAACTCAGATTAGGTGGGTCCAATCTAGGAGACTGTGGGGTTACAGTAAATTTGTAAGGCACAGGGAAGAGCAGTTCCTCAGTTCTTTTCCATCTCCCTCTCTCCTGCTCTGAAAGGAACAAAAGGTTTTTCATTGCTTGGCTCTCTACTGGCAGAGAGTGGTCCCCTCTGTTTTCCTGACTCCCCTAATCCTCTCCACTACTGGCTGTTGCAAGGGGAAGGGCCTTTCTCTCCCTTATCTGCCTTCCTCCTTGCTGCTGCTAGAAGTGGGATCACACTGCCCTTTCCTTCCTTCCCCTCCCACATTGAAAATGCCTGGCTCCTGCACTATCAGCGAGTTTGATCAGTGCTCCTCATTTTGTCTGGCCAATATATAAATCGGCCTGGCAGCAAATTGATAATCCACAGTCCTGCCTTGGTCTATAATCAAGCGTACATCCCCAGCTACAGATATTGAGGAAGTTTTGTACTCAGTCCTGACCAGTTTATTTGGCTCTAGAGCAGAAGGCAAAAGGATCACTGGTCTGGAGATATCCATGAGATAGTTATTAAAACAGTTGGAACTGAGGAACCCCATAATCATAACAACAATTGTGATAGGGTGGCACTCACCACTGTTGGCTGTCCTGGGGTTCAGCTCTGTTTGCCAGTCCACCCTCTTCTGGTGATGTCTTGCCACCATCCCTTTTTCTGCTCACGGACCGAGGTCAGTCCTAGGACCATCCTCTTCATGGCACAATCCTACAGCTTACGCCACACTCTGTGTTCCCCCCTTTCAGGAGACAGCATCACAGTTCCTCAGGGCAGCCACTTCTTCAGTGGAGGAAAGGAGGGAGGGACCCAGGCCCACCAGCTACTCCAGATCCTGGTCCAGGAACCCTATAAATGGCAACCACTTGCTGCATCTCCATCAACTCTCCCTGGGCCACTTTCCCATGGCCCTAGCACCCTCTTTGCCTTTGCCTCAGGGCCTGCAGATCTCTGCACCTCACCAGAAACTGCTTTTAACTCACTGGGTCCCTGCCTGCAGCACTGCTCTGTCCACGGTGCTTGCTACCCTCTGCCTGAAAGCTCCAGGGAGCAACTCAAGCTGTTCTGCTCTGCAGCCGTTCTTATATGGGCCAGTCCAGCCTTGACAGGCTGGCTGCTTCCACAACCCCTCTCTGATTGGCTGCCTCTTGCAAAGGGCCCTTAAAAACCAGTGGGGGGGAAGATGCCTCATTACAATGTCCCTTAAAGAAAAAATATATGGGGGCAAAATTCAGACCAGAATTTCAAACACGCTTAAATTCAGTCATGTTCTGAGCCAATGCTTCAGTTTAGTTCATTATAAAGAGAGGAGACATTTATAAAGTATAGATATTGTTCTATTATTGGAAGTGCTATAAATGTGCTGGGCCCCATTCAAGACACACGCTAAAGAGAGTTACTGCCTTGAAGAGCTTGCAATTTAGAGGGTAAACTCATCCAGCGCCTCAGGTTTCTTTCCATTGACTTCCATGTGCTTGGAGTCAGGCCTTCAGAGACAGGATATGCTGGGAAATCAAGAGAAGGAATAATTTATGTTTTCTACATATCTATTGATTCTCTGTCTGGGGCCAGATCCTCAGCTGATGTAACCTGCACAGTCAATTGTCCACTGACTAAAATGGTACTAAGATTTACAACAGAGGTGGATGTGTAATTATATATTTACTCTTATTATGAACTCACACTTTGTGGGTATTGCAGAAAAAAACCAGTCATCAGCAGGGATCTGAATAAGCAGGGAAGATAGTGGTGATTTCACAAGAGGGGATTCACAGATCATTGTCCACTAGGGTTGCGAACTTTCCCGACCGGATAGACCAGACGCTCTTGTCGCAAATGGCATCTGGTCATGAAAGCTAGCAACCCTCCACATAACAAGCAGCCTAGAAAGAGGCACTCAGCAGACAGTGAGAGAAGGAAACCAACAGGATGGTGAGACAAATACGGGCTGGGTCTCACTTTGGTTTTCAAACTCTTCCTATGTCCAGTGACATTTGAACCTGGGGTTTTGATTCAAGCCCATTTATTAAAAAATAAAATCAGAGAAGGATCATTTAAACAACTCATAAACAGCCAAAGGAGATGATGATTTTTGCACAGCAGCAATCGGTATAAAGGTATGTTTATTGCCACGTGTTACATTAATTGCTAAGACTTGTTGGCTATTAAGTTGCTCCCCAGAAAGTAGACTCCTCAAAATGGCCTATATCCTTCCACATTTGAATTCAGTGAGGAAAATTACCCCACAGAGCAGCAAAGCTAATAAACATTAAACATTTTAGCAAAGGAAACAGGGCCAGATCCAAACTCTACCAAACTCAATGGGAGTCATGCCAGTGAATTCAGAGCACTTTGGTTCAGGGCATAGATGTCAATTAAAAAAATTGCTTTCCTTTTCCCCTGAATGTTAGTTTTCCAGCCTGAGATCATTCTCACTGTCCTTGTATGGCAGCTTCACACTGGTCCTTAAGTTTCATCAGTTCTTGTACCAGGCTGTGATCTGCTCCATGTGTTACTTTCATAATGTTGTAAGCCTTGAGAAGAGGAAAAGGAACAAGTTAGTTCACCATCTCTTACCTTCAAGTTCACATCTATAGCTCCACTCTAGGGCAGTGGTTCTCAACCTGGGGATATACAGGTGGTTTACGGAAGTACATCAACTCATCTTGATATTTGCCTAATTTTACAACAAGCTACATAACATGCACTAGCAAAGACAGTACCAACAGAAATTTCACACAGTGACTTGTTTATACTGCTCTATAAACTATACACTTAAATGTGCAATATTAATATGCCAATTTATGTTATAATGGCCATTATGAAAAAGTAAGCAATTCTTTAGTAACAGTGTGCGGTGACACTTTTGGATATCTCCGTCTGGTTTTGTAAGCAAGTAATTTTTAAGTGAGGTAAAAGTTGGAGGGTACACAAGACAAATCAGATTCCTGAAAGGCGAACAGTAGTCTGCAAAGATTGAGAGCCACTGCTTTAGGGAACACAATCTACATGTGGATTTTGCTATGCTGCCTACCCTGCTATTCCCTTTCTATTGTGCTTTTGAGTCCCTGCCTTAATAATTCCTGAAATGCCCCCATCTCAACTCACGCAAAGGCCATTCTAATAAGGTATTTCCCGATTCATTTACACTCCTCTGATAGATTTCTGCTCAGGTTCTCAAATCTGACCAGATTTCAATCCTTTTCTTGTTGTGGAAGACTCCTTTCTTAAATAGTGTTCCAAAGCCTTATTTGGAATTGAAATAATATGATGTGATGTGTTGAAAAAGTAAACAGAACAATAATATTTTATTTCCAGTGTTCAGAGGTTGACAAATGGAGGGCTATACATGCTAGAATTATCTTTACATTTACTTCCAATTAACTATTTTTAAGGGGAGAGTGGCAGAAGGATTGAACAAACAAATCAGAAAGCAGTTGCAGAGCAAATCACAAAGTGCATAGATTTCTGCTGGTTATGTAGGCTCTGAGCTATCCCTGGGGCTAGACAGTTAAAAAAAAGGGGGGTAAGGTATATCTAAGTCAAAAAGAAACATTTTTGGCCTCGTTAGAGGTACCCAAGTACCTGAAATAAAATCTGAAATCCTCAATTTGTCTTGTCTTATTTTAAAGAAATTCAAATCTGGTCATATTTTGCTAAATTCTTGTATTTACATTTGTCCATAGGGCAGTTATTTTCCCTGAAAAAACATCAACTTTTCTAACATTCCATGTTTTCCTCACTAACGTGCCACTTCTAAAGGGAAAATCAAAAAATATCTCAATAAAGTTGTGGGAAATTTCAGGTCACACAACCCTAGGTATTAAAATATGCTTAATGGGCTATTTTTTAATAGAAAAGAAATATAAAAAATTACCAGAGTAAAAACTAGCTCTCATCCGATAGAGGCACGCATGGACTGGTAATGGCCACTGATATGATAGAAGAGCCATCCTGGCAGTGCAGATTAAAATAGAATAGGCAATGATGGATTTATTGATGGGTGCATTTTACCACCTGGAAAAGTAGCAACTGTGGCCTCATGGGCAGAATATGCTGTAGACTGCAGTGTCCATGTTAGCGGACTGGAGACATAGGCGTGCCTAGATCTTAGGGTCAATGCTAGCTAGCCAGGAAACTGGGCATGCCTTGTGTTTAAAAAAGCAAATAAACCCCCCAAAACTTTAATAGTAAACCTTTGTTCAAAATGATGTCACTATCAAAGCTGATCAACATTTTTCAGACAGCTTATTTGTCACAAAAGGCAGTTTTGGTTGATGCAAAACTATTTGTGAACTTGACAGGAATGTGCCAAATAGTTTCAGTCTGAAAATAAAAATCTGGCTACATTCACAATAGAAGGCAGGGAAGAAAGGAGGGTGGCTACCATCTCATTTGTAGCCCTGCAGTTAAGCTCTCACAAGGGCTCTGGAAGACTACTGGCTTCAAATCCCTACTCTAGAGCATGAATTTGAACCTAAGTGTTACTTTGATGTGTGTCCTAGCAATCAGGTTTACATGCTAGTTTGGAATAGTGTTCTCTCAGTCTATCCTGTTGAAACCACTCCTCTTTGTATAACATACCTGACCAGTCATTGGTCTCTAGAGTGAGGTGGTTAGGTCACTAGTGAAACATTCCTAGTGAAATGACCTGTTTCATATAATCCAAAATGGATTGTTTCAATTTGCAATTATCGGTTTGGAATTTTCCATTTTAGTTAAACCTGAAACTTCTTTCTTCCCCCTTGATTTCAAACTACCAAAGAACTAAAAAAAACAATCATTCACCCAACTCTAGTCATCAGTTATGAACGAAACCTCTCTCTTCCCTCCCAGACATCTCATCATTACTGTGGCAAATATTGCAACTGGTTTCTCTCATTTCATTTTTCCAGGGTGAACATCTCCTTATTCCAGAGGGCCCCAATTAAGCCCTGCATTAAGGGTCATACCCTGGTTCCATTAAAATCGATGGCAAGAGTATCAGTGTCATCTTCATCTCTCATACTGGACCCACTGGAGGGCTTAAGCGATGCAGAGGGCGTTGGCCTAGTGCAGACCTGCTTTCCTGAGGTGATTTTCACTCTCAGTGCAAAACATCTTCTGAACAAAACAAGCTGAAGCTCAGAACGGCAAATGCAGTTCCTGTTTTCAGAACACTAGTCTATTCTCTAGCCAGACCATGTCTCCCACACTAAATAAGAAAGCTGAGGCTGGATCTTGTGATCTCCATCTCAGCTTAAGGAATCTTAATTATGAAGAACTACAGTAATCATGCCTCTGGGACACAGGGTATGGTGTCATCAGCTGCACAGTTTCTCCCTCAAGAATATAAAAACCCATTAGATGACTGGTCTGAATGTGCCTCTGTGAATGCAAATGAAAGTACAGCACATTCACTTGTGTCTGATTTTAACTGGGATGGGATGAGGTGCCGAACAGCACAGATGCATGCGCCCATATGCAAATGTATTGCCATGTTACTCCATCATGATGAAAGAAGAAAGAAAACTGCACTGCACTGATATGGTGCAATGCGAAGGCCAGTATACCGACACATTATTTTTGTTTCTCCAATGTTGCTTGATTAAAACAAATGCTTGATTAAAACACAGGGCAAAGAACAACAAATGCCTTTTAGAACTAGCCTCATTTTACAATAATCATAGCCACTGTTACTAATGGAAGCAGGGTCTAAAACAAAATCTGTTCGTATAAAGGGGAATTTCTCAGGTGTTGCACGGCAGCTGAGGTGAGAGGGTTTACCTGGCTTTCTCTTCCACTTACCAAAGGGTAATACTTGTGATGGGTTATGTTGGAAAAGGACATGATTCAGCATGCAGATGTGTCCCCATATTATTCATTAAAAAAACTCTTATTTGCATCTTTATGATCATACCACTACCTCACCATCTGGGGGCATAGTGAAGAAATTGATCCTGCTTATTTCTAGTGACAGGCACACCAGAGTGGAGGGCCAGGGTAGTGCTGTAACAGAGGACTCATGAGCAGAACATCAGGGCAGCCGGGACTCTCATTGAATAGATTGGCATGGATAGGATGCTAGGGGGAAGGGTCAGATACACTTTGAGGGTTTGCTCAAAGAGCTGCGCTTCCTCAGGAAGAGACCCATGGTTCACAGTGTTGCCTATTACCCTGGAGGACAGAGCATACGGTATCCTGCTAAGTGAGCTGGGCAGGATCCCAGCCCTTCTGCCTGGCCTTTTAAGGAGCGATGATGCCCCAAGCAGGTCCCAGAAGCAAGCAGGGACTGAACGTTGCCCGACCAGTCACTGCCCCAATCTGCCTTGTGCAGCCAGTCAAAGGCCAGATACCATCTGGCCTCAAGCGTCACAAACCCATGGAATGATGGGGCAGTTATCCAAGCCCCATGGATAGCTTGAAAGTCAAGAAGGAACTATGCTGCAGTCCTATGGATCAGCCCTGGGATGGAATGTGAATTCCAGCCCCCTGCTCCCTAATCCCCAGACAAAGCCCAGCTGTGACAAGCTTTAACGGGGAGGAATTACCTTTCTGAACTGTGATAGGTAATTATTATTTAAATCAGTTTTTACTGCTTTGGCCAACACATGCCCTAGCAGTCAATCATACTCTCTCTCATTGGCAGGGGTTTCCCATGAGCTGTAGGCACACACTTCTGCCACTGCCCTAACATGACTGTACTACTCCTGTTGTAGTATCTTGTCTTCTGATAGCTCACTAGTGCACTTCCATGATTGCCAATTTATTAGAGCCTTTCCTGGCTCTTCAAAGTCAAGCTGGTTATTAGGACTGTGGCTCATCTATAGCTATTTTCTGGAAAAGGTTTCACTGAATTATAATCTTATTCTCCCTTGTTCATTTTTTTTTCAAACTTTTTAGTAAGGCAAAGTTATAATAAAACATTACCACACTATGTCATACATTTCCTGTTCAGGATTAGGTTCATATTCAAAAAACTTGGCTAAAGATTCTGGCTTGCCAACTGGGCAACACTCCTCTTCTGGACAATATGACCAAATTTCTAAATGCCTGTCCTCTTTTTGGCCATTCTCCTGTGCTCGTACATGGTGTGGAAGCTTTTCTGCTACAAGGACAGTTGTATTTTCCTATACCACAGAGAGGTCACATTTTTCCAAATCATGAGCAATGCAGAGTGTAGCTATTAACAATAAAAAAATTAATTTGCTTTTGTTAAAATTAGCCAGTTTCAGATTGTATTTCAGAAGTACAGTATTGCCTCCCTGTAATGTGGTCATTTCCTATTGGAGGATTCAATGTACTTTTACAGCCAGAAATTACTATGGTGTAGGAGGGCCATCACAAAGCCCGTTGCCTCATTTAACCCCCATTTTGGGGCTACAGAGAGAAGAGCTGAATAGTGCGGGCGGTTAGTAGTGGCCTGACCTAGGCTAACATGGAAGGTAGCAATAAGGGCAGCCAAGGGGAAGGGACATGAAATGTATGCATTTGGGGGGCCTTAGGGTTGAAACACTCCACACATGATGCAGAGGGGGTTGTCAACCAACACACTGGAGTAGTGGCCATGGAAATCAGATTACATGGGATTTACATGAACAATGTGAATCTTAGTCAGATCCCAATTCCTTCTGCATATCCAAAATCCTTCTTGACGCTAATACTGAAATGAGTCTGACTAATGTTCCAGGAAGGATGCTATTCAGTGTTGGAATGCATGAAACAGAGGCCTGTAGCAGCTGACAGCTTCTGCTACTGAGCACAAGGAGGAAGGACTCTAACACACCTAATTGCAAAGGGCCAAATCCAGCCCTGGTATAACTCTATGGCTTTATCTAAGTTACACCAAGGATGGATTTAGCAGAAAAAGCCACATTCTACTTTGATTTACATGGGTATTGTCCCATGCAGGTGGACTAAAAGAGGATCAGAACTTGGCTCAAATTAAGAGCAGGATGTGACCTGCCCTTATGATGCTGCACAAGATAGCCCATTACCTGCATCACAGGTCACAGAGCACGAGAATCAGGGTACATCTACACTGCAACACTATTTTGAAATAATGTCAAAATACTATTAAGCTGGAGTACTTCTTACTCCGACTCCCATAACACTCATTGTACGAGGAATAAGGGAATTCAGAGGAAGAGTGCTCTATTTCAAAATAAGTGCTGTGTAGATGCTCCCTATTTCAAACTAAGAGACACCATTGACATAGCTCAATTTGCGTAGCTTATTTCGAGTTAAGCCCTGCAGTGTAAATGCACCCTCAGCCTCCCCGCCTTCAAGCAGGCGGATGAGAAGGCAGGCAGCACGGGGAATGGGTTGAGTCTCATCTTTTATTTCCTGAATACATCAACCACTGGTCTGGATGGGGAATTAATTAGCTAAGCTGAAGATCAGTAGCAGATTACTCACCTAGGAAAGAAAAAAGAGAGCACGTCTGGAAACTGTTATTCTATGATCACAGAACCTGGTCAGTATCTGGAGAAGCACACCTATGTGCTGCCCTTACTTGTGGCAGACTGTAAAGTGACAATATATTTTAAAACACCTAAATGACCATTTGTTCATTCGGCCAGATCTATGGGGAGTCTCCTGTTGATCTCATCTATGTAGTTTCCTACAGTAACATAAGAGAATGAGGAGCAGTCCTGGGCACCTGAGAGACAAGAGCTTGAGACATGAGAAAAACAAATACTGACACAATGCATGTACACCTGTTAGAATGTTATAGTAACATCTATGAAAGCTGAACTCAGACTGAGGACTCAAACCATCTCCTGAGCATGTTTGAACTGCGCATGTTTGCAAGCTATAAATGTCATAGGGGAAATGGCAACGCAGATTAGCTTGCACCTGACAGCCATATGGCTCACTTCTGAATAATGAAAGGGAACCAGAATTGATTACTTTCTCATCAGCTTTTTTAATAACCAAAATTGGACACAATTTAAATTAAACCTATCAAGTGAGGATTTAACTTACTAAGACTTGCTAAGACAGACATCACATTAAATACTAATTTATTATTAAAAATATGGAAGTTATCAACTATGCAACATACATTCATAATCGGTTGTTAAACCTCAATTAATCTGTAAACACTGTTGTAAAGAACATAAAATACTAAGTTACACATGTAGTATATGGATATTAAGTAATGGGAATACAAATTCACAGACAATGTCTGCATTGAAGGCTACAGCTCTTGAGTTTGTCTATTGTATCACTTTTAAACAAACACAAAAGGTAAGTGAAAAGAAATAAACTAATATAAAACTATATTTTGGCTCACAGTTACCCCAATGGAACGGAGAATAAAATCAAGACCATTTACAAGAACCATCTGAGGGAAAGGGAGGAGAAAGAGGCAACATTTTCTTAGTGCATCTGTGTCTTGGAATTCAGGGAGTACAGGATCAAACCACATAATGTTAACAAGAAGCGACAAACTCTGCTCTCTGTTAAATCGTGCAGCTCCATTGTCCTCAGAGGCCATCAGCAGGTGACCATTAATCTGCTATGCCTGATTTTGCTTGTATTGACATCAGTAGCTGCAATCTTCCCCCGTGTTTCACTGTTTAGTGCTTGTCTCTCACTGTATTTCTTATAAGAATGGGATTAAGGCGTGGAGAGACAAAATTACTCGCTCAAGGCCACAGAGGAAGTGTGTGTCAGAGGAAGAAACAGAACCCCTGGAAAAGAAGTAGGGTTCAGTGGGTAGGGCACTGGCTTAGGATTTTGGAGGTTTGGCTTTAATTCCTTGTTTTACCACCGCCTTCCAGGGTGACAGTGGGCCATTCACGTCACCTCTGTGTGCCTCAATTCTCTACTTGTAAAAAGCAGGTAAGTGTTTCCCTATTTCACGGGGGTGGCGTGAGGACAAACACATTACAGGTTGTGAGGTGATGGGGCTATCAGTACCTTAGACAGAAATAACCCACATCTCCTGAGTCAGACTGCCTTAACTGCATGGCCCCAGCCCACCTCACTCTGTGTAGCTTGTGCTCCTTTGCTTCAGTAACACAATCTGAATCAATGATATTTCCTATTGCTCCTTTGTATTGAAATAAGAATCTTTTAGGAATCATTTATCATTTAAGAGCACAAAGTGTACTGGAGGGAAAGGGGTCTGAGCTCATTGTAAACACAGAACAGAAGGTGATGATTTGGGGATGATGATCACTTCTTTTAATTTGCTAACTTACACTCTTGGGGAAAAAATAATGCTCAGAAACCTGTACTGGACTCCCATTTACTTCAGTGAGAGCCATGAATATGCTCCCAAAAGCGATGATTAGCTGTACGCGCCAGGGACGGAAGAATGCTGAATATGCCCGGCCTTTGTGAGAATGGCTGTCCTTGCCTCCGGGTCTGAGGAAACCGTACTCTTATCGATGTATATCTTAAGCTGATGAAAAGCTTGACATTCCCAGAATTCCCCAGAGCTTTAGGATGCAAATGTTCTCTAGGCCCAAGTCGGTTCCCAATGTATCTCCACTGACTTCAGCAGGGTTACTTCAGATTTACACTAATGTGAGAGAAGTTTCGGGCCCTCAGTATACAGCATCAGCTATTTCTGCTTGCTTGGCTACGCTGTAGCAGCTTCTGGGCAGTGCCCGGTCTCACATGAACGTGAGTCCCACAAAGAACAGCATGGGAGTGAGCGCAAAATGAAACTGCTGTTTCAGCTTGCCTTGTAGCAAAGCATACCAATTAGGCGCTGTGTAGCATTTGTGTTTTGTGATGTGAACAGAAAGCCTTGTTTGGCGTCAGTGCTGAGACTTGCTCTAGCCTAGCAGGAAAAAGACAAGAGGATGGAGCAGATGGCTTTCTGAGGCGATGAGCAGAGGAAAAAAGCAGAGGGTGTCAGACTCCAAAGAGGGGGGGAGAGACAGGGGTAGGACCTTACTGTCTGTAGCTCCTTCGGGCCTAACTCTGGAAAAGGCAACATCAATAATACAAAGTAGTAAACAGGAGGTGCAGGAGTAGTAAGTCTTCCCAGGAGAAATGCCGCAGTAAAGACTGGGGGATTGGATGGGAAATGACTTATAACCTAAAGGTCCAAAAGCTGCTGTGGAGCAGAGATACAAATCGCCTGCGTGTATGCTCTCTCTCTATTTTTTTAAATGGTAATAATGGTAATATAACAACAGGGCAGATCAGAGCCTGAGCTGGAAGGAAGTGAATATAAACTCAGTGCAGGCACAACAGAGATGACTTAAAAACCTGGAATATAACTCAATAGGAAGCACCTGCCCAAACAGATCCAAGTGAGGGAGCCTTCTGGAATGATGAAAAACAGCGAGGATTAACAGAAGCTGCGTGTTTATTTGAAGTGTAGCTCATAAGAAAATGCAAGTGTTAAACCAAATCGAGCTCCTCTCTCAACACCCCAAGCCTGGAACCTGGGCAAATAGGGGAGGGATGTCTGTGGAAGCACAATTTGGGCAATGGAGTGTAACTCTTGTTATCTTCCTTCCACAGTTCCTTTTGGAATTATATCCACTTTTCCTTCCCTTTGTGAGGAGAAGGAGTGCATGTGGCCATTGAATATTACCTGTTTCTCCTTCTTTTTTACCCTGCACACCCACACTGGCAAGGAACAACTCAGGGCTTAATTAGATATAATAAGAAGGGGGAAGAACAGTTTAATGCATTGAAATATTTTTACTCTTCTCCTATTTAATAGCTGTTTTCCATTCAAGGTTAGGAGGTGATTAATGGTACCTTTGCGCTACTGACTAGTAATTAAAAATGACTGATATTAAAGGAATCCTGCACTTGAAACACTATAAGCAACAATGACCCATCACCGCACTTTGCAATTATTGCCTGGGGAGTTGGCACTGAGAGAAAGGCTGGGGAATGGTATTCACAAAAGCAAGGTGCAATCAGACATGAAAGGAGAGGAATACGTGGAGGATTCATGGAGAATACGGGAGGGGAGGAACACAATAGGCAACACTGACCTGCTTCAAGGTCTCCAGTGCTTGAGGAAACATGTCTTGACTATGCTGCAATTTGCCCACTCTCATCATCTGGACAGCCCTCAAGGGATGAAAGCCGGAATAATACAAACTGTGGAGAAGAGGAAGAAAAATATAGTGTCATTCTGTCAGCTCTCACCTTCACAGTCCCTGCCTCGGTGGAGAGCTATTAGGGTGGAGTTGCAAAATCATTGTGAATTTTAATAAAGTACTCAAGGAAAATTAGCTGCACTCCTGAGAAGCATGAAATACTGAGGGGAATTAACAAATTATTATTCTCTGTCTCTGTGGAATGCCTTTTACATTATCCTGTTAGAAAGTGACAGGGGATGGGATTATCTCATATACTGCTGTTGGATAATACAATCACATTTATTGTACTTCGTGTTCAGACAGAGAGAGAGAGAGGTTCAGTCTCAATACCACCAAGCCAATTTCATTTTTAAACAGAAGTTTCAACATGGAGCCCAACTCAGAATTCCTCATTGAAGGCAAATCCATAGGAGGGGAAATGTATGGGAACTTTATGACAGAAACAGAGTGTGCTGATTTTGACAAATGCCCGAGAAGCACCCCACTCATAAAACAATTGGAAGAGAATGCGTTCCAGGAAGCTGCTTGTCACAGGACTGGGCACTGTCTGGAGAAAGCTTCGAGAGGATGTATTTGCTCTCTCACAAATTTTTTACACAAGGCCAATGTTTTACACAAGGCCAATGATCCATTAACTTCACTGGTGTCACTCCTGACATACTGTATATAATGCAATGGTATCACTAACTACTTTTAGTATACTGTAGAAATGTTAGTATTGTATGGCAATCATTCTGCATTTCCAAAATTGCAGATCATATCTTTATTAATCACGTACATTGACGATTAAGGACCAAACTAGTTATGATTCAGCAAGGATAAGTGTCACATTTGATCAATAGGAATAATCCATTTTCTCCATTACACCAATAATGAACTCTTAAAAGTTCTAAGTATAATCACTAGGAGAAGCATTGACCAGGGCTGGCCCTACCATGAGGCGAACTGAGGCGGCCGCCTCAGGTGCCAGACTGTGAGGGCGGGCCACTAAGAACCAGAGTGTAGAAAATTGTGTCTCCTGCTGGTGCATATGTATTCTCTCTGCTCTAGATGCACAGAGATGTGGAGTGCTGTGCTGGAAGAAGGAGGGCACAAGAGACCTTTCAAAGTTTTGGCCCAAGCGAGGTGGCATGGGGGTGTCATTTGAGCTCTTCACCTCAGGTGCCAAAGTGTTGTGGGCCAGCCCTCGCACTGACTATAAAATTACTATTAAGAGATATGTCCTCTTTTACAATTCAATACCGTTTTCAAAATGGTGGATGAGATTCTCCTTTTGCATAGCCTGTCCTTACACCTATGGGATTCCATTGATTTCAGCAGATTCATTCCTGATTTACACTAGTGTAGGTGAGAAGAGACACAGTGTCCAGGGAAATTAAAAATAACCTGATAACAAATTACATGATTTGAACAAGTTGGATATACAGGAAATGCACAGACAATCCATATGAAAGGGGGATAAATTATACTGAAAATGCAGCCTTCAGTAAATATAGCCAAGGGTTGGGGCCCGCAATGGCTGCTGGCCTGGTGTGGGGATAGGTTAGATTGCAGGATGATTTCTTTAACCTTTTTTTCTGACCAAAAGAAATTGAGAACCTCTAGAGTAGAGTGAAGCAAAAAAATAAGCGGGAGCTAGTGAACATGGCAGTCAAAGATTTCAAGACTCCATGACTCCGAACAGACAAGTGCTTTGAACACTTGAAAATAACCAGTACTTTATTTTTAGTTTTCCATTTTGATGTTAAATCTGTTGGCATGGGGACATCCTTCCAAAGTTACAGTGGCAGCAAAATCTAATAGAAGCTGAAGAGGCCAGATTCTGGTGTGATTATACAGGAGCAATAGTAACTTCACTGTTGGCTTAAGGGGTAGACATGGTTAGTTTGCAAGTATTTACAATACCTTTTAAAACTTTTTAATATCTATATAAGTGGTTCATATCCGTCTGTATGCCTCTATCCCAGTGTGTGTCAAAATGCACTGCAGGTGAACCATAGCCAATGGGAGCCACAAGGGTCCATGGCTGCGGTGCCAGTAAGTAAATAACCCAGAGCAGCCCATTAGCATCTTTCTCAAAGTGGGCCCGCGGCAACAGGACTGCTACACTGGGGGACGGGGTAAAATGGGGACCAGCTGCAGCCATCTCTTCCTCAGATAGAGAACTGTATATGGAAGAATACCATCCACAGCTCTGGGTCACTAGGACCCAATGGTGCCTCCCCCATACCCCTTTTCCACCACCATGTGGCCTTGGGGAAAAACTGCCAGAGCTGCTGCAGAAGCAACCAAAACAGAGATCTCCTGATATTCTGAGAGCTTGCTACAGTTTTGACTGGATTTCCTGATACGCTGATTGCAGGCTGCCCCAACCCTCTCCCCTCCCCCGGCCACAGTCTCATCTTAGCTTCACTCCACGCCTGCCCCTTCTATCCTCTTTCCTCTATGCCCTGTCTCCTTCACTTCCTGTTCCCTTCCCTTTTTATTTATCTGATCCTCTCCTACCTAAGCCTACCTATAAAAAAACAACCAAGAAACTAATACGATATTTGTAGCCATCACACTGTTCACTTTGCTAATATATTCTACTGCTCGCCCCCACCCTGTGTGTGTGTCTGGTCTGTTAAGACTGTAAACTCTCTAGGCTGGGGACCTATTCCTGGTTGGTCTTTAGGCACTACTGTTATAGACATGAATATAAAATAATAATATTAGGCTTCTTAGGCCCTGATCCTGACAGTATAGCATGCATACAGGCTGTTGAAACTGCACTGAGCTGCACTGCCTTCAGCAGGGCTGTGTGTGGGCAGAGCAGTTTGCCCATGCACTACTAGGGCGCTAGCCTATAAGTTTCTCAAGGCTAGAGCTGTCTCTTTCTTTGCATCTGTGCAATGTCATGAATGGGCGGGGGCCCCAAAATTGAATAACAACTGATGTCAACGGAGCTATATCAGATTTCCTAGGGTTGTATCTAAGATTAGAATTTGCCTGCGTATTCTAATAGATATTTGTCTCCAGTTCTTAAGCTAACTGCAGTCCATGAAGATTTAGGGTTATGGTATGTATGATACCAGACGAAGCAGAAGGCAATTAAACAATGTCAGGCACACAACCAAGAACACTTCCAGCCATAAACTAACACAAGTGGAAATTTAAAAGAAGGTGGCAGAGGAAGCAAGCATGAAACTGAGAGCCCTGAGTACATAAATATTTACAAAGCTGTTTTCCTGTGCTCATTTATGTGCTGATCTTATGCATGTGTTTAGTTATATTTTGCAAGCCTTAGAGCTGACATCTGAAATAGCTATTTGATATCATTTTCTGGAATAAAGCTGTTGAACTATTGGCACATCTTTTGTGTAGGCAAATCCATGGTGCAAGCTTACTAATGGAATCTGTGCAATATGCAGCTCCTCTGGGAGAAATGCAGACAGACAAAAATACCATTAGCTTCTTCAAGACATCCTCATGCCTGAGTACAGTCAAAAACATGGAGCATGGCAAGGACTAAGATGTCGTCTCAGGCATTTGCAAAGCGATATATTATCCCCAACAGTTGCTCTGATCAAAACAAGTGGTTAAAATTAAGACTCAGGAATGGATTCACCCGCTGGGGGATTGACATCTAGAGATCATCACTAAGAGGCTAAAAGACAATTACATAGAAACACATAGTGTAAAAAACACTAAGGCTTAAGGAAGCTTAGAGCCTCAATCTAGAAGGATTTTCATGGATTTATCTGGGTCTAAAGTATAGTAGGAACAGAGAAACATATTGAGAACTAAAATAAAGGCTCAGAGTCCCATCGAGTCCATCTTTCTGACCAAAATTTGATAGTGTAAAGGAAGGTTAACCCCATAGTACAACTAACAGGTCAGGCAACACTGTAAATGAAGAGAGTTGGGGGACTTTGTAAGGATGGAAGGATCCATGGGACTAGAACCCTGGTGTGTGGAGCCTCGGATGGCTGGCATTCCCACAGTGTCAGTGGGAGGGTAGGGAACAGGGAGATTGGGCACTGTGGGAAGTACTACCTCAGTATCCTCAACCTGTTTACCATTGTGGGCCACATATGCAGCTCTCTCTGTGTTATGTGGGCGGTATGGCTCTGAAGTTGTCATATGGGGCGCAGCTGTGTGCTGATTGGGCCACGGATTGAAAACTACTGCAGCCCTCTGATTGGTCAAGAGCATTATTTCACCCTAGATGGTGCCCCAAGAAGTAGTCTGGGCACTACACAGACTTCTGGACTGCTGCAACTCCAGATGGCACCTTGCTTTTGGATCTTTGGTCTCCGATCCTTTCCTGACCCTGACTCTTGCTTTCTGATTCCAGACTGGTACTACCTCTGATCTCCAAAACCAGCCTGACTGTGATCCTGAATCTTCCTTAAATCTGGCTGTAGTGATTCCTCAACTCCTGCTCACAGATTACCATCTAGTGGCCCTCCTTGACATGTGGACACCAGCCCAGCTGAGACTGTTCAATCAGACTGCCTATGGCCCAGTCCTTTAGAGAAGAAGGCTTTTCAGTTCTGTAGATTATCACATTATGGGACTGCACCTACAGCTGGTGAAAGCCAACCTGGCTTCATTGACGTCAATAGAACTATGTCATTTTACACCTGTTAAATATATGGGCTATATTCCAAAAAATGAGATTTAATTATCTTTGCTTCCATAGCTTCTTTGAAATAATCAACCCTCTTTTTCAGTTCAGCCCTGATACTTGTCTGCAACAGTACCAGATTATATACTTTGTAGGGAAATATTTACTGTTCCTAAAATATTTGCTATTAATTTCTTTCTAATATTATAGGACATCATAAAAAAAATCACCACAGACTGATCTGTTTTCAATGAACGTCTTTTTCTTTAAAACTGTGCCACTATCAAATCCACACAATTCTTCCCTTTTCCTGGCTAAACAATCAGAGCTTTAGCTCTTGTGAGTTTAGCTAGCGCTTGGTATTTAAAAAGAGAGCATCTAAACCCACTATCATCTCTGGTGCTTTACAATTTAAAACAGGTTAATAGATTTGCACTATTTTCTTGTTATTCAATTTGCAAGCTCACACTTTTACTTCTGTCTTCACTCCAATGTGATTTAAAACTTACGGGATTTATAAACCCTGAAATGAAACAGTATAATGGAAATGTTAAAAGACCTTTTAATTTGCTGACACCAAAGGGTGATGCTACACATGGTGTTAATTTGTTTTCTAATGTCTCATGTAAGTTAAATAAATGCGACAGCATAGAAGACATGAAGCAGTTTTAGGATATCTAGCAAGAGAGAGAATTAAGAGTGACCCACCAGGCTATAAGAAATCAGATGAGCAAAACGCACCAACACTAGATTACTAGGAAATGTATTATCTAAAGCTGGTAGAATTATCCATTGTAAATAAATCTTCCAACAAGTTTGTCATAATTTTCTGTTTTGACTCGATATTGATTTCTATGACTTTATTCAGATGATTTCAAAAAAATAGTTGACCAAATTTCAACTTTTGGAATGTCTGTAAACTGTTCACAACTCTTTGCTCTTTGTTACACAGCATGTGATGGCTACCTATTTTTTCCTGTTCCTTGATTGGATGGCAACTTTTTAAAAAAGAGAATTATGGGAACCATATTTTAGCATAAATTTAAGGATAACTAGTGCTTTGTACTAAAATTCATTAAATGTGTGGTGTCTATTATTATTTCTACAAACAAATCAGTGGCTGTGTAAATAATCAAACCACAAATTCTATGACCCCAATAATAAAAGTAGACTGAACTATAATTAGTCATAGGTATGAAGGTTAGAAGGGACCATTATTATCATGCAGTCTCACCTCCTACACAACACAGGCCATAGAATTTTATGTGGAATTCACTTGAATTGAAGTAAAATATAAATGGAAATTCTCCCTTCACAAACAGAGTCTTAAACTCACTTCTTATTGTAATTCAACCAACAAATTCTAGTGCTTTTAACACACTATAATCAGCCCCGTACAAGAGCATTGCCTGGCAGTTAGTGTCGAAGTGGCACAGGCACGGAGTATAGAAACAATCTCCCTACCAGTCTATTGACTGGAGAGTTCAGCAAGTGATGTGTTCACAGTTAAAAGAAAATATGCCAGGAAATATTTTTTAAACTGGACCAACGCATGTTGCTTTGTACTCTAAATCAGTGGTGCGCAACGGTGTACTCTAAATCAGCTGTCTTTTTGAAGGGTCGCAGCGCCAGCCATTTTTGTTTTCCCGGATCGGTGCCTGACGTACACATGGTGGGGGGAGTGGCATGGGAGCGGGCCGGTGCTTTAAATTAAAAAGGCCACAACAAAATGTTCCTGGCACCTTTTTTTTTTTTCCTCAACCAAAATGTTCTCGGCACTGCGGGTCGCGAATTAAAAAAGGTTGAGCACCTCTGCTCTAAATGCTAGAAGTTTAAGGGCAGAATATAATCTTCAAAGTTCCCCTATGAAAGTCCTCAAAAGCTGTACCGACTAACATGACTCATAGTATTCGTGAAGGTAGGCTTAGGAGTATTTCCTCTTTTAAAGTCTTGTTCTTTCTGGCTTTTTTATTTCATTCTGCTCTTGGCAACACTGCATTTATCTCCATGCATCAGATAAGATTAAATTCCTTCAGGATGCGACATTAGGCTAACCCCTATGTGGCGGGCCTGTCATTTTGAAGTAGCAGACTGAATCCTTCACCTGGAGGACAGCTGATACACTCCAGCTGCCCTGAAATGTTTATTGTCCATTTTACTCCTCTATCACAGTGTTTTGCTGAAACAATCAGAACAGCAGTGAACAATTTAACGTAGGCATCACCCTTTTAAAAATCTTTCTTAAACTTGACTTCTGTAGATTAGGAGTGTGAAATTGGCCCCTTGGAAACAGGAGTCAGGATTTCCGAGTGTTAATCCTAGTGTGATGCTTGAGTGACATGCTTCACAGTTCCACCAACATTCAAAAGGAATTAAATGGAAAATATCATAAGGTTTTTTTTTACCCTTTACGATCTCCCTCATAATGAAGCAGCGAATGGTGACTGGCTGCTCTATTACCCTAACACCATTATTGGGTCTCCCGCTATGCAAGGCACTAGACAAGTACAGAATAAGAAAGAATTTCCTACCTTCAAGAAATGGGAAACTGAGGCACAAAGAAATTAAGTGATTTGTCTCAGGTCACAATAGGAAATCTCTGGAACAGCTAAGACTTGAACTTAGATCTTCTGAGCCAGTGTTTTAACCACAAGACTATCCTTTCTGCATATAGACAGTCTGAATCTTGTTTAATCACATGCTGTTTTACACCAGTCTGGTGGTGCAAAAGGATTGTAACACGTTCGTAAATGTAACAAATGCCCTATTTATTGCTATAGTGATGTAAAGCAGTCTTAATGGAAATGAAAATCAGGACCAGAGCCTCCAGTTTAGAAACTCTAGTGCCAAATCCTGAACTTTGTGTTGTTCCTTCAATGGGACTTTTGTCTGAGCAGGAAGTTCAGGATTTAATACTATTAAATTATAGATCAAAATTCCTCTTCATCATACACAGAGCTGGCGGTATCCCATTATTCCTTGTTTCTGTAATTTAACTAACATGATCAGATAATCAAATGCACTCCCAAATCAACTGAAGTCACAAGAAACATTAGCTACCCATTGAATTAACACTTTTCCTTGGTCCTGTGCTCTGTTTGCTGTTTTCCGCATGCTGGTAATTTGTATCATGTTAATCAAATGTTAGCTCTGCTAAAAGGTGAATTATAACTTAACTAAATGGCAAATCAGACACAACCAATATCTACCGCAATTTTCACTTCCATTCTCCATCCATCTCACTCAACCATTTACAATCCTAACCCTGCAGCTGAGCTGCCCTGCCCCCAAGCTGTCAGCCTACAGTGTACACTTTGAAAGTTCTGCCTTTTCCTGTTGTCAAGCTATTGATTTCAGATCTCAAGAAAAGAAGATGCTGATTAAGAGCAGTCGGGCACAATTTTTCACAGACGGCTATGTCTGCCCTGCTTATCCCTGAGGAGTCCTAACAGCACCCCCGCATTCAAATTCCTGCCCTGTGACCATTGTTTTTCTGGCTGAGGTGGATAGGCTGGGCCTGATCTATGTGTCTCACTTACTTCAAACAGTGCCAGGCATTCATTTCATTCAGCTGATGAGCGCACTGCTTCAATCCCCTACCAGCCAGAAAAGCAAGAGACCAGGATGGCAAAGTAAATGGTCTCCCACAGAATGGGATTACCACAGGCCCACTCAGTTGGCAATGCAACAGCCTATTTAATAACATTTGTAGGAAACAAGAGGGAAAAAGTCACATGGAAAGTGAAGGGAGAGGAGTGGGAGAAAACACTGGGGAGTAGGAATGAAGATGAAGAAAAAGAACAGTAAAGCTAGAGTAAAAGATGATAAAAGTGAGACAGCAGAGAGGGAGCCAAATTACAAGAGGAAGATATACACTGGAGACCGTGTAATTTTGTGCCAGTGACCTTCACATTCACTATCTTCTCCGATACCAAATCAATGAGCCAACACCCATACGCCACTCCAAGTATGTTACATCCCCTTGGAGTGCAATGCTAAGGCTGACCATAGGCACAAGTCATGCAAGCTTGGGCCCCTTAATTTTGTGATTGGACCATGGACTCACTGTGACTTGGCAACACATAGTGTGGCTTGATGTTCTTTCCCCAGCAACAGTATCAAGAGCACCTGGAAAGATCTAAAACTCACTGCCGGATAAGGATGTTAAATTGTGTTTAATCAGCTAATCGATAAGGGGGGAAACTGCAGAGCTGCAGCAGAGTTAACTCCCGGCCCCAGGAACTAACCCCACTGCAGCTCTGCCTTTTAAATGTAGTAAGAGCTGGACGGCTCTTATTATATTTAAAAAGCAGAGGTGTAGCATCTGCCTCCCCTGCCCCCCTGTGGAGATGGTGCTGGGGAGAACCGGCTTTTAAGCTGGGTCCCCCAAGCACTGGCTCCTGCTCCCGCCCCCCCACTTGCTGCCTCTGATAGAGGCAGCGGGGGGGAGGGGGTGAAACGACTAGTTGAATAGTGACTCGACTGCTTGATAAGCCTAGACTTATCAGGTAGTCGACTACTTGACTAGTCGCTTACATTCCTACTTCTGGATCCCTTGCCCTGGCTCCAGGACTGGAAAGAGAATTTCATCTACTCAATTTCCTCTTCCTTCTACTACTGCTGGGGAGTCCAATCAATCACTATGCCAGCCCAACATAACTGCCACTAATGTTAATAGAAGCTTCAGGCCCACTCTGAGGGGAGACCATATCTTTGACTGTCAGAAGACTCTGCAGTTAGTGCTCCACTCCTTGGATCACCTAGTAGGACACAATTGTCATCTTCAGTCCACAACCTGCAATGGCTTCTCTCCATATGCCGTGTCAGGTCACTTCAAAATACAGATGCCCTGCAACACAAGAATCTAGTGGGGCGGAAGTTAGAACACTGGCCATCCTGGTGTGCAGGGAATGACAACAAGTGCTAGCGCCTACGAGGTGCTGAAAACCCTTTAACTTATGCTGAGATCAACAGCGAGCGTTGTTCAGGATTGTGCCTCAATTATTAATTATTCCAAGGAGTTTTTTATGGACTTCCACAATTCAAACTCAATAATATAGGAGGAAAAAAGATATAAAAATTCCTAATGTGCTTTTATAGTGTGCACTTGCCACTAGAGTGCCCCCTCATGTCCCGACACAGCATTGCTGGGATTCTTCAACGCTAGCACCCTCTTGCTGTATCCTAGCTCTGCCATAGTCTGCTACCTCCATAGCCTTCTCCTGTGATTCTCAACCTTTCCAGATTACTGTACCCCTTTCAGGAGTTTGGTTTCTCTTGGAAACCCCAGGCATCACCTGACTTAAAAACCTAGTTGCTTACAAAATCACATATAAAAATACCAAAGTGTAATAGCACACTGTTAATGAAATATTATTTACTTTCTCATTTTTACCATATAATTATAAAATAAATCAACTGGAATATAAATACTGGACTTACATTTCAGTGTATAATATATAGAGCAGTATAAACAAGTCACTGTATAAACATTTAGCATTTGCTGACTTCGCTAGGGGCTTTCATGGAGCCTGTTGTAAAACTGGGCAACTATCTAGATCAATTGATGTACCCTGTGGAAGAGGTATAGTTATCCCTGTTTGAGAATCCTCTGGCCAGGTCAGCTCTCAGTGCAGTTCCCTTCTGAAGTTAACAGAAAATAAATTCTTAACTCAAAATTGCCAACATAGGCATTAAAGACCACTCTCTATGCAGGGCAGGAGACTACACTTCCCTGAACCTGGGGCTGGCCAAAGGAATGCTCTGAATTTTGCTGACAGCATCAGCCTAGTGTCGATGCCTAACATCCGTCACTCACATTTGGATATTTTTATCTTAATTGCTCCATACCTCCGTTTCCCATCTTTAACATGAGAATCTTTATCTACCCCGCAGAGCTGATAGGAGACTTAATTAATTTGTTCAGAGCTTTGAGTGCTTCTGGTGGAAGATACCACAGAAGTTCAAAATAGAAGCAGCAGTCGTAATCAGAAATTATACTTGTTTTTTGTAATCTATGCAATTATAATGCAATGACTGAACAAGACCATCTGTCCTATTTGGAGAATTTCAACTTGCATGCAGTCATTTAGTTGGTTCCAAAATTTCGTCCATAGCCCACATGGAATTTCTCTGCTAAGCTGTTTGAAAGATTCTGAGAAAATTTTAAAAACTGGGGGAAGAAGTGCGGAGAGGGAGAAATCACACTTTGAAGTGGAAGAAAGGCAACCTGTCAAGCATGGTAATGGTCTTCAGTAATCCCTCTTGGGTTCTAAAGTGCTGTCTGAAATACTTATTAATGCATAGGATAGATTTATCCAGATAACTCCACTGGATTGCCACATGGCAAACAGGCGCCGTGGAGTAGTTCAATAGACTAAGGCGCTCTTTCGCTGTCTGTCTAATCAGGAGTTATATGGTCAGCTCCTAACTCCTAAGTATTTTTAGAGCAGAGGCATGCCAGCTGGTAGGCTGTACACCTTGGTTAATGAGTGTTTCTACTTTCTGGGGGCACAAAGAGGGAAAACCCTGCTAAAAGAACATTTGTTCAGTGGGAATTAGATCCATGAAATGAAGATTTCAGTTCTCCCAAGGTAAAGTAGTTTTCAAGATTTCGTGCCTGACATGGTACTACATATAAATAGCCAGTTACAGTCTGGGAGCTACTGTCCCTCCTGGCCAAAATCATCAAACGGCAAAATATCTTGGGCACTAGATTCAGATGATGTAAACTGGCATAGTTCCATTAACTCAATATTCAGTGTATTGACTTAAACGGGGGTATGTCATTTTATGGGTCTGCCTGGTCTCATACAAGTTTACATCGCAGGCAGTGTTAATAGCAAGATCACTTAATAAAGAGTCTAAATTTCCAGAACAATACAATTTAAAACATTTTCCTATATTTTGGGTTAAAAGATTGAGCCTCCATTTTAGTGTGCAAGTGGCTGCTTTCCTCCCAGCATGCATCTTTCTGCAGCAAGTCCATGATTACACATCATTTCATTTACATGCTATGAATTCCAAATGGGTTAACAGCTGGTTTTTAAACACCCCAACATTCAGAGTGGGGTCAGATCCCGAGTATAGTTCAGAATCATTGCCCAGTGTCTGAGCTATTCAGAAAGAGAATACTGTTACTGTTGTTGTAATATATATAAAAAATGTTCCATTAAATGTCTGATGATGCCTGATTGTTAGTGTCCCTCATCAAGCTATAAACACAAATGCACAACTTGTTTGGAGAAGTGTGAAACCAGAAGATGAAGGACACAACCTGACAAATGTTCCACACAGAATTCCCACTGAATCCAGCATGAGCTTTATGTGAGCATCCGTTACAGAATTGGGCCCTGAGAGGCCTGAGTCTGTCTAATGATGTATTTGCATAGGCAAGATAAGGCATGAATAATTCATTTGTATAAGCTACTGTGCTATGAATCTGGGGACCTACTGAATTTGTCTGTTCCGTAGGATAGAAATAGAGGATTTGCAGAATAGCCACTGCATAGACATCTTTAAAAGTGTGGCATGTGAGGATATAATTCATCAGGATTTAGCTGGCCTTCCTTCTGTCTAATGCAGGGGTTGGGGAACCTCAGGCCTAGGGCCTGGAGGCAGCCCCTCGCTTACCTGGATCCGGCCCCTGAGGCTCAGGGATCCCCTCCAGCATTGGGTAGCCGGCGCTGGTGCTCCAGCCCTCCTGCCACCCACCTCAGAGGTGGGGCACTCAAAATCTACTAGCCTGGGTCCCCCTAGGCTCCAGCGTGTGAGGGGAATGTGAGGAGTGTCTTTCTCCTTTTCAGCCACAGACCATGTCAGTGAGGGTTTGTTTTTCGTTTGGTGATTCTGAGCTGTTGTGGGGTGGGGTTTTTTTGTGCTTCTCACTTGTGTGTGGCACCCAACTGATTTTTCTGTAGGTCAGCGGCCCCCAATCCAAAAAAGGTTCCCCACCCCTGGTCTAATGGCTGCTATTGCAGCTATCACAATAGACATACACTGCAATTACAAGATATTTATTTCATTTTAAAGACCACCCACTGGTGGACTTTTGGTTGTTGGAATTGCAGGGTCTGGGATGGAGCAGAGGAATTGCAGGAGCTCAGCATGTCTCTAGATCAAACTCACAGCTGAATTCTGGAAGCAGACATACAACGATCAATAGTATAGCCACATCTAGCATAGGCCCACATGCGCCCCTGCTAGGGCAAAACCATGGAAGACTGTAAACCCCACAGGAAATCCTATGAAACTGCACACAAAGGGCCAGCTCATCAGGCCTGAATTCAATGCAAATCTTCCCATTTACTCCATTGTGCATTGCCAGACAACTTGCAGCTTGGTTTCTCTAACTTGCAGTCAGAGGAATGGACAGCTGTAAAGGTCAGAAGCCTGTAAACTATACTACTTCCAAAGGCTTGTGGTGAAAATTGGGAATAGTCCTGTGGATCCCTGGCCATCCCTGCAGAGAGTAGTGCCTCCTACTTGACACTGGCAGCAAACTGCTCAGAGTATCCTTATTGCTATTGGTTAATGCCTTTGTACCATCCATTCACCCAATGAGGCCAAAAGGCGTGAAGAGGGAGTTACTGACTGGATTGAATTCATATTAGAACTCTGCTGCTCCTAAGAGGAGCACACTACAGAGATCAGCTTTGTTTACAGCTGCCCAATCACAGCCTCAGTTCTAGGCTGCCAGGCCTTCGAGAGCTTCCCAGGTGACTGTGGAAAGGGCAGACCGTGCGGTGATGCAACTGATCTCTTCTCAGCTAAGCTTTGGGGATTTTTCTGTACCACACAAAGGCTATAATGTGCGTTTCCCATTACAGCTATAGGAAACCGCCTGGCCTCACTTAAGTTTTATTCTGGAGCACGACCATTTTCCAAAGATGAAAACAGATTTATAAATTGAGATTTGAAAAGGCATTCTATTAAGAATAAGATGCAATGTCTCCCCCAGCTCTCCGGACCACAAATGGTTGACTTGTTACAATTGCTATAAAAATACACAACTTGAGACTACCCGCCTTTTCTCTATTAGAGGGCTGGAGATGGACAATTTACACATTATCTGTTGGACGTCAGTTTTCCTAACAAATGTAGTTGTGTACCACTGAGCTAAAGAAATAGCTTTTCTGCTGGCAAAGGCACTTTTAATATACTTGGCCCATGAGTCTTCACAACTGAGTTCCACACAGAAAAACTTCACAAACAGAGTGCAGAGAGAAACTGCTGAACTGGCATTAATAGGCAAATTTGATACCTTGAACCATGGTCTAAACAAATACATGGAGTGGTTCTCGCATTATAATAGGTAATTTCCCATTTGGGTACTCTTACCTTCTCAGCACTATATAGTGCAGTTGATGGATTTCCACTCCATAGGGCTGAATGCAGTGCCTTGAATGTTTAAAAAGTCTCAGATGGGTAACTGTGTTTGTCTGTAACTTTAAAAACAAGTAGTCCTGTGGCACCTTAGAGATTAACGGTCTCTGAGAGTACGTCTAGACTGCGGCGCTATTTTGGGATACATCCGATATCCTGAAATAGCATTTCCCATGTCTTTACAGCAGGCTCATTATTTCAAAATGCAATCGAAATAATGGGCATGCTATTCTGACTCCCGGTAAACCTTGTTCCATGAGGATTACAGAACTTGTCGGAATAGTGGTCTATTTTGAAATAAGCTTGAAATAAGCCACGCAATCTGCATAGCTCAAATTGCATAGCTTATTTCAAGCTAGTGCCACAGTGTAGACACACCCTAAGGTGCCAGACTATCTGGCTACCTCTCTGAGACTTCCCACCACTGTTGGAGATGAGCCACATCCATTCTGATTTAATTAGCACTGTACTTTTTTCCTGATAAAAATTGTTACAAATTGAACCTTTCTAGTCCGGCACTCTCTGGTCAGGCAAGATTTTAGTTAGCTGGATGTCCACTTATGATGGGTGTGGCTGAGTTTCCCACAGTCCCATAAAGTTTGTTTACGGCCATCAGTCCTGGTACTCAGTGTTCTGTGCTGTTATTTAGCTCTAATTTACCCCTAAATGTCTTGTAAGGGCCCAATAAGCAGTGGAAGTGCTGGTAATGCTGCTAGGCAATATTGACCTCCCGTGGTTTGCCAAAATATCTGGTTCAGCACCGGTCTGGTCCCGAGGGTGCCCGACTAGAGAGGTTCAACCTGTAGTAATTTTGCTAGGGGTATGTACTGAACTAAATAACAGGGCTTGCTTGTCATTTCACATCCATGTAAAACTGGTAGTAACTATGGAGATCAGAATAAGGCCCACTTCTCAATGTACAGTTAATTAGTTACAATAAAACAGAAGGCCTGAATAGTTTGTTAATGCAAATAATCTATTTAAGATGTTGCAAAAAAGCATAAATTATGTTAGCGGTGCCAGTAAATTTTGCAAAGTAATTTTTTCTTGCATCTGCTGGTTTGAGGCATGATATTGTAGGCTGTTTAAACTGCAAGGCATTAATTTCTCAGTGACATTTGTTTGCGAACACAGATGAGCCAAAAGGGAAATGTTGCTGCACCTCTGAACATGGCAATGCGCTGACAGCTTGCACACTATAAAGCAGTGGTCCCCAACCTTTCGGGGCTGCCGGGCGCCTGGGGACGGGGCTGCTCACACACCATGTGTTTGGGGGCAGGGCTGCCCATGCGCCCGGGGCCGGCACTGTGCATGTGCCGTGCGTCCTGGGCAGGGGCCGCCCATGCGCCGCACGCCCAGGGCTGGCACTGCGCATATGCCGCGTGCCCGGGGCAGGGGCCACCCCTATGCCGTGTGCCCGGGGCCGGCACCACGCATGTGCCGTGCGGCCAGGGCAGGGGACGCCCATGCGCCATGCACCCGGGGGTGGAGCCACCCATGCGCCACATGCCCGGGGCCGGCACCATGCATGCGCTGCGCACCGGGGGCAGGGCAGGCCCAGATCATTCAGCGGGCGCACATAAATGTCCTGATGGGCGCCATGGCACCCGCGGGCACCATGTTAGGGACCATTGCTATAAAGGTATTCCCACCATGGCACAAAAAGTTGGGTGGAGCAAATGTGAATGTAAGCAAACATGCAGACTGCATTAACATGTGCAAACAAGAATCCATGACAGGTGAAATATGACAGCACTAGAAAATTTCCCCCAGCCTTTCATTTATGATATAACTTATTTTAAACCATTTCCAAATGGACAAATACTCACATTAGGAAACCCATCACTATCACCACACCTGGCACTAAACTGATACCATTTTTGGTAGTCTCAACAGGGAGGCCAAAAACTTAACGGTCACAGAGGCAAAACTGCTCTCTGATCCTAGACACAGTTCCTCCCAGTTACTCTGAACACAGCGCATGGCTGAGGCACACTGGGGCTGTGTTAGAGAGGGGGCATTAGTCTTCAGACCAAGTCAAGGAAGCACTTTTCATGAGTATTAAATTTGCAAAATAATTGCTCTTAATGTTTGCATAAGGTAAACATAGTTAATGTGGTGAAACTAAACACAACAACCATCTCATTTCTAACCTGCAGCTCCAATGTGCATGATCAATAATGCAGATCACATATTGTGGTGTAACAAGTTACACTGTGGTAACGGGTCACGACAATGGTAACATATAAGTTGTAGCAAAAACAACGAGTCCAGTGGCAACTTAGAGACTAACAATTTTTCTATGCACAAGCTTTCATGAATTGTATATAAGTTGTACATTCTGCTATAAAGAACATTTTAATGATATCAGTTTAGCTATATGTTTGGGACCTATGCACCTTTATTATGATTGTATTACAGCAGTATCCCTTTAACATTGGGGCCCCATTGTGCTGGGTGCTGTATAATCATTCAAATTTCAGTTTCTCAACATTACCCTTTTTCCTTGTTACTATTACTCCAACACCTGCAAAGACAGCTGCTCCTTTAATTTTTTCCTTACATTTCCTTAACAAATAGCCATTATTTACATTTAATACCTACCTTGTGCTCACTTCACAATGAAAAGCCTGTCAGAGGCATTCCAGCTATTTTATTTTCTCTTCCAGAAATGTGAGTTTGATCAATGTGAAACGAAAAAACCTCAGATACAAGTTCTGGTTCTGACACCTGTGTGCTGCTAGCTTTTGGTTTCCTGTATTCTTCAATCAGGACACCACTACAGGCAGGGATGTAGCAACAGGTGGACCCTGAGTGGCTGACCCACTTTGTATCCAGGCCTACCCACCAGGGAGAAGGAGCGGGAGCAGGGTGCCAGGGCTTTCGCCGTTCCGCCCTGGCCTTCCAGCTGGGAGCAGGGCTGGGGCTTACTCCCCTCCCATCCTTCCTGTCCTGCTCCCTCCCTCATTCTTGCCTGCCCGCCCACCCACTCAAAGTTGGGGCCCACCCAAGAGGGCCTTTTGCTATGCCACTGTGTTGTGGTCTATTATCAACTGACTACTAGAATAAATTGATCACTTTCTGTCCTGCTGTCCTGTTACTTTTCCCGTGTGCTTGTACTTCTCTCTTTTCTCTTTAGCATCCCTCTCCCCCGTTTCCATCACATCCTTTGCTAAACTCGCCCCCCCTCCCATCCAATCTGACACGCTCTCCTGCCCCCTTGTTTCTGGTTTTCTCACTCCCTTGCCTCTCTCACTACTCAATTTATGCTCTCTCTCAAGTTTGTCCAAGAGAACCTGCTAAGACTGCCTGTCTCTGAAGTGATCAGCAATCTCACTGATTTAATCAGGAGTCTTGCACATGTAGCACAGTAGCAATGCAGGAAAAATGAGCTGGAACACCCTACTTCCCAAATGTCAACACTTTTGTAACTGACAGTTACTGAACAGTTTCTTGTAGTTAAAAGATTCAAATGGCCATATTACACACTGGAGCAGATTATGCATATTAGATTACTGTCCAATCGCTGGAAAACACTCAACCATGTGATTTATATGGTGTAAGGCAATCAGCATGTCTTTACCACCAGATAATAAATTCATAACATTGATATTAATTACCAGACTATATGAAGGTCACTGTATTACAAATAAACTTCAGAGTATAAACATTTTTTTTTAAATTTCAAACTTCATGCCTTTCTGATTTATAGTTCTAAAAAGACTTTACTGCATTGGCCATATTCGGCCAGTTTGGCAGAAGAAGGAGAGACTATCTGGTTAGCAGATATGCTAGGCAATGCAGACAGAAATGGACGGCTTGATTTAAAACTTTGCAGTGTATGAGTGGCTATCCCAGCACACATTCAGGAGACGTCTACACTGCAGCCTTTGTCGGCAGAGACAATGCAAATGAAGCGCTCATTATCATTTCTCGCACTCTCATTTGCATAGTCTCTTCCGATCCGTTTTGTGGAAGAGGTTGTTGCAAAAAAACGCAGTGTAGATGGGGCCATTTTGCGCAAAAAAACCCTTTTGCGCAAGAACCCTTTTTCCTCAAAAAAGCAGGTATACAGTATCTTGTGCAATGTTTTTTTTTTCCCTGTCTACACTATGGTTTTTTTGCGCAAAAACCTGTTCTGCAAAACAGATCAGAAGAGACTATTCAAATGAGAGCATGAGAAACACTAATGAGCGATTCATTTGCATTGTCTCTGCCAACAAAGGCTGCAGTGTAGATGTAGCCTCAGATTCAGCACACAGCTCATCTGCTACATATTATTAATCTAGGCCCAATGTGAACATATGAGCTAAATGTCATTGTTTCAGGGTTTGAACATTTAAAATGTCTGGTCATGCACTGACTTATCAGAGTAATTAGCATCAGTTATGAAATGTGGGTAGGTACCTTCTATTCTTCTAATGTAATAAATGCTCAAATCTTAGTTTAGATTCAATACTGTGAATAAATAGAATAATGTCTGAAAAATCATTTGCCCAGAACATAGTTTGCACCCCTTGGAAACAACAAGAATACTGTATTTCAGAGCACAGATCCAAAATATGTTTGAAATTTAAAATCCCACCGCATTTCTATAGGATGCTGTACACTACATTCGTCATTTAATTATTTTCTGTCTGAAAAATACATTTATTAGTCAACATTTAATTATGCCTGCTGTCTGGTTGCTTAAACTATGAGATCTGAATAGCTGACATTCAGGTGTCTAAGTGCAACCGAGCCTGCTACAACTAATTTTGTGAGAAGAACCTCTATCCACTAGGAACTAGCTCAGAACCATTAGCTCATTCTTTGAAGTCAATGAAGAGCCTTTAGAGAAAATGTACATTTGATTACTACTAACTTGGGTTGGATTTGAACAGGTGAACTAGAAGTGAAAGGTTCATACCCCATCACCAATTTCCAGAATCATTCAATCACCAGATTGTGAACAAAGCATGCTTCACCCTCTAGAGCAAAGGAAAGAATGTTATGCAACTCACATCTGCCACCTACCCAGCCGTCATAGGCGCATAGAGGGGCTTGGAAAGTTTCCTTTCCATTTTTCCTTAAATGAAAGGAAGGTAGCTGCTCTTAGGATGCCTTCCGGATGGAAAATGACAGGTTAACATGGAACAAAATTATTAGGTCTTCAGAAAGTTCTACCATGGTCATGAGGCTCTCTTCCCAATGGTACATTGCACTATGCTCAAATTAGATGTAAGAATAAGTTTTGCATTATCAGGTGGAATCAATATCCCTGAACCTTCAACTATTTCTTGAACTGAATGTGAACCAAACTTTTTCTTTGCGAGTAAAAAAAAAAAAAAAAAAAAAAAAAAAGTCTTTTAAGCTTTTTCCATTAAACACTGGTGTTTTTTTATTCTGATCCAAAATAAATGTTACACTAAATATGAATTATTAAGTATTAATTTAAAATGTCAGATTGTGCTTAATGTTAAGCTAGCAGATAGAGAGCTACTGGCAAACATATAATCAGTTGCTATAGTAATATTATGTGTCAGTAAATGCTTTAAAAATCATCACCGAGTCCATTACAGAATTTGTGTTTTCCCATTACCAAATCACAGTTAACGGATTTTCTGTCCAATCCCCATGTAGCTATTGTAGCGATTACATAAGGACCATGGAACATGTGACAGTTCAAAATATATGTTATTGAATATTGACCTTTTCCAATGCACATTTCACTTGTTTGTTATCTAATTTGTCAGTCACAATGGGTATGTCTAAACTACACCCTTCTGTCGGCAGAGGGATGTAAATTAGATGTTATCGAAAGTGCAACTGAAGCGGGGATTTAAATATCCCACGTTTCATTTGCATAATGGCGGCCATCGCGTCTTTTCAAAATGGGGCTTTTCTAAAAAAAAATGGCAGTTTAGACCGGGCATTTTTTACAGAAATGCCCCGTTTTGAAAGATCCTGTACATTTTTTGAGGAGTACAGGATCTTTCAAAATGGGGCATTTCTGTCGAAAATGCCCCGTCTAAACTTCCGTTTTTTTCGAAAAGCCCCGTTTCGAAAAAAAGCGGCGGCTGCCATTATGCAAATGAAGCGTGGAATATTTAAATTCCTGCTTCATTTGCACTTTCGATATGCCTAATTTACATCCCTCTGCCGACAGAGGGATGTAGTTTAGACGTATCCAATGTTTCCTTTGTGCTTACACATGGCAAATAAATGATAGCATCACCTTCCAGAAACTTGGAAGCAGATCCAAACACCACAAACACTTAAAGCAGAACAGAACAGTTAATTATTCAAATCAGCAATCTGGGTGAAAATTACCATGGGATGAGGGGAAGCACAAGTCCTTTATGTCAACTGATCCACTTAAACCGTACTGTAGGGTCTTCAAAAGAACTTAAGAGATGCATAAGCCTTGATCTGCATGTCTGAATATGGATGAATTTTATTTGCTGAGAATATACCTGTCAATGTAGCATTGAATTTTAAGGTGTCTATTGCAAATCAAAGACTAAGTTCTCAGGCATTAGCACCAAGATGCATTTGTTGACCCTTCCCCACCCAACAAAACAAGGAGCTGCATGCACAAAGTGAGCAAGTATAATCAAATACAACTACATTCCATAAATCTTAACTTTTAACCTGCCCTAAAGGAAGATGGTATCCTTTTTCAATTTATTTTTCCCTTTCCTTTTTAAGATTTCAATTTTATTCAGTGGAATTCACCCTCCAGGTTAGGAAATCCACAGTAGAAATGTTGGTTCAAAGCTCTGGGATATTGTAGGTGTGTACAATTCCCTCGTTTTGCTCACATTTAGCCTTTAAATATGTGACTGAAGCTGCAGTAACTGAAATTCTAGTCCCAGGTGTATAAAAGTGAGTAACTATTTGAGATTCATGAATCGTTAGTAACCATAAACATCCCAATCCCTGTATATTTCTAATCTAGCTAGTTATTTTTAGGGATGACTGATTCAGGATAAAATAAGAACAGAACCAACATCCCTGAACCTTCACCTGTTTCTTGAATTGAATGTGAAGCAAACTTTTTTTCTGAGGCTACGTCTAGATTGCAAGCCTCTTTCAAAAAAGAGCATCTAGATTGCATTACATGGATCAAAAAATCGATCCACTTTTTCGAAAAAGAGCATTCAGACTGCTGGACGCTCTTTCGACAAAAAAAGGCACCCGGAACTGCTTCTGGCAGAGCATGGGGGTAGCCTTTACTTCCCCGTGCTGCTGCCTGCCCTTTGCAGAGACGTGTGCTTAAAGGGATCCCCCTGGACAGCCGTTGCTCTGCTCCTCCTTCTGGCTTGCCTACTTCCTAAAGGGAAAGCAAAGCTGCTGCAGTGCTTGTTCTGGTTGCTCTGCTTTCTTGGACACCACAGCAGTTTCTTTTCCGAGCTTTTTTTCTGCTTTTCACTGTGTTTTTGGCCATGGAGCCTGAGCTGCCCCTGGGCAGGCAATGGCCCCACACTGTCATACTGCAGCTTCTGCTGCATCTTCATGACTCTGTCATGAATCTCCTGCCCCATGTAGACCCGGAGGCGTGCAGGAGGAGTGGTGCCCATGACAGGGGCAGGCAAGGCTAGGAACTCCCGCATAGTGGCACAGATGGCAGTGCCCTGCTGGACTAGCTCATCCAGCAGCCTGTTGTGCCACTCAGCCTCTGCCTCCGTCCTCTGCTGAAGGGTCCTGTTGAGGTCCTGCAGGGCCACTACGTGCTCCTTCAGCAGGTCTGTGTAGACACGCCAGTGCCTGTGGGTGTCATGGGTCCGGGATGGTGGTGGGGCAGGTGTGGTGCTCCCCTGTTGGGTAGAGGGTCTGGCTGTGGAGGAAAAGAGGAGGAGACAATCACTGTCTGTGTGCACCCCCGCTGTCCCCGAGGACATGCCGTGGCTGTCAGGGGCTCTCCTTTGGACAGGAGACTCAGGGGTGTTACACGTAACACTGGGTGTGAGTTGGGCAGCAGCCTGACAGAACCACAGGGGCCCCACAGTGGCAATGGGACTAGATGACTCCCCACACTGCCAATCCGCCCATGTGTGGTGACCCCTCAAAGCACTCACCTGATGATCCCTCCCCGATGTCCACGGACGCCTGGGAGGCCTCTGGGGTCTGGAGGACTGGCTCCTGGGAGAGGGTTCCTGCTGCCTCCTCTTCCTCCGGGTGCAGGTCTCCCGCCTCTCCTGCCTGGTCGTCCTCCCTCAGGGGTCGGTTCACGATGTGGTGGGATAACTCGGACTCCACTACACGCAGTGGAGTCTGGCTTCCCCACCGCCCGGGATCTACTCCAACTCCTGGTAGTAAGGGCATCTCTGTGGGGCTGCCCCGGAGTGGGAGCTCTGGTCTAGGGCCTTGGCATATCCCTGCCGCAGCTCTTTCACCATGGCTTTCACTTGGTACATGATGTGGGGGTGATGCCCTTTCTTGCTCAGACCCTGGGCCATGCGCCCATATATGTCCGCATTCCTGCAGCGCGACTGCAGGGCTTTTCCTGGGTTCTCCTGGGTCCCGAGAAGGGCCGGGGGGCCTTGAGGTTGGGACATGGCTAGCACAGCTGGCTCGGGTGCTCTGGATGGCATCCTGACAGAAATGCCTCTCTGGGTGCCTGTGCCTTTAAGAGGCTGAGGACAGGAACCACAGAGGTGCTCAGCATGTAAAGGGTGGACTGTTCACCAGGGTTTTTTCCTGGAGGCCTTTTTTCAAAAGAAGAGGCTCCCCGCATCCACACACACCTTTTTTCAACAGATCTCTGTCAAAAAGGTGTTCTTCCTTGTAAAACGAGGTTTACCACCATCGACCAAACCGCTGCGTTCTTTCGATTTACTGTCGACAGAATGTGGCGGCAGTCTAGATGCAGGTACAGTTTTTTTCGAAAAAAGGCCACTTTAAAAAAAACAACAACCCTGTAGTCTAGACACACCCTGAGTGTCAAAAAAAAAATTGTTTAAGCTTTTTCCATTAAAAAAGTCATTCTTTGCAGTTCTTGGTTTTTCCTAGTTTTGGTCAGAAGAGGCAGCAGAAGCAGCAGTAGTGTGAGAAAAATGTATCCATCCTAAACTATGAAATACAGGAAATCAGATGGAAAACCTTCTCCTCACAATTTCTGGGGATTTGGATTTGCTTAACCTTCAAAATGAACATGAGTATATGCATTATTGGGACTTCCCTTGAAACTGAGGGCATCAATCATCTTGAAGAAAGTGGTTAGGGACCACAGGATAAGTCTGACGATACTTAGCTAAACTATAGACTTGAAATATAGACACTGCATTCAAAGCCCTGGGCAATTCAAAGCATGTCTCCTGTTGTGTTCTCCTCAGCCAGGCCCCTCAGACTCCACCAAGGATACCACTCTTGATGCCCCATTAAATTATTTCACACAATCTTATCTCTGCAGTTTTCTGTGATGCATGCCATGTTGTTCTTATCCCAGTCTGCCATCCCATGGCCCTTTCCTCATTCAAATTCTTGCTCAAATTTCAGTTCTTCCACAAAGCAAGATTATAATAATTATGATAAGAAAAAAAACCCCTCTATATTACTCCCACTTCTGGATTGATGAGTAAGACTGTCTTCTGTGCCTCTGTCCTTCAGGCTGTTCCTAATGCATGTGTTCTCTTTATACTACTATATATTGTGCAATGCCAGTTAAATACTTACGCACGAATTCTATCTCTATTCAGAGAAGCACTTAAACGGGTATTTAATTTCAAGCAAGTGTTTAGGTCCTATTGATTTCAGTGGGACATAAGTGTTTTCCCAAACCTAGACTTATTGCTGGTGCTACACAAATAATGAATCACAGATTCTGCTCTAAGTTACACATATGCAGCCTTATTCATTTTAACTGGGCTGAACAAACGTCACAGAGCAGAATATGGCCCAGTGTTAATAGTTCAATAACATCTTATGGACTCAATTTTCAGGTAGGTTGAGTCACAGTCTCCTGATATTTCTAAAATATTTTGATTGCCCCAAAAGAAGTGCGGGCAGAAGTCTGATCACTTGGGCTGTTATCTGTGGCACTCTCAAATAGCTATAGGTTCAAGTCATCACAGGTCACAAAAGAAATGTTGTCCCGATTCTGCAGAGACAAAGTGCACAAAAGAGAGACCACCTAGTTGAAAACACGCCCCTGTATATATTAGATTTTCAAACATTGTCAGTGATTCTATTTAATGAAAGTGGTAGCAATAAATGTCTATAATGTAAGAGCACAATTCTCAAAGGCCCATAGCTTCTAAGTTCCTTGAAAAACAGACACAATCTACACCGTGAAAAATTTAATTGCACTTTAATTACTAGTCAGCGGAATAGCATGAGATATGTATGCCTTCAGTTTTTAATAGCTTCTGCCACTTCCAGCAAATTGTAGAGAGAAATAATGATGCCTAAAGTATGCTTGCCTTCTGCTCCTTCCAAAATTAAAAAGACTTTAGAAACAAAATGAAGGTTCAAATTCTTCTGGATCATTTGTAATCCAGGAGGACCACTAACAATAACGAATATGAACACACAAATGCAGCTGCAATGTTTATGTTAGCAGCTATCTCATGCAAAAACTTGCCTCTTTGGTCGAGTTCTGCTACGTTAAACTGATGAAAAACTCTTGGCTCGACTGTTTATTTGAAGATACTCAAGACGGCTGTTTTGTTTTCTAGCATTCGGGCTTTAAGTCTTAAAAAAAATCACTCTGCATGTTGTAATAAATAATGCCCTCACTGTCTTCATTTGGTAAATTTTAACCATTCGGGAAGTGCACAAAGTATTGTAAATATAGGCAAATCTTAAGATAGTCAGATAGAAATATATCAGTGTTTCTATGGGTTTTATAAAAAAGTAATTAAACAGAAATGTAAGTTTGGCTACCGTACTGATCCTGCACAAGTTTTATACCACACCCCTAACATCATAGCACATGAGCAGCCGCATACAATACAATGATCCTCTGAACAATCTACAGACAGAAGTGAACTTCCTCTCCCTCTTTCCAGAGGAAAGATGAATTTTCAGGACTCGCTTTGTCTTTCACTGCTTTCTCTTTAGTCCCTCCCATCAGAGAGCAGATTAACTCTTCTCATATGGCAGAGGTGGGCAATAATTTTTTGCTGGGCCAAAAATTCATAAATTTTTGAAGTGGCCCAGGTCGCAGGGCCTCAAATGGAAGGGGTGGGACCAGGATACTTCCCTGCTTCCCCACCCACAGACCATGATTGGTCTGGGAGTGGGGGAGTGGCGTGAAGTCTTTGCCCCCCAACCCCCAGAGGTTCCCCGTAGGCGCCCATGTCCCTGGTGGTCGGAGGAGATATTGCGTGCTCCCCCTTCTTCCCCCAGGCTAATCAGGGCTTGGGGGTCGGGGGGTGCACAAAGTCTCCTCTCGCCCTGCCATGAGCGCTTGGCACTTCTAAATACCACATGCTCCTTGCAGGGCAAAGGAAACTTTGTGCGCTTTCCCCAGGCCCTAATTGGCCTGAGGGCGGGGGAGCAACAGGGCCTCTGCAGACCAGATGAAACTGCTTGGAGGGCTGGATCCAGCCCATGAAGGCCCCTTTGCCCACCCCGTCACATGGGATGGTTAAGGCAAAGAGGTAGTCTTTTCATTTTAGCTTGTGGACTGGTGGAGAGGAGTTTCACAACTGAGGGCTAGCTGATTGTCTTTATAGTCAGAGCTTCATTCAATGGATCACTTCACTTTATGCAATACAAGACAACTGAGGAGAGAGGGGAGTGCGGTGTCAGCTTTAGTGTTAGCGGGGCCTGTGCGCAGCTTCATTTTTGGGACCACACCTGGGAACCAAGCCAAATAAAAGAACATTCTCTCTTATTTCTCCTCCTCTATTTTTCAGTTTTATTTTCTTCCTCCTCCTCCTATATAATAAGTAATAGGAAGCACATAAAGTTACATTGACTGGGGAAGGGAGCTGGGGTGCAGGACGGAGGCAAAGGTGCAGAGGCATTTAACTAAGGCGTTGCAATTCCCAAAAGTGATCATCACACCACTCTGACAGTGACTACTAAGTGGGGGTGTCAGGGAGTCTCTGTGCGCCACTCCCCAAAGGCACTGCACCTGTAGCTCCCATTGGCTGCAATCCTTGACCAATGGGCGCTGCAGAATGGGCACGGGGGAGGCAATGTGTGAAGTCACCCACACAGGGACCTCAAGGATATACTGGCCACTTCTGGGAGCAGTGTTGAGGGAGAGAAGCACAGTGAGCAGGGAGCCGGCTTACTTCTGCTGCTGGCATGGCTCTGCACGCCCCTTTGGGGGAAAGGTGCAGCGGTTCTCCATGCACTGCCTGGGGTGGGGGCAGCACACGCAGAACCACCTCCTTCGCACCAGAGGCACACAGAGATTGCAGAAGCAGTTTGAGGCCACAGCATGCAGGCAGCCCTGCTGCACTCTTGCATTTTGTGAGCTCTCTGTTGTTGGGGGCCCTTTATTTAATGGTTTGTTTAATGGTTAATGAAAGGAGTGTGAAGAGGCGAGGGAGTGCTTTACTACTCTTATCTGTAAGAAGGAACGAGTAATAAAGAAGAAAGATGGAGGAACATGTTTTGCCTTATTGCCAGAAAAAAAAATAAACATTTTCACTATGGAACAACTAATGCTTGTTAGGGTTAACCCTATCACCACATTTCTTTCACGGAAGATATCGCTTCAGCGTATAATTGGGTTTATTAGAAATCAAGATACAAAAGTGCAGTGTCCAACCTAATTTAACATACACTTACATACCAGAGTTCTCCTTGGCCTGAATCCAAATAAAGAAATAGTCTTAGCCTTTGCAAATACTCCTGCCCAGACTCTAAACAGAGTATCTAAAAAGGCACTTGGACTCTCAGCATCTTTCAGTCAGCATACTTTCTCCGGGGGTGAGTGCCATGGTTCCTGGACTGGTTCCTGGGAATAGGATCCTCCTCATAGTTCCCTCTAAGGTGTGCCCGGCTATGCACAAAGAATTCTACACCTGCCCACCTCCTTCGTAGAGATGCACAGCAGCACTCACTTTCCTGCTGGACCTGCTGGAAGGTGAGTGGCGTGGTGAGTTCCAGCTCTGGCAGGAGCCATGTGGCCCAGCCAGTGGGACTGCGTGGTGGGCAGCTGCCCTGTGTGCCTGGGACATTCCAGCTCCAGTGACCATGGGCCGCTGCCCCGGGTGCTAGAGCTAGAGCTGGAGCTGGAGCCAGACTGCTGTGCAGCTGTCCCAGTAGCACAGAACCAGACAAGTAGAAAGCTGGCCTCTGTTCCTAGGTTTGCTGTTGGCTGCCAGTGTGACCTCACTTAGCCTCCCTGACACACAGTTTTTCCAAGTGTAACGTATGGATAATATAATTTCCTAAACTCAGAAGCTGAAACCTTCTGATGTAAGGTGATATAGACAGGCAAAATGATGGCCTTTCTTAATATGAGAGATGTGCCAGATCACAGAAAAATCCTTTGAACCAATGAGATGACATTTTTAATGATGACTCTGTTATATTTTCACAGTTCAATAACACTCTCTCTAACTTTCTGGGCTTGCTTGTGATCCAGTCTGCTCATGGACATAGATCCTCCACATTTTATAAGACTAGAATAATTTTATCTAGAGATTACATAGGGTAGGGATGGTAAAGGGAATTATAATTTTATACAGTTTTATAATTTTTATTCATTCTTCCATTTACTCTATTATTGACTTGGCTTCATTCTATACCCTGGAGTTAGCAGCACCTAAATGTCTCACTGAAGTCTGAGGAGGTGCTCAGAAAAATCAGGCTGTTTTTTTGTTGAAAGTGTCTTATCATTTGGCAAACACATTTGCACTTCCTCTTCCCTTAGAGCAGTTTGCATTATGCAGTGTAACTGCTTGAAATCAATGAGATGGCTGACTGACAATCAGGAAATCCATCAAAGAGTGATGCTAAAGTTATGGGATTTTTTAAAAATAGATTCAGTGAGTCTGTCTCTGCTGAGATTCTGATGAGCTATATAAATGGAAGGTATGAGGCCACATCCTTAAGTGATGAATGTGCCTCCACTCATTTCTATCGTTTATACTTGCTAAGAATCTGGCCCACATTGCTGAAGACTTATCCCAAGTCAACATGTCCCATTTCTTTTTATATTCACACCAAATAGATGGAAGGACAGCAGGAAGCACTATTGCTCTCTTGACACATGAGCCTTCAGCTCTTATGAACAAATTCCCATACCTAAGTCAGTGTATTCAAAGGCAATATATCTTTGATGTAAGCAGAAACTGACAATAAAACTTTATGTAGGTAAACTGATCACTCTCAATTAAGGAAAAGTATAGAACCAGAAAGTGGGTATGATATGTTGCAAGAGAGTATATCTGTACATTGTTTAGGGCTGTACCAGAAATTACAGATGAGTTAGTATGCCTTATCATAAAACATTAAGGAAAAATGTGGTGCCTTATGTTTGCACAAGTAATAAACACTCAGTGAGTTAAATTCTAGACACAGTTAACTAGCGTAAGCAGTGTGAACAACATTTAAATGCAGCATATTTACCAGGCAAAGCAAGTCATCAATATGAAACTGTCAGATGTTACTTAAAACTAAAGACTATAGTGTACCCTAAATCTAGCCCATATCTGAACAGGAAAAAAAACCCCAAACTCTATCTCAGTATTTGCAACTGAAGTAATGTTTGTTTGGTTTTTAAAAGGGGATTTTCTACAGAAATTCTGTTGCAGTAGTGGTTGAAGTTCATCCTAAATTTGCTTTTAATCTGGTTTGGGCCTGCACTCACCATCCTGCTGGTGGAAGGTAAGTTGCTGCTGGTGGTGGTGGGCTTGGTAGGAGAGTGGGGGCTGAGCTGTGCAGCTCTCTGCTGTCCCCAGGGCTGGAGCTGGGGCCAGGGCTGCGTGGTGGTTTCCCCCACTGCTCCTGGGGCAGGGCTATGTGGGTTAACATTGCTACTACTGTAAACTATATATGAATTGTACTCTTTGTTTTGGGAAGTTGACAAAGAAATAGGAGTAAATTCCAGTTAGACATGCAAGTATTTTGGACTGTTAATTATCCCTTGTTTTAGCATTCTTTCTTCCGTAACATTTACAAAACACATAAAAGATATTTTTTGGTGACACGGTAGCACACATCGCAGAGCTGGCCCAAGCTACGGGCTGACCGGGCTACCGCCTGGGGCGCCCCGTTGTAGGGGGCGCCGTGCGGGGCTGCCGGGCTGGGCGGGGGTGGGACCGTGCATGCGCTGTGTGTCCGGGGGCGAGGCCATGCATGTACTGCACTCCCGGGGGCGGCGCTGCTCTCCCGAGGCCCAGGGCACATGAATGGCACGGGCCGGCCCTGACACATCGCAACAAGCGCACATGACCTTAATATTGGTACACAAGACAAAACTCGCTCTGCTCATGGATCGAAAATCTTGGAGGGAACATTGATCCTCCTCCTCATGTCCTTTCCTAGGATGGAAGAAAGAGGTTGTTTCTCCCTCTGGGAACACACAACCTAGCACTCAGTGAGCCACCAGCTTTGAGACCTTTCTACCTTGTAAGTTAAGCAGGCTCATGCATCCCATTAACCCCTTCCTTGCCAGACAGTATGGGGTGTGTCTACAACTGCACCGTTATTCCGGGATAATGACAGTTATTCCAGAAAAACAATACTACTGTACACACTGCAACTGCATTATTTCGAAAGAAAATCGAAATAACAGACAGCTTTTTTCGACGTTCGTAAACCTCATTCCACAAGGAATAACACCACTTCCGAAAAAGCTCTTTCGGAAGAGGGTGTGTGTGGAGACTCCACTGCTGCTATGTCAAAATAGCCCCTCACCAGGGCCATTCTAAGTTATTTCTCCCCAGTACCTCCTTGGGCTCTAAATTGAGATAGCACAGCCACATTAGGGGAGCCTGCCTTAGACTAATTTTGAGACTTCTCTGTAGTGTGGACACTTTATGTCTAAATAAGCTATTCCTGAGGGTATCTTCCAGAATAGCTTTTTCCAAAATAAGCTTGCAGTGTAGACGTACCCTCAATCACAAACAGGAAGTGAGAATAAGACATACAGGAAAAAGATCAGATGTAGCAGAAAGACATGTCATACCGAGTTCCCTATCAACCCAGGGAGACTCATCAGAGACTTTGCTTTGAGATACAGCATTTGAGTAGGAGACTGCAGCATCATTTGTCAGTATTCCTCCTGGAATCTGATCATGTACAATGAGTCTATGTGGGCATATTTATGTGAAGGAGACAAGGGCCAAGATTACCTCTCAAATCTACTTTTTTTGCAAACGCAAAGACCCATCCAATGTAGTTGGTATAAGCTAAGCAGTCTAGCTAATGTGAATTATTTGGAGACTGAGAGAATGAGACTTGCTTGCTGTGATAAGCTCCCTTCTCTTCTTCGGTTTGATGATACATCATATTGGGAGAGCATTGGCCCCCAATGCTGTAAAAAGCTCCAGAGCAGGACATTAGAGATTAGTTGAAGTAAAATGTCTCATTTTGTTACCATAGCTTAGGAATCAGTACTATATCCTGAGAGCATAACTGAGCCAGAATCGTACATTTTCATTTGAAAACATAAAGCACACTAAAGATTTCGAAAGGAACACTTTTACTTGTCTCATTGTGTCATGCCACCCTATTGTGTGCAGCCTCTCCAAAGTCCTGCAGTGAAGAAAAGTCAGAATGAAAGGCAACTAGAAGCAGCACTAACATTTAAAAAGCACACACTTATTTGTGGATAAGATCTCTTCTATCACTGTGCTAGTCAGTCAACTTGAAAGATCACCAGACATCGAATGTACCCTGGAAACAAGTAAGTTTGAAAATGCATTTCACACATACAGATGTGTGTAAACCCCACATATGTATGCTGTAATTATCATCATAAACACAGATTGCAAAATAAAAAATCTGTTATGCTTATACTATCTGTTTTTCCTGACAGGTTTGGAATGTTGACTATCTTTAATTTATTAATAGCAAAATATTATTGTTCTAAAAATTAAGCACTGAGAAGCCATGACTCTCCAGTGTTTTGAAATTCATCTGATGGGTGGTTGCAAGGAGGTTAATACTGGTATTGTCTATTTTACAATTCTATTCCTCATCTCGTGTGGCTTTTTTATATACAGTATATAAATATGCTCCTGCTAGTCACTAGCGAACAATGAAATTAGAACATTTATAGATTGAGAAATGAAATAGCCTATGGAACTCAAATATTTACATCAGAGAATAATACTTTTTTTCCTGATCTATCATTATTTCCAGTGTCCTGGATGACTAATCAAATAACCCTTGGTATTTAATCTGTTAGAACAGTTGAAACATAGCTCAATGTGTCAGGTGCAGATGAATTTAACCTTGCAGTATTCAAGGAGTGGAAATAATACCCTGGGGCATATCAGAGAAGTACATGGATAGTAATTATCTGAAAGAGATAACCAACATGGATTTAGAAGGGCAAGCGCCTGCCTAAGCAATCTACCTGACCTTTATCGGGAGGCTAAAGACAAGGTTGATAACGGCATTGCATATAAAATAGTTTGTATTTTCAGGAGGTCACATTGATATACAAGAAATGGAAGAGAGAGTTCTCTGAAAGTGGGGACATGCCTTGTTTAAAAAAAAACCTCTGACAATTCATAAGGAACCATACACAGAAGGGAAGCTATGAAAGTTTATGTCATCCATGTAATACACCAGTGCAGGGAGAATATGTGCAATAAAATCACAGTAGTGATTGCCTCAGAGCAAGGTGAGTTTGCACAGCAATGTACACAGCAGTCATATTCAATGAGCGTAGTATTAGTGAGGGAGAAAGGTCCAAGAAAGTTTGCCTAAGTGTAGGAAAACTTCTTCTATTTCAAGGGACCCAATATGATCTAATATACTAATCAGCTGAAATATGGCAGATCCCTGTTATGATAACCAGAGAGGTATTGCAAGGCAGCAAATAACAGGGATGCATGGATAAATGTAGTGGCAGTACAAAAAAGGTATTGAGGGTAAAGTGCTGTGTGTAACTCCTCATCAAGGAAAAAAAAAGATAATGGAATCATTTCAGCTGCAGACAGAATACCTGCATTAGTGACCCATCATCCTGCTAGAGCAGGGGTGGGCAATAATTTTTGAACGGGGGGATGCTTCACAAATTTTTCTTAGGTCGGAACAATGTGCAGTCACAGAGGATGGTGGATATGTTGGCCCACAGTGAAGCATTGCTCTTCTCACAGGGTCCCACCCATCTCCTCTGACTTCAATGGGAGTTTTTCCACTGACAAGAACGTTTTCTTGGCTCAGTCTCCTAATGAAGTTTCACTTGACCATAATCTAGTCACTCAGATGGACCATTGATAACCAGATTGGGATCATGCTGCATTGCTCTTCCCACTTTTCTTTTGCCTGAGAAGAGGAGGAGGGGGATGAGGTAAGAAATCGCTCTTCCCAGAGAAGATGGGGTAAAGAATATTCCCTGGTCTTGGCTACAGCAACAACAATTTCTGAAAGGAGGATTACGGGTGGCAGTAGTAACCACTGCTGAGAAATGAAGAGAGAAGAGTCATTAGGGTCTTCTGTTCACCTCTTCCCTAAAGAAGGTGGTTGCTGGGCAAGGATTCCCATGAGAGAGGGCAGCCCCTGGGCAATCCATTTTTGGGTTACACTTAAAAAACAACAAATAGCCTAGTAGCACCCTAAAGACTAACACAACATGTAGATGAGCTTTCGTGGGCACAGCCCATTTCATCAGATAACCAGAGTGATAGAAGTCCAGATGCAAGAATAAATAAAGGGGGGAAGGAGGAGAGGAAAAAAAAGAGAGTCAGTTATGATGGTTCAAATAGTTACAAGAGGCTGATAAGAACAGCCTAAGGACTTGGTTGGTTAAGTCATTAGGATGTGAAGGTAGTGTGCGACCCAGCCGATGTCCCGGTTCATACCATTTGTTTTGTTAGTCTTTAAGGTGCTACTAGACTATTTGTTGTTTTTTAAGTTTTTCCTGTTACAGACTCTGAAGTTTTTGGGTTAGATTGTCAAGTCATTAGTCAGAGCAACAGCTCCTTATAACAACTTGGAAAATTACCCTACCTCAACTCTGCCACCAAATTAGTTCACCTGATCACATCCTTACCCCTCTGAATGGGAAGAAAAGTGGAGGGAATGGGTTAGATAGCCAACAAGTGAGCTGTATTAGGGTATTAGAGCATAAATTTTCATGAGCTATAACTCATTTCTTCAGATGCTGAAGAGAAAAACACAGAAAGACAAGAACAAGAACAACAACAACAACAACAAAAGGATACAGAGATGGGAGTGTGACATCAGTGCCAATTAAATCAGAATGTACAGAAATTTTGCTTCTAGGATGAATTTGTTCAGCTCATCTCTAAAATTTACACAGGGAATCTTGGTGATTTTTTTACCATTGAGCCAACAAGATAGCTTGTTGAATAAGAATGTATCCTAAGCCTCCTATGCACAGCACCTTACAGTGGAGTTACTTATCAACTATAATGAGGGATTGTTAGGGAGACAAGGTGGGTGAGGGAATTGGACCAACTTCTGTTGTGACAAGCTTTCCAGCCCCGCAGAGCTCTTTTTCAGGTCTGGGAAAAGTATTCCCAGCATGCAGGATGGAACAGACTGTTTAGATAAGTAGTTAGCATGTATTCTAAGGGACTATATAAGTTGTGTACCCTATTACCACCTCTGCAGTCATTGGACAAAAAGAGGATTAGCGGGTTACAGATTGTTGTAATAAACCTCAGCATCTCTCTCCATTCCATTGTTGCATGTCACCAAGTATTCATGGACCATTAAGAAAGAACAGAATAAGACTGAGGACTGGTATCGTAAGCCCTTAGTTTTTAGTTTGGAAAGCCCTTCAGTCTTTAACCATACAATACACATATGGTACATATCTGTGACCATTTTACATATGCTTCTGTGGTTTTGGATAGTATTTCAGGGAACTCTGTGGGTAACAAAAGGCAACATTTTACATGTAAAGAAGGAAGAGATCTCTTGAGAGCTTGTTGGTTCCTGGCTGGCATTTCAAGTGTTAAAAAGGCAAGGCAAAGATCAGATCTGCAGAGCATGTTTCTTTAACAACACTTTTCCATAATGATGTATTATTACATCAAAGGAGGAAGCAACTAACATCAAGTTAAGATAAAACAGCCTTCCCTCCTTAAAAGGAGGATGCATCATCTCCAACATCCCTGAGGCCAAATGCAACTCTGCTTAAGCAGGCACCTCTCTGGCTTTGCCTGCATTGCTGGGTTTAAATTGCTGCCATAGCAGCACTTTACCACTCCCAAGTGGTCACAGCACCTGCCCTGGTAGAGAGCTCTCCCAAGGCTCTGGGTCAGGACTGGGGAACCTTTTTTGGGTCAGGGGCCGCTGACACAGAAAAATCAGCTGGGGGCCCCACACAAGTGAGAAGTAAAAACAAAACAAACTCTTGTTGACATGGCCCCTGACTGAGGAGAAAGACACTCCCCACATACCCCTCACACACCAGAGCAGAGTGGGGCCCAGGCTAGTAGATTTTGTGTGCTCCAGTCCCGCACTGAGGCAAGCCCTGAGCTTCAGGGGCTGGACCAAGGCAAGCTGGTGAGCCTCATCTGGCCCCTGGTACTGAGGTTCCCCACCCCTGCTCTAGGTAAACCACCTCCACAGGGGGAGTAGCTTACTATGCTAGAAGCTCGGCTCCCTACACTGGGAGCCTGTTCACACTGGCACTGTAAAGCGTTGTAACTTGCTGAGGGTGTTTTACACCACTAAGCGAGAAAGTTACAGCGCAGTAAAGTGACAGTGTAGAGAAGCCCTCTGATACTCACCTGCTTATGCTAGAGGCTGAACTTCACTCCCACAGAACAGCTGAAAGGTGTAAGTTACACTAATTCCGCAAAGCAGTCCAAATTACAGGAATGCTCACTACCATTTTCTGGCTGACCAACACCACAAGGGTCTCTCACCCACTGTGGAGAATATCAGGAGTAACTGCTCTGAAGCCAGTGGAAGTCCATCAGTATAAAGCTGCTACAAGGGGATCAGTCACCACCCTGTACATTAGTTACACCACCATGTTATTACTGAATTTGACACACAGTCTTCTGGTGGTTTTTGACAACCAGTTAAGTTGTGTCTCTGATGCAGACAAGGGACCAAAACAGAGTTTCTCACAGAAAAAAAAATAAGCGCGTGGTGAGTTTTTATGCAAGTACAGCAATATCATCTTGCTGAAGACTGCCATTTGGAAAAGGATTATAACATCCGATAACCTTCTGTAGTGCACTGTGTGCCTTTGAAGCAAAGAAAAATAATATGTCTGGCCAGTTTTGAGCCAATTCAATATTTATAAGTTCTCTTTTTATTCCCCTGATCTCTCAGCTTCACATGTTTCACTGATAGCCAATAGAGCACGGGTGGGGAACCTCTTTTGGAACGGGGGCTATTGACCCGCAGCAATATCAGTCAGGGGCTGCAAATGAGAAGCATAATAACCTCCCCCCCCCAAAAAAAAAAAAACCCAACCTCACTGACACAACTGAGAAGCAGAAAAACACTCCCCTACATTCCCCTCACATAGCAGAGCCTAGTGAGGCCCAGGCTAGCAGATTTGGTGAGAGAAAAGCCTCCAGGAAGCACTTTCCTGCACCAGCTGAGGGGGTGGGGGAACAGCAGCGTGCAGAGCTGCTTCCTCCCACCACCAGGCAGAGTCCATGGGTCACATCTGGCTTGCCTTACTCTGGCCCATGAGGCTCAGGGCTCCTCCCTCACAGTGGGGAGTTGGCACTGATGCTCCAGCCGCACAGTGGAGGGAGACTCGGGGTGGGGCATGGGGCTGGAGCGCCAGCATGAGCTCCCAATTCTGGGGGGGAGGGGTAAACCTCAGGGGCCAGATGTAGCCCCCAGGCTTTAGGTTCCCCACCCATGCTATAGAGATAAAGAGGGAAAAGACTTGATTGCACTTTTTTTCGCACTATCCAGAATCTCTTTCCTTTTTCCAACTGCAAAGTATATTCTGATGCTGCCTAAGGAGATCTTAACTTTACATTTTGTATAATTGTTTCATATGTGTTACCTAGTATAAACATTTGTAATCTCCATCAAGTTGTAAAAATAGATGTCTTCATAATGAGTAAAATTCAATTAAAAGCATTGCTATGCTAATATTAAAGAGCATATCACGCCTCATGGTCCACATGCAGAAATGGAAATATTTGTCAATGCATTATAACAGAGGCTGCTGTAGAAACCAAAGGTGATGGGTCCGATGCTCTTGTCACTCACAACTACAGAGTGTTGCCTGTGTAAAACCAGTCTAAGGAAGGAAAATCAAGCCCTGATTCTATAAAACTGTCTTTAGTCACAAAGAACAACTGGATAAAGTATACCAGACACTTCAATCCAACTCATCAGGGAGCTAGTTTCTAACCCAATGAGTGAAATCCTCCTGACCTTGCTGAATTCAACAGAAGTTTTGCCATTATCCACAATAGTGCCTAATATTTTTCAAAGTTTTCACTTAGGTAGTAAATGGAAGATGTTGCTTAAACTGGCAATGTAAAGAATTTCTCATTGAACCCTGCCTATGTATTGCAAAGAGTCTCATAAGACAAGCATACCGTGTATGGCAATATTTTCACACACAGGGATCAGATAAAGATGATGCTGCAGCTTTATCTCCGAATTTCCTGTGTTTTTAAAATCAGGCCCTCATGACCATTTTTATTACATAGATGTTAAAAAAAGCAATTGTGTAGGATAAAAACCAGCAAGGAAAGCAAAATATTTCCACAGACACAGTGTAAACTCTATAAATCAAGTGCAATACAAATTCAAACCATTACCTGTCTTCCTCTGAGAAGTGCAATAGCTGTGAGCAGTCATGTCAATAAAAATGCAGAAGCTGACCTTTGAGACATTGTTTCAAAGAGGAATTTGCATGGATCTGAAAATAAGTGGGAATTTGGATTTGGGACCTATCACTCTCAGAACTGGGCTTAACCTTCTCTGGCTGCTTGTGCTTCCTCTCCTTTTTCAGTCCCAGCTCTTCCCTAGCGGGGAGAGGGGAGCGGGCTTCTCAGGTGACAAAGAGGTGAGCAATGGAACAATAAAAAAGAATCTTTAACAGAAATGTCAATAATTCATTTGAAGCTATTGCAATAGCAAGCACGTACTGGGTCTGTAGTTGGCATATTGTCTCTATATGACTTAACATGTTATGCTATTGGCCTGGTTTGGGTAGTAAGAATATTATACATGGTATAGAATTCCAGGGCAAGAATGGTTTGAGCCACAGTGTTTTGTATTTAATAGCACTGCCATCTAAACGACACTTATGGCATAAGTGTTGAGCCAATTTTTACATATCCTTGAAGAGGATCAGCCTTTATAATACCTTTTAAAAATTACAAGCATCACAGGACATTACCCACAAACACACCAAAACATATGAAAAAAATGGCTCAATATAATTACATTATGTAATGTACATAAAATGCATTGAGTTTAGAGTTTTCAGGAAAATCAATATAGTCCTCTTTCCACAGTACATCCAATTCAAACAGATCCAATTATACATGCTACATTTTTTTAAAATAAATTATATGCTGATGGAATGAAAGACATACTAAAAACTGAACCTCTGGGCCTGCAAAATAAAGTCTTTTGACCTTTGCTGTCAGCTTACAAAACTAGCCTTCTCTGAATTTGATTTTTTCTTCCATTAAATTACTGAATTGATTTAATTCAGTTTTAAAAAAATGAAAAGGCACCTTGGCTATAGAGACTGCACCTAGTTTCAGCCCAGTTTGACTTGCAAAATGCCAAAGAAGAGATGTTATTGCTTGACTCTGCTAGGATCCTGAAACGGTCACTGGAGCTCTGCATAGACATAGGGGTCTGCCTGAATACACTCCATTGGTTACTATGCATCACAAATTTGTAAATGGCAGAACCCAGATGATCACCATTCAGGATGAAATGCCTAGGTCTTTCCTTTTTAGATGCACCCCTTTGTAGAAACCACATTGAGCCAACACAGAATTATAGCCACTTTCTATAGAGTTCTAAGAAATGGTTTAAAAAATTCTGTAGAGTGGTCAGCATTGAATTGCACTGGTGTATGGAATCATTTCTACAGAATCCCACCACATTGCTATCAAATCCTATTGGTTTAATTTTCAAAGGAGTTTAATGCAGGTAGGTGTCCCTTTGAAACTTTAATGAGATTTGGGCACCAAATTCCCCCTAGGTTGCTTTGAAAATCACAGCCTGCATGGCCATTCAATTCTTTAGGGCATTTCCATAAAGGTACTGTTCTCCTTTCCCAACTTTTAGTTTCAGGATCAAGCTGGACACCTTTTGAAATACACCCCTCCCCACAGTCCCAGATAAAGTCTTGTATAGTATTAATGCTTTTTCCCCCAAAACCTCAGCTTCTGTCGCTTTACTGAGAATCCAAAAAATCCAGGCCCTGTGTTTATACAGGTTAAAACAAAGGCACAACTAACAATGCTGATACAGGCTGTGCACTTCCATGAATCAGTCTATTTTACAGGTTCCATCTGCTCTTAAATGCTTCCCAGCGAACAAACAATGTGTCACTATATTGCATATTTCCATTGCACTATCCCAAACACACTTAAGCTGCTGACAGATTAATGCTTAGTTCACTTGTGGCGTACATTCTTGGGTTCTTACACATGTTCTTATAAGGAAATGGAACTCAATAAGCACTTAATCACAAGCTGGGTTAATGTTATTGTACTGAATAAAATGCTCTGACTTTGTTTCAGATAAAGGGTAAAGTAACTCTCTATAAGCCACTGCTGTCACCAGTGCCGCCAAGGACCCAGGAAATCGAATAGCTTTTATAAATCCTGACTAAACAAAGCCAAGTGAAAATTTGCCAAAGGGTAGCTATTGCAGCCAGAAATGTCAAGGTGAGGACAGTGCAGAAGTCACCGTATGAACGGTCTGCTTTGTATACAGCCGCTCTCCGGGTTACGAATGAGTTACGGACCAACACTTGGTACATAACTCAAACTGTTCGTAACTCGGATCCCATAGAGTTACATGGCGACCGCGCTGTTCGTAAGCGCTGTTCGTAACTCGGATCCGCATTTACGATCGCTTTGGTCGTAAGTGCGGATGATCGTAAGTGGAGGTGGCCATAAGTCGGGGAGCGGCTGTACTGAAATGCAGTTTGTTTGGCCTAAACATCATCTCTATTGTTCTAGACAACCCAGTTTAACTGGACCTCAATCGAGTGACTAATACAATGAATGGGTGAATTATTGAGACACAGAGAAAGCCATTGCCCTGAGCACTCTACCCTGATGGGGATCACTTATCCAGCGAGAAGGCAGCAACAACAGAAGCCTGGTGCACGTGGACATTGTGTGCAGCATGGATACTAGCACTCATGCCCATTGAGACATGCTGTTCCACTGAAAATGTTTCAACTACATCCTCATCTGATGTAAAACAGCACTGCTTCATTGAAATCAATTTGCACAAGCTGAGAAGCTGCCCTTTTGTATTAATGTGCAGTATTTATTTCACTGAAGCACACTCAGCTCATGAAATATTATTTTAGAAAAAAGTGAGCGTGAGCAAGCAATAAATCATTTCCTATGACGTTTTTCTCTCCTTTCATATCACTTTTAATGTGATGAAAACCTAGGAAAGTTATTAAACCATTTTTTTTGTCCTTTGGCATATTTTTGCCACCATAATCAACTGTCTTTCATGTGTGAAATGAACTACATTTATATGCCAGTGTTCCTCTATATACTCTGCTTCACTTGCCACACACATCTCCTTCTCAAAAGTGAAGCAAATTCTAGCCCCAAAAGAATCTGAACATACACATCAGAAACAGTGCACTTTGCTTTCAAAACAGGCAGGTAGTGCCCCAGATTATATACTGAGACATGTTCACCCATAGCAAGTCCTGTCCCCATTGAAATCAGTGAGAATTTTGTCACCGACTTCAGTGAAGTTAAAACTATTGATTCTAACAGTGAACTGGGCCCAGGGAATTTTCTATATGGGGACACTACAAACTAACTGGTGTTAGAAAAACCCTTTTCCCACTCTGGTAATAAAGACCTTCTGCTTCATTTTAATGTTGCCCAGAACTAAGCAATTCAATCCATCCTGAGATATATGGAATAAATTGACATTGACATAAATATTAAGGTCAAATTGTGTTTTGGCCTCTTCTAAGGAATGCAAGGCTCCAAAAGATGCAATGAGCAGTACAATTTCAAAAAGCTACATACAGTGAAAGTCTTAGTCACTGCGAGCGGTAAGGGAGGAGCAGGCCAGGCCCTCTGCACCAGCTATCAGAGACAGCTGGGTGCAGCAGGAAGCACACCATGCTCAAGAAGGGGTAACAACTGCCTCTTCCTCTCCTCTTCCATGTATCAGGAGACATAACTCCACCATAAAACACTGGACAAATGAACTGTTGTCCTCAGTATGGGGCAGGGATTTGAAGGTACTTCTGAGTCCATAATCTTTTGAAAATCTCCATTTATCTAGAAAACAACACACTTCCAGTTAGCTCATAATCTTGTCTGTGCCTTTTTTTTCCACGAGGAAGGAAAAGCTGGTCTCTGTTGACACAGAAAGTAGCCTTGCACAACTTGCTAGCTAGTGTACACCTCTTGATAAATGTCCAGCATGGGTAGTGTTCACCTGTGCTGCACACACACCAAGACAATACACAGATCAACACACTGTGCAGACAGAGAGCAACAGATAAGAGTAAGAGAAAGTATGCAGAATGGTTATCTTACCTCAAGTACGTCACATGCTTTTCAGTCTGAAATGCTAAATGAGAAGTAACATTACTCAGTGTGGCTTTACATTTTGAAATCCTTTGAAAGAAGCAAGGCCTACTAGACAACTACTCTACAATGGTAAGACAAGTTATCTAAGATAACTATCTCCAACTATTCCTGAGAGCTAGTAACTAACATGTCATACATTCTGTGGTCACAAGTTTCACGACCTTTTATAAGATCTCCAGGGAAACTGCACCATATTTCTTAGGGTACAAAGCTTATGTGATGGGCCACCTTGTGCAGAGCAGTGTACAGTATCTTGCATGGTTTAGAGCAAAATCTCGCAAACGCATATTGTGCCATTATCTGATATGGAATTATCTAAAAAAAAAATTGTGGTCAGTCTTGCACATGTTCTTGGTAACTATAAAATTAATCTTCTAAATGGTTATCCTTTTTCATGAATGTGTGTATTGAGCCTTTTGTTTCATAGTGGTGTAGGATATAATTCCATTTTTCAAAGTCTGCCAAATAGGCTTCTGCACTAAGAGATTTTCTTTTCTTTTTTTTTCTTTTCTTTTTTAATTTGGTGGAGAACAACTGAAAGACAAGAACTGTCTATCATGCTTCTTCTATTTGTTAGCTGTCACTTTCACCAGTTACCTAGAGACTTCTGAAATGCTGACCAGCCTTATTCATACATTAAGTTTTCGGAATGCATCATTCTTGGTAAAGCACTGGAATGAACATGGAAATGTATTCATGATGGGATTGTAATGAGCATTCTTTGATCCTACAACTTTATCTTCACTTTTGGCAGCTTGTCGCCCATATCTTTCAAGAGTGCTTTGAACAGCTGGAGAAAGCTGATTTTCCTCTTAGGCAAGTGTTGCAGTTGTGAAAGTATTTTGTTTTCCTTCTTCTTTTCTTCTTTTTTCCGGGGGTTTGTGGAGGGGGAGGAAGAGCAGTGGAAGGATTTTTTTTCTAGACCAAGAGAGGTTTGTTTTCCTCTCCTTTTCTGATATTTTCATTTTTTCCTCTTCTTAATTGATCTCTGATTTTTTTTTCATGTTCTTTCTCTGCTCCTCCTCCTCTTTATTGGTCCCGTGTGTGATGGATTCTTCACCTTTCTTCAGTGAGGTCTCTTTTTTTCTGTGCTGTTTCCATTTATACTTTTTCATTGTTTCCTGTCAGCTTTGCATATTTTTCCAGAGGTGATGTGATTTGTCTCTGTTATTTTTATTTTGCTGTGGGTTTTTTTTGGTCAGGTCAGCTGGTCCTTTAGGCAGCCTATTTTCTACTTTCTTGTGCCTTTTCCTTTACATTTTCATCAGGCTCTCTCTCTGTTGGTATTTTTAGTACATATATCATGTGTTGTCCTCCTTTGACTTTCAGATGAATTCTTGTTTTCCACCTCTGCCTTTGTTATGTTGTTTCCTATTTACTGCTTCCTTCAAAGCCAAGGAACTGGTGGGGCTTCAGCTCCTGGGTCTTGCTTGATAATGAAATGGAAAACTGATCCAGGGAATGCTGCAACATTACTACACACTCAGGGGACACTAGGACATTTTGAAAAATAATCCCGAAAAATGACCTCCCCTGAATTGCCTATTTAACCACAGAAATAGGCTACTCAGGGTAGGTAGGTAGCTAGATAATTTCATGGAGGTTAGGTCTATAAATGGCTACTAGCCAGGGGATGAAATGGTGTCCTTGGCCTCTGTTTGTCAGAAGCTGGAGAGGGATGGCAGGAGACAAATTCTTGATCATTGTCTTCGGTCCACCCCCCTCCGGGGCACCTGGTGCTGGCCACTGTCGGCAGACAGGATACTGGGCTAGATGGACCTTTGGTCTGACCCGGTACGGCCATTCTTATGTTCTTATGTTCCTTGCTGAGTCTCAGGTTTGATTTAAAGAGCAGGAGATAGTGCTTTGCTTCTATTTTAGGGTGAACAGATTTTCAGAGTATAAAAGTGTGGCACCTATGATGAAGAAAAGGAGGCAGGGGGCAGATATGCATGGGAGGGTTTTCACAGACAGGAAAGAGGGAATGAACAGTATCCACTCATTCCCACTTCCATTCCTCTCCCTTTGTACTTTGCTAGAATCCATTATTCACATCAGGTGTAGTAGAGGTGAGAAGCTTACTCATTGACCAGGTCGGCGTCCACTTGTATTACATGGTAGTGCAGCTGATCCTCATGTAGGTTCAATATTTCCAGCACTCCCCACTGTAGTTGCTAGCTCCACAGGGCTGCAAAGCTACATAAAAGGGAGAGTCTCTGCAAAGCTCTGCGATCTAGTTCAGAAAAAGTTCCATTCAAAAAACAAGAGTTTCTTAGAGCGGGACTACAAATCAGTATCCACCAATAACAGAATCAGGATTCGGGTACTCACCTATGTCACCTGAATTTGGGAATAATTGGAAGACTCTAATGTCTAAAGTGCTAGACAGATGTATACAAAGCAAACAATGAGCCAGAAACCTGTTCCCTAGGAGGATCTGCAACTATCATTTATCAGAAAACAGGTATTTAGGCACTGACTATCAACATATTGCATACAAGCCACTAAACAAGCATCAGATTGGTAACTTCTGGTCACCAGTAACCTGCAGGGAGTTTGTTCTGGTGCTTTACATCTAGAAAGCTCCATATCATTCTACCAATTCTCAGCCATTCAGTACCTTTCTTTTCTTACCTTTTTTGGCCTTACCTACCTTGCTTTATTGTGTTTATGGCAAGTGCTCCAATCAGCATCAGTATCTACGGGCTACACATTCACATAGGCAGATGCAGACCTTGTATGAAAATCTTGTCCCTTTTTTACAGATTTATATCTCACTCACTCTTTTATCTGTTACCCTGACCTGGATAACAACCCTAGAAAATCACTGCTGACTCACAGTTGAAGTTCCAGTCATGATGTCATATACAAATAACCCTGATGGTGGGCCCATTTTTTCACATTTATTTGCTGCAGCCTCAAAGTGTTCTGTTAGATCCTGTAATTTACCATAAATCTTTCTCAACTATTTTGTTTTCTCAATTTTTAGATGGTATGAAAAACATACTCTCTGGGGATGACTTTTCCCCCAAAGACTGCATTATTTTAGGCACTTTTTCATTAATTTATTTCTGTTATAGTTTTCAGCGGCTCTTCCAGTAAGCACTTGGCTCTAAATATCAGACAGATGCATATGCTGCCATTTTGTACAAACCACAAATAAGGGAGGAAAGCAGAACATCATTCTCCCATTTCTTTCTCTCTTACAGTCTTTGTCTGAAGCTGCCTTTTTACCTTCTCAATTATTTGTTCTAATGTAGAATGAACAGAGAGGTATGTTATTTTTACTACCGAGGTTATATGAACCAGACAATGCCACTGAACTTTGTTCACTATCAGTATGTTCCCATATTTTTCCAGTCAATCACAACTTTCTTTGGAACCTCCCACATTCATGAGCTGCCCATTGGCTGCTAGACTGAAACCCTGAAGCACTAGCATCCCCTAGTGGTGTCCTGTATCACAACAGTTTGCTTCATTGCAGTATTCTTGGAGATTGACTTTTAGTAGAAAGTACACACAATACACCTCATAATGCCATGTTATGCCTCTTAGCTACCAATCCTGTAGAGTACATCAAGAGTAGAAACACAGTTTTCTTGTAACTGGCTTTAGCCACTGCACCTATCACATACTTATTATAAAAGACACACACATCTAAGTGCAAGGGGTTATTTGTAAGACACATTAAACAAAGAGAAAAATCAATCAAAAAGATGACAATACACTATTTGATCTGAGGAAGTGGGTCTGGCCCATGAAAGCTCATCACCTTTAAACCATCTTGTTAGTCTTTAAAGTGCTACACAGTCCTGGTTTTTGTTTCAAATACACCTTGGAGCCTTCTTGGAAGCTTTAAAAGAAAAGATAAGGCCTATTTCTAGGACAGTAAGCTCCACAGCTATTCATTTCTAGTCAGCTTTTTACATTAAGATGGTTTGTGGAGAAGAAACAGATTTAATTGAGATATTTACAGACCAGGAACTGGCAACTCACTTATGCCATGAGAACTTTAGATTAGAAGTATTTATTGCCCTACATTTCATGAATACTTCATGAAAATTCAACAATCTGTTCAGAAAATATTCTGAGTCCCGCTATGCTCTGTTCTATGCACAAGTGTCTCTTGTTTATGTGCATAGACTGAGTGCCAGTTAATGCAATATTCTCCAGTCCAGCACTGAAGTAACAGCTCTCTCTTTAGACACAACTGAAATGCTCTCTCCTCATTCCCCACAAAGACTGAATCACTGGCGTTGGGACAAAAGACATTTCCTCTGCTCAAGCCTGAAGCTGTATAGTTCTGAGTCAGCAATAACCCCCTAATGCTGTTACACAGGGCACAATGGTTTGGTGACCAAGACAGCAACAGGTCCATCTGCAGGGAATGGGATTTGAGTTAAGCACGTAATTATGTCTGACTGTAATGATCAGGGATGAACATAAGTATGAGCATAAGTGTTTTGCTAAACTGGGGCCTCTGCAACAGAACCCCACCAATTCCATTGCATCTCCAGCTCTCTCCAGATTCAGAGGTGGAAATAGGATGCTACCCTGATTATCTTGCACCTTAAATCCAATATGCCCATGATCTGATCTAACATCTACTTTCCCCCACCCTGCATTTTGCTATCGCTAATGCCATGTAGCAGATTTTTATACCAGGTCCTGCTACTTATTTGGATGCCTACTTCCGATATTTGTCTGGAATTCAATACTGGATGCTTGGGGTAAGAAAAGACAGGATTGAGCCTATGTTCTCTGACCATAGTTTAAAGCCCAAATCCTCAGGCCCTTTCTCAGATTTAATTTAGTACAAATTTGCCTGAATAAGTACCCCAGATCAAGCCCTTTATGAGCAGGAGTGAAAACTGAGTTTGTGTATTAAGTGAGACATAACAAACCTGACTAGCACTTCTTGTTGATACTCTGTTATTTTTGTGGTTAGGGCTCATGAGGATTTTTGTAAGGAAGTTTATTTTTGCAAGCTGCTGAGTGCTGACTGTGACATGGGCTGGTTTTCACTAAAACAAATATCTGTTAACTTTTGTTAAGGTTCTTGGGCAGACAAATTGTTGCTCTGGAATTTACAAGAAAAGCTGTCTAAAATTGTTTGGTTTAGACTATTCGGTGAAAGTACATGTTATAGGTTTCAACAAATTATGGACAATTATGGTTTAGGACAAACTAATCAGTAGTTTTTCATTTTGACAGCTGTCACCTTTCCTCTCTCTTTTCAAAGCTCTAGAAATAATCAGCAGCACCCAGACAATATTTTTTTCTAAAATATTACAATTCAGTATATCTGGAAGATAGCTATTGAATATATACATTTGATAAATCATTTTTTTATGCAGTGTAGCCAATTGTCTGTACCAGTTTATATAAACTGGGTGATTCTGAAAATTAAGTAACTATTGTAGTGAAAATATACATTAAAAACAGCACACAGCAGTGAATATTAATCCTGCTGGTTAAATAATGGGACATACACAATAAACACATTACTTAAAATTAAAATTGGTTTTGACCAATTCTTTAGAGCCTTTTACTGGTGCTGCAATCATTCCTCATACACGCTGATGGCTTTAGTATTTCAGTGATCCCTGTGGAGAACAGTATGAATATTTTTTCCAGAGCTGAGAAAAGGAAAATAGATAGCTGTAATGGAACTACAGGAGCAGCCAAGCAGTAGATTGATTCAACAGGAGAAATTCAATGTATCCCAGAAGATTTCCTAGGATTTTCTCTCCTGCTGCGCAGGACACAATTTGATGTAATGAGAAACTGAGGATTTTTTTGTCAGGTGTTTTAAAGCTTATAGTGATGGCTTGAAAGTAAAAAGAAGTGAAGTTCAACTGAAAACATCACTCTTTAGAACATCCTTTTGGATCTAGACAGACTAAGGGCAACTTATTTGAGGTACAAAAGAGATCAAATTTCTCATGCAAGTAACATTTACATGAAACACTTTAACTGAATGTACAGGGTGATAAAACAACCCTATAGTACTAATTAGTTTGAACACTGATGCATATCCCAGAAAACAAACAGGGGAAGATTTATTAAAAGAGATGATAAAATTGCATTCTCTGTTATTGTGATCTTTATGCTATGAAATATATGGCGAAACCAATTAGCACTGCTTGCTCCAAAGTCATTGTTAATAGGTTAAGGGAGAAACGACAAGGGAAGATTTTTTAAGTGAACATTCAAATGGGCATTGCATTCATTTGTGACGAAATTCGCTCCGGCTCAGAGAGCTGATGCAAGTCCTGTGCCTTACTGAATTTTCCACTTAAACCCTGTTTTGAAAAGTTAAGTGGGACTTGTGTGGTCATGTGGTTTGTGCTGGCCTGTTCAATAGGGATGATTTTCACTCATAAGGAGTTTGGCTTTTTCAAAGCACTCATGCCCTCTCATTATAACAAGTCACAGCCACTACAGATGTATGATTTCTGCCACTCTTGCCACCCATAACTTATGCAACCCTTTTTCTTTTTACAGTATGGTGAAAACACTTCTTACGATATGGTGCTAGGATGCACTTCAAGTCCCTTCTAAGTTATTCAGAGATAATAGGCTAGTGGGACAGCTTCCTGAGCAAAATCCCGAACACTGACAGCAGCCTACTGAAATCAAAGACGGGCCGAAGGTGAGATGTTCATGATCGCAGCAGAATGCATTGTTTTGAATTTCCATGCCCCAACATTTCACTTCAATTGCAGAGCCTCATTGTGTGCTTCTGGAATGATGAAGCAGGACTAAGAGAAGAACTGGATACTGTAATGAAAAACTTATTTTCTGTTTATGCAGCTGTAAAGAATTAAGCCATGCACAGGGTCAGCACAGACGGTGTAGTGTCTACATGGGCACTCGTGAACACTCAACACATTCAGAATCAAAAGACCTGGCACCAGCAGGGGAGCCACAAGCCAAAATGCAAGCTCCTCCCCCATGTTAGCTCCTTCCCCATCTTTCCTCTACCAGACTGCTCAGATCTACAGCTCTAGGACCCAATGAATTCCAAATCTTATCTGCATAAGAATCATCCACAGCACTCTCTATTGATTTATGAGGGTACAAGGCTGGCAACAGACTTTGCCGGACCCCGGGCAATGTAGAAGGCAGGGGGGGAGAGAGGAGCCTCAGCTCCAGGCCCCTGGAAGGGGCGGGGCCTAAGAGAGAAGGGCTGGGGCTAAGCAAAAGCCAGCCCTTAGTGCCATCTGGACCATGTACCTTCTCCAGCCAGCCCTCAGTGCTGCCTGTACCACACCGTGCAACTGCCCCTCTTGCTTCCCTCCCCGGCAGAGGCCAAGTGAGGGGTATGTCTATACTGCAGTTGGGAGTGAGCCTCCCAAAGCGGGTAGATAGATTTGCAGCAGTGGGAGTCAAGCTAGCGTACGGAAAACAGCTGTGTGGACACTGCAGCAGCCGCAGAGACTCAGGCTGGCCTCCTGAGCTCAGACCCAGAAGACTGGATGGGCATGACAGCTACAGCTGCTGCCAGAACCGCAATGTAGACACATCCTAGAGGGCCAATAACCTCAGAATCTCCCCCCAGGATCTAGCACAAGAACAAACACTAAGTAGGAGGGAGATGCACGATCCTTCACCAGCTCAGCCTCCTGATATCAACAAAATAAATCACTTGGGTCCATTCACACTATTTCCTTCGTATTAATGAATTTACATTAATTTCATCCCTACCAATAAACTCTACACACTTTACTGGACCTCCCCACATACACAGGCCCACCCTCCATTTCAAACACAGAAGCTCTCATGGCGATAGTCTCTATCAACAAGTGATTTTTCTGATGATGGAATGATGGCTATGATGTGCTTATAAAAAGATCAGAAGCTGACAAAGGCTCCTGTGGATAATCAAATCTGCTATTGTAGTTTCCATTAATATTTCACATTCTGCTCTGTTGACTACCCAAGCAGAATGGATATTTTATTTCATATGCTAATCCAGAAAGCACACCTGGAAATTGAGGTTGAAGGTGTGCACCAAAGCACTTTCAGGAATAACAGTGATCAGCATGCATCGAATGGTCTCCGTGGGGGAGGGGGGGGGGGGGGGAAATCTACCTTTAATAAACAGGTCTCCCTGTAGGACAGCTGAATAAACCACTGTCATCACAGTTCTTACCTGTATGGTTTTAGAGTCCTGTTGCCGTAAAGCAATGCTTCCTCCCAAAGTCTGAGATTAATACAGGCGTCCATGGCACAGTCAAGCATTTTCAGCAGATAGATGTTTGTGTCCAGAAGTCGATCCCCATTCTTATTTAGAAGAGCCTGGCACATAGCCAGAACCTGCTCCCACTCTGTTATTAACTTTAGTTAAGGATTCATCTTCTTCATCAAACAAAAATACAAGTTTCAATGTTTTTAGCATCGAATAAGAGCTACGGGGCATTAAGATAAAAGAGATCCCCTTATTCCAGGCTGCTTCAACTCTTGAAAAAGCTACTTAAAAGCATAAGTGGTACCTCAGGTACCCACATTTTGTTTACAGTTAACAAAACCATCTTCTAACGAAGACTGCATTTTAAATGGTAAGGAGTAAAGGAAAGGTGACGAGATGAGAGGATATTATTGTTATTATAATCATATATAACTGAAGCAAAACAAAGCTACAATTATTCTTTAGCTATGTGAAACGTTATTTTCTTAAAATACCTCTTCCGGGTTGGAGTGATTTCTTCCGTGTTCTCGTGAAATTAAAACTCAGTCTGCGGATACCTAATTTTCTGTTTATTTGAAATAGTTCTGGAGAGCAAGGTTTTGCTGGTGATCTAATTGGTTATGACAGAGAAGCAGCACTGCAGGTTTCAGGGATAACAGAGAAAAAACACTCTGCAGTTTTGCTGTCTGATTGTTGCTTAGGTTTTAAAGATTTTGGCGAGAAAGATATTTTAATCTTCCATACAAGGTTCTTTTGTATGTTAGGAAGAGAAGAAAAGTGAATTGGGGTTCACAGTCAAATGAATGAAGGATCAATCCATACTGCAAACCACACTGATCATCATCATGTACTGAAGTTACTTAACCTATTCTCCTTTCACTTAGCCTGGTGTAAATCACAAATAACTGCTTGGTAGAATATGGACTTACACTAGCATTAAAGCCATATGAAGGAAAAAGAGGGAATCAGACATGGTTTTCAGTTTTCTGATCAATAAAATGGATACTATGGCCTTGATCCAATAAAACACTTCGGCATATTCTCAATTTTAACACATGAATAATCCCACTGATAAATATGCCGAGATATATCCTAGCAAACAAAATAATAATACTTGTGCATTTATATAGCACTTACCACACAAGAATCTCAAAGAACATCACAGTTTATTTAATCTCATATAGCCTTTGATTAATTTAGAAAGCAAATTACACATGTCACTAATTACAGGTTCTTTACTCAGGTAGAGCTTTAATGATAAGTGAGGTTCATAAGTCACGTAAATATGGACCTGAAGATTTAATTACAAACAGAAATTAAACTATTACTGCAGGGCCACAAAAAAGATACAAAAAACATACAAATGTGTAGTGTTATCATATTCACAAACTCCTAGGGTGCGTCTGCACAGCAAAGTTATTTTGGAATAATGGCCATTATTCTGAAATAACTATCCGAGAGTCTACACAGCAATAGCGTTATTTTGAAATAATGGGAGGCTTATTCCAATTTCTGTGAACCTCATTCTATGAAGAATAGCGCCTATTCCAAAATAGCTATTTCGGAATAGGGGCTGTGTATACACTCCACTTCTGCTATTTCGAAATAGCCCCTCACCAGGGGCATTCTAAGTTATTCCTTCCCAGTGCTTTCTGGGGCTCTACATCGAGATAGCACATCCACATTAGGAAAGCCTGCCTTGGACTAATTTTGAGGCTTCCCTACAGTGTAGATGTGCTATTTTGAAATAAACTATTTCAGAATAACTATTCCGGAATAGCTTATTCCGAAATAAATGTGCTGAGTAGACATAGCCCTAGAGACCACTGAAAACAAATACTGATGAAAGTAATCAGTGGAGTACATCATGAGGAGAGGTGACAGTCCAGCTTGCATCATCTTGTCAACCCCCACGTGCTCAAGCAAACACCTTTTTTATACACCTTTTCTAGCTTACACAAAGAATTTTCATCAGTTCACTTCCCAATGGTCTTGATACATCAATGCAGTTCGATCCCAGGTTACATATACCAATAATCCCCCAAATCAACTATTTTCAATGTATTTTTGTTCTTCTGTTGGTTATTTATCACAATCTATATTTTGCTAAATCTTATGAATGTCAAGCATTCATGCTAACTATTTGGCCTGAATCCTATTACATTAAGCCTACATTAAATATTAATATGTATATATGTTATGTCTCCCAACTGTCATAACAACTTTAATGGCTTCAATTTTATTATTTAAAGTACTTTAGCATTTCTTAGCACATAACATATAGTTTAATCTCATAAAAGAAAGTCCCCTAAAATGAGGTGATGGGGATCACAGGTCCACGCTCATGCCAATACCATAAAGTAGCACAGGCCCCAATCCAAGCAAAGCACTCAAGCATACCATGAGTACTCCCAGGGCGAGGGAATGAGTTTTACCTGACCATGGGAAAGTTCATGTACTAAAATTTAACAACACATGTATGTGGGCTTTCCTGAAGCAGGCTCGATAAAACTCACGTATAAGGCCTGGTTCCTGTGATGTTAAATTAATTGTTTGTTAAGTGCTTTGAGTTCCTTAAATAGTAAGCCACTTTACTATGGAAATAATTTATCATTGTTCTTTTATGTGCCAATAATGGTATGATTTATGAACACTGATTTCTCACGCAAGATCCAGGAACTATATCAAATGCTTAATTTTAAAAAGTAACTATAAAACAGGAATATCAAACCGTAATTTGACAAGAATTCTTACACTATGCCTGCTGAGAAAATATTACCCTAATATTAATACAGATGTTAATGCAAGATAGGATTATAGAATCCTTTATTAAAAACACTCCTCTAAAAGTCTATTTACAGTCATTTCAGATATATGCCTTAATCTTCTTTTCTCAGACACACATCACTGTATCCTTTATGGCTGATTAAGGATAGATGAACAGGAGAAAGCCACATTATTTTCACTTGATAAAAATGTTTGTAGTAAGCATAAAGCATTGGCACTCTAGCGAGATCAACACCTTTGCTGATGCTCGGCATCACTCAAGATGCTGTCATGTCTCAAGATATTGTTTCATACATTCTGTAGTATCTAATATGAAAAGTGTAATATTGCAAAACCTCTTGAGGCCAAGTTCTGGCTGGCAAGGTGCATAATCACAAGCCAGAAAACCTGCAATCAGCAGTTTGAGTGCAATGGAGAAATTAGTTGTCCCAATTGTAACTTCAGCTAGAGGAGCAGCCGTTGTGCAGGGGTCTGGGATAGAAGGGGATTCCTTTTCCCGGCTGTCACAGTAATTGCCCTGTGCTCAGCTTTGACTGTTCCGTTCGTGTGCTTAATCACAAACGTGGGCTATTTGTTGCTTAAGGCTCTCTGCATGCAGATTTAGAAAGTATTAACTTTCCTAACCCTAAATTCTAAACACTTGTTTGCCTGAAAAGAAAGTGTAACATTTGCAGAAGATGATGGATAAATGGCCCACTCTGCAGGGAAGGTTTCCTGCTCAATATTGGTGAATGGACATAAGTATCTGTCAAGCCCCATCTTCCGATATTGCAGAAAAAAAATGCACGACAATTTACACTGCTGCTACATTGGGACTTGATATGAGGAAAGATGAAACATTTCAGGTAGCACACCCCTGAGAAAAATCATATAAATCAACAGCCCACATTGCTTTTATAAGACAGTCCTGACACCTTTTGCTATAGCAATTTCAATTACATTTTTAAATTCCATTACGTCAGCCCAAATTAATATTTTTGATTAATGACTTCAGCAAAATGACCAGAACTGATAGCCTAAATTTTTAGAATAGCCCTCAATTTTGTATATATAATATTGCTCCCACAGCTAAATTGAGGCACATTTAATTGCACCTGCAATTGCAGTTTTAATCACCCATACTCTGGCTGTACATTTTGGCATTTAAATAGTTTTAATTACAGTTTACAAGAGCTTTCGAAAAAGGCTTCTGTTTTCGAAAGAACCATGTCTAGACTGTGGTTTCACTTTCAAAATAGCGCTATTTCGAAAGAGCGCCATGATGCGATTATGCAAATGAAGCATGGCAAATTCAAATCCCGGCTTCATTTGTAATTTCAAAGTGTCTAATTTACATCCCTCTGTCGAAACAGGGATGGATGTAGTCTAGACACACCCTAAGTGAGGAACTGAAGGGGGAGTTGGGCCGTGGGCACAAGGTGCCAAGGAACGAACGGCATGAGGAGCCTTTTGAACATGCGCGGCCCAACTGATAGCTGATTGAAAAGCTCCAATCTGCAGCTCTGGGGACCACCCGTCACCTACAGTGGAGCCCCTATGGGGACATCACTCAAAGAAGAACAATTGTTTTCAGTGTTACAATTACTCATAGATTATGGCTTTGATTAGGATCAGGGTCATATTATAGTAAGGTGCTGTACAAAGAGCTAGACATAGCCCCTGCCATGACAAGATTATAGGCTAAACACTCTAAAATGACAATCATGGGTTCAATTTAAATATTCTTTGGTTTATACTTTAAACAAATAAAGAATCTATTTTTCAAAAAATGAAAAAAGGAAGATTAAAGAAAGAATGTTTTCTTCCCCCAAAGGGGTGAAAAAGCATACAAGGAGGGCATTATGGATTGTTAGTAAATGCAAGGAAGATTCATTTGACATTGACTGTCACTGTCACTGAAAGGATACCTTCTTGCGACTGTGGGTCTTTCACATTAGTTACCGCATCTTTGATTTCTTTCCAAGCTTGCTCTTCACCTGCCAGCATGTCAACATCCTGTTTTGACAGGAACAAAAGCAAGAAACAAAAGGACTTGATAAGAAAAAACAGAGTTGATTTTGAATATGTAAGAACATGCCACAATCCAGGTTATAAAAGATTACATTGGCACGACGAGCGTTGGGCATGTGTACTGAAACATTTTCCCCCAAATAAAATCTGGAATCAAAAAAAGAGTTTGCTGTTGGACTGCGTGTGCTTTCCATGACTTTTCTAATGATTGAGATTACTCACTGAAATGCTTGTGGAAACCGAACATTGTCAGGAATATTACAACATCAAGGAAGGTGAATTCATAAGCAGTGAATATTGAGACCAGAAAGCCGATTCTAAGAATTATGATCATTTGAGGAGGAAACAGAAGCAATAGATCATCTCATGTTTCCAATCAAAACAAACCAAACAGCTCACATTTCAGCTACTCACAAGGAACTGCTCACTAACCATCTACAGACCCACAAAAAACCAACAATCCTGTAAGCTGAGCACAGACAATCTGCAAGCAGAAAGAGCCTAGTTTCATTCAATACTCAAATTATAAGCACGAGTCCAGTGAATTAGTATGCTGCTCAGAAAAAGTTACTTTTTTTAAAATCACAGTTATTCCCGTCCTGCTGGTAACCATATCAATCGTCACGTTTTCATGTCACTATTTCATAATGCAGTGTGCATGAGGGGACAATGCGTAATGGTGACAGCAAGGGATTGGAAATGAGGAAAAATGGATTCTATTCTCAACTCTGCCAGTGACTTACTATGTAATTTGGGGCAAGTCACTTAGAGGCAGATTTTTCAAAGGTGTTTAGGTGCCCAAAAGTGTAGGTAGGCAATCAGTGGCATTTTCAAAAGTGCTTTTAACTTAATCATGCTTCAGTTTCACCAGCTGTATAATGGGGAGAATAATACTCGCCTGAACAAAAAGCTTTGGAAGCCTTAGATGAAAGCTGTTATATAAGTATAAATGATGTTTATTTTCAAATACTTTCAAAACCAGCCCTTTAAGAAATAAAATTATATGAAGGAAATTGGGTATCAGGAGCTAGCCAAGCACTTTTGAGCCAATACACACTCCACGGGTACCACAAGATCACAGCTGTTGAGAAGTTTATAATCCATGCCTCTCTTGTGCTACGTAAATAGAGAGAAATAGGAGAATAAAAGGAATTATTGTGAATTCCAAATAACAGAAAATATTTGCAGGGAATCTCTGCTCACTTTCAGGTTTAATTTTGTAGTTTTATCTTTCAATCTATGCAACAAAACAGCTGGACTCCTATCCTGTCCAAGAGATAGTTAAATCAAAATTGGTCTCGGGTGTCTTATAATTCTGTAAATATTCTGTATTAGAAAATTACAAATAGGGCCACATTACCCTATTGAAATTTGCAAATGCAAAAACCAGTTCTCTGCCTAAAAAAAAGCTCACCTGGAAGTAATTTTGTACACATCTAAATCTGCCATCAGAAAGGGAAAAGGTCAAAGCCAGGACATGAGAGCTCATGTTGCTGTAGTCATGCTAGCATAGCTAATAGGTACAGACCTAACCTTGTTATGTATTGTACCAAACTTACACCAAATGGCTCAAAATTCAGCCTTGATATAACTCTACTGATTTTTATGGCATTGCATTGCTTACAAGGCTGATCTTGGTCTGCTCTCTGACAAACTGTTCTGAATATTGGGCCTGCTGATGCTCACAGAACACCTCTGTACATCTGGAGTTGCTCTACTGATTTTCACTGCTGTGAATGAAAACAAAATTTGGTCCATAAAATGTAAATAATACGCTACTGCACAATTAAGAGGGGGGAGGTTTCTTGAACAAAAAGGAGGAAATTCTGTTAAGGCTCCCAAAGCCACTGTGAGACTGCCACTTGTGCAAACACAGTAGCCGATATTGCTATAGATATGCACTATGTTAAGATCCAGGCTGATCCACTTACAAGCAAGCGTTCAAGGACACTGGAATAACAAGCACTGACTAGATTTAGAGGTGAGAATAAAATAGTGTGCAGTGCTTTATAGGTCAGTCCCTGGGTACAAGACAGTGTTAGGGGAATTCATTTACATGTTCGGAGACTGATAGATGGTATAAGTTAAAGGATATGACAAGGTACGATTTTAGTCTGCACCTTCTTAGACTCTCCTTGGAGTCGCTTTTCTTGCTGCATGCCTCCTTTCCTGCACCTCAGCGTGAAAACTGCAGGTACATGGTATCAGGTTTCCCTAGCCATGTATATGTGCATTGAGCAAAAGGATACAAAGAGTCCTCACACCCTGCAAGTCCCTGCAAAACAATTACAGACACTGAGTTTGGTGGAGCACAAAAACTGCACCTTGTGCACACATCATCCTAGAGGGGACCAGAGGCCTGGCCTTAATCTCCCTACCAAGGAGCCTGTGGTATGGAGGGAACTCTACTCCTGATATAGACTTCAAGATTTAAGTCACTGACTTCAGTGGGAGATCCATCTTTGTTTTTAGGATGTGGCTGTTGGGGAATTTGCTTGGGTAAAGATTTGTCCCTTTAAGCATCCTTGATTCCTGGAAGAGGGCTCTTGCTATATTTCTGTTGCTAATTCTAAATTTAAGACAGGACAGAATATCTCTGTCCTTTTCTGTAGGATTTTGTCCAGGACTTTCAATATAGGCAATCAAGCGGAAGCAGCAAAATGTCTACAAGTGGTCACTGTGAAAATACTTCTGGCTTATAGGCTAACCAGCTTTTCCCAGTAAGCTGTTTCTGTCACTGACTTGGACTCTGCTCTGAAAATCTTAGCCATGTGATATGACTAAGACAGCTTCAAATACAAAGCTGCCTTAGAGTAGGAATTATGGAAATAATTGAAATGATTAATAGTTATGCCAAACTGTTTAATTTCATGTAAGAGCATGGCATGAACAAGATTTACATTTTCATGAAATGACCCATTGAAAGTGACTCTTTTCAGAGCAAGTTCCTGGCCAAACCTCCAGGTGTGCAGTTGCCAGCAATAAAAACAAACATGTCTTTTCATCTGTTGAAATGGAGAACCCACCCTGTAGCAAAGTGAACAGCCTTTGAACAACAATGAAAGTTTAGTGACACCAGTCTAATTATTTCCCCCCACTGGCAATAAAGGTGTTCAACACAAAGTTTTAGTCTTCAAAAGAACAAACTGATTTGCTTATGTGGTTCCAATTTTGTTCCGAAAAAATAATTAGCAGCATCTCAGGGATACATGACGAATTTCCAGGAGATGAGGCCGGTAGATTTACAGATTCATGTTTCACGTGGGGAGGTGTGCTGATGAGGGAAGTGCAAGTGGATACATGGGGTGGAATGATTCCAAGAGAAGGAGCAAACCGAGCAATGGCCCTTACAGATGCAGTAAGCGCTGCTCCCTCATCTGCTTGTTGCCCGATGCCAGGAGGAGAATAGGAGAACACAGACCTAGCAACACCCCCAGTATGACTGACTATACTCCCTTGGAGTCTGGGAGTGCCACAAGGCATGCTAGTTGACGCCTGGAGCTAATATGTAGGGGAACCCAAGGGAACCCTGAATGGCTATCTTGAGACTTAAGATCACTGCACCTTTGCTTCCCCATGCACAGGAGATACCCCCAAATTTAGCCCTTACCTTTTCTCCTGGGGAGTGACTGTAAGATCTTACAGTAAAACCTCTGTTATAGTAAAGGCCCAAGAAAGTTCTGCATTTTCCCCCTCCCTTCCTCCAGCCTTGTGGCCAAGTTGGGCTGCAGTGTGGCTTTCTAACTGTGGGGAGCCTTAGGATTCATGGACTCTATCCAGCAGATCTCAGGTGCTCTGCATGGACTGCTTGCTCTTCCAATAGGCATTCTAGTTCAAACTTTGTTCTTTCACAGAGCCTGACTTGGCTTTTGTAGTAAAACGAGCCACAATCGTCATTCCTCCTAAATGTTTTTGAGCACTGATAAACCCTGATACCCCAAAAGACACTCCCCTCCCCCCAACGCTGTCTGGATTTTACCCTTTGGCAGTTCACACAGGGAGCAGTGCACAAAGGAATGTGTAATACTATTATAAGCAGAATTTTCTTTTGATAAAAGTGCTGTGTTTTTTCCCCCTTTCCTAGCTGAGGCAGATGTGCAGTCTCATAAAGGATTCGAGAACTCAGGACTAGCAAATCCCTTTTGCATTTGCCTGAATATTATGAGTGCTACAGACTGAAAGTCAGGACACGATGGTTTGTTGCTCTTCCTAGAGAATATCCTGCTTGTAAATCCAGTTATCTTCCCGAGCAACTGTGAAGCTTGAGGTCTTAAGTGTACAGATATTCATCATCAATTTAAATGTGAGGCACTTGTAAGTGGGAGTGCCCAACTGCATTCACTGGAAACGCTCATGAAAATAGCCTGCTGCACAACAGGCATTACTGAAAGTCAACATTCGTCACAAGCTATCACAGTCTCCCCAATGCAGGGGTTTTTAGCCACATTTGTTGAAATGGAGCTGTGACCACCGATTAACAAGAACAAGAGGACAAAATGGAAGAAATAAGGGGAAAGATTTTATGACAATTTCTTTGTATTGTGGTCAAACCTTAGAAGTCAGCCCCACTGTGTTATGCACTATGCAAACATATAACAAAAAGATTATATTAGGTATTGACAGACACCACTTGCCATATGTTTGGGGGACACTCCATTTTTTCTACAAATCATCTGAGTCAACATGTGTCATTTCTGCTACTTCTTGGTGCCTTAATTCCTGAAAGTGGTTCCCTCAAGTAGAGAAAGATATTGTCTTGGGGGACAGGCAGAGATGAAAATAAGAGGATGCACCCTGGCTCGTTCACTCCAAGCACTTTCATTAGTATCTGGGATATGTAATGCTATGAGCACACCCACCCCACTATAGCAATTACTGCTTTTGATTAGAATCACATTCAAAATGTTAACTGTTAAAACACAGTCTACATGGATAGTTTGGCCTGCTATGAGAAGCACATCACCTCTCCCTGAACCAAAGCACCCCGATATCAGTCAGTCAGAAACACCAAACCCTCTTGTCACAAACTCAGACACCAGTCTCTCACCACCATTTTGCCTACCCAACATACCTGCAAAATCTTCTCCTCCCAGGAATGAAGTTGCTGAGGGTTTTTCCTTCCCCCTACCCACACTACAGAAATGAGATTTCAATTTTCTGTTCCACAACAAGCGCCAGAGTCAAGTTCTCGCCTCTCTTCCCCCCACTAGATCAATGTGGTAAAGTGTAATGTTTGCAAGTGGGGACAGCCACCATGATATACTTCCCTCCCACCTCCCTTACCTGTCCACAGAAGAGGGAAATCAGTTCAGAATTATCCATCTCATAAAGAATTATTGTATTCCCTTTTCCTTTGTTCCCTGCCAGAAGATCATGGATGGAGGCAGGGGCTTTTTTGACTTCTACAGGGTGCCACTGAGATTCATCGTACTTCTACTCCTCTCATTTCTGAGCCAGTGGTTTGGACGGGTGGGGACTCCTGTTTCCACACCCCACTACACGGTTTGCTTCTTTTGTGCAGATACCCAGCTTGGTATGCACAGCAGCTAGCAAAGGTGCTCGTGAGTTCCTCATGGGATAGTGTGCCAGACTGCCCTAACTGGAGCAGTAAACAAGGGTGAACACTGTTTTTTTAATGAACCTGGCAGGTATTTTCTATTCAAAATACAAACAGGAATTATGGAGTCTCAAAGGCAACTGTTGGCTTTTTAATGGCATGAGTCTATAGGCTGTAGGTCAAACAGAAATTGTGGGCTTACTGCAGGAATTACGGGGTTTCATTCTTTGGTCTGTGTCATGCAGAAGGTCAGACTCAATGATGCTATTGGTCCCTTTTGGGCTTATATTCTAGGAATTTATCATGTTGATGACTGTAAGGCAGTTTTGATTAAATGCGGCCTGTGTGGAATACCCACCTCAGTATATGATGATGTATTTTTCTCAGGTAACCATTTTCAAAAGCCTCTTTAAAAGGAAAGGGTTTTTTCAGAGTGAAACATCTTAATTCTTTAAAATCAGAATATTAATATCTGAATATTATACACCATGTGCCAAGTATTGTGGTGATGTGCTCAGCTCTTATCAGCTTCAACAGCATCTGACCATCTAAGTGTCAACTCACAGGGGCAGGGCCCAATAGGGTTGTAAATTCGCTTCAAGACAGAGTTGATTAGGGATAGTTGCTTTTATTAATCTCACTACGTCACTACTATTACAGGCTTAATACTGCCAGATGGTTACACAGCTATTGCAAAGTAATATCTCAATAAGCATAGGCAGAGCAATGCATAAAAGAATAACAGGCACTTGGAAATGCTTACGCCCCTTCAGTCTGCGGGGAGTCACCTCGCACCCAGCAGCAATGGATGTGGCTCCAGCTAGGGGGATCCAAAGCACCCTTTGAGGTCTAGGTCTCTGGTGAGACTCACAGAGGGATGAGACTCCCAGTGATTTTACACTTTAGCTGTTTACTGAGTGTGCGCGAATTGGCCCGATGTGCTGTGTAACCACCTGGCACAGGGAGTTGCGGCTGATGAAGGCCGTCTGATAAAGAACACCTGGTTTTTTTGCCAACGGGACTCCTGGCTGGCCGAAAGGAATATAAATTTAACCCCTGCAGGCCTACATATGGCTTTTTATGAGACACTAAGATAAGGATCTTTGACTTCTAGAAGCCTGCTGGGTCCAAATTTAAAACTTTCTGAAAATGTACCTTGGGAGATCAGATCCATTTCAATGAGGATAGTATGCTGTTCTAAAACAGGACTGTTGTGTATTGCTGTCTTCAAATATAAAAATCTTTACATTTTTCTAGGCACAAGACACCTAGGGAGGCCTCGGAAAATGAAACTGTTTTTCTGATTAATTTATCAGTAGCTCATTGTTCTGTACTTTTCTGCAAACAGGCTATATATGAAGGGAAGATATTGTATAGTCTGATGCAGAGCTTTTATCAAGTTGGTGGGAGAATGCAATATGGAAGTTGCTACAGGTTGCACCTCCCAAAACTGGCTATCTTTGGTCTGGCAACATCCGTGGTCCAGAACTACCATGGATATTCCTGGATCACAGAGTCCAGTACCCTAGTGGCAGGAGATCAATCCAAAAGCAAGGCTAGGCTGAAGCAGCAGGTCAGGGCAGGGGTAGGGACAGGAGTGGTGTGAGGCCGGCTGCGGCAGCTGGCGCCCCAGATGGAACGTGCGATCGGCGCCCCCGCCTGAGGGCCGTCAATGCACTGACATCATCGGTGGGCACCCCCGTGACGTCATCATCGGGCGCCCTGGGTGGTGGTGGCCGAGTCCGCCTATAGCCACGGGCCACCCCTGGGTGGGGGGCAGCCTTTAGTAGCCTGCAGCAATGGGAGTGGAGCTGGAAGCAGCCCCTGGAAGCCTGCGGCACGGAGACTAGATCTGGGGAAACACCCACAGTGCAGAACTGGGCAGTCAACAACCCATAGTAGTGCGGGCCTGGAGCCACAGCCCTAGCAGGAGCAGGGCCAGAGACTGCGGGCTGCCACAGGACAGGAGTTTAAGCCTTCGGCAGCCCGCAGCGCCAGGACTGGGGCCAGGGCTGGCAGCAGCCTGTGGCAGCATGGGGCCGAGGCCATAGCTCTGGGTAGCTTCCTGGAGTGTGGGGCTAGTGCCCACAGGCTGCCACAGAACCAGAGACTGAGCCCTCAACAGCCCCTGGGAGCCTGTGGCAGTGGGACCAGGATAACAGCCAGTCCCCACCAGCCTATGGCAGTGGGAACAGGGCCACAGCCAGCAGCAGCCCCTGGCAGCATGTGGCAGTGGGGCTGGGGTAGAACACACAGTGTGGGGCAGTAGCCAGAGCCTGTGGCAGTCTGTGACAGTGCAGGCTGCTGGAGCCCATATGCAGCTTCTAGCCAGGGCAGTGGCAGCAGGGCTGGCCAGGGCTAGGAGTAGTGAGGGGCCCCCCCAGACCTAGCAGTGCTGAGAGTCAAGGGCTGAGGGACTGTGGCAGGGAACCTTTCCTGGTCTGGCAAATTCCCTGATTCAGGACCAGTCAGGTCCCAAGGGTGCTGGACCAGGGAGGTCCAACCTGTATATGATACAGAAATAAGCTTGACATGATTGACATGAGTGATTTGGGACAAAGTACAAAGCTTAGCTTTATACTGCAGAGCCTGCAGCAAAACCTCCCCAAGAGTGGGGTTGCTAGTCCCGCCATGCCAGGAGATACGGCATGTAACCTGTGGGCAGGGGCGGGGGAGCAGGCCTGCCATGGACAGAGGTTGCCCCAGCTGGAGCAGTCCCTGTCTGCACAGTGGGCCTCAGGGGGCTAGAGCAGCCCTCTGCTCAGGGCAGGTAGGGAGCTGCTCCGGCCCCTACCAATTAACCTTTTACATCCCTAGTCTGAACACATACCACAGTGGTAAGCGATTACAGACAAGACAAGAGAAAAAGCATGTTGAAGTGTTTTACTGCAATATCTGAAGTCATGTCTTGGTCCTCATGCAGGGACTTTTGTCTTCTAGTTTTATGGAGCAAGAGTAGCTTCATAGTTAAGATAGACCCCACAACAGTGGGGACAGGTAGCAACTAGAGACAAAAGTGTACATAGCTGTGGGCAACTGACTGAACCCATTAAATGTTTCTGACATTTCTTAATCTTCTATGTAATAGTTGGGGGCTTCAAAAGACATTGAACTTGGTAAAGAGAGTGTAATAGTGTCTCTGGTTAACTGGACTACGCATTGCAACCCCATCTAACCTTCATATATTTGAATTGCAAACTAAATAAATTAAGAGCCAAACACTGATCAGCCACATACCATCTTTCATCACAAAACCACAGAAGCCTTATGATATCACTTCTATGAAGTTACTTCAGCAACAATTAGGTGTATGTTGAACATGCACTGCACAGAGCCCTGTGCTTATGAGACCCTTGTGTTCCAGGATTTATGTACGACACACCCCCTCCAGATGTCAAAACCTGCTTGTTGCTCAACAGCACAAAACAACTCCGATTTCTACAATCTACCCAATTCAACTCTCCACCCCATGTTGTACAGGTTAGTGGAACTCCACAGATAGACCTGATAATGCCTACAGCTGACCTGATAACAGTTGTGAGCCTCTTTAGGAGACCTCAAGCTTTCGGACACTGTAAAATTAAAGAGAGTAGAAGTGATCTAGAAAGAAAAAAAAATTTGCTTCATGTAAAGAAAAACCAAGAATGTAAAACTGGAGACAAAAACTCAGAAATTAAGATTGTATTTCTTTAAGATACAAAAGTTAGTGTGACAGATGCATAGTAAGCAATATTCCATGTCTCTTAACTGTTATTCAGTACATCTGGTCACTGATTGAAAGGCTAAATTAACGTACTCAATTTACAATTACTAACACATGGTAATCATATAGCACTATGTTTTCACCTTGTGGACACTTGTAAGTGTTTGGAAGCACCTGCAGGTTAATGTTCTATACTGTGTGGATATAAAAATACTTAGTGTCTGATTTAATGTTCAGAATAGTACTGATTTACTTAGAAGCCTAAAAGGAGATAGCAGTAATATTTCTGGGAGAAAAATTACACAAAATTAAATTTCTATTTACGGAAAACTCAGATCAACAAGCAAATTTGCACAAGCCAATTTAATTCAATAGAATGCAATGGGAGCAGGTAAACTGTGTTTTAGTAATATTATACTACTACAGCCATATGATCATTACAAAAAGAATCAGAAGCCATCATGTTAGCACTGCACACAATTGATTATTATAGTGATTTTTTGTTTAAACCTCTTAGAACAATCTTGAGATCATACAAGTATAAATATTTGCAGGAACAAATACAAATGAGCTCCAAAAATTCTTTTCATTAGCTCTGAACCACAAAGTACAGTTGACTTTTGTTAACAGCATAAACACTCACAAATCAAGTGTTAATATTAAAACCTTTCTTCATAATATGTACATAATTGAATAGTAAAACAATAGTATTTTGGAAAGGCACTCTCCACAATCAAAGAGCAGCATTTAAGGGTATTATGTTACCTACCGAGAAAGCTAGATAATATCTAAAGACCTCTGTCAGCATTAAAGCAATATAATATAGTGCTGACACATGTAAACTTCACAATAGCATCCTATGTAGACTTGAAGACTCTTCAAATGAAAGGTTACAAGTTAACACATTCTGCAGTAATTCCACTATGTTGTAGTTATCTTGGTTGCTGATCAATATATTCCCAATTTTTAATTATTTTTAAATGTGTCAGTCACATTCTAATCTTCCCTGAGAAGCCATGATCACGCAGTTTATACCAGGTATATTCCTGGACTTCCCTCCCACTTCCTTTCATGCAGTAGTTCAGTCGTACAGAACTCAAGTCAATGGGAGTGGAAAGAACTCAGCCCCTCTCAGAATCAGGCTCCAGAGGTCTAGTCTTGTTCCTATTAAACTCAACATAAAGTTTCCTTTAGACTTCAGTAGGAGCAGTTTTAGGACTCTAAGCTGTGGTGGCACTCACACTGTAAATTCTCTATTTCCAGAATCTTAGACGCTGACAGTAAAATTCAATTCTAACCTGTACATCAATACAATGCTTGCAAAGTGAAATAAAAATTGATTGAACCTATCTGAAATGCAATAAACAGAGGTTAATTACTTGTGAACTAATAAAATGAAAAAGAAACATTTCTACAGCTTAGCAAAGGAGAAGTGGGTTTTGTGACAGACCCACCCAAAAAGACTTGGTAGGTTTGGCGGTTCTAGCGCATCTTCCAATATCGGCCCAACTGGCCTATGGATATTTGGCCACCCTGGCATGATGCTGTTCAGACAGCTCATCCTAGCATGGAAGGTTGCCTAGCAACTCTATGCTAGATATTGTGGGCTGTCTCATATATTAAATGCCAATTGCTCCTTATCAGCGAAAATAGGGATTATGGGTCAACTTTTTTTTTTTCATTTGGCAGTGTTATTGTGTTATTTTAAGCACCTAAAAGTTAGGTATTGCAATGCTTAGCCTCACAACATCTAAATGTCCTTGTGGATCTGAGTTTAAGCCCCAATTCATCAAAGTACTTAAACATTCACTTAACATTAAGCATCTGAATAAGTCCATCAAGTGACTGGGCTGTCAAGCAATTAAAAATTCAATTATTTTGAACCTTTTCTACATTTTCAAATATACTGTGTTAATTATAACACAGAATACAAAGTGTACAGTGCTCACTTTATATTTTTATTACAAATATGCGCATTGTAAAAACCAAAAGAATACAAGTAGTGTGATGCAATCTCCAGCATGAAAGTTGAACGTGCAAATATAAATAAAAATAAAATATGAATAAAATTAAAATAACTGTATTCAAAAATAAAATAAGGTACAATTTTGGATACTAGAAATCCACTCAATCCTATTTTTTGTTGAGCCAGTCACTGAGACAAACACATCTGTTTACATTTGCAGGATATAATGATGCCCAATTCTTGTTCACAATGTCACGTCAAAGGGAGAACAAGCATTTGCACAGTTATAGCCAGCATCACAAGGTATTTACATGCCAGATGTCCTAAAGATTCATGTCCCTTTATGCTTCAACCACCATTCCAGAGGTCATGTCCACCCTGATGATGGGTTCTGCTTGATAACGATCCAAAGCTGTGTGAATTAATGCATGCTCATTTTCATCATCATGACTCAGCTAAAGGTTGACTTTCTTTTTTGGTGGTTCAGGTTCTGTAGTTTTTGCATCAGATACTTGTTCTTTTATGGCTTCTGAAAGCTTCACATCACATCTCTCAAATTTTTGAAGTACTATCAGATTCTTAAACACTGGGTCAAGTGCTGAAGCTATCTTCAGAAACCTCATATTGATACCTTTGTTGTATTTTGTGGAATCTACAGTGAAAGTGTTCTCAAAATGAACATGTGCTGAGTTATCATCTGAGACTCTGACAACATGAAATATATGGCAGAATGTGGGTACAACAGAGCCGGAGACATACAATTCTTCCCTAATGAGTTCGGTCACAAATGTAATTAATTCATATTTTTAAACAAATGTCATCAGCATGGAAGCATGTACTCTAGAAGGGGGCATATGAATGTTTAGCATATCTGGCATGTAAATACCTTGCAACACCATCTCCAAAAATCCTATGCAAATCCTGTTCTCACTTGTCTTAGTTATTGGCTGAAAAAGAAGCAGGACTGAGTGGGCTCATTTCATATAAAGTTTTACAGTGTTTTGGTTTTGAGTGCACCTATGTAAAAAAAAAAATCTACATTTGTAAGTTGAACTTTCATGATAAAAAGATTGCCGTACAGTACTTGTATGAAGTGAATAAAAATATTATTTTGTTTGTTTTACAGTGCAAATATTTTCAATAAAAATAACAGTGAGCTGCATGCATTTTGTATTCTGTGTTATAATTGAAATACTATATTTGAAAATGTAGAAAAACATCCAAACATAATTAATAAATATCAATTGATATTCTATTGTTTAACATTGCGATTAAAACTGTGGTTAATCACAATTAATTCATTTGGATGAATCACATGAGTTAAATGCAATTAACTGACAACCGTAATTAGTATTTAGCAATATGCCAAGCATGTAGTAACTTTAAGGATATGCATAAATTTTATAGAAGTCAACTGTATGGAAGCACATGTTTAAGAACCTTGCTGAACAGGGTTTATTCATAGGCTTATAATTAAGCATATGCATAAGTGCTTTGAAGAGTTGGGTATCTCTGTACAATATATGACTGGATATTACTGAAAATATTCTGGCTTTAAGAGCTGAACTCCAAACCGAACAATAATACCATAATGTGGTATGTGTGTGTTTGTCCTAAAAGCAGCATCATATAGTGGTTGCTATGGTATCAACGGTATTTTTAATCTATAAGGCTACATCTACACTGCAGGCTTCTTGCGCAAGAACTGTTTTGCGCAAGAGTTTTTGTGCAAAAGGTCTTGTGCAAGAGTGCATCCACACTGCCATGTGTTTTTGCGCAAGTGATATGTTTTGCCATGTGCTTTTGTTCAAGAGCGTCCATGGCAGTATGGATGCTCTCTTGCGCAAGAAAGCTCTGATGGCCATTTTAGCCATAGGGGTTTCTTGCGCAAGAAACCCCTGTTGCCCGTCCACACTGCCTTCTTGCACAAGAGGGCTTATTCCTTGTGGGGAGAGGAATAACTCTTGCACAATAAGCCCTCTTTTCCAACGCTTTACTATAAATTTACTTGAGCAAGAATGCAGATGGAATGTAGACACTCCACAAGTTTTTGCGCAAGAACAGTTGTTTTCTGAATACAACCGTACTCATCAAAAATAACATAGGGCGGCTTTTGGCTTTACAGTGCTATAATTTGTCAATCTATTCTGTACTCAAAAATATTTGACAAAATTCACAAGTGAAGAAACATCTTTCTCAAAGTAAAGAAGTGTTCACAAAGTTTCCTATGTTGGTATTTGGCACTCGTGATTAAAAACTGATCAACTGATGTCATCAATGGGTCAAATACATATATTCAATGTTGAATATATGTATTTGCCAGAATTATACAGACCAGTTTCAAAGATTTGCCAATTCATAAATGCAAAAGGGTTTGAATCCAACTGGATAAAACCAAAGCCCTTGTATGTACAAAGTATTTTCAGTTTTTCCCCTCTAATAGTTGATCTGCTTAACTTGATATTTCACAGACTAAACATTATTTGGCTTCAAACAAATAACAGGTCTAAGGTCTCTGGTGTCTTTAATAGAGGCAGCACAGTGAATTACAATTATTAATTACAATGAAGTACTTTTACTTCAGAGAATCGTAGCGTACTATCCTCAGCAATTAATACCAACTATGGTTGGTAGGTGTTCTAATCTTTAAATGAAGCTGCCAGAAACAGTCTGTAAGCAAATGAGTACTTGAAACATCCTGTTTCCTGTACTTTCCAGTATACTATTATTCTGTCTCAATATTGATGACATTTTAGTCATTATTATGTAAAAGAGGAAAAATGGCTGCGTCCTGGAGCGTGAAGACAACATTCTCTAAAAATGTCATAATGCCATGGAAACCACAATAATGACCTTGAATATTTCTCAGAGCCAGTATTTACTGTTTCAATAGCTGCGGTGCCGCTGGCTCCTTGGGACTACCATTATTACAACATACTGTCTAGCTTAGCAGTCAGTGGAGATAGGGCAAAGTAGCAAGGGAGCTATAGCTCACATTTTAAAACTTGAGTGTTTAAAGTGAGACACATCAACCCACATTTAAGCATCTAAGGATGTGGCTTGCTTTTCAAAGCCACTGAATACCCATAGCTACAAGATGATTTCCCTAAGAGACCCCTCTGAAAACAAAGCCAAATTCAGCCCTGGAGTACACACAACCATATCTAGTGAAGTCACTGGAGTTACCCCTGCAGGGCAGAACGTGGCCGACAGGCTGTTTCTGTTCTAAAGCCTGAGAAGCAGTTTGTGTCTGGGGTCATCCAATTCCTATTAGATTCTAAAAGTGCTTTTACTTGCAGTTTGGCTTTAGGAACTGAAAGAAAACCATCCCTTGAAGATGAGGGATAGATGCTCCTGCTACTGCCCCTCTATTCGCGTCCATCATAAAAAGGACAGAGCAGCCCTAGGAGAGTTCCCCTAATTCAGGGGGCGCTCAGAGCTAATATACACAGACCTATGCCTCCCACCCTACAGTCTCAGGCATAGGGGCATACTGGGAGTAGTAGGCTTAATAGTTGGAGCATAGGCAATTCTTAGCAATGTAGTAACTTAAGAACATGCATAAATCTCATAGAAGTCAACAATATGGAAGCACATTTAAGAGCCCTGTTGATATGTGTTTATTCATATCCTTATAGTTAAGCATATGCTTACGTCCTTTGAAGAGTTGGGGACTCAGTACTGTTATAACTTACACCAAGGGTCTCACAGAATTTGGGAAGGGAAAAAATGGCTTAAGGCTAACGTTACACTCCATTCCCCAGCCTCTAGGTTACATAACACAACTACCCCTCTGAACCTTCTATGCTGTGCCTCCTTAGAAATCTGACCTTAGACTTTGATCAGCTTGAACCTGTGGATCTTGAAGCCATGTCTGTGGGGATCCTGGGAATCACCACATTTCAATCCCCCATTTGGCACCTCACGGACAGCAGCAAGACTGAGGTCCACGAAGCCCAACTTGTGCACAAGCCTCACTCCTATGATCTGAGTGAGACCTCTCCAAGGCTCCTGAATTGGGCTACATCCCCTACTTAAGCCAAGGGAGAAAAAAATTGATACTAAGCTTTCTCTAACAGTTGCTCTTCATGATGTGTTCTGTTAGAAAAGAACAGGTTACCCAGAGGCGGAAGGGGTAGAAGAACACCTTTATTGCAGATACTTATTTCAGCTTGAATGCCTCCTCCGAACCTGGGATGTGACTGAACAACAAATTAAGAACAGGTACACCTTTTTACCTTAGTACTGTGGCAGACCGACGGCAGTGGACTGCCGTTTGGTGGAGGGCAAGTACACAGGTAGTTATGTGTGTGGGTTCAATGTTCCTTGAATTAGCTACCAGAGACTGCTGCTCAGCCATCAGGTCAGGCAGGCACCTGAAACTCATTAGAAGCCCACCTGCAGCGCAGCCTAATGGAACATCTGTCACCAGTTAAGACCTGATGGCCCACTATAAAAGGCTTCCCCTCAGGCAAGGTGGGAGAAGGAGAAGACGGACAGACTGCAACAGAGGAGGACGGAGGGAGGGAGGGAGGGAGAAACTGTGAACGGTAAATAGAAGAGGTTTCTCCCAAGACGCCAGGGAGAAGGTACTGCAGGAGTAGTTGTGGAAGTGGCCCAGAGAAAGGCTACTATATGATGAGGATAAGGGAAAGAGCCCCACTAGTAGCCGATACCTATGGTCCCTGGGCCAGAACCCAGAGTAAGTGGGCAGTTCCAGGTTCCCCCCAACTCTTCCCATGCCTGGTGGGTTGCCAATAGGGAAAAGGGGACTTTTGGACCATGAAAGGGTTTTTCCCTACAGGATAGCGACTGGCCGATGATGAAAAGGGCTCATTAAGCGGGGAACCCTTGCCTGTAAAAGAACCGAGAGGCAGTGGGCAAGTCACCGCAAGCCTCCGATGCGTCTTAAAATCCTCCAGGAAGCACAGGACCCAGGGTGTGCTACCAGAGCTCCACCAGAGTATGTAAATACAATTTAGTAATGTGAACGCCCATATAATGCATAATCATAACCATGTGATGAATATAATTATACCCGTCTCTGTTTACAGCTTTTTAACTGATGTAAGCAGTTCTCACATCATATAACTTTTTAAATCAGCAACTTACAAGGGGGAAAGGGAAATGTATACTTCAGAGTGAATGAGAACAGATAAGGGGATAAAGAAGATAGAATTGTTAACACACGGAGCATTCATTAAAAGTTGCATCTATTCTGAGCAAGCACAAAAGGAAGAATCAAAATAAATCTAAAAATCCATAGGAGGAGTGTATGCCTGGGCCGTGCCCCATTACCATAGTCACAACTACCAAGACTCCTTATTTAACCCTTACACACCCCAAGATGTTCCTCATGTCCATTCCATGTTAGGTCTGCATGTATCACATCACCAGAGATTTTTCTCTCAGTGGTATCTGTTGAGCTGGCTCTAGTGTCGTCTGGTGTCATGTGGTCATGTGCTGATAAAAGTGGCTGGACTGGTCCAGTATGTTCTGAGTTCCTTCTCGATGGCTAACTCCAACAGAAGGAGGGGTCATGGAATGAACATGAACAATACATCTCAAAGAACTACAGTTACAGATAGGTTTCTTCGAGTAGTTGCTCATGTCCATTCCTTGTCAGATGACTTAGACAGTATCCAAAGAGGTGGGCTTTGAGTTGCTGAACATGCAGATTGCAACATTACACAACCAAATGTGACATCACCTGTTGGGAGACAGCGCAGTGGAAGGAGAAAGTATGCATTGATGACCTGTTCTGTTCTGCAGATATCTTGGATGGGGCCTGAGCCCGTCAAATGAGCAGTCATGATGGCAGGAGGTGGAAAGCTCACTTGTCTATAGTACCTACAAATACCAAAGGTGATCCTGGATGAGATTGTCTGGGATCCAACTGATAGGTCTTTCATCTTATCTGCTATTGTCACAAAGAGCTGCATGAATTTATGGAATGGCTTGGTCCTTTCAGTGCAGAAGGCCAGGGCACATAGACTTTGTCTATAAGATGCCACAGGACTTCAGATGGAAGTGGCTCTTTCCCACTTCCCGCTGACTGCCAGAGAAAGTAGTCAAACATGGCAGAGGGGGGCGCAGGGAGAGAAGAGCAGAGCTCCCACACTGCAGGTAATATGGAAGTGGGGAGAGTGTGGGGTGCTGGGCACAAGGTGGGGGGTGTCACTAAATAGAGGAGACACACTGGGCAGTCCTGTGATCGTCTCTTTAGTTTGTGCCTCCCCCACACAATTTGGGAAACACGATTTGTCTTTGACCCTAACTCTTGGTCCTTGCCTTCCACTTTGGCTCTCAATTCTGTTCTCCTGGCATTACAACCCAGCCTGACTGCCAGTAATTAGCTCCTAGATTGTCAGCCCACATCCAACGCTAGCCCCTTAAGCCAAGCCATGCAGGGCCAGGTTCTGGCCCTGACACAACCACACACCAGAACCCTCTTTATTGCTCCATTCAACTGACATTCAAATAAAATGCTGGGCAGGGAGGACAGGATAAACAAAGGAAGTCAGATGGAAACAGGAAGGTCAATGACATTCCTAAAGGGTGAACAAACTTTGGACATAAAGTTTGGCAAAGTTTATGAGGCATCAAACCTATCACCTAAGGTTCAGTTTGGGAGCGTGCCAGTTTTGATGTGAAAGATCTCATTTTGTGACAAGGATGCAAGCACTTTTCAATGGTGATTGTTTGAGAGTCATGTTTTGAATGTTTTATTCAGATTTAATCAGTAAAATTCACATGTGGATATGAACTGATTAGCAATGTTCACAGTCAAGACAATCCCCTTGTAGGTAAAATCATGAGGTGAAATGTAGTACTGCTTTAAATGAAAAACTAGGAGAAGGAAAGCTTAGCTTTTTGATATGGACCCAGAGACCTGAGAAACTTACATACTGTCTATCACGTCTTAGCTATGGTCAAAACAAAGCACCTCTCCCGATGTTTTCCAAAGCAATATGAGGTAGCAACACCTTAATGATTTTGTAAGATAAATCATGGGCAGGGTGTGATGAGATACTATTAAGTGACCATTAACACATCCCAAACTCAAATCAATGCAGCCAGGGTTCTCATTGAAAACAGCAGATTTGTAACCCAAACTATGGAGCAATCTTTTGGAAAATAATAGGAGATCCTGTAATGGGTCAGCAAACTACACATTCCACCCATGTAACTCACATGGCTGGAGTTAATTCAGCCTCTGCATGCTTGCAGCTCTTAAAAAAAAAAGTTCCTACTTAGGGCTAAAATAAATCTTGCAAGTCAATAATTTATAGTACAGATTTAGTTACAGCTTGGTTAAGATACTAAGTTATTTTCAAGCAATGGATATCCCACAATGCTGCTGTAACAATATTAAAGAATCAGCATTTGATTCCCAAGGTTTTTGCCAGCAGCTTTAAAACGTTGAAGTTTTGCTATTCAAATTATATCATCCTTGATTAGTAACAACTTAAAGGATATTACTTAAGGAATGGAATTGACTTGGGCAATAAATCCTCAATTTGTGGAACTTCTGATAAAATCTGTGAACGTTTCCAGAGGGCAATGGCGAGCTGCTTCTCCATGGATATGGGGAATCACATATTGCTACACTGTCACTGCAGTTTGGGAATCACTTCTGCATAGATCTCAAAGAAATTTGCCTTCTCCATCCTGAAATTCTCTCACTACTACTGATCATCCCAGGTCTGTAAAACAGTCCTCTCTCCTCAATCCACACTGTTTTCCGGGGCACATACATGACACTGGACACTGTGTAACTGATCCAGGAACTGGCCCACTAGTTCCAATAGCTCAGCATCATTAGTCTCCTCTGTCTACTGCTAGAATGGCTGCTGCTGCTGCAGAATATTCTCCTGTTCCTGCATCATCTGCTTCGTGGTATGATGGCAAAGACCAATGCCAGATTTATACAGCTTTGACTGCTCTAACACAGCCCCTTGTGCATATCTGACCACTCCCTATAGTTATATGGAGCATCACGGACTCCATGGTGGCATACAGTAATTGGGAAATGATGAAAGCCAGTCCAAAAAGGCAGTATGGGGTACAGAGAGTGGAAAATGGAAGTTACTCACCTCTGACTGGAGGTTCTCTCAGATGCACAGTCCCTCGCTATCTTCCACACAAGGGATTCGTATGCACATCCTGCACCTAAGATGAGAGATTTCTACCAAGTAGTGTCTGCTGGCCCACACATGGTGGTATTCTCCTCAGGCTCAAAATGGAGGGTATAAGGGGCAATATGGACTGATACTTCTCTAAATCCTCTTCTTACCACAAATCCAGCCACAATTTGCAGCAAAGGGGATACAGTACGGGTAGCAGAATACAGAGATATGAATCCTATCTCAAAGAACCTCCAGTTACAGGCAAGCAGCCTCCATTTCTTCTTCAAGTGCTGGTCCCTATGTGTATTCCACACATGGAAGATAGGTAATCAGTTGTTAAACAAGAGGAGAGTAGGAGGAAGAGGGTATAGTATAGATGTCTGTGATACTGCTGTACCCACAGCTACCTCTGCAGAAGAGGTCCGAACTAACTGAAAATGTTTTGCAGTTATATAATATATATTCAGGTGAGATACTACAGAAGTTGCTTGTGCTCTAGTGGAGTGGGCTCTTACCCCATCTGGGGAGGAATTCACACACCAATGGGTAGAAAAGACTGATGCAGCCAAAGGTATCTTGCGAGTCGCTAAGCAGAAGATGTTTGTCCTTTTGACTGCTCTGCTAAAATGACCACAGTTTAGGTATTTTCCTAGGTATCGTTTCGTTCTGTGAAAAATAAAACCCCAAGCCTGTCAGACATTGAAAGAGTGACATTTTCTCTAGTCACCAGAAGTACAAGATTTTGGAAAGAATTAAAGTCAATGGATAGGCTGGTTCATGTGAAACTCAAATTACTTTAGGGATTAATTTTGGATGAAGGTGAATAGATCCGATGATTGGCCCACCTGTTTGGCTGATGTGATGGTGACTAAGGCGTCAACTTTCATGAAAAGATAGGACATGGCAGTAGTGAGCAAAGGAATGTTTGGGAAGTATTGAAAGAACAAGATTAAGGGCCCATTGTGATGTTAGTTTTGCCATGGGTGTGAAAGATCTAATGAGCCTGTTCGAGAATCTTGTTATTGTTGGGTGAGTAAAAACTGTATAACCCTCAACTGCAAATAAAAGGCTCTGACTGCTGCAAGACATAGCTGTAAAAAGCAAACAGAATGGACCAACATCTTGAGAGTGAGCAGGTAGTCTGAACTAATAGGAGTTCCTGACCAATCTGGGAAAATTGATTCTGCTCTGTCTTGGTAGAGAAATGTCTCCACATAACGATGTAGCATTTTCTTGTGGCAAGCTTTCTGCTTTGCTTGTGAACAGACTGAATAGCTATGAAACATAAATGTATCAAATACCTTCAGAAGGTTAAAAAAATTGCATGGGCTATTTGAGCATGATGACAATGATCCAAGCTTTGTTACAGCAATGCTTTTGTGGTATCAGAGGAAAGGCATACCTTAGGCAGTCTTGTCCAAGGTAGGAGGACAAATCTGCTCTGTAACAGTACAGGGGAAATGTTTTATCTGTTTGGGAGCCAAATGGGTCCCAGAATGGAGTTCCACACTGGGTGAAGATTACATTCAGAATGGAACTGTGCATCTCCCACTGATGGTCTATGGAGAAGTGCCTGGTACGGCTGTCTGCCAGGAATTCTGCACATCTGGAAGGCATGTGCCAAGAGAGTTATGTGGCTTCTGATGCATCAGTTTGATACTTCCATTGTTTCAACACGGAGGAAGGGATTTTGCCTCCCTCCCCTATTTGTTTATGTAATCGTCATGTTGCCTGACCTTATCTGGGTATGACTGGATTAAATGAGGGGAGGAATGCATCACTTAGACCACTCTTAGCTCTTGTAAGTCAACAGGCATCCTGGCCTCTCAAGCAGTGGCTAACTAAACTATACTAACTATGCTAAATACTTAAAAAAAAATCAACACTAAAACTATTTACAGTAAGTTTAATGGTTAAATTGAAGCAGTACAGAGGGAGCTGGGGACACAGAATATAGCAATTTAGGGCATGTGATGGTAAGAAGGAACTAGAGAGGTGTCAGTCCATAGGGTTGCCAGGTGTCCGGTATTGTACTGGACAGTCTGGTATTTTCGCCTCCTGTCCGGTAAAAAAAAAAATCAGAAAATACTGGACACCTAAAATGTCCAGTATTTTCTAATTTTTTTCCTGGCCAGGAGGCGAAAATCCCGGGCTGTCCAGCCAATATGGAGGCAGCCTGGCAACCCAGAGGAGTGGGGATTACTAATCTCCCACTCAACCAAGGCAGCTAAAATCCCTCAGGCTGGGAGGCCAGGGAGCAGTCTGGGGCCAAACACTCCCCCTGCATCCCGGGGGCACCAGGGCGTCGCACCCAGGGTGTCTCTTACCTGCCCCCCAAGCGCTGCTCACCCTGGGGCAGGGGCTGGGCAGGCTGGGGGCACTGCCCTGGAAGAGGCTCCTGGGGAGCAGCGGGACTGGCCCTGCCAGAGATTACCCCTTCCGGCTGCAGCCTGGGCTCCGGGGCCCTGCAGCAGCCCCCGTCGGGGTTCGGGGATTCAGCCTAAAACCTGGCCCCAGAGTCTCCACGAGCAGTGGTGATGAGTCACTTCCTGGGGCCAGGCCGGGGCCAGCAATTGCTCCCCCCCGCGCCTGCTGGGACAGCGGGACTCCTAGCCGTGGCTCCCTTCCCCAGCGCCTCCTAACGAGCGCAGGGCAGAGGAAGGGACTCCTGCCTGGGGTTGGAGCGGTTCCCAGCCAGGGGGTAGGGTGGCAGAATTTTTGGTGGTGCCTAGAATGGGTCCAAGACTGCCCCCCACACCTACCTAAGGCTCTAAGAGGGAGTTTGGGGGCTGAAGTAGGGAACTGGGATGGAAATTTAGGGGTGCAGGCTCTGGGAGCTTGGGGTATTTTCAGCAAAGACAGTATACTCATAAAAATGTATTTAACCTCCTCCCTAATATTTAACTGGAACACCCCCCCTTCCCCCCCACACCTGTTATAAAGTCTAATTACGTTTGTTTTGCACGATCACTCAGCCCTGAGGGTTGTTAAGCAAAAAAAAAAACCCCCAAAACTGTGGCCCCTTTAAAAACCGCATGGTGCGGCTTTTTGGCTCATCATCTTGCCTGCCTGTGCCGAGCTGGACAGCCCCCCTGCGGTTTTTAAAGGGGCCATGGTGTTGCTTAAGGACTCTCGGGGTCCTTTTTTTTGGGGGGGGGACTCAACAAACTTCCTGGTGTGGGGTTTTGGTTTTTTTTTTTGGTCGGTATTTTTTCTGAAACCATCTGGCAACCGTAGCCCTTTATAGCCTCAGTTTGGAGCCCAAGAACAATTGTGCTTGTATGGACCAATGGATACTATTTGTTAAAAATCTTCAGACACAGGTGTGTGGTGTGCGTGCGTATACACACAGGAATTAGCACTGAAAGGAGGACACAGGATTAAAAAAAATTGAACCCACCTGGCTTTCGAGACATCACAGCAAAAACAATCCCAGAATACATGCTGCAATGAAGCAAAGGATTATAGGATATCTCTGAGAAAGCTATCCCTTAAGTTCACAGTAAGCTGCTTCCATGTGTTCACACAATGCAAACTGAAAACAAGAACAGGCATACTGCAGACACACAACTGGTATCATTTGTGTACTGCAAGTTAGCTGACACACATAAACAAACTATGGACTCAGTCCCCCAAGTAGATACACCCTAAGATGAGCAACGGGACAGATGCCCTCTATGCTGTGTTGCACTCCCTCAAGAGTAAACCACAGTCATGGAATATAATCACAAGGTGCACTTGCATAGGATTTTTCATCTAAAGCTAATTCCAAACAATAATTCTCTCAATGTCATTATTATGCCTATTTTACAGAGGAGCAAACTGAATCATAGAGTGTATTTTACTTGTTCAAGATCACTCAGGAAGACAGTGGCAGTCTAGTATATAGACAGAAGGTGCCACTCATTGAAGAAGGGACAACCTTTTTAGAACTATCAGAGTGATCCATAGCTCACAGTGGGACTGTGGCCCATATAATTCAGTGTATAATTTCACCTTCCTTCCTCCATAGGCTTCTAGAGATCTCTTGCTCTGTCTAGATTAAGAACATATTTCATTTCACCATGTACAAAGAGGCACAGGGCAAGGCCATCGCTTCACACAATTCCCATTGGCCGAGAATAGCGAACCATGGCCATGCTGTACCTGCAGACTCTCCAGTAAATAAAGCTTCTGGTGACTAACCCTGGTGAACTGCATCCATCCCGCGAGCTGCTTATTACTCATCCTGATCTGTCTGGACCTAGACTATATTGTTTTCCCTTACCAAGCATTACAAAGAGATTAGATTGTTCCTGAACCTGATAATGGGCTAGAGTATTGAGCTTTAGGTTGTGGGTTCACATCTGGCCCATGAATAAAAGATTTTACCAGCTGATGGCTTTTATTGTATTTGACCTATACAAAAAGAATCAGTGGTCTTACTTCAAATTCTAGTGAACAGATGTCTGCTTTCCAAAAACACTTCTCAAATTTGTAATTACTAGAAAAGAGACCCCATCTAAAGATTCCCAAGCACATTTACAAACAGTAATTAAATCCACAATGCCCATGGCAAGAAAGGTAAATATTAATATCACAATTTTAGAGGTGAGTAAACTGAGACCAAAAGGTTAAATTCCAAATCCTCAGTGGCATTTATGTGCCTAAATATCTTGCCCAAGATCACAAAGTAAGTGTGTGGCAGGGATGAGACTAGAACCTGTCTTCTGGTACCCAGTGCTATAACTACAAGACTGCAATACTGTTATGTTATGGCATACACAGAGAGAAGTCATACGAAAAAATAAAATACACTTTCTGGAAGGCTGCAACATAACACTACTCTATCTTACAATTCATAACCCTAATACAAAGGAACCAAAAACAGAGAACAAAACAGGCAGGGAAGTACTATTCAAGCCACCTTGCTCGAGGCTGGAGTTTTACAGGCTGACTACTGAAGACCAAGAATGCATGCTTCCCTGAAGAGCCCCCTCAACCGTAAGCAAGACCAAGAAATCCTTTATACTTTAAGTTATAAAGTTTTTCCTCATAACTGATCTGATCAGTGGTTCAAACTTGTATGACCACTACTATGCACTGTACCCATTTTGTGGAAAGCAGACATCTGGAGTCTCAGTACAGTTGCAAATCCAGCATCTTTCACAAGCATTACAAAGTCACTTCTTATGTTGAGAGAAAAAACAGGCATTATGTAATAACTGTGTTTTTGCATTACTAATGTTTCAAAAGAAAAACAAACAATAAATGTTCGATAAGCATGAGGTGTGGGAAATAGCTATTGTCTAATGTAAACATTGATTTGCCATTTATAAAAAATCTGAAATGCTCCAAGTTTTGTTAATGTTCTCAGTATTATCACTTATCATAATTATTATTCTGTGATTAATCCTACTCATACAGTAAAACTGCAAATTTCATAACTAGAAGCTATTATTTAAATAAAGTGGGATTTTCAATAGTGTCCAAGGGTGCATCTACACAGCACCCTAAACGCGAAAGAAGATACACAATTTGAACTACACAAATTGCATATCTTATTCTGATTGTATTTCGAAATAGACTATTTTGAAATGTTGCATATCTACATAGCACCAAATTTTGAAATACATGCTATTTTGACACATCCCTTAACCTTAACGGAACAAAGGTTACAGGGATGCCGAAATACCGTGCCCCTTATTTCGAATTTTTTTTTTTAATAATGGGTACATTTAAAGCAGGGTAGTTATTTCTGGATACTACCAATATCGCGAAATAGCCCCACTGTCTAGATGTACTGTCACTGACTTATGAGCATAAGCTGCATTGAATGTCAGTAGAACTTGCAGTCTTGAATCATACAACTGTACAGCATACAGCAAATTGTCAGGAACAATCGCTGAGAAAAAATAGTATAAAATTTGCATGGAAGTGATGTTATGTTGCAACAAGAGAATTTCTTGGAATTTTATGGAGAGTGGAATGAAATTTCACGACTAATACTTGAATTAATTGGTGGTAAGTTTGTGGCCAGAAGGATCTGATATTTGTAATTAGCTAACCTGCTCTTATATCTTATATATAGAAAAACCTCTCTAGGTTTGTTTATTAGTCAAAATGAAATATGAAACAGCAAGGAACATAGCCAGGAATATGAGCCTAATGTCCATATTTCTTTTTAAACGTGCTATTAAATGAAACCTTTCAATCACATGAGCATATTAATTAACTCTTCTCTTGTGATCTATACATACACACACATTCTCTCTTCGGCTATGTCTACACTACAGGGTTTTTGCGCAAAAACAGCATCTACACTTCAAGTGCATTTTTGCACAAAAAAAATTACAGTAAATCGACAGGACAGAGGGCTTTTGCAGGTAGAGTTATTCCTCTCCCATGAGGAATAACTCCTTTTTGCGCAAGAGTTCTTGTGCAAAAAGGTGTGTGTGGATGCTCAACAGGGGTTTCTTGCGGAAAAAGAGCCTATCACAAAAAGCACAGGTGCTCTGATGCCATTCTGTGAATGGCAATTAGAACTTTCTTGCACAAGAGTGTCCATGAAGTACGGACGCTCTCTTGCGCACGAGCACATTGCTTTTGCGATGCGCTTTGGAGGTATGGCCGCGCTTTTGTGCAAGAAGTTTTTGCAGAAGATCTCCTCTGCAAGCATGCAGTGTAGATAAAGCCTCCAGGTAAAGTTGAGTTTAAAAAGTTTGATCAACAGAGGAAAAAAGAAATCATACCTTGCCAGTTACTTGATTTAAAAAAAAATGCCTCACATTTTCATTACTTTGAACAAAAAATGGAAAGTGATTTTTTTTTAAAGGTAAAAACCCAGGAGTTGTTGCAAAAATGTGTATTTTTTAAAAGTGAGTTTTCAGTCACAGTATATGTGAGAAATGTGTTATGTGACAGTATCACATTTTGATCATTTTTACCATAAAAAACTTTTTAGTGAGGAAATTTAATATGAACCACATTCTGTTGGTCAGCTTCTTCAGAGTTTGCCATTTGTTGCTTTGTAAAACCTACAGGACTCCTTATTTAAATATAGGCCCAATTGGCAACAATGGCTTTAGGATAAACTTCTCAAAGACCATAGCTGCTGGAACTAGGGGTGCAGCAGCTCCCCATTCTTGAAGTGGTTTCCATCATATTGAGGGGTTCACAGTTTGGTTGAATGCCACTCAGCACTCCCACTATACAAATTGTTCCAGCACCACTGCCAAAGACTCCCAACTAGATCACTGGCTTAAGCTTCAATTGCCACAAACACAAATGCTAGTTTTTCGTCTTGGATTGAAGCAAAGTATGCTAGGAGAAGGGACTACATAAACTCAGCTTTCTCTTCAGACAACAGGGAAAATTGGAGGGAGACTCTGGAGGGAAATGTGCAGGCCCCACAATAGGAAGAAGCCTACAAGAAACCACAGCTGAAGGTTGTGATCTTTCTGGAAGGGAAAAGGTTCCTCTGGACAGGACCTACAGTTTTGGCACTGAAGTGAACATGCAGATGGCAAAAAGAATGCAAACTGGTCTTTAGAAGTAGAGACCTCGCTAGCTTCAGAAAGATGGAGGAGAAGAAACCTGAGGGGTAGAGGGAGATTTTGTTGTTTGCTTTTAGGTAGTTTTAGTAAAGGAATTCCACAGTCATGCCCCTTTGTTTGGTTTGACCAACCAGATCCACTCTCAATAACACTCTAAGAATTGGGCACAATGTAAAGCTCCAAAAGCCATCAGCTTTTCTTTCCCAGTCAAGAAATGCATAAATTCTGTAGTGTCTCCGCAGACAACCACCCCTTGAAGAAGGAGATCCTGAACCGAGGTGATCAGCATAGCTGCATGAAGACTAGTCAAGCCTGTAATGTTTCTCAATTAAATTAAAACTGCATATTAATTGGTTTAGTATTTCATTTCATGCATCTCCTAGAAAAATACAGAGCAAACTACTATAGAATTAAATCCATGCTATTAGCTAAGTTTTCCCACACAATACTTTTAGCACTTTTGTACTAAAAAGTGCACTGTGTACTTTTAGCACTTTTGTACTAAAAAGTGTACTGTGTACTGTATTTATTTGTAACATATGTATTAATTTAGATTATAAGCTGATTACATAGATGAAAGCAAATATACACTGCAAAAATTCCTCAAATAGTCCTTCGATGGACCATAGCTACCACATTCTACTATCAGCTGAAAAATCGTATTTCAGTGTTTTCTCCTCTTAATGCTCAATCGTACCAGAAATTATTATTATTATTATTTATTATAGACTCTAGGAGCCCTCATTATGGACCATTGTACTAAATACTGTACAAACACAGAACCAAAGCCATATGCCAGACTGCTGTGGGCTCAAATAAAGTTTATTTCAATAGGTTTATATTAATTTAAAAAATTATATTTTATTTAAATGTAATTTATGGGCTACTAAAATACTTCTAAGCTTGATAAGAAAGTAATTAAAAATGAACTTCTGTGCTCAGTAATGTTCACTGAATCCTAGCTGAGTTACAGTTTGGTCAATATTTGAATTTCACCTATTTCCTACATGCTTGCCTGGCTGTCATCTGTCAGTTTGGCATCACCCTTCAAAGTCTTCCTAACAGGTATTCTATGAGGAAATTTAAGTACACGTCCCTCAGCGGGAGACTTACACGATGTCTCAAACAATCCCAAACTACTCTGAGACAAGACCAGAGAGTCACACGGTTGGCTCTGAAGCTAGGCATCTCAGTTGATAACACAGTACACCATCATTCCACAACTATGCAGTCTTAGAGCACTGTGTTTAGAAAAGTACTGCTCCTTTATCATAACTACAGGGGCCTAAAACTAGATTTGCAACTCAAGTACTCCAAGATTGTATTGACACATACTATAGATTACTAAGTGGCTCCAACCTCCAAAGAATTCCCTTATCCACCAAATTCATGTCATCAATAGACTTAAATGGCTAAAAATATCTTTGTTTTCTTAAAGCTCTACTTCTAGAATATCATTCTACTGACAGAACTACAGAATCTTGAGTACGGGAACTAAATTCTGTTTTAACTTGGACTATCTCTGCTGTGTTATTTTTCTTTATCTTCAATAATTTTCAGTTAGACTAACTAAAATTAATGCTCTCTCAGATTACTCATAAATTTGCTTACAATAAATGCTTTCCTATAATCTATACCATCTCCTAGTGTGTGTTTGTAAACATTATCATTGCTATTATTTATACTCCCATAGCTAAGGCCTGGAGGTCTAGTATTTTAGACCCTATACAAACTCCGTGTAAAAGAAAGTCCCACAGAACTCACAGTCTAAAAGGACAAAAGCCAGACAAAGTGTAAAGGGAAAAGGATACAACATACTAATAAGTGTTCAAGGTGGCAAGGGTCTAGCATATGTATTGTTTCTTAAATCAATAGTTTGCATGTCATTCAATTTTGTAATAGAGTTTATGCACTAATGACGATTAGAGAGTTGAAGAAATTTACTGGAAAGTACTTCTGTTACTTATGGCAGAAAAGATTGGCCTTATATGCGAGACAGCTAGGCCTATCTACATTATAACCTGTGTTCTGGCTAACACAGTCTTGTTGCAAAGTAGGTAGTATATAAACATCATCTTTTGACTGTGATAGAGGCAGGTATTTACCTGTAAATTATTTACAGGTAAAATAATTTAGCTATAATAATTTAGAGTAAAAATTATTTAGCTAGTAAGTCCCATATATAGAACTACTCTAGAGTTGCAATAGTGTCTCAGATTTGATATATAGCATGACCATGACAGCATTGGGTATTTATATCAATATAGGTAAAATGGTTGTATTTGTTTTGTAAATTGCAAGGATAAGCTCAATTAATGAAATTTATTCATTTCTAAAAAGTATCTTATTTATGCTATATATGCACCTTATTTCCACTAGTTTCACATAAGGTAATAATGCAAAGAAAATTAGCTATTCTCTTACATCACAGCACTGTACTCAAAACAAAATAATATTAAATTTGCAGCAAGACATACACATGAACAAAAGAGAACAAGTAGAGATGAAGTCCATCAGAGGGAAGCAAAATAGAACATCTTTGGTTATACTGGATGAAGAGGAATTTTCAGGGGAAAGGGAATTATTTTTGACTGCCTGACTGAGTAGCACTATCCAAATAAACTCAGATAGAAATGAACTTAAAGGAAGCAAAATTGCTTGTAAAATCCGGAGCCCAATAGGAGCATCAGCTGCAGCAAAGTAATTAATTCAGGAATGCTTTAGTCCACTATTTCTAATTTTTAGATTACAGTCTTGCTGATTTCCTCCACTGAAGCATGACCTTGACTCTTTCATCGTATTAAGATAAAATGTCATGGCTTTCTTCACTTCTAGGGAGGTGAACTTTCTCTCACAGGGTTTAGAGTACATTGGACATGAATGCGAAACATACCATTAACTGGGAAAAAGAGATGAGCTGCACTTGGCAAGAAAGGGTGAGGAACCACCTTAACTTATTGAAAAAACAGGCCTCAAACTGGACAATTCTCCAGTTCACATGGCAGAAATTATAGCTAGAAGGAGCAGAGCTTTAAGGGTAGCTAATTTCAGAGAAATGTGAGAAAGTGGTCCATGAGGGGGTCTGCTTAAGACATTATAAACCAAAGATTAAGTTCAAAGAAGAGGAGAATTCCTGATAGCTTGACATAGCTGAGACACAGAGGGATGGCCCCTTCATGGAGCCCAGTAATGGCTCTAAGAATGGATATTTTGTCTCAGGCATAAGGGACAGGCATAAGGACCGTGCACAAAATGGGTGTGTCTAGACTACAGGGATTTTTTTAAAAAGTGGCCTTTTTTCAAAAAATCTTTACCTTCACTAGACTGCCACCGCATTCTGTCAACAGTAAATCAAAAGAACGTGGCTGTCCGAGACAGAACAACAAAAATGGCTGCCCGTCGCAGCCTGTTGCACCTGAAAAGGCTGGTATAGGAGGCTCTGTCTGTGAGGTGGAGCACTTTCCATATAAGGGCATACACAATAATTATCTTCCCCTGCTTACTCCACCCACTGCTGCAAAGACCAGCCAATGAGGTCATAAATGACCGGGCAATAAAACAGGCAGGCTCAGCGGGGAATCGCATCATGTGAATGCCTGGCCTGATCATCCAGACGCCTTGCACCCCCTGCTCTCGAGTCTTACTGAGCATATTCTGAGTTGGTCGACCCGAGTGGAGACAGTTTATGAGCATGTGGCTGGTAC
>CM057847.1:60995007-61017650 GCA_030068395.1 Apalone spinifera | reverse complement strand
GGGCATTTGAAGTGGGGTACGGAGAAAGTTTGGGTAAGTGAATGGGACCCTTACATCGTTGGACTAGTAAGCCAGAGAGGCAAAAGCATTGCTCAATCCATTTGAGCTGGGACGGTTACTCATGAGTTGATTATGAACTGTGGTTGTGGTATTTTTTCCAAGTTAATGCCATGTGACTTCTCTCTCTCTTTCATTAAAAGTTTCTTTTCTACACTCAGACTCTGTGCTTGTGAGTGGGGAAGCATTGCCTCTCAGAGGCGCCCAGGAGTGTGTGAATTTCCCATGCTACTGGGTGGGGGCTCGAACCGGTTCTGTGTGAGATGGATGAAAAGGGACCCCTAGATATTGAACCCGGCCCTGGCTGCTGCCGGCGCTAGGTGGCTATACACACTATAGGATAAATTTACCGGATTCAGGCCTCCCAAACAATTCTCAAATGCTATGGCACTCAAGAAACCTAGCTGCTTTCTTTTTCTCTTGTTTGCAATATCAGACCAACATTACAGCTATACATTGATATCAGCATGCATGCCAAACTCTCACATGTCAAGGAGTTCTCTGCATGAACAGAATGCAGTTTATGGCCCACCATGTGCAAATAACTCTGCTACAATTCCTTTTCTTTGAAATGGTAGCTGGAGTGCCATAGGATTTCTTCGTCTTTTCAAGGACTTGGCAACTTGGCATGCTTTTAGGGGCACTGTACTCACTGGCACCCCTCCGTTCTCTCACACTGGGTATCCAGAGGCAGTACACCATTGAAATGTACATTTTAAATTTCTCTATTTTTATAGTAAACACAACATCTTGGATCACACACTATATCATCTTGTTCCTTAAAATCAGGTTTGCCTCACTTTATATCATGCACATCTCTGATCTGTTGGGAAGGCATATAGCAACATTAAGAAAGGGACCCAGAGCCGGTATTATTATTTTTTAAAATCCACGTTTAGCTAGAGGACACCACGACAGAGATAGACTAATTCTGTATATTCCACAAGATCTCACAACAAGGGGCTAACCCAGTTTGCGTATACACTGTACAGCTATTAAACCATGCTAGAACCAAACTCGAGAGGCCTGTTTGTGCCCTTCTAGAGAGCAGCCTGAAACACAGTTGTAATGCTGTGATAGCTTAATGACCCTAATGTTCCACAAACAACCTCCAACCTTCTTAACGGAACTTTCCTGCAGACGGCTGAGGAGTGGAGCAAGCTGGGAACTTAACTGCACAACACTAGAGCAAATTCTGCCTCCAGTGGGTGCAGCAGGTGATCAGTATATCTCAAGATTTTACTTCTGTGAATTTTTTTTCCTCCCAAAACTGGTTTAGTTTTAGAGCTAGTGCAGACATAGAGCTCCCTAAAATCATACAGCTGTTTTCATTTGAGAACCATGATTTCCTTTTAGACATAATGGCTCAGTCACACTAGTAAGCAAATAAAGTTGCTTATCAGGTAGATTACTTAGCCTGCTTTTCTTTCATTCACACTTGTCTTTCAGAGGAACATCAACAGCACTGAGACCAGAGGCCATTTGCTTCTGGATTCTGACAGTACATGTCACAAAAGATAAGTCCCTACAAATTGAGAAGGCTACTGGCCACAGGCCTTGGGAAATTATATTTCAATGGCCTGAGATTTTACTCAACTTACCTTTTCTTGTGTCTGGCACCGAAGACAGTTGCACTCAAAGCAATACTGGCGTTTCAGATGCTTTTTACGCTCAATGCTGGGCATCAGTGATTCAATATAGCTGATAGTGAGCTATGTGGAACAAAAAAACCCAGAACTGTTATACTTTAACATCAACTCAGTATAGTAAAGCTTATTGAAAAAAAATTACCAAACTATGTTCCTGTCACAAAATCTGGTTTCATATAAGCGGACATGTCCCACCGAGAAAATCTGAATTTTTTTTCATGGCAACACTGACAAATCAAACATTTTTGTAAAACTTTTATTTTGCAAACATTTTTAATTCTTCAACATTTTGTCCTGATTTTGAGATGAAAATAGGTGTTGAAGTATCCAAATTTCCCATGGCGTGGAAATTCCATTTTCTGACCAGTTCTAACTATAAGTTGCTAACTGTAATCTGGGACTCCAGCACCATCTAAGTGTCTAAAATACTCTAATGAAAGGATATCACTTGTATTTGGGGATATATATTCTATCCTATATATATCCTATATAGAGTAGTTTTATTTCAATCCTATCTCACTATTTTTAGTATGTCTATGATACCAATCATTGGAATAGTTAAGCACTGTTTCATTGTTACCAAAAAAAATTAAATTAAAAAACTCCTATCTGGATTAGTTGACTACCTGATAAGCCTAGGCCAATGGTCCCCAACCTTTTGGGGCTGCTGGGCGCCCGGGGGGAGGAGCCATGCATGCTCCACACGCCCAGGGACTGTGCGTGCGCCACATGCCCAGGGTGGCACCGCGCATGTGCTGGGCACCCAGGGCGCAAGAATGGCTCGGGCCGGCCCTGGTCACTGGGCAGGCACACATAAATGCCCTGGTGGGTGCTCTGGGGGCCACTGGCCTAGGCTTGGCTGGTAGTTGAGTCACTACTCGACTAGTAGCTTCCCCCTCCCTTGCTCCCTCTGTATCAGAGGCACCAAGGAGGTGGGAAGCAGGAATTGGTGCTGGGGGGAGCCGGCTTAAAAAACGGTTCCCCCCAGTACCATATCTTTCCGGGGAGAGGGGGACAAGGTAGGCAGAGGCATAGTAGGGGAAGCGGCGCGGTCTCCGCTCTCGCTGGTTCCAAGCTACACCTCTTCCTTTGAAATGTACAAGACTCGTGGGCAGCTCTTGTACATTTTATAGGAAGAGATGCAGCAGTCAGGTCCCAACATGTACGGGTTCCCCGCTGCGCCTCTGCCTTTGAAATGTACAATAGCAGTGAGCCAGAGAGACCTAATCTGGCTAAAACATGGTCCAAGATAACAGAAATCTTGTGGGAATAACCATTCATGTGTGATTCCTCCACTCTAGGCCAAAATATTGAGAGAAAAGATTATAAGCTTTCTACTCTGCTGAATCTAAACATTAGAGGTGATTCTGTCTCAAACCTGAATCACAGTGTCCACTTTGCCCATCTACAGTTTTCAGGCAGGTTCAACCCTTGTCTCCTTTCTGTTTGTGCTCCTGACAAGAGTACCAAGGATGATGCAGGAAACTTCACAATAGGAATAAAACTGAAAGTGATTTCTGCTAGGCCAATATAATAGTCATCCACAACCTGTGCTGGATTTGAACATTTGACCAGGAGAATTAATAATCCATATGAAATGGAGCTTTGAAACCCATCATTTTTTTCCAGTTAAAGAGTCTGATCCAGCTCCCACTGAAATCAATGGGAATATTTCCATTGAATTCTGTTGAAGCTGGATTGAGCCCTAAGCGAATAGAAAATTTTGTTGTCGCCTGATTGAACAGGAAAACGATAATGTAATGTGCAAAAACATGACCACTCTCCCAGTGACTAAGGCTACACTAATCATGTAATCAGTTATACATAAAAACCTTTTATTAAAGTCTGTCTCTTACACTTATTTTAATTTTGGATCTGTTCATTAGATGCAAGGCTCATTTAACTTGTACATAATTATGAAATATTCACATTCATCAAATGTTGACTTAATGGTATTTTGTGTGTAGGATGTACAGTCTTAATTACACCATTCATTCGGTTGGCCAAAGCTTTACTGCACCCAATGATTGCTTTGAGGATCTGGGCCCCAGACCCATCATTTAATTTTATTTAAAAAGTGCAGTGGAACAAATACCCATTAATGGGCCTTAGTACAGTCTGTGCCTCCCTGGTCTGGTACCCTTGGGACTGGTCCAGGGAATATGCTGGACCAGGGCAGGCCAATGCCGGCCCCGTTGCTGGGCTTCACTTTGGCCAGAACTGATCAAGCAGGGACTTGGGAGGTGCTCAGGGGAAGAGGCAAGGTGGGTGAGGGGCCCCATGGCCGGGGTCCAGGAGCACCCTGAGCCCTTTGGCAGCTGGCTTGTGCTCCTTTGTCAGCAGAGAAGCTACCATTAACCAAGCATGGGGGTGGGCACTCAGGGGAAGATGCAGCGCCCCAGGCGCGCAGCCCCATGGGAGCACTCTGAGCCAGGCTCCTGGCCCCAGTCACAGACTGTGGGGCTGCACTCCTGGCCTCTGGCCACGGGGCTCAGTAGCCACACTGCCTCTTCCCCTGAGCATCCCCCTTCCTTACCTCCCCCCACTCACCTCCCTGGCTTTGCAGCACCCCGGGAGCTCTGGGAGGAGTTGCCGAGCAAGGTGTCTGGCTCTTCCTCAAGAATGCTCTGTCCCAAGAGCACCACGAGGATGCTGGAGCACAGATGGTGCTGGACTATAGAAGTCTGGCCCATAGAGGTTGAACCTGTACTATAGAGACGTGTTTTCATGGTTGAAAATCTGTCATGTACATACTGTGGGCTGGACATGAGAATTTCTAAAATTACAGTGGAAAAAATTACAGCAGCTACTTTGAAGTGGTTGCTTAAGAAAAGAGGAGCATTGGAGGCAGTCTCCAGCGCAGGTTTCTCTCTATGTTTGAAAAATGTGCCAGAAAATAAATGAATCTGATAGTCCAGTTTATCTCTTTATCACTTCAGTCTCTAAGTAAATGATTTCTATTTTCTAATCTCTTTTCCCCACGCCTCATAATTAGTCATTATTTTCTTTCTTTCAAAACTGAAATTAAAATGTAAGCAAAAAATTTACATAATGCTTAGGGCCTGTCCTAAGGTAACAAAAGAGCCAGGAAAATCAATGCGAAAAATGACAGTGAAAGAGAAGGAAGAAGGTACTATAATTGGATATGAGTGACTGGAATCAAATTCGAGAGACTCTTATATCCTAAGTTATAATTAGAGACATACAGACTGAAATTTCCACAGCTGAATTCCATCGTCTCCTTCTTCCTCTTATTAGACTCAATTATGCTCAGAAGTCTGGTACAAATTAGGGTCAAGAGAGCAGGAGAGCCTCTCTCTCTCTCCTGCTTCAGCAGAGGGAGATATGAAGTTGCTCCCAAATCTTGTTTGCTGTCTCTCCACCTCTGCTTCTTCCATTATGGCTGCTGCGATCTGCATAGGGCATGTCCTGCTCTCAGAGGTGCTCGTCACCCGTGTTTCAAACATCAGGATTTCAGTCAATTTCACTGTGCTCCTAATTACACCCGAGGTAAAGCTGTGTACAGCAACAACAAAGCCCAATAGAGGGAAAGGCAATGAGGAAAACAATAGGGGAGACAGGTCACAAAGGAGTTTTACTAGGACCAAAATCACAATGGAATGAAATACAAACTCAAATCTTCAAAAGTGAGAAAGATTCTTCCCGATGGCTCCATTTCCTCAAAGGGCACTTTTCTTCTAAATATCGTTAACACATTGGATGGGCACATATGAAAGTAGAAATCTAGGGCACAGACCAGCCACTGGTTTTTAAAGTCATAGCAAAAAGACTCGCATAGGCTATGTCTACACTTGCGGCTTCTTGCGCAAGTAATATGCAAATGAGGCTAAGCGTGGAATATGGCCGAGCCTCATTTGCATACCTAATGAGCCACCATTTTTTCAGAAGAGGCTCTTGCGCAAGAAGGAGCATCTATGTTGCCCCTTCTTGCGCAATGCCGTTCTTCCTGAAAAGTAATAGGTGTAATTGCATGCGCAAGAGGGTTTTCCTTGCGCAAGAAGGGGCAGTGTAGATGCTCCTTCTTGCGCAGAGCCTCTTCTGAAAAAAAGGGTGGCTCATTAGGTATGCAAATGAGGCTCGGCGATATTCCACGCTTAGCCTCATTTGCATATTACTCGTGCAAGAAGCCGCAACTATAGACATAGCCATATTGTATGCAACCCAACTGATCATCCTCATCAGTAAGGTGCAGAGTGAATTGACTCTGCTGGGATTCAAATCTGTTTCCAACAAGTCTAGGAATTCCGAGTCTGCTGCTTAAAACTCTAAGGACTTGGCTATACAAACATTTAGTTTGCAGTAAGCTGGGGTGTGAATCTACCACTCAACTGTTCATATCCATCCTACTGACACACACAGTTTATAAATATACTTTGATCTAGTCCTCTTAGAAAAGGGACCAGATCAAAGTGCATTAACACACTGTTAATACATGTCAGCATGGTGCACATGGACAGTTAGTGCATGGCAGACTAAAAGAGGGTGTATTCACTAGGTACGTAAACGACTAGACGAGTAGTCGACTACTCAATAAGCCTAGGCTTATCAGGTAATTGAGACACTACTCAACTACTCACAAGGCGGAAGAGGGAGAAGAAGGAGCCGACTCTGGGGAGAGCCGGCTTATAAGCCAGCTCCCCCAGTACCATCTCTGTGGGGCGGAGGCAGGGAGAGGGGGCTGCGGAGGCAGAGGCGCAGCGGTCCAAGACCTGGCAGGATGCCTGCGCTCCTGACTCCTACTATATTTAAACTGCAGAGCCGCAGCGGGGTCCCTTATTGACTAATTGTGTAGTTGACACAAATATCGACTACATGATTAGTCAATTACCTGCTTCTTACCATCCTTAATATTCACATTCTAGCTTCCCAGCAATCGACTATCTGTGTTGACAACCCTAAAGTGAGAGCATTCTAGAATAAATGTTATAGAAAGTGCTTTAAATAGTAAAATTATCTATTTGGTACTGATTTTAATGTTTAAATTAGGGCTGTCCATTAAGCACAGTTAACTCACATAATAAACTAAAAAAATTAATTGCGATTAACAAAATTATTGTGATTAATCATAGTTTTAATTGCACTGTTAAGCCATAGAATATCAATTGAAATCTATTACATATTGATGGATGTTCCTCTACATTTTCAAATATATTGACTTTAATAATAACAGAATACTAAGTATACTGAGCTCATTTTATATGATTTTTATTACAAATATTTGCACTGTAAAAAAATAAAAGTAATAGTATTTTTCAATTCACCTCATATGAGTACTATAATGCAATCTCTATATCATGAAAGTACAACTTACAAATGTTGACTTTGTTACATAACTGTATTCAAAACCAAAACAGTGTAAAATTTAGACCCTACAAATCAACTCAGTCCTATATCTTGTTTAGCCAATTAATCAGACAAAACAAGTTTGTTTACATTTACTGGAGAAAATGCTGCCTGCTTCTTATTTACAATGTCACTTGAAAGTGAGAACAGACTTTCCTATGGCAGTTTTGTAGCCGGCATTGCAAGATATTTACATGCCAGATATGCTAAATGTTTGTATGCCCCTTTATGCTTCGGCTACTATTCCAGAGGACATTCTTCCATGCTGATGATGCTTTAATTAAATTTGTGATTGAACATCTTAGGGAGAACTTCATATCTCCAGCTTTGTTTTACCCACATTCTGGTATATATTTCATGTTGCAGGAATCTGAGCTGATGACTCAGTATATCTTGTGCATTTTAAGAACACTTTCACTGAAGATTTGACAAAACAAAAAGGAGGTATCAATGTGAGATTTCTGAAGGTAGCTACAGCCCTGGAACCAAAGTTTAAGAATCTTAAGTGCTTTTCAGAATCTGAGAAAGAGGAAATGTGGGACATGCTTTCTGAAGTTTTAAAAAGAAAGACTCCAATGCAGAAACTACGTAACTCAAACCATCCAAAAAGAAAATTTTCTGCTGGTGGCATCTGACTCAGATGATAAAAATGAACATGTGGGTCTGCACTATTTCAGATCATTATGGAGCAGAACCTGACATCAGAATAAACACATATGCTCTGGAATGGTGGTTGTAGCATAAAGGGGCATATGAATCTTTAGCTCATCTTGCATGTAAATATCTTGTGATGCTGGATACGACATTGCCATATGACTGCCTCTTCTCACTTTCAGGTAACATGTAAATAAGAAGTGGGGCAGCAATATCTCCTGCAAATGTAAATAAACTTTTTAGTTGAGAGGTTGGCTGAACAAGAAGTAGAACTCAGTGGACTTGTAGGATCTAAAATTTCACATTGTTTTATTTTTAATGCACTTTTTGTACAGCACTCTAGTTTTGTAAGTTCAACTTCCATGATAAAGAGATTACACTACAGTACTTATAATGGGAGAACTGAAATTATTTCTTTGGTTTTTTTATAGTGCAAATACTTGTAACAAAAATAAAGTTACCACTGTACACTTGGATCCTGTATTGTAATAGAAACCAATATATTTGAAAATGTTGAAAACATCCAAAATAGTTTAAAAAATGGTATTCCGTTATTGTTCAACCACGCAATAAGTCACATGATTAAAAATTATCTCTAATTTTTTTAATTGCTTGATAGCACTAGTTTAAACATTTATTGTTCTATTCGTATTCTCTGTATTTCTATTACTAGGGCAGGTCTACAACGCAGCATTGCTCCTGCTGACCTGAGTCCCCCATTACACTGACCTAATAACTTAAGGACCATGCAAGGAGTAGTGCATCAGTAAATGTCCTTAGGGCAATGCAGTATCCGTGTAGACACTGCATTACTTATATCATATGTCAGCACTGCACTGAGCTGGGAGCCCAGTGCCCACCACTGATAGCCTGAGCTGTCCCATGCTGTACTGAGAGCTCAGTCTGCTATACTGCCTCACTTATGTTGGTGCAAGTCCACCTGATGCGAAGGCTAACACCAGCAGAAGAGGGGTAAAGTGGATATGAAATGCAGTATGCCAGCTTAACATCGGTTGACTTAAGTATGAAGTTTAGATATACCTAGATGTACCAGTTAGATCAGTATGGAAAGGCAGAGCAAAGTGTTTGTACACTGATTTCCACAGAATTTCACAAGTGTGAAACTGATATAACTGAGATCAGAGCCCGCCATGGAATGTTTGATTTCCTAAACTAAATAGAACAAATCATTGTTGCTAAACCTTGTAATTTTATTATGAGCCTTGTAAAAGTTAATTTTTTCCTGATGCCCTAGCGCCTCAGCTTCCAGTCTAAAAACCCAGTAAGAATTCAGCATATGTGGTTGTGGAGAAAAGCTTGTAAATTCAAATCCTTAATGTCTCAAAACCCAGAAGGCAAAGGAAAAGATCCCCATTTTTATTTTTAAGTCTAAGGATTTCAACCCAATCTTTTGAGTTGCTGGGTGGCCTGATTCATGGTTTTTGAATGTCAGGGCTATCAATACTAAATTCTCCATAATCAGACCCATTTATTCCCAGGATTTCTTGTATGAGATATTAAGAGTGATTAGATTTTCATTGAAGCCAGAGCCACCTCAAACTGAGCAGTTTCCCTTTGCAGGCATTTGTGCAAACACTTTTTCTTCCTGTTTTGAACTGCCTAGTACCACAGCTCCTGCAATTGACTTTGATTCTGAGGTTTGAATGAACTCCAAAGCTCAATGCAAAATTAAATCAAAACCAGTAATCGCCACATGATTTCACGTCAAAAACATGCAAACCAACAAATTTCCAGTGAATATGAGAATAAAGCCATCAAACAGCTCCAGTTTGCTCAAAACTGGCAGAGATAAAGAAAGATGCACCATTTTCGGATGGACCTCATCTGTTTTATTTACCTGATCAATATCTTCTACTTCTCATTATTAGTACTTTAGAACCCAGTCTAGGCCTGATTGTGATCTCAATTACACCTGCTATGTGAGGGTTATATGGGCCCTTTTAGTTTACATTGTACTAAGATGAGTAAAATAACAGTGTCTATTACCTGTGACCAGTGACTTAGCCTCTCTAGATATGTCTATACAGCTGCAGAGAGAAAGTCTTACAGCCTGGGTTGACTGACTCATGCAAGCAGGGCTCAGGCTAGCATGCAGAGAATTGCTGTGCACACATTGCTTAGACATTTGGGGTTGGACTGGCACTTGGGCACATTCCTATTTTTAGCACCTAGCATGAGTCCCAGTAGAGTAAGTCTGTCACACCAGGCTCCAAGACTTCCTCCCAGCAGGCATGTTGACATACCCTATGTCTCCATTTACTCACTGGTAAAACGAGGATAATAATTCATTGATGTCTGTGAATTGCTTTGAGATCCTCAGCTGAAAGGCGCTACAGACGGGCAACTTATTTTTAATTCTCACTAGTTTAATGAAAGTATAAAATGTTAGTGCTTTATATTACCTTGACAAGGGCCAGGAATTCCCATTGAATTTGTTTCTGTATGGACAACTACATGTTTCTGAACCTTTTTTTTTTAAAAAAAAAAAAGTGCTCCCTTTTTAAAAACAAATTATAAGTACTCCCGTTACCTACGGTTTTCAGACACGCAAATTTTTTTTCTACCATTGCAACACATTTGTTTAAACAACTTAATTGTAGCTGGGTGAGCAATGAAATTTTTGGGTGTAAAAAGTACAAAAATAATAAAGCGCTGTGAAACTTAAAACAAAAATTCAGTTTTCTCCAAATTTCAGGTGTGTTGACGTACCCCCCAGATGTCTCTCGAGTACCTCTGAGAGTACTCAGTCCACTGGTTGAGAAACACTGAATTTTGTACTCCTTTTCTCCCCTGGCTTTGAGTCACTACTGTGATTCTATTTTTCAGTAAGTGTAATTGATTACTCAGACTTTTATTTATCATTACCTAAGATGCCACATTCTGCTTGTAAATAGCTTTCTAAGCCTTAGAATTGTTTGAAGTTTCTTGCTGCTGCATGACTTAAAACAACCCCCTATGTATTAACTCAAATCCATTTTGGAAGCTGTTTTTATACAGAAACGGGGCCAGATTCTGCCCTGAGTTGCACATTGAACTGCCCCATTGAATCAGACTCTGATCTTAGTTACACCACAAGGAATGTGGAAAGAGGCAAAGATGTAACAGGAAAAATAACTGATATGCAGAGACCCCTACCTACTTTTCTTTACATCCTCCTACTAGATTATTTTTCTTTTCCTTTTTCCCCCCCTCTCCAGGTGTAAATGGTATTCACTTGCCACATACCAAATATCACTTTATCAGTTATACCCAGACATATATGAATGCATAATAAACTGGCAGGTAACCCAGTCCACTATTTTTGCATTAGATGGGGGCACCTGTTTTACTATACACTCTCAATGTTAGTTGCTTTTTGTCTGCCCTCTTCAGGCTAGATTTTTTTAAAAGAGCTCAGTTCCCTGTTAGGCATCAAAACAAGTACAGAACATAAGAATGCTATACTGGGTCAGATGGTCCATCTAGCCCAGGATCCTGTCTTTTAATAGTGGCCAATGTCAAATGCTTAAAAGGGAATGAAGAGAATAGGGCATATTAAGTGATCCATTCCTTGTTGTTCTGTCCCAGCATCTGGTAGTCAGAGGCTTAGGGACAATCAGAGCATGGGGTATCATCTCTGACCATCTTGGCTAATAGCCATTGATGGGCCTACCCTGCATGAATATATCCAATTCTTTTTTGAACTCACTTATAATATTGGCCTTCAAAACATCCACGGCAACAAGTTCCTGTCATGTCAAGAAGAACTTTCCTTTTGTTTATTTCAAACCTGCTGCCAATTAATTTCATTGGGTGACCCCATAGTTCTTGTGTTATGTGAAGGGGTAAATAAAACTTCCTTATTTGCTTTCTCCACACCATTCATGATTTTATAAACTTTTGTCAGACCCTCCTTTAGCTGTTTCTTTTCCAAGCTGAACAGTCCCAATCTTTTCACTTTTTCATCATATGGCAGCTGTTTTATACCCCTAATCATTTTTCTTACTCTTTGCTGTAATTTTTCCATTTCTTGTGTATCTTTTTTGAGATGTGGCAACCAGAAAAGCAGACAATATTCAAGCTGTGAGATCACCTGGTAACTCTTTGCAGTCTGCTTTGGACTTAACTATCTTGAGCAATTTCATATCATCCATTTACCCCTTTTCCTGATCATTCATGAACAGCTTTGATCTCAGTATAGATCCCTGGTTGACATTGCTATTTACCTCTCTCCTTTCTAAAAAAAAAAGGCCTGTTTCTTGTCTTTTAACCAGACATTCCCTCTTACCCCATGACAATTCAGTTTGCTTCAGGATGAAGTTTAATAAGGATAAATGCAAAGTGTTCCACTTAGGAAGGAACAATCAGTTTCACACATACAGAATGTGAAGCGACTGTCTAGGAAGGAGTATGGCAGAAAGGAATCTAGAGGTTATAGTGGACCATAAGCTAAATATGAGTCAACAGTGTGATGCTGTTGCAAAAAAAGGAAATATGATTCTAGGATGCATTAACTGGTGTATTGTGAGCAAGACAGGAGAAGTCATTCTTCCACTCTACTCTGCACTGATTAGACCTCAATTGGAGTATTGTGTGTGTCCAGTTCTGGGCACCACATTTCAAGAAAGATGAGAAATTGAAGAAGGTCCAGAGAAGAGCAACAAGAATGATTAAAGGTCTAGAGAACATGACCTATGAAGGAATACTGAAAGAACTGGGCTTGTTTCGTTTAGAAAAGAGAAAACTGAGGGGGCACATGATAGCCGTTTTCAGGTATCTAAAAGGGTGTCACAAGTAGGAGGGAGAAAAATTGTTCTTCCTGGCCTCTGAGGATAGAGCAAGAAGCAATGGGCTTAAACTGCAACAAGGGAGGTTTAGGTTGGACATTAGGAAAAAGTTCCTAACTGTCAGGGTGGTTAAACACTGGAAAAAGTTGCCTAGGGAGGTTGTGGAATCTCCATCTCTGGAGATATTTAAGAGTAGGTTAGATAAATGTCTATCAGGGATGGTTTAGACAGTACTGGGTCCTGCCATGAGGGCAGGGGACTGAACTTGATGACCTCTCAAGGTCCCTTCCAGTCTTAGTATTCTATGATTCTATGAAAGCCTTTGGTGAGGGACCCTGTCCAAAGTTTTCTGAAAGTTGAAGTACGCTATATCTACTAGTTCAGCTTCTAATTGCCAGGATCACCTCTCAATCAAGAAACTGAAGAAAGCTCAACACACACATTGACAGCTGATTTATTTTGAAAATCTGGCCTTTATTTCAATGCCTAAATGGCAGTTGGGCAGTTTTGAATAACTGCCCTCACCTGTGTGAAACTGCATTCATTTGCAATCACCTGTGGCTGCCAAAGTCACAGCAAATTTCATCTGTATTCAGAGCAGTTTACTGCCAACCTCTAATACACGCTATACTTATCTTACCACTGATTTCAGGTCAGCTCCCTCCAGAAGTGATGCACTTTCTTACATCAAGTCTAAATTTGAGGCATAGCTTCTTAGCTCAAAGTTATAGCAGAGTTAATGCACGAGTCTTATCAATCAGAAAATCAGAAATCTATTCATGTTCTTGTGTCATATTATGTCTTTGTAAAAGCTGACAGTGTGCAAAAAATGTTTGGTGAAATTCAATTGGGCGGGGAGCGGGGGGAAATATAACCATGGAAAAAAATGAAGTAACTTTAAGTTTAGGATCTCTTCTTGCATACTGCATAGATCTGATTAAAGTTTATTCCATTCAATAACTTGCACTGTGATTTGTGAAGAGGTGAGCAGGATATGTAGTAGGGGGGGGAAAAAAGGAAGAAACATAAGCGTATATATTTCTGGACTGAATAAGAATGCTAAGCAGAGACTGCAGTTGACAACTGCAAAAAAGCATACTGAATGCTGAGAGATTACTTCAGGCCAAAAAAAAAAAAAAAAAACCGTATTGCAAAGATGTTTTCCTTGATTTTCTTAAAGAATCTTATTATTATGGCTATGAAGGATTTTCACCCTTTACTTATCCCATTTGCATTGCTGTTTAAAGGGAGATGATGTTTTAAAAACAAAAATAGCAAGAAGATAGATCATCGGACATTGCCAAGTTGTAAATATGGAATTTTTACACTCTTCAGGTCCCACAAGGACTGACGCACATAAATGCATTAGATTAAAGCTAGGCCCTGGTTCTAGAAAGACTCACGCTGCTGTGTATTGTGACCTCAGAGGTGCTATTCATGTAGGTAAAGTTATGCATATGCCTAAGTCTTTGCAGGATAACAGCCTTACTCAGCAAATTCAACAAGTCAGTGTAATATTTGTTTACCTAGAAATATTTCAGTCATCACAACTGTTTTTTTAAAAGCAGTACAAATGCCAATTAAAGAACCAGTTGCAAATTCCTTAGATCAAAACGCATAAATCACACAGAAAGGGGATTTCTCCAAGTCATTTTTAATGAAACGGACAAGCACACGAACCCCGTCTTGCTACTTTCACTGCCAATGAAAGGTTTACTGCTACAGTGTGGTGGCAGCCTAACAAATTCTTATTACTGTTGTAATGACTTAGTGAGTGCTGCAATTGGCCCAGAAATATAATGCGTTTCTATCAAGGTAAAGGTGCTCAAATATAAACTAAACTAAGTGCCTGAAGTAGGCATGGAGGAACAAGAATTTGTAAAGGCTGCCTGTGATTTATGAGACATGATTATGGGGCTGAACCAGTGTGAAGAGATGATTCTATTTATCATCTTCTCCCTGATAGCTATGTGATAGAAACTAATATCAATATATCATCAAAATATTAAACTGGTAGCCCTGCAAACTGTCATTTATTTAAGGAGATGCCATTGCTGCAGGTGGTAGCGATGGAAGGGAGGACAACTTAATTACCTCTTCACCAGTCTGGATCTCCCGGACTGAACGAAGTAGAAGCTGGCGCCCCTCAAAAACAATCACGCAGTTTGGGTCACAGCTGTGGTTTATGAGCGACATGCTGGGAGTGGGAGGAAGAACAGAAAACATTAGAGGGAAGGATCTTCCACTGTCAGTAACACCTGAATTATTTAGCATAAACTGACTGAGTTACATCTAATGCACCAGGCAATCAGGTTATCAAACAAGGAAAAACCCAGGTAATCAACTGTGATTGGTTAGGTGAATAAGATGAAGGGTTAGAAGATTTATATGCATTAATAATAGGAGTCGCATCTTGATCGTTTCTCTTGACCTGCTGATCATTCCTCCTTCACACTGTTCTGCATGGAAAGATCAGGCTTAGCTATCTCCCTGTGAGAGCTCTGTGTGAGGGTAATGGGAGGGTGTGTGCCAGGGCAGGGTATGTAGGCTGAAGACTCCCATTGTTCCCCCACCGTACAGAATTCAGGGTAGAAATGGAATATATCCTGGAACTGTATTTTAGTTCTGCAGGTGATATTGAAGGCATCAGGGATTCACCACCTCCCTTTGGGCACACTGTCCTCAAGAGGGTCCATAGGACTTGTGGATTGGCATTGCAGCCTATTCCATGGGGATGTGGGAGAGGAGAGTATGCACATGCACACACACATATGCATTCCGATGAAACAACCTGGGATGAAACTCTGAGGAGAGCTTCACTATTCTTCTCACCTGAGACTCCGCTACTATAGTAATGGAGCTAGTCTATAGTAATGTGTGTCTATGTTTTGCATTCCTGGGTGACAATGCCTTAGGACTGGGTATGACTATATCAAACAGCCTCAATTGCATAGCACGGAGGGCAGAAGCTTGCACTATCATGGCGATGGTCTACAGAATCCCTCAGAAAAGATTTCCAATATTATTAAGGTGGAATAGGATTTTGGCTCACATCCCTTGTCCCCGTTCTATACAAACAAGTATATGCAACCCAGCACTTTTGTGTAAATCCACATTAACAAAATGTAGTTCTCTGTCCCCTTCTAGTAGTTAGACTGCGTATAGAGTTTATGTTTATGCCTTTGCAGTAATGGTTCTGATCCATTAGCTCAAGCTCATGATTTTAGATTCAGAAAGCTTGTAGTTCAGTCCCTGTAGAAAGGGTGGTTGTTATACTGTGTATTATGGATAACTTACTTTTTGATTGCTAATTGTGGGTGTCTATCACTTAGCCACCTCTCTGCTAATGTCCACCTTTGACTACTTGGCCTTCAGATGGACATTATCAAGGAACCTTGAAAGCTTGGACACCAGGAGAAGGTATGGGCACCAGGGGAAATGGAATAGGACCTCTCCAGGAAAGAAGCTGACACATCTAGTACCAGAACCCATGTGATCACCAATTATTTAAAACACCTCTTTTCCCACAGCCTTCATTTTCTGGAGGATGTTGCGAATGAGGGTGTGTGGATAATTTTCATTTCTAATTTTCATATCTAAAATTCTACTTTCCTTTTCAATGTGACAGAAAGGATGGCAAGGGGCTGCAAACACCCAATTTTTCAAGGAAAGGTTGAACCAATGCATCTTGCTACTTTCTTAAGAAACCCAAGTATCGTGTTTTAGTGGCACCACTTATCCTCTCCCGTGACAGGAAAAGGGTTAGGTCTCCATGAGAACAAGAATTCAGCTATAAAGAGCTGTCCTGTCTAAACTATGTTACAACTCTGCAAGCAGGAGATTGTGTTGTTCTTGGGTTGTTGTAATTTATTTGCACTTCTTAATTTTTTTATTTAGCTATGGTACCTACTATTTCAATGATCTTCTAGCTAGCTAGAAATTAAAAAAAATAATAATAAAAAGCCACACACAGAGTTTTTGCCTGTGAATGAAACAGTGTCCACAGTACCTGGGATACAGGCCAACACCAACATCCTGCATTTCTCCATTACTGACGGTGAAGCAGTTACAGGTCACCTGTAAAAACAAGGGGGGAAAATCCAGGATTACCAGTGTCATTTAGAAATGTCATATCTAAGTGAAAGAAACTTTCAAAATAATATGCAATGGCATTTTGGTAATTCGACTGCAGATATTCAAGCCCAACACTGATACTCTTTCATTTTAGAGCAAACACATCTGGGACACACTCTCCTGCAAAAGTACAGTCAATTAAGAGCAGCAATATTAGTATCCTGCAAAAATGTGAGGTTAAGCACATGCAGAGGCCCTATTTTCCTGTCCAGAGAGGGGGCAAAATACACAAAGCCTGAAATGCATGGAAGAGACAATGTAGAGCAGAGGTTCCTAAACTTTTCGGCATCATGCCCCCTTTTTTGATTTTTGAGAAACCCCGCCGCCACCCCACAAACTTGTTAAGCAAAAAAAAAAAAAAGAAAAAAAGAACTGACCGGGGCCGAAAAACAAAAATAGCAAGGGGATTCCCCCTGGAATTCCTTCATGCTGCCTCCCAGTTTGGGAACCCATGATGTAGACAATAATAGCAGCTGTTGTGGTGGCTATACAGGGTGGCTGCTTCAGACCAGTATTGTGTCAAGCAGCTGCAGGACAGTTTATGAATAAAAGTGGAACCCCAAGAACGAACTACAGCTTTGAGGTAAATAGCTACACTGATGAGGGAGATAGGGCATGGACCTGTGTAAACACAAAGAGTGAATGTCTGATGGGTGATCTCTTGCATTACATTTATTTTCATGAGTTGGAAAGGAGGGATAACTCAAATGGGGAAGCTGCAAGACATCTTATTTTAATTATTCTTACAGGAAGAGAGAAATATCTTTTTTCATTTTATATCATAACTAGAAGATTTACTCAGCACTGCTCGGGTTCTTAACTCAATTAATGTACGTTTTCTGGGAAAATAAAATAAAATGAAAATGTACATGCTTCATTGAAATCATTACTCTGGGGTGGGGCAGGAGATGCAGGGCTACCCCGGGGACAGAGGACAACCCCAGCCCTCTCTCACCATGACAGCTTGGGGTCAGCTGAGAAGGGCCTCTCCATGGCCACTGCAGCTCTAGCAGACACAGCTGAGGGATAGGTGCCCTCGACTGGGGCAGCTTCAGGTTTGTCTGTCTTCTGTGCTCCCCAACCAGAGTCAGGAATGCAGCAAACTGTTCACTGCCCCTGACAAAGGGGAACAACCAGCATTGTGCTTGTATGAACTAAGGGGGAGCTTCAGCCCTGCTGCTCTCTCTGAAGGGCCCCGTGAGGTTGCGGGGGGGAGGGGGAGTTGGAGGCTCAGGCCCGGGGCAGTCCCAGATGGGAGGGGTGCACTCCCAGTCAGCCTCTTTCACCTACCTGCTGATTCTGTCTCTTTTTGGTATGGTTTTAGGAAAAGCAATCCCATTCCAGGAACATCCCATTTTCCTGGTATAACTAACCAATGACCTTGCTTTAAGTTATAGTAAGAGGAAGCCATATCATGAATTTGGCAATCCTAGCTCTTACCATTTAGAAGGAGTTCTTCAACTCACAGATGGATGGACACATGGACAGACAGACAGACAGACAGACACACACACTTTCTCAAATATATAGTAGATCTGTAGCCTGATTTACAGTGAATATAATAGAGGTAAGATGGCTCACTGGCCTACAATACTCAGCTACATAGTGTGTTTTTCTCTCATAGGGCTTATCTAGACTACACTGAATGGTAAAAGAGGATATGCAAATTCTGTGGGAATTTGCATATCTTCTTCTGATCACTCTTTCGAAAGTGGAAATTTTGAAAGTGAAAGTAAAGCTTTTTCGGCAAACACCCCCCTTTGTAGAAAAGCCATGTAAACCTCCTTTTTTAAGGAAGAGAGAAAAAGCCGCATCTTAATTACTTTCACTTTTGAAAGCTCTGAAATTGCGATCGGAAGAAGATATGCAAATTCCCGGGGAATTTGCATATTCTCTTTCGACCGTTCGGTGTAGTCTAGATACACCCATATAGATTTCAGGACTAAAATGATCCTTAACCATCCTGCATGTTGAGCCAAGGCAAAGTTAACATGTACATGCCTGGGACCTTTCACCGAGAAAGCAAAGTCAATGTGCATACATTTGGAACCTTTCACCCAAATAAAGAAATCTTCAAAGACATAGGGACTTCCAAGAATACCCTCAAACTTAGCAGGTACATCATTAGTTAGAAAAACACAAAATAATTAGTTAAGGCCAGACCAAATAACCAGGTAGGATGGAAATAACAAATGTGATAGACAACTACAAAAGGCCCATGGTAATGAACTGATGCATATGATAATAAGTTGAGATCAATGATATAATGACCTATAGGAAAAAGACACTTCACCACCAGTAAGGTGAGAAAATACAAATAAGGAGAAAGGGAAACATCCCCTACTGAATATGTATCTAACATAGCTACATCCGCGGAACATATTGTAAATTGGCAGTAGGAGAAGGAGATGTAGTCCTTGGGAGGGGATGATGAGGAAGGTGAAGGTGATGAGGAAGATGACGGCTAACACCTTGGGTTGTTCTAGAAGGAACAGTGTGAGAACATAGTATGGAAATATAGCTGTACATTCCCTATCTATCTTATGAAGCTGGGCTGTTTGTGACTATGCTAAATGTATTAATAAACTATATTTGTAAATGTATAAGAGTTCCTACAATGTGAGTGTTGCAACTGTGCTCATCAGGGTTCCCAACCATAGAATAATTAAATACTGCACCTGATCCTGGGACAAAGGACCTGTCAATCCTAATAGTGAGAATTGGAAATTCATAAGTAATTTTGGATCAGGCAACATACTGCATTTTGAACTATTCCAAATCTGGATCTGAATTCTGTGTTAGATTCCATATGCCTTTATCTGGAATAAAGGAGGAATACTTTAAAATGTTTTGATAAGATGGGTTATGTCATGTCATCAGTTACATACTAATAAAATATTCCTTTTTCTTTGCAAATATTTCTGCTTAAAGGAACATGACTAGTTATAAGAGACTATAAGGGAATGTCTACACAGCGAGGAAAAACCTGCAGCTAGCCCTGTCTAGTTATTTTATAGTGCCAGGTGAAAATTGTTTACATACAATGGGAAAATGACAAATTTTGTTTCCCCCTCTTTTTGTAAACATGTAGGCTACGTCTAGACTGGCGCGCTTTTGTGCCAGAGCTATGCAAATGAGGCTTAGCGTTAGAATACCACCGAGCCTCATTTGCATAGCTAATGATACGCCATTTTCGCAGAAAAGGCTCTTGCACAAGAAAATAATCGGCATAACGGCTTTGCGCAAAAGGGTTTTTCTTGCGCAAGAAGGGGCAGTGTAGACAGCCCCGTCTTGTGCAAGAGCCTCTTCCACAAAAATGGCGGATCATTAGCTATGCAAATGAGGCTCGGCGATATTCTAATGCTAAGCCTCATTTGCATAGCTCTGGCGCAAAAACGCGACAGTCTAGACGTAGCCGTACAAGTTTCATTACAAAATGTAGTTCACTGAGGTGAAAAGAAGAGATATTCCTAAATTCAAATGCTGTAACTTTGGGAAGTTTAAGTCCTGATAAGAAACTTGACTAGAGAGGAGCCCAGGGGGGTCTCCCATGTTGGTGTGCCCAAGATCATCTCCAGGCTGTGAGGGCATCCCTGCCCCATCTCCAAAGCCCCGCACCACTCACTTCATCCCCCTCCCACCATCACTTACTGTCCGCCTCTCACTCGCTTTCTCCAGGCTGGGCTCGGGCTGAGCCTGAGGGGTTTGCAGTGTAGAAGCCAGCTCCTGGCTAGGCCTGGGACGGAGGCTTGGCGGTTCCTGGGTGGGCGAGGAGTCTGGGGCAAGGCTGGAGCGGGGCTTGAACGTATTAAAACACTTTTTTCAGGGCAGTTAGTTACAAGAAGTAGTTACAAGAAGCAAGTTTATCTATACTGTTCACTGAGAGGAAATATAACTCATCAGAAGAAAGGAACATCCAGAGAATGACTATTCTGATAAATTCTGTGTTCCAGGAGAGCTCTACTTAATGACAGATCTAAAAGTGCTGTAAGAAATGAAAGGACAGGAGAGAGAGAAATTTTCTTGAGTGAACAAAAGCCTAATTCAAAAGCCTAATACAGAATCATTTAAAAGATGAATAGCAAAAATCTGGATCAACATGAAAAGAGGAAGAAGATGTTTTTAATTTTGTCCTAGAGTTGAGAATAATTACATATCTCAGGCCCTGGAAAAGAAAAATGAAGTGTTTTTGTTTAGAGTACTTACTGGTCTTTGTAAGTACCCAAAGATGGACTAGGTGTAAGATAGAAGAAACGACTGATCACCTGTATGGGTATGTAAGGACTTTGATAAAGAAAGAAGGAAAAGGTTTTTGAGGAATTTTAAAAGTCATAAGGTAGCAATGTTTTTTACATTAATTTAGTCAAACTGGTGGGAAATGGGATTGTTACATTGCCTGAAAAACATACAGCAGAACAAAAGAATATGAACTGGAATCATAGTCGGTGGAGGAAAGGACAGAAAACTGGAGAGATGCATGTATGAAGCAGGCTACAATAAAAAATTAACCTTTGCATAAAGATACCACAGTTATTTCTGGGTCTCAGTATAGCAAAAAAAAGCCTGTGGTAATCTCACGTGTAATAACTGTTGGCAAAGTCTCATGTCAGGATGATCGAGGCATGTATTTTAATCTACAGTCTGATGCTATTAGTAGGTACCAAACAGGTAGCCAAAATGACTGTTTTAATAATTTTTTTTAGCCTGCTTACAAAGATTTTAAAAGTCTATGGAAAGACCTCTAAATCAAAGCCATTTAATATTAAAAACAAAACTTTAAGGAGATCCACAAATCAAAGGTAAATATCAGCACCTATCATTTAGAATTGCGACTAAAAATTCATTACATGAGAGGATGGAAAAGAAAAGACAAGCTTTTCATGCTTAACTGTCTCAAGGAACGAAACCAAGAATGAAATGTCATTACACAGCATTTGAAGAAAAACTCTAGCTCACACAAACAACTCAGGAGTTCCGGACTTTTGTGAAGCCTAGACAATAGCTCTATGGGGTTAAATCCACATGCTGCTGCAGGAACAGCACACTTGAGCAGCCTGGTGAGAGACTAAGCGAGGCAACAATTACTGATCAACACGTTCTGTGGATGAAAACAACAAAGAAACCCTCACTAATTACTATCAAAGTCATTGTTTCTTGTGGCTTTCTTGATCATACTATTGAGAGCGTGCACATGTAGTAATGACTATATATTGGTTTTCAGTCTTTATGGGGTTTTTTAGTTAGCCACAGTAATCCAAGGACAACATGCATTACTCCCTATGCAGTCCTTTCGAGGGAACATCAGGAGCTCTCCCACTTTCAATTTAGACAGTGTAAACCACCCAGGGGTTCTGGCTAACAAATCTTACATTAGGAGAATGGGTATAAAGAAAATATGCAGCAGATACAACCGGGACTCCAAAATACAGACCAAGCGAGAAAGCTTTTTCATCACACCATGAGACAGTGAAGTCAACTTAATTAGGGAGAAATTCAAAAGACATTTCTTCAAGGTGACAGAAGCTTTCTTCCCTTAATTTCTCAATCTACCAGTTGATCTTATTGGTCTCCATGTAACGGTTATATGGCCAACATGTAAGCAGAGTTCAGATAACGTCAAAACTAAAATGCATACAAGATAGGCATGGGATACATTACATTGTAAGCGCTGCAAAGCAGGGGCTGTCTTGCTTTGTGTTCATACCATCCCTGGCACTAAATGGCCTGATTACAGAGTGGGTGTATAACTGCTACTGCAATACAAATGCATAATGATTCTTTACTCTCAAGTTTTCCTTGCCAGGTGTCCAGTATTCTACCGGACAGTCCGGTTTTTGCGCCCTGTCCGGTAAAAAAATTCAGAAAATACCAGACATGTGCAATGTCCAATATTTTCTGTTTTTCTGGCTGGGCACCGGACGGAAGTCTGGCGGGGGTGAGGGGAGTGGCTGGGAGCTGGGGCCGCGATCGGTGCTGGGAGCCTGTGGTAGCGTGCAAA
>CM057847.1:60957486-60994907 GCA_030068395.1 Apalone spinifera | reverse complement strand
ACTGGGACACCCAAAGACCTGGCTATGGAGGAGTCACCTTCCTACCCATGGTCGTCACCCGCCCTTCCCCACGCCCCTGCCATTGTGTTGCCCTGGGGTCTGCCTCTCTCTGCTTTGGGTAGCAGGCAGCTGGTTGCTGCAGAGCAGGCTCTGCTGCCTCCCCCTTTGTTCCCTGCTTGGTGGGTATTGGTAGTAGCCACACAGGATGTGTGTTCGGTGGGGTTTTTTTTTTTGCTCGATAAATTTTTAGTCCGTGTGTTCGGTATTTTTTGGGAGACCATCTGGCAACCCTAAAAGCAATAGGAGACGAAGGGCTGATTTTTTCAGATATCAATTTCTTGCCTCATAAAATAATCTTCTAACAGTTTCAACAATGCACCTTGCAGAATGCCCTATAAGAATTTTTGTTCCTGGAATATTATCTGTTGAAGAGCTGTGAAGATTGTAGATGATTTGACAACACATGGGAAAGTCTGTGTTTGTTGGATTTGGAGGACTCATTCGAGCGATATACTATGCCACATTCTGCTCTCAATTATTATTTTCTAAAACTGGAGATACAGCAGTGGAGAACAGAGTCTGCCCCAATTCTGATTTCACTTTGACCAGTTAATATTCCAGATCCACAGAGGTATAAGGGAAAGTAGACTACCCAAATCCTGCGAGCAGAATTTAGGCAACAGCATTTTAGATCTCAGCTGTAACGAGATTTTAAGAGTAGAAAAAAATAAACTGGAATTCATTTGCTCTGGAGATCAATTTAGAAACACTAGCAGAACTAAATTCTTGATATGTTTCTCCATGCTCTTTATCGGATCATGACGATTTAGTCCTGATGACATCACAAGGAACTCTTCTTTGAAGGATCATTAAAGGGTACATTGCAACAGTAAGTGCAGTTAAGTTTTTAAATTCTCACTTAAAATAACTGCAGCAACCACTAATAAGCTGGAGTGTCACAATGGGCTAGATTTTAGCCCACCATCAGGCATGAAATACAAATAATGCTTTATCCTTTGACACACAAAAACACAAAGGTACAAATGAAAGGCAGCAAAACTGGCTAATCCATAAAGTTTATTATTCACACAGAAAATGACAGGCTATTCACAACTGGTACTAGGCATTTAACACTAGATGCTTTAGTCAGGACTCAAAGTAAAATGCAGTACATTTGCTAAAATAAAAAGTATAAATTTCAAAATTAATACGTATTTTGTAATACATTATATTTGCTTTTTTACTGACAATAAAGAAGATGAAACAACGAATTAAAAATTGGTTTCAATGGCACTATCCATATGCTTAAAGTTAATCATATACTTAAGTGCATTGCTGAATCGGAGCCTCTGAATCTCACCCTGCTTACACTGCACACAGCCTTCAGTGTCTTCAGTGGGAGTTTTGAATACACACATCAAAAAATGCAGGTTTGAGCCCTTAGCGTGAGACTAAAGATGAAAGGATCAAAACAGCACGAGAAAAGCTATTCTTGCAGTATTTTGAACTGTGCTGAAATCAGGACCTGCTAGAATATTTTCAAGAAAGTCTGGTCTCATGAGATTTCCAGACCAAAGAAGTTGAGATAAAGCAAGCTAAACTTTGCATATGGTAAGGAGAACCTCTAGTTCACACATCATTAGCCTTAGCATGGTTATATTTAAACTATTAGACTGTTATAATTTGTTAGGGTTTAGTGTGCATCAAGATGGAGTGTAAATTTAAATGCTCGCACATTAAGTGTCTTGGTGCACTCAACTGCTGTGCCCTAGAAATTCCCTAGTGCACTTATATTTATTCCCATTTCCAAGTGGGGTAAGTCTAACTTTTAGTGTGTGTCAGAAGGGCTCACATGGACACAATGCATGACAGATCAGTGAAGGCTAAATTTATATACCAGCTTGCCACAAACTAAGTGTCAGTGTATACAAGCCTTCAAATGAATGAGAACAATTTATATTGCTGTTCTCATGATGCATGGTGCTGTGTTACATATCTGATTTATTGAAGTAAATGTAATGTAACTGCATAAAAGAGCTATAAATTAGGGGGGTGCATTCCGCAGAGGTATATTTTGCACCTACATCTTCACAAGTCTCTATATTAAGGGCTCCTTTGTGGCATGTGGCCTGTTACACACGACCTGCTCTGGGGTCAAATTTAGCCTTTGTGTAAATAAGAGCAATTCCACTGACATCAAAGGAGTGATGCTCCTTTTGCATCTGGGCTGATCTTTCCCAGGATTGGATTTTCCATCATTACATTTCAACTTAAAAACATGACACCAAATCAGTCACTGGTACAACTTGACTGACTTCATGACTGAATGTAGAGATGATCTTGAATTTTGCAGAGTTATACCAAAGATGAATATGGCTCACTATTTTTATCACACCATTTCATATCTCTAAAGACATCTCTATCAGTCAGTCAATATTGAACTTTTTTTCCCGCAGCAAGCGGCTGAGTTAAATAGCTTCAAATGAAACAAACTCAAGCACACACAAGCCCCACCAATGGGGTGGGGGGTAAGAAGCAGCTGCCCCCTTTACTCTTCTCCCTCCCACTCCCATCGGCAGGCCTGTGCTCTAATATACTGTGTATTAGTTTCTAACTTCAGTGGGTCTGATTGATTGCTGATTTAACTCTAGCAACACCAATGGAGTTAAGCAGGGCATGAAATTGATCCAATATTTTTTCCCTGAGAACCCCCCTACTGAAACCCTTTACAAAACAGCAAATTGGTCACACATATCTTGAAAAAAAAATTGTTGTGCAAGTCTACTAATTGGCACATCTAATACCAGCCAGAAGCAGGTCATTTTAATTATGCACAAAACAATATATTTAAATTGTACAAGCTGCTCATAAAACACTGATGAGGAATTTCATAAATAAAGCTGCTCTCATCTTAAACTGTTACACACTGATTACCATACGCCTACAAAATTCCTTTGAGCTCACCCCAATTCCTTTATTCAGAGGGCTTAAAGGAGGTCAGCAAAAAGGAAGATTAACACTGTACCATATACTCCCAGGCGTTTTATGGAACACAGGATAGAATTCTATAACCAGCGCAATATATTGGCTTCTAAAAGCCAGACCGAAGTCATCAAAGCCATGAGAACAGGTGGTAATTAGAAGTTTAATAGGAGGCGGTAAGGATGAGGAACAAAGGAGCCTAATAGGTACGTAATCACAAAATATTCAAATATGAAAGTGATTGATCTAAAGGATCTTAAGTATATTAGCCCTCATGGTTTTAAGAAAACCAGGCCAGAGATGGTTAAATCCATACCGCAGTTCTAAAAGCCAGTTTCATTCACTCTGATAAAGAAAAGGAACATTGATGGATGTGTGGCTCTGCCTTTTAGTATTGCTGGATATACTTGGCCATATCAGGAATCAGCAAGAACACTAATGCAAGTTTCATTTATCAAGTTTCTTTTCATTATAAAGGTAGAGTAGAGCGATTGTGTGCAAGGAACATAGCAAACACAAGGCAAACAACCTATTAAAACCAACAGTAATGCTGAGGCCTGCTTTTCAGAGGTATTCAGCCCACAACACTCAGCACAATACAGTTAACTGGAGCTGTGTGCACCCAACAGCTCTAAAAATCAACTCCCATATATTCCCAGCTGGCATATTTGGTATTTTTTCCAGAACCCAGCACATCTTGGGCTATCTCAAACTTTGGGCTGGGCAAGCAACAGTTTAAACAAAACTCAATGCTGGAATTCCACAATACTGGACATGTTTAGTCTCAAAGCAACATATATCCAGTTAGTGTGAGGTACAGCTACAGCTTTCTTTCCTGCTGGCGCCTCCAGTATTTTTATCTTTTCATAAACCAGTGCTGGCATTCCTGAACAATCTGATTTGATGATTAGATAGAGAGACAGAGATAATCAATGGAGCCTGTCAGAACCAAAAACATCACCCGCTGAAGAAAAATCCAAAATAACTTCTTCCCACTTTGCTATATTGGAACCAGTTGTGTCTTTGATACACAAACTCTTGCTGATGGCAGTGCAGAACTACCCCATCCCAGTTATAAATCTCGGAGGGCTTTAGGATGGTGCAGGATGCTCCTCCAGGATTGCCTGGTTAACTTAACAAGCTGGTATGAAAAGGTGCCATAGAACAGGCGAAGTTTGTGCCACCAGAAGCACGAGAAGAAAGCAGCCCCTGTGTTCCCTTGACAGTATTGGTTCTGAATGACACTTTTGTGGAATTCAAGAGAACAAAGGCTCCTTAAACCCTTCCCTTGTTCCTTCCATGAACTCATGGAATAACACAGTACAATCAGCCTCTGGTGATTTACTGTAAATGTGTCTCCTTCCCTCACGAAGGATGGATTCTAATCTCCTATTACACTGTCGTCTATTCCTTTCCATATTTGTATAGAAACATTCTTTGTAATTCTCCACTGAACCAGTATTTTAGTTAGTGTTCCAGATCACTAATATTAGCTCATAATACAATATTATGAATACTGGACAGTCTCAGGGCCATATTCTGTGTCATCAGTTAAGGAAAACCACTAGAAAGATAACTATGAGCCTTATTTTCCCATAGGAACAGGGGCCACAGAGTGAAGAAAATGTACTACACAAGCAGCCTCACAAACTAAGAACTTTTAGTTGGTGACACGCCAAATCATGGCACAACAACAAAAATACAAAATAGCTTCAAGCCGCAGAGCCCCTACAAGCAGAAATAAGGTTGTGAAATATAGAAATGTGGGAGGAGCCTGGGAAAATCCAAACTATTTGTGTGCAGCACACTGTTAAACAAAACAAACCCTATTACAGAATATACAAGTTAATTGCTGGAGTGGGCAATGGTTACCCTTTATTGGCAGAAATCTGCCTTTGGGGGATACGATTTTATCATCATTTAAACTGATTCATAAGAATACAGAGCAATTTAAAAATGGTGGGCCAGAGCCTCAGGCAGTGTAAATTTGTGTAGCATCATTCCATTGACTTTAGCTAAAAAGATTTTTGTCAAGCCCCAACCATCTGACAAGCAGGCCACGCAAACACACAGACATGAACATATTCAGGCCTCATTAGCTGGTATAAATTGGGGTAGTAATATAAAAGTCAATGGAATGGCGCAACACCAATTTACACTAGCCAAGGAACTGTCCTACCACTTTTAGATTGCTCTGTCTGTGGAGGAATACAGCTCTTACCTGAGTTTTCTGATTTTTGCCTTTTTTCCATGGGTGTTTTTTGTTCTGACCATGGTTGACTGCTCCAAATACGATTCTCAGGGACACTAGGATTTAAATTGCATTGCCCATTTTCACATGGACATTTTCAGGCTCTGTGCTTGATACAAACATTTACTGTACAGGGGAACACACGGTCCTTCGTTAAAATGTTACTACACCATAGCTAGTTTGACACCTCCTGATGAAAAGTCTGTATGATGGGGTCAGAGGGACGCAAGGTGTTTCTCCTTATGGAGTTACAATATTCTGTGAGTTTTACCTTATCAAATGTCTACCTAATCATTCAATTTCGGGGTGGGGGAACAGAGGATCACCTGCCAGTACAAGGAGGCAGAGCAGGGGGTTAGAAAACTAAACGTTCAAGGAATCTATCAGGGGCCCACGCTGTCTCCAAGATGGTGCTGAGTTGACAGGGTTTCCTACACTGGATGTTGCTCCAGGAATCCCTGCCTAAAATGGGGTGTGTTATATAGTGCTGAAGGATCCCCTGAGAAAACAGATTTCTGAGAAGGCTCATTACTAATGGCCAGGAAGTGTCAATGTCCCTAGCATACCCACTTCCCCACACACAGAGTAAGAGTGCATGGTAAGGATGTTAAAGACTAGTCGACTATCTGATAAGCATTTGCTTATCGGACAGTAATGCAGACTAGCCAATTCCCCTCCCCCCCCGCTCTACCCCGCCCCCCTCCCGCTTGCTGCTTCTATAAGATAGAGGCAGCGGCAGGGAGGGGGAGGAAGGAAGGGATACTTGAAAGTGGCAGCGATGCTGCCTCTTTGAAACCCCAAGGGATCAGCTGTGCGGTGGGCTGCCCCTTTAAGACACCACCTCTGCCGAGATTCAAGGGGTAGCCCTGGAGCCCGGGGTCAGCTGGGGATTCCCAGCTGATCCTGGACTCTTTGTAGCATTTCCCCAGAACCCGGGATCAGCTGGGGAGTACCCAGCTGATCCCGGGCTCCCCTGCCTCCCCTCTGAATCACACGGAGATGGCAGTTTCAAAGGGGCAGCCGCTGCACAGCTAAGTAGCCCCCACTAGGGACTCTTGTGCATTTCAAAGCAGTCACGCCACGTGCAGCCCGGAGTCAGCGGAACTTCCCACTGGCCCCAGGCTGTACGTAGAGTTCCTCATTCTTCATTTGAAATGTACAAGAGCCCCTTCTGGGGCTCTTGTACATTTCAAAGGAGGAATGTGGAAGTGCCTGTCGACTAGTCGACTAGTCTATGAAAATTCCATTGAGTAGTCGACTCGTCAATTAACCGCATTTTAATATCCTTAGTGCATGGGCAATGGAGAGCTCTCTCTTTCCATATGGACAGGAAAGAGAATAAACACAGGGAAAAAAGGCCCTCTGTGTGTGTGTGTATCCAAGTGGGATAATCCAGCTTCCTGTTTTTACCATTTACCAGAGAATAGTTCCTACTATGGCTCAAATCTTGCCCAATTTAGTCAAAACTCAATGAAATCACTGGGAAAATTCACTGAGTAAGGACTTTAGAATTTGGTCATCTAGTTGTACAGCTAAGAAGGCAAAAGAAGAGGAGTTGAGCAGAATGAATCCCTTTAGCTTTGGCCATATCCAGTCACAGACATGTTCACTACCAATGGAAGCAGTGAAAAGGACCCCGTCTATAGAATGTTGAGAGAAGATGAAAGGAACAAGATGGGCTGATCAGATATAGTACAGGAATTTACTGGAAATTATCAAGAAGTAAAAGGGGAGATGTGCAATAACATTGATTTAAACATAATATATTTTTATAAGCAAAAGAAATAACAGAGTTCTTGCTCATCCGCCGAGCCTGTTAGATTAACATCAGCTCATAAAATAAAAAATGGACATTGCAAATAATAAATAATAATAATAAAGAACTTCCCACCCACATAACTATCTTATTAGATCTTTCCCCCTCTCGGAAAGAAAGCATAGTTTATTTGTGACGGGATTCTGCCAGATGTCTTGGAAACATTACAGAAAGAAGACAGAGTTAGACAAACACTCTGTTAAGCTCACAGTTCAAATGTTTGTGGGTAGCCAACCAAAGTTCAGAGACCTGTACATCATCACTGTCTACAGGAAACACCGTAGTTAAAGAAGGAATTTCTCTCCCCCATATCCCCCACCCTTACTCACTCACCACAAAAGAAATTTCCTCAAATGCAACATTTAGAGTTGAACAGAACTACTCCTGCCCTATAAGAAAAATTAAACCTCAGTACCTCACATCCATATATACAGATTGCCAACTTTCAGAAATCTCATTTTAGCAAGTGATGAGATTGTTATATAAAAGACCTAATCTTAAAAAATATTATCTATTTTCTTGTTAGTCCTTCCTTTGCTAAGTCTCCATAAGTCCTTATTACCACTGCACATTAAGACACCTAGGGCTTGAGTCTCCTGTCCCTTACACAGCTATAAATTAGCAGTAACTTCATTGAGTCACATGAGTTACAATGGCATACAACTGGTGTCGTTAAGAAGAATAAATCAATCATCAACAAATGTATCAGATGACATTTTTTGAAAATGCTGAACGTGGAATGCTTCAGCCCTTGGTATTTTGCACTTGTGTCTCTCTCACAGTATGTCTAGACTGCATCCCTCTGTTGGCAGAGGGATGCAGATTACGCAGATCGACATTGCAAAAGAGGCAGTGATTTAAATATCCCGTGCCTAATTTGCAAAAAAATAGCTGCCGCGTTTTGCCAACTCGGCACTTTATCAGCAAAAAGCGTCAGTCTAGAGGGGGATCTATCGAGAAAGAAAGCCTTTTTCGACAGATCCTGTAAACCTCTTTGCAGGAGGCATAAGGGATCGGTCGAAAAAGGCTTTCTTTCTTGACAGATACCCCTCTAGACTGCTGCTTTTTGCCGACAAAGTGCCGAGCCAACAAAAACATGGCACCTTTTTTATGCTAATTAGGCACGAGATATTTAAATCCCTGCCTCATTTGCACTGTCGACCTGCCTAATCTGCATCCCTCTGCCGACAGAAGGATGCAGGCTAGACATACCCTCAGACAGAACAAAACCTTGCTTTTAAGCACCCCTACATTCAATGGTGTTTGAACTCTAGACCTGAATACTGCATCTCAAGTTCATGTCTAAATGCTAACAGTGAAAACCAAAACCACATTTGTGGTATGAATGTCACTGGCTAAAATTAATAACCTGACCAGTCACCCTGGAATTTGAACCAAGATATTAAAAAGACACAAGAGATTCTTGTCGTTTCAATTCGCTAGTGCCCAACATGAGAGACCTTAAGATGGTGAGATTTACAGAGGATGAGTACTCGGTGCTTTATGAAAATCAGACCCTTTCCAGATGTTTGAAGCTGGATCTCTACAAACTAAGGCATTTAAAATCCCTAATCAAATATTGCTAACTTAGGGTATGTCTATACTACAAAGTTAATTCGAAATAACAGCCCTTATTTCGAATTAACTTTAATAGCGTCTATACATGCAAACTGCTATTTTGAATTTAATTCGAAATAGCGGAGCGCTTATTTCGAATTTGGTAAACCTCATTCTACGAGGAGTAATGCCAAATTCGAAATAGCTAATTTGAAATAAGTGCTGTGTAGTCACTTACTTCAAATTAGGGGGCCTCCAGCCTTTCCCAGTTTCCCCGGTGGCCACTCTGGGCACAACGAAGAAAACTCATTTCCTCTCCCCAGCCCCGGAGCCCTTAAAGGGGTAGAGTCTGGCCACTGAGCACGTGATAGAGCCAGGCCTGCCAGCAGCTGTAGCCCCTCACCCAATGGCCGCACAATGGCAGCCAGTGGCAGCCAGCTGTCCCCCGCCCAGTTCCCGAGCACCCAGGGGCCATAGACAGCGCGCGCCCTCATGGACTAGTGCGGAAATCATGGACCTCCTTGAGGTTTGGTGGGAGGTCCCCAATGTCCATGATCTCCGCACTAGGCAGAGGAACATGGCCATCTACGGCCGCATAGCAGCCACCATGGCCAGAAAGGGCCACAGGCGCATGCAGGAGCAGGCGTGCCTCAAAGTGAAGGAGCTGTGGCAGGCGTTCGTCAGGGCCACCGGGGCAGTGCCACAGCAGGGGCTGACACCTGCCCCTACTTCTCCGCCCTCGACTGCATCCTGGGGGGCAGGACGGCCCGCACCACCATGGGGGGCAGAGAGCCGGGACTGGAGGGCCCTGACCTGGGTGCGGCAGAGGGGACATCGCCGAGGGTGCCACGCTGGCAGGACCCCCAAGCTGTCCCAGCACCGGAGTCAGCAGGGTCGTCCGGGGAGGTCACACCAGGTAAGTGCCATCACTGTCCCCTACCCAGGGGGGGAGGGGGAAGGAAAAGGGACAGTGCGCGTGGCCCTTGCCTACCACACATCACACAGCAACCTGTGCACGTGAGAGCACGTGCCATGCCACCCTTGAGCACGTGGCTCCAGCTGCGTGACACCCAGGGGCTGTGGCCTGATAGGCACGTGTGTATGAAGAGACCTGACACGTTCCTGACCCCGGGGCGGGACACAGTAGGACGCCCTCCCTTCACACACCCCCTCTACACAGAGGCAGAGGACATCTCCCCCCACCTCAGCCACTTCCAGGGATAGCTGAATATTCCAAACATGGCCTCTGGGCAAGCACAACGGCTCTGATGGTGCAGGGCACGGTCATCCTCACCTCGTAGAGGGTGTCTGGGCTTCACCCACTGTGTCCCCAGGGAGAACTGATCACTTCTCTTCTTTCTCCACAGCCACATCACCTGCACGTGCAGGGCGCACCACCCTGCCAGGGACATGCTGCCGCACCCGAGGGCTCCGCAGGACCACCGCAACACTGCAAGGGTACCACGAACAGCACCTGGCGGCCCTGTGAGACCAGACCTGCATCATGGAGCAGCAGGCGCAAGAAGAACAGGCGTTCCATCTGTGCCCATCTGCAGACTCTGGTGCAGAGCATGCTGCCTCGTGCCACTCCCGTTCCTGCTGCCTCCCCAGATCCCGCTCTTCCTCCCACTTCTTCTCCCCCTCTCTCCTCTCCCTCCTCAACCTCCTCACCCTCCTCCTCAATCTCCACACCCCCCACCTCAACCTCCACACCCTCCTCCCCACCCCCCGGGGATGCTGAGGCCCCTGCACCCACCGTGCTGGGAGACATGTGTCCTGGTGAGACCCCCACCTCTGAGCTTCCTCTCCCCCTTCTTCCCCTTGCTTCCCCCTTCCAGCTCCCTCCTCTCAGTTTTCCCCCTCCCCTCTCCCACCCTCTCTCCTGCCCTCTCCCGTCTCCTTTCCCCGGTCTCCCCAGAGGTTCATCCCTCCCTCCCCCAGTTGTGTTAAATAAACAGAGTTTTTATTTTTGAAAATACATGTATTTTATTTGACATCAGGAAGGGGGGCTAGGAAGGGGTAAGTGGAAGGATGTGAGGAAGGAATGAGGCACAAGCCCCCAGTGGGGCAGACCACGGAGACTGTTAATGCTCCTTGGGGCGGACATTCTCCCGCAGGGCCCCCTGGATACTGACAGCCCCCCGATGGACCTCCTGGATGGTAGCCTGCAGAAAATGCAGCCAGGCTGATGGCAGTGCGTCCACAAGATGCACCAGAGTGCCCAGGGGTAGCTCTGTTTCCATATTGCAGAGTGGTAGGGTGTCCCGAGTGAGGGCAACCAGAGCACTCCGAGACACAAATGCTTTGCTGTCCCTCATCAAGGTAGACAAGCAAGTAGAGACACCTGAGAACTGGTTGTCCGGGGTGGGGAGTAGGGTCCCTTTAAGCATGGACCTCAGATAGCCTCAGGCAGCAGCCCCACACAGGAGGTCCTGACCTGGTGCCCTGCCGGCACTGGTTCTGGCCAGCCTTAACTCCGATTCAGAGTTCACTCAGTGTGGTCGTGCTATTTCGAAATAGCAAAATGCTATTTTGAAATGCATTTTCTGTGTAGATGCATTAATTCAAATTAGCTTATTTCGAATTAACTATTTCGAATTAAGTTAACTCGAATTAACGCTGTAGTGTAGACATACCCTTATTGTTTTATCACAAGTCTCATTATTTTTAAGGGTTCTCACTATACTATGATTTTCTGCCTCAAAATTTACAAAGTTCTGCTTCTATCTGCTGTAGCCCCAGTCACCTATTACTGTGAATATGGCTGAATCCACACGTTGACATCACCAATATGGCTGATGTATACCTTTAACTTTTGCAGGGGAAAGTCAGGCTGCATCAGAAAAGATTGCCGCCACTTTTATTTGTGTCCTACTGGGCTGAAGTCTTACTGCTCTTAGGGAAGACGGTAGCTTCTTAGTCACCACATGAAGGCCGGCAAGAACATGGAGGGACCGAAATGAGACTGTGGGAGCAGGAAGGAGTGGGGCTATGTTAGGAAACAAAATGGGAAACAACGGAAAATGTGGGGATTGCGAGGAATAAGGAGGCTGATTGAGGATGGTAAAAAAGGTTGTATAATCATACACAAATTGGGCAAATGGCATCCCTCTAAAGTTGAAAAAAAAAATTAGAAGGAAGGCAAATAACATGATACATTATTTAAAAAAAAAATCTTATTATGCTTAAACCTCTCATATGCTTTTTTGCAGATGTGATTAATGATTTTTGGACAGCAGGGGTTGACAATACTGCTTTTTGCTTCTGAAAAACTTGGCTTTGGCCAGTTTATAGAGATGATCATATTTACTCTAAGCAGACAAGATGTCTGTGCTAGCTTTTCAAAATTAAAATGCCTTTTGATTCACTACATTCCTCTTTCTCCCTGCTCACCACTTTCCATTGATGTAAAGAATACTTCATTTCACTGTCAGCAAATCTTTATCTACCATTTTCAATGCCCTTGACTTATGGCCTTTTTTCATCCCGAATAAATCCAATCTTTGCAGATATTCCAGGCAAGCAATCCAGCCAGACTAATAGCATCAGAAAATAGGGGGGAAAAAACAAAAACAAATGCTGCCTTTAAGCAGCCTACAAATCTGTCCTTGTGAACAGGTAAGAGTTAATGAGGATATGAAAGCTCAAACTACTGTTTGATCACAATAGGAAAGATATTTGCTTTAGACAAACCCCTAGATATGGACCTAGATGTGAATTCACAGGTTGGGATTCTCTTACATTTGGCAATAATTTTGAGCTCTAACATTTGGGAGAATTTAATGTTAGGATTTGGATGCCCATTATCAGAGTTCTGGGGCTGATTCTTTTGCTTATATTGATTTTATACCATTGTAACTCCAAAGACTTTTGCTGAATTAATTCTGATTTACATGAGTGTAACCAAAAGGAGAATCAAGCTCATGAGGCCCAATTCTGATCTCAAGCTAGTGAAAATCAGTAGTAACTCCAGGGAAATCTGTGAATTTATACTGTTCTAGAATTGATAAAAGAAAGATTAGAATCAATCCAACAGATTATGTATCTGCAGTTCAGATCCATGGGTTTGATCTCGGTCCTTTCTGTATTCAATAGCTAGAATACTTTAAAATTTAGCATTTAGGGTGGGTTTTTCTAAATTGCCTAAATAAATTAAGAGCACAAGTCCTTGGACTTGTACCCTTAGCTTTCTTAAGTGCTTCTGAAAATCCCAGGTTTAAATCTTTACATTTCTAAAAATATATCTTGAGGTTAAAACCGTAAAAATGTTAAAAATCATAAAATGTTCTATCTTACAGGTAACTGGTGAGGAATAAAAATGTGGTTTCCATGAAGTTTAGAGTGTTGAATGTCATTTAAGCACCCATCTCAAATACATATCATATCAGCTAAACTATTGTAATACTGATATGATAGCATCTGGATGATATTTTAAACAAACCAATGCACTGGGAAGTTCAGAGATAGAACCACAATTAAGGCTAACCCATATCACTATAATGAGCTCAATCAAATGAAACCCTCAATCTTAAAGAAAGCTTGGATTGGGATTTAAATTTTGTGGCTTGCTCCAATTCTTATTTTGGACGTGACTCTGAGATCTAGAGATTCAATTATATCACTGAGTAATTGAAATGGAGGGCTCCATTTCACTGCATAGGCTGTAGCTGCACTTTTTTTTTCACATTCACAGTTTTAACATTGTACAGTCACAATGGCAATGTGGCATTAAGATAGTTTACGGAGCCATTAGCACTTGTTTTATAATTTGAATCAATTATTGCATTCACATGTGATTTTTTTTTTTAAAAAAGCACTAATCCTGCCCTCTTTATAATCAGAAATTAATTGTTAAAGCCTCTCTCCCTGAATTTCATTGTCCATCCTCCAGTAGCAAATTCCTGTTTTTTAAAAAGGACATTTTCTGTGATTAACACAGAAAACTATGATGTCAATTGCAGTATAGCATGAAAACTATAAAGTGATTGAGTTACATGCAGGTGAACAAATAAAAATGTGAAGAGTAAAATACAGAGGAAAACTTAATTTTAAAAACAAATTCCAATCGGCACATTCCTTTCTAATGGACTTTTGGTTCACCCTAAAATACTCCCAGGTAAAATAAATACAATATGTTCTAAAACTAGCTGTCAACATAACTTCTACATATTATAACTGGAGGTAAGGACCAATCCTCCTCTAAGAGCTGCAAGTGCATCGTAAAATAGCTCCCTAGCTTCTTATCCTGAAATCCTTACTCAGGTAATGTAAAAATGCAGAAAACAACGAATAGTCTTGCAGCACCTTAAAAACTAACAAAACATGTAGATAGTATCATGAACTTGCGAGGGCACAACCCACTTCTTCAAATGAATGGAGGCAATGTAAGTCAGGCAATGTAAGTCAATGTAAGTTTTGCTTCAGGAAGGACTGCCAAATTGGATCTAATCCTATGAAGTACAGTAATTCCTCATTTAACACTATAGATATGTTTCAGAAAATGATCGTGTTAAGTGAAAACGAGTTATACAGGGTCAATTTTCCCATTGAAAATAAGGGAAAAGGTGGGGATTGCATTTCAAGCGGTGGTGTCTGTTGGGACCAGAAAATATGGTTGGGGGAGAAAGGGGACTGGGTTACAGGAGGGAGAGGAGGTGTTTGGCTCTGGGGAAGGGAAGGGATTGGGTTGCGAGTATGTCCCTGTGACAGGTCTGCCGGGACCTGCACTGTGTCCGGCAAGGGAGGGTCGCCGGGGAACGGCGAACCCTCCGCCGCTTTGCAGGGAGGTGGGGGAAGCCCTGCGCAACGGGCCAGCTGGAGAAATCGTGTTATTCCGGGGACAGTCATGTAATTCAAAAAACATTCCCTAAAAAAAAATCGTGCTATCGCAAAAAAGTATTAAGCAGGCACATGTTAAATGAGGAATTACTGTGTTCAGTAAATCACCACTGACTTCAGGGAGTGCTCAGTATTAAGCTCTGGGTCTTACCTGATAAGGCTTGCTTTATAGAGTTTGTGTTATTGTGAAAATGTAAATCACTGAGGGAAAATAAGTTCCTTATCTTACAATGAGATACACTCTTCCACTTGTACAGATGTGTCCACAAAAAGTTCACTGTAGGATCAGGGTCTGCCCATATCAGGCAGTTGCATGAATGAGTCCCTGAATAAATATCAATCTACGAACGGTACTCTGTTTTCTAAAAAAAAAAAAGTTCCTGTACATTAAAAATGCAACAAGCTTTTTTTTGTCACACTACCAATTCTTCCTTCTCTCAGCATTCTATTATTAACGACAGAAGAATTTACTGCCTCTCAGAGTTGGACATTTCTCAGAGGTAGCATTTTTACCAAAAAAGCTTTTAAGGTTCTATGAAAGCGCCAATGTTCAACAGGAACCAAAACTACTTTTCAGTCTACACAATCCAACAAAACCAAAATCCACCCAAGACATTAAAAAAAAGAAAATTTTCATTTTTATATGAGGTGATACACATTTAATCGCAATTATTACAGAAAACTCCACCAGGGTGGCCTACAGATTATTCAAAGATAAAAAAGTAAGGTCTGTGCTCAACAGAAAAGCAGATTCTGTCTCCAAACTCTCCACAACCTAGGAGGTCTGAAATCTGAGTACTTGGAAATAAACCTTTCCTCCATACTCTTGTAACAGTTTGAGACACGAGGCCCTGGTCCTGCAGACACGAACACACCTGTTTAGCTTGACACATTATAAAAATAATTGATTTGAGTGAAATTGTGTAGGAGAGGGGAAAGGACATGATCCGGCTTTCTTTCTGTCTACATTGGAGGACTTTACACCCCACAAGAGTATAGGAAAGGAGAAATTCATGCACTCCACTGAATGCTGAGATGCTTCTTGTGTCCGGCCCTTAGAGAGGTCCCTGAAAGGAAGGTTTAGGCTATATGTGTCCAAAAGGGCTTTTGTACTCTCATCTCCACTGTGAAGCCAAGATGGATCATGGGTCATGCAAAAACGCCTCTTGCAATGACTTCCATACTATAGAAGCCCTTAATGTGCCAGCATGGGATGGACCAGTAGCCACATACGGCTACTTGTGCATATCCTGAACTCTGAAGAAACAGGTCAATAAGACTATGTCTAGACTACAGAGTTTTGTCAGAAAAACAGCCGTTTTTCCAAAAAAACTTGAGTTACAGCCACACTACAAGCATGTTCTTTCCATAGTAAATCGAAAGAACAGAGGATGTTTTGTGCAATCGGTCATCCTCATTCTACAAGGAAGAAGCCTTTTTGCGAAAGAGCTCTTTTGCAAAAAGGCATGTGTGGACGGGGAAGAGTGAGTTTCTTCAGAAGAAGAGGGAAGAGGAAAAAGCACAGGTGCCTTGGTGGCCATTCTGTCCATAGTAATCACTGCTTGCATGCAAGAGAGCATCCATGCAGTCTGGACGCTATCTTTCAAAAAAGTAATTCTGCAGTGTGGACGCTCTCTTTCGCAAGAAGTTTTTTCAGAAGATCTCTTCCGAAAAAAGCTTCTTGCACAAGAAGCCTGTAGTCTAGAGGTAGCCTGAGTGGCATATGGCAATACACAATAATTTAAAATGCAACAGTTTTTCACCTTTGGACACTTGTGTTAAATTGAGGAATTGCATGTGATGGGTACGTCAGAGCATCTACTTTATAACTTGTTCATAACACAAGACCTCCATGCAATTGTAGAACTGAGCATCTCCGATTCAAGAGAACCAAGCAATGAGATCTGCTGCAGGTTAGGAATGAGAGGCATTAGCAGAGTCACGTGGAGAAGCAAGCAGGCATGAATTTGTTAAAACAGTGAATTTATGAACTGTCACTCTAAAAGCTGATAGCAAACAAGCCCTAATTATGCAAATCAGATACGGAGATATACAAAAAGATATTTGCAAGCTAAAACCCATGTGTATTTGCACACGATGAATTCTGTGAGATGGAATTTTTTTTTAAACTGCCCTGTACCTTCATGCATTTTGGGAAAATACACACACACGCCCACCACCAAAACCCTTATTATTTATCAATATGGCCTTTAGGAAAAATGTAAGTGAAATCCTGAAATCCAAGTATCCATAGTAACTGTCTATACAGTAATTGAACATTACTATTTATCTGCTTCAAAATTATTCACAAATGAAAGTAACTGCCACAGATTTGAATGAATAAATATCTGAGCCTGCTCATTTCCTTGATTTGTATGAATAAAAATGTTTATCCTAATTAGAGCTGAGCAAATTTGCACCAAATAATTTACCTTACAAATTCCACTTCTTTTTTCTGTTTGTAAAATGTCTGCAAGCTGATTATGAATTTTTAAAATGTACTCAACACCATATTCCTGCTATTTTTTGCTCTTTAATCATGAACAGTTGTCTAATAGAATTCAATATTCAGTATTTGAAATTTGAGCTGTGTAATGCCCCTCTCCTTCAAACACACTTAAATTAGGGCATGAAATCTTTTTTAAATTATTATTTATTAGTATTGTGGTAATGCCTAGGAACGCCAGTCTTGGACCAGTTCTCCATTGTGCAAGACGACGTTGAATGAACAAACAAAAAGCCAATCGAACAACAATAAAAAAAGCTACAGATATGAATGGAAACCAATGGAATTGTTCATTTACTTAAAAATAAACATTTTTGTACAACAAAATAAGCATTTTTTGCGGCTTGGTTATTAATAATCAACCATGGCTGTTATAATATTGGGATTTTTGAGAGGGTTGTTTGTTTACAGCTTTTGTTACCACTTTGGATTAATTTAGCTCTTGTATTAGTTTTAAATTTAATCAGCAGAAAGCTTTGAAGTAGACTTTGTGTCTTTGGCTGTGTCAGGAAGAAGTACCAGTTTACGGAGAGATATCATATTAATAGGAAAATGGAATTTGAGGAACTAATCATTCTTTACCCTTTGGGCCTATGCAGGCATTACTTGAAGCACTATTCTAAGAAACATGATTTTAAGTAAGTTCTGTGGGATTTTTAAAATTTATTTTCCCATAACACTCTTAATGATTCAAAGAACACCATATGTTTTCTATAATAAAAATTCTAAATTAAAAAACTCCAGAGAGTAAAAGATGTAATATTACACACTTCTTGAGGGGAGAAAAACCTGTTTTTGTATAGTATTTAATAATGACTGGTATAGGCCAAAGAATTTCTCATTACTATACCCTATTTACTAGGGATGTAAAATCATGGTTAATCAGTTAACTACTTAAACATTAGGTTAACCTCATGTTTAACTAGTTGACTGACTAAGTGGGATCCCGGACCGGGGAACACTCCAGCCCAGCTGGAGCAGCCCCCCAATGGGTGGGGCTGGCTACCAGCTTCCAGCTGTGTGCTGGGGCTGCCACAGGTTCCCCATCCTGCACCGGGGTTGGAAGTGTCACTGGCTCCTAACACCACACAGGAGCTTCTGCTGACTCCCGGCACTGCTGGGGAACTGGCAGGGCTGGAGCAGCCCTCTTCCCACAGCTCTTAGCTTCCAATTAACTGATATCCAGGAAGCATCACCCAGTAACGGTAATGCTTATGGAGCAACCAGTTAACCATTCACATCCCTCGTATTGACACAATAGTTCTTGTCACTACAACTCTGAGACTACAGTTCATTAGAAGTAATAGTAACAATATTTATGTTTCAGTCCTTTGCATTTGTATAGCTCTTTTCATTCAAGTACATCATTTACTTTAAAGCCCTATGAAGAACAGAAAAGTAAACTTGAGTCATGATGAGGTTGAATGCAATGCTAAGGTCACAGAATGAGTCAGTGGCAATCTGGAGTATAACAGAATTTTGTTTAGAGTGTTAGTACATACTGTACCCCTTACGATACCTAAAAAGCAGAATCTCACTAAACTGTACTTTGGTAAATACCAAAACCACAAAATCCACAGTCAAACTGGATTTTTGGCCTTGAATTTCATGCAGGCCCAGACCAATGATATTGTGTTGCTGTACTTGAATATGGCCAGTATTCTGTGCCTTTTGTCCTGCCTAAGTAATGCCCTGACATAAGCTGATAATTCTGGGTTTCTCTCTCATGTCCAGACCCTGACCAATCTACATCTGGACTCCCTCTGATCACCCGTGCAGATTAGTGAGATCTATTGTGCTGCTGTGCTAAATTCATGTATACATAGGCATAAGTGAGAAAAAGAGACAGGGACATGAGGGGGATGATATTTGGAGGGGGTACTGAAATGTATACAAGACAGTGTGACATAAAGGTAGCATTTTTTCTATTTCTTTCTTGTTTTAAAAGAAGCCTACTATAATTCCATTAAATCCATAGTAGCTGTCCTGGAGAGGTGGGATTTTAATTCCACGGGCTACATTCATACAAATTCCTGTTACTTGTTTGTCAGAAGCTTCAGTGATGAAGGCTTTTGGCTACAGTAATGGAGAGCCCTGGATCTCATGCATCAGTGGTAGGAAATGGTTTCAAAATTACGAGCACTCCTCAGATTGAAAGGAAAGAAGGGCAAACTTGTGGGGCAGCACTGCTTCCTTTCTAGGCTGCGGAATTCTAGCAGCTTTGGTAAGATTTGGTGTGAGCCCTTCTGGAGCTCCCAAGGTAGAGTCATGAGGAGTAGCTACCAAAGTAACTGAGTAAAGTTAACCTGCATCCCCAATTCAGCAAGGTACTAAAAATGTGCGAACTTTAAGCATATGAGCAGCAATACTGCTAAGGCCTACTTTCAAAAATCACAAATCAGATTCCTGAAATCAGGTGAATCACTTAAAAATCATGTGATTTAGAAAAATAAAATAAAAGTGGGGATTTTTTATTTTATTTTGCCATCTGGAATTTGAACAGTTAGCTTTTCTCTGCAACTATGAGGATGGGAAACCTTTTTAAATGAAAGTTGACACTCCAACATAAACTACCTGAGCTGGTGCTTTACAAAAAACACTAAATACCAAGTGATTTTTATCACAAGTCTCAACAATTGGGAACACTATCCACAGTCCCACTGTAGTCAATAAGAGTATTCATGTGCTTAAAAGTTAGGCATATCCTTAAAGTCCTTGATGAATCAGATCGTGTATGTTTGTGTTGATGGCAAAGTGCTGCTAAGCAAATATTATTACAACATTTAAGACATAATCATAACAAAAATTAAGCAGTGCCATACTGACAGCATACATTAAAGTGAACCTTTCAAAATCTCTTCCTTCTCTGTACATTCAGATTAGAAATATTTCAGGGGAATGAATGCTGGAAAGAAGCTTTCATTTAAGATTAGTTCATAAACAGCTGAACCCAAAACAGCTGTTACTGTTACAAGCAAACCATTTTAAATACAAATGCTTAAGATACCTGAACAAAACATATCTGCAGATCTGAAAGGCTTTAAAAAAAAAGCCCTTTTGAACTGATTAAACAAAAAACAAAACAAAACAAAACAAAAAAAGACCAAACCCCCATCATCACAAAGCTGTTTTTCAGAATGATACTTTTCTCTTACTATTGAAAGCATATGCAACTTCTGGCTCCAATACAAGTTGTTTATGATTGAATTTAGAAAAAAGAAAGGATTCTTTAGTTTGGAAAGTGATCACAACTTATTATTGCACATGACAAGAATTTATCCTTATTCATTTTCACTGGGAAAGTAACATGAGCTGATTTTTACAGATAGATTGATAATACACTAACCTGGATTCTGGTTCCTATGAAATCTGTGTGACATCAGGGGGAGCAAGACCTGACCAACAATGTGGTTTATTTCTGTGGTTGTTTTTACACCATGTCCCAAAATGTTGGTTCTTATTCAAACCCACACGCATATCATTTTTTCCCCCGCCATGTTCAAGGGATTCAGCTGAAGTTCATCAAGAGGTTATAGCCTAAGTCTGGTTTCATATCACATATTTCTTTTCTCTATTTTACCTCACTTCATACCTTGAAAAAATACCTACAAACATGCAGATTTAATTCAAGTGATGCAAGTCATTTATACAATTCACCTGTGACCATGATACTGTACATAACATTTTGCTTATAAGGTCAATCCACTCTGGCTCTTTCAGTCAAGACACAGGGCCTCATTCTCTACTTAATCATGTAGGGATGAATGCTCAAAGGAACCATTGAAATCAACGGAATGTAGGATCCCAAATGGAAATGAGGAGCCTAGCTCCCTCTAGGCATTCTGCCCATAGTGCCTCATTTGGCATATACTCCCATTGAAACAAGAGGATTTCGTGCCCAGTAATGCAAATGAGAGAGAAAAAAAATCAGGCCCGTAGAAAATTAAAATCGTTGTAGCCCCAAGACCCTACCTCTCACTGTGGTGGATGGTCTTCAGTGAGCATTGATAGATAGTAACTCCAACAGGAGTACAAACCACCCATTTCAGGCCATACTTGAACTTATGGTGTTGCTACTAGGAGCACTGGCATCAAAACCTCACTGTGGCTGTCTGTATTAGCTTTAGAACACAGTTAGCAACAACTTTGATGGGAGCATGAACCAGCTAGAAAGAGTTTTCACTAGCAGACTGGGAGCTTAATTTTGTAAAAACAAATATATACATAATGTCTAATTTATAATGCCTTATTTGGAAGATAACAGATACATGTCCACATACCACACCTGAACATAACTTGTTGTGATACTAGTGCCATTCAGAGCTGTTAGGAGACAGAGGGCAGAACACAGCCAAGGAAAAGCAGAACATGCTCTGAGCAGAAAGGAAAAGAACAGAAAACATCTTGCAAGTGCTCAAGGATAGGACTGTGCCTCACTAAGAAGGAAGTGCAACAGTACTGTGATGCTAATGCAGGCATCTAGTTTCATGATGATTGTGATTATAGATGCAAGCAAAGGTATATTGTAAATAAATATTAGTCACAGTGTTACTGAACAGAATGTGTACCAAGTTATTGGACAGATCTTAGAATGAAAACGATGACTTGAAGGAGGAGGGCAAGAGCTGGTTAGAGTTGCGAGTTTCGGTTCTGAGAGTTGTCTGCATCCTTCTCCCCAGACTCTTTCTATCCTCTCTCTTTTGCTTCCCATCTCCTCCACTAGTAATGCACTGAAGTGTCTTCCTTCCCTCCCTTCATCTAGCTTCTCTTCTCTTCTCTTCCAGAGCTGCATTGTCCTCTTAGATTCCCATCTCCCTTCCACTGCTGCTCCAAGCTATTCTCTCTGTTAACTCACCTCACTCAGATATTACCAAGTGGCCCTGAAGTTGTAGTTTGCTTGTTTAAGTTCAACAACATTTATGTAGTCAGTGGCTGAAGTTAAATTAATTGAGTGGGGCCAGATTCTATGCTCAGCGTATGTTCAGATGTTAATGGAGTTTCTCTAGCAGCAGTTTTCGAATGGTGGGTCAAGGAGCAGTGTTCCCTCTAAGCTTCAGGGCAGCACAATTTCACAGGTGATTAATCAGACCCGCCCAGTCAGTCAGCTCCATGCATGGAACCCTGAGCCTCTGACTGGGCGGGTCTGATTAAACACCTGTGAAGCTCTGCTGCCCCACAGCTTAGAGGGAACACTGTTTGGGAGCCCAAAGTGGATCATAACCCTATTTATTGGGGTCTTCAGATCTGGTATTAGATTTTCTAGGCCCAAACTGAAGCCTGAGCACCAATATATGGGTCCCAAGCCAAAGCCCGATACCCTCTGCTGAGGCTTTGATTTGAGCTCGGGATGATGGGATTCAGGCTCTAACTTCAGCCCTGTACAGTGGGGATCTGGTTATAGCTCCACTGCCTGGGGCTGAAGCCTTGGGCTCCCCTATGGGGGTGGTAGGGCTTGAGGTTGATCCCTCCCCTCTTGGGGGGATCTAATAATTTTTGTTATCAGAAGGGGGTCACTATGAAATGACATTTGAAAACCCTTGCTCTAGGTTTACAGCTGTATAACTTAAAGCAGATTTCTGAGATAATGCATATAATATAATGCATGTAATATATGGCAAAGTGGCTTTTAAAATCAGTTTGCTTTTTTTTTTCCACCCTATGCCTGAGACAAAATGGAGGTTTGTCATGTTGGACCGATTCCTTGTTTGATATAAATCAGCGCTGTTCCATAGGCTTCAAACGGAGCTATGACAATTTACACCAGCTGAGGATCTGGCCAGCAGTGCTCAGGGATTAATACAGACATGAAGTTTTCCTTTCTTTCTTTTGTTAAAATATCTTATTGAGGCCCTTGACATTTGTTGAATTACTTTTGTCTGAGATTCACTTTAGTCTTCTTCTCTGCAGGGAACCCTATTAAAATGAATATGAATTAAGCTTTAGCAAAAAAAAAGAAAACAAGGATAAAAAATTAATTGGCAATGACAGTTGATCCATTATAGCACTTTTTTAAAAAGTATAGTTGTTCATTTGCCAAAATACTGTTACTCATCTGAGAAACAAAGAACATTTAAATAAAAAACCAAAAATGGTTCTAAACTTACATGCCCTGCGCTGAGTAATACTGCTGAGTTGATCAAAGAGAAAATATAGAAGACATATTTTAGTAGCCTTTGACCCAAAGTCCAAAGTGGCTTTTAAAATCAGTTTGCTTTTTTCTTGTTACGTAAGAATTTTTTTTGCACTCATCTCAGACTTACTCTGTGGGTGTATTAATAAAATAAAACATCTGCGAGTCTCTCACACTGGTATAATATCGCTGCTCTTTGATACTTATGCCATCTTTTCATTTTTAAAGATTCCTCATAAATGCCTGATGAGCAATGCCATTTCTATAATCATTTTAAATATTCAAATAAATATTCATAGTTGCTTTCTAAAATTATACCATACTTTCTTTCTAGCATCTGAAACTGTCTAGCTATCTAGCTAGGGCCTTATATTGGCACCTACCATTGCAGTATCTCAGTGCCTCCCAAATCTCAGAGCACAACTGTAGATTTTGAAGTTGCATATTGTCCAAGAAGGTTTTTAAACAACTAAAAGTCATTATTCTGTAAGGCCCCAATTGTGCAGTCTGATCTACGTGGGTAGAATCCCGGGGGCATGTCGTGCTTCACTGACTTCAAAGAAAAATTCATGTGGCCATAAGGGCACCACTCATGAGACTTCGATTGCAAAATCAGCTCTGAAATGAAAATTCTGTGTGTAGCATTATGCCCCTTCTATTTGAAATAGGGAGAGAGACATTTAAGCCAAAACTGAGTTAACAAGGCACTTTCCAAGCAAGCTCTAAATCACGGAGCTGAAGGAGTACCATGACCCTGAGTCAGCAGATAGCTGACAGTTTACAGACAGTGGGATGAAAATGCAACTGCTGCTGGAATGTTTCTCTAAAAGCCACACATGCACTGGGGAGATTGGGAAGAAGCAGCAGTGGGTGCAAGCATCAGTTTTGCACCCAACAGATAAAGGAATGATGCCTCAAGGGCCATGGAAAGGAAGCACGCGAAGCAGTGGTCCCTGCCTCTGCCTTTAGAAAAGCTGTAACATGCGCCACTGGTCTGAGGTGCTAGGGCACAGCCATCACCACTCCCCCCATCCCACTCCGGCACATACCTTGTGGGGTTTTGACCATTTTTTATTAAACTAGCACCCTCCTTCTCACTTTCGGGGCCTGCGGAGAGAAGCACCCTGTTTCCACACACATGCACTCACTCTGGATACCTGTAATTTGGCCTTCGGTCATTTCCCATGCATTATTTGCCTGTACTAAATAACGAATACTAAAGGAGACCAAGATCAATAAGTTAACCTAATTGGAAGTATAAAATAAACATATGATTGGTCACCTGACTAGTCAGACAGGAAAGTTCATAGGCCCATACCAAATCCACCAGCAAAACTGATTCATCACCGCAGCTGGCACCATCCAGAGGGCAAAGTATACCAGGCCTAAGGCTCCATGTGCGCTTGGGACAAAGCAACTCTGAGAATACACTTGTAAAGGATGCAGCATGTGCTGCACCTGTGCTGGCTTAGTTCTACAGCTTAGTGGATGGCTATGGCCTTGTGTTTGCCAACACACACTCACTCCAGGAGTAGGATCTGGTGCCAACAGGCATTTGTCTCCAAGTACAAAGCTAGCCTCCAAGAATCACAAATTCACGTGTGACCTTGCACTGCAACTCATTTCAGAGGTATTCTGCGCTATCATGACCCCCTAAATGATTTATAAGGCAACTGCATACCTCATTATGGAAAAAAAGCAATTGGGAATTTCTAAAGAAAGGTCTTAAATCTACACGACAGTACGTAAATGAATAGATGATAGAGGTTGGTAGTGACCTCTTGGGATATTAGTTATTAGTTAACATTTTAATAATGCAAATCAGGAAAGGCCCGTGGCTATATTCAGACTGTCATGGAAGATTATTCAAATGGAACAGAACACACAATATATATGTGGGAGATAGCTGATGTGGTACATCAGTAAGACCAGACCATATCATAAATCTCTCCTTCCTGAAATAAGCTTTGTAGCATAACAAAATACAAAAAATCAATGAGTGGCAAATAGAAAAGGAAAAGAAGCAAAGGTATAGCATGATTTAAATTAGTTGGAATTACTATGGTTGTCACCTGTATTAGCAATCAACAAGGATCACCACTGAGAAAAGTTTCTACCGCTAATGAGGTTTGCATGAGGGTGAAAGGAAGGAACACCTTTTGTGGTTAAGAAACAGCAACAGGGAATTAGGAGACCCACATTCAAATCTTGACTCTACCACATAATTTCTGTGTGTCTTTGGTAAGTCACTTAAACTCCCTCTGACCCTGGGCTCTGCAGTTAATGGAAAGATTTCCATGGAATTCAGTGGGCTTCTGCTCAGGCCCTCAATTTGTCAAATGAGAATAATAGCTTTTCACAGGACTGTTGAGGAGAAATAAGGGCGGCAATCCTCTGAGCACCTATAACAGCCTTGTGACCTCCTCCATAACTACCTTTTGGGTTGGAATCCGAGGGATACCCCATGAAATTTCAGATGTAAACATCAGAAAAGATGAAACTGACTAATTTTCAAATCCTATGGTCATGAAACTGTTCAGAATGGTAGGACCCTTTATATTATTATTCATAACATACACTAGGCAATAAAGGGCTAATATCTCATTCCCATGAAGTGAAAGTAAAAAAAAATGCTAAATGACTAAAATATGTTCTCTTAGCAAAGAATGAGCAATGGTTTAAATTAACACATTCTCATGATATTTGTCAGATCTGTAATCTCATCCCCCTCATGCTGTAGTTATGTACAATGTGGCAATTCCTTGTTGGCATATAGAATTACTTATAACCTATTAGATATAAAATGCTGTCTTCTGTAGTAAATAAGCCTAAAGTGAATTCTTTCTGAATGTGAAAACTGTTCATCAAACTGAAAATCAGGCAAGGTAAACGTGAGGTTTTTCAAGTATCTGTGAACTGCTAACTAGTATACCCGATCAGATTAACTTTCAAATCAGTGAAAGATACTGCTATACGGAAAAAGACACATTATGTTGCATAAGCTTTGAAACTTTTTCCAGACTATCGTACCCCTGTTAGGAGTCTGATTTCTCTTGTATACCCCCAAGTTTCTCCTCAGTAAAAAATTGGTTGCTTACAAAATCAGATATAAAAATACCGAAGTGTCACAGCACACTATTACTGAAGAATAGCTTACTTTCTCCATTTTACCATATGATTATTATAAAATAAATCAATTAGAATATAATGATTGTACTTTCATGTCAGTGTACAATATATAGAGCAATATAAACACATCATTGTACAAAATGTTAGTTTGTACTGACTTCACTAGTGCTTTTTTATGGATTCTGTTGTAAAACTACAAAAATATCTAGAAGAGTTGATACATTCTATGGATGACCTCTGTATATCCAGGTGCTGTTTTCATCTGGGTCTCAGGGAATGCTAACCCCCACCCCACTCCAGGCCCACCCAACCCCATCCTCAAGTCCCACTCCTTCCCCCAAGTGTGCCTCATCCCAGCGCCTCCTGCACACCACTGAACAGCTGACTTTGCAGGCAGAAGGTGGGTAGGGGAGCTGGCTGCTGGTGCATGCCAAGACACGCTCATTTTTTTCCACAGGTGCTCCAGTCATGGAACACCCATGGAGTCAGCACCTACGTCTATGCACTCCCAGCAATACATGTATGCCTGGTTGAGAACAACTGCTTTAAAAGATTCCCAATCACAGGATGAAGTAGTATGGCAAGGTAAAAGCTTCTGAACTTTTAAATGCAAGGCCAGATTTTGCTCTTGCGTGTACCAGTATAAATCAGAAGTATTTCCATCAGTGTCATAGAACTGTTCAGGTATTCACTCACTGTAAACAAGATCAGACTCAGGCACACATGACTTTTTTGAGTGACTGCAGGCCAGTAAGAAGATTTGGAATCTGAGTCCGAGGATATGAAGTTATATGGAATATAACTGAAGTGGGATTCCTCATAGTGTCTTGACAGTTTGCCTCAAACATGATCCAAAAGATCCAGTTCCACTGTTGGGAGGACAGCTCATTTTCAGTGGCCCATTCAGTTCTTGGTCCTTCTGATGCCTCTAGTGCTCAGGAAGAGCACCGCAGGAACTACCACAGACACACACCAAGCTTCCTCATGGCTCTGATTTCAACCTACTTTCAGTGGTGGGGTCAGAATCCCCACAACCATAATTTACAGAGGGTGCAAGGACCAACGTTATGCTCTGCTCGTCCTTGCTCACCAACACAGGCCCAGGCACAGTCAATCTGCTCCAAAGTTTGGGACAATGAGATAAAGGCAAATGACATTTTCTTCTTCATTTTTTGCTTCTGTGTCAGCCAATGGAGGAAATGACTGGGGATAGCCATTTTTTACTTGATTCTAACAGGGAGGGATTGCTTGTGAAATGAGGGATTTAATGGTTTTAACGAATGGAAGGAATAAGAGCAGTAGAATAGGGATAATGAATTTAAAAAAAAACAGACTAATGTATTCCGAGAACTATGAGGTAAGGTCCTCTGGGATGAACAGTCTCAATGACATTAATTGGATCTCTCATATATGTAAAATTAAGCACATCTGTAAATGCTATGTTGAATCAGGGCCTATGTGTTTAAACCAGAGAGTGATCATGTAATTTCCTGTGTTTTGGTTGGTTGATAATGGCCCTCAGATAGTCAGAGCATAGGGATTTGTTCCAGAGGAATAACAATATAGTTGGTAAGCAAATTAGCCCCCACAGAAAATCAGAGAGCAAAGCACTGAATAACCAATTATTCTGTACCCTGATAGGTCAGTAACTGTAAAGCAGCCCCATATTCTGACAAGATGAGAAAATATCTTTGCTGCATAATTGCCACTATGTGCTCACTGTCCTTTATTCTACAGTTTCTCTTATGGGAGTGAGGGGGGAAATCTGACATTCTCCCTCCTGGGCCCCATTCCTAGCTCCTTAGCAGAACAAGTACATGTTGTTGCGATCATTCCTCCTCCCCTTCATCATGAGAAATGGAAGAAACCTGCTTAGCGAAATCTGAAGGTGACAGATTTTTCCTTTTTTTTTTTTTAAACTAAAATATATATAAGAAAAAGCTTTATTAGGTGCTATACCCTGCCCCCTCATTTTTAAACTATACTGACCCAGAAACATTCAGACTCATAGGAGTGTACATTGCTTTCGTGTGTGAACTCTAGTCACAGGAGTGTACATTGCTTTCGTGTGTGAACTCTAGCTTTCAGAACTACTAAGATTCAAAATGTGAGTCTTTGCAGTTTCTTCCATTTATGAAACATTTTTATCCTGAAATACACACATATCAGGGAATCCGCTGCACAGTCCCCCAGCACTAGTGAATTCAGCCTCCCACAGCTCACTACCCAGTACACAGAGTGGGGAACCCACACACTAACACCTAACATAGTATAGAAGGAAGCAGCCCTTTGCAATGACCATATTTCTCCAGAGAGGAAATTAGGTAGAAGGTGCAGTTTATTGTGCGCTTTTTTCTAGGCTGAGCTCATGAAACCCCTTTCCCACTGGGTGGCGCTATCACACTACTTTCTCCTAATATTCAGGGATGCTCCACCCACAACCGGCAGGTTTTCCCTGCTCTTAGGGTATTTTTTTCCTCTTGCCTATACTTAATGAAGATTCCCTCACCATACATTTCAACTCTCCCTATTGGGGTGGAGATTCCTTAGGTCTTGCTTATAGAAGGCAGGGCTAGAACCCAACTAGATGAGTTTGCTGACAGGATTCCAGCTCTCATGGACAGGAGAAGGGCTCTTGCCCTCTCTCCTGAGGATCTTAGTGCCCACTTTCTGTAGCAGGGAAGTGGCCCCAGTTAAGGTGATGGGGACGGGGATCTCAATGTTGGGATGGAGGAAGCTGGAGTTGAGGTCACCCATCCCGAATTTTTAGTCAAATCTGAGCATGGAGAGCATTTGGGGGGAATCCTTGTCAATTGCAATCAATGGCAAAATGATTTCAATGAGACAGGAATTTGGTCCCTTGGAAACCGTAACATTTCTCCTCTTCTTCCATGAAAATCCTCCTTACAACAATCTTCGTGATTGCACTAAATATGGCACTCTTTTCATGTGTAGTAGTAGGGGACTTCAGATATAAGAGAAATTGATCTCTCATTTTATTCTGAATCAGACATATATTTAGTGCTTCTCACTGCACTTAAGCTTATGCATGAGAAATCCCCAAGTACCTCACAGACAATTATACCATGGTTCTAGCATACCTTAAGTGCTTCTCTTTTACACAGTCTCTTAATAACTGATATATTTGCCTCTTTCAGAGCAAGTATATGAACATAGATTATACAAACACCCACACACATGTACATATTTGCAGTTTTAAATGTTCATTTATTCTCATGCAAGAATTTAAGAAGCTTTTGTGAATGGAAAGTAAAAACTAGGCATAAACCCACACTCACTCAAATCAATACAATTACATGCCTCTCCCTTTGTGTCTGTCACCCCTAAATATTGGATTCTACAATGAATCCAGCTAAAGACAAAAAGATCTAGGGCTATAATCTGTCATGGTGTAAGGATACGGAACTTAATGCACAGTAATGGTGTTGTGTTCTTTATACACTAGTATTGAATATGATGGAGATTTTTAGTGTTACATTATCAGAAATGACATTTCTGTTCTTCCTGCTAGTTTGATATTTACTTCATGTATGATCCTAACAAATAGGTAGAAGACACAATTCTATCAATGTTATGACAAAATCTGTGGTACATAACCTGTTAAACTGCTTACGATATCTGTTGTTCCAATATCAACATCTTTCCTACATTCTTATTCACTTTAAATAGATTTTTATCTTCTAAATATACAAGAAAAATTGTTTTGTGTTTCATCCAAGCTCTGCAAATTTTTTTATATTACTGACCTGTACTATACAGCGTTATATGGCTGATTAAATGGCTAACAGATTCTTTGTACAAAACATTTTAGAACCAACTTGCAACCTAGTGCTATACTGAATACTTAAAAAGAGAAAGCATTTCATATCTTTATTCCTTTCCAACTAATCACTTGTATCAGGCAGAATAGATCAAATAAATCTCTGGCGTAATTCTAATGAAGTCAACAGCACTACAATAGGTTGGGTTTGGTCCAATTAGTCAAACTAAGGATTAAGTCAAGTAAACAAATGACAATTACTGAATCCTATAATACCAGCATGTCATTAAACATCATCTACCACATCCTAAGCTTTCTGATACGGCTCATCAAATACATTTGTTCACTCCCACTGTTGTGACTGCATCATCGCCTCTTCAAATTCTTTATCGGCTCCACTTCTTTTGTGGCAAGGTCAAACTCCCTTAAGAACCTCGCAATTTTACTTTGTTTATTTTTCTGCTTTTTTCTCCCTTTAGTCTTTCAAAACTTACCTCCTACCATTTCCCTGTGTCTCCCTCGCCCCTACCACTCAGAACTGCCTCATGCTTCTCCCATGGACTATGTGACATTTAAATTCTTCCCTAATGTTTGCGTCTTTCACAGACTTTTCCAATGGCAATCATCTTATTTAGCATTCTTACATCCCTTTGCATTTGAACTATATTTTACTACACTATATGCATTTAAGTTAGGTTGAAAGGTACTACGGCTAAGAACACTGTCTTTAACATGTCTGTAATATTTTACATATTTATGACACTTTCACGTAAATAATAATAAACAGTAAGTTGGTATAATAAGCCTGAATAGTTTTAACTGAATAAAAAAGGGGGTATGGATCCTAAACTCTGAGGGTAAAACCAGAGAATAGCAAGGCTAACAGGATTTGTGCGTAGCCACTGCAGACACAAATATTTTGAGGCAATGATTTACTCACCAATGCCTCTCCTGTTGGGGTTGCCAACTGTCCAGGGTTATCCTGGAGCCTACAGGAATTAAAAATTAATCTTGAATGAAATATGTCATGTGACAAAACCTCCAGGTATCCATGCAACCAAAATTGGCAGTCCTACCTGCCCTAAAAGCCAGCACCCATCTCCCATCAGTTGGCATGCTCTTACTTGCATTTCATAGCGAGATGAATTGACATTTGGAGCAACCTAAGCCATAAAGATATGGTTCTGAGCCCCAGTTTCACATGTCTGAAGCATAAATTCAGATACATATTCAAGTGACTGGGGGTTATTGTGCTAATCTGTGGTAGAAATCCTATAGTCTCAATGAGAACGGAAGGTCAAGAGGCAATTTAATCACAGTCTATTACTACCTAAACAAAGAGAAGATATTTGATACTAGAGGGGTTCTTCAGTCTAGCAGGCAAAGCTGTAACAAGAGCCAATGGCTAGAAATTCAAGTAATCGAAGTTCAACATATAATGATGAGGGCTATTAACCACTGGAACAAATTACTGGGGGATGTGGAAAATTCTCATCACTCGGACAAGTTAAATTAAGCATGGATGTTTTTCTAAAAGATATGCTCTAGTTCAACTACAAGTTATGGTGCTCATGCAGAAATCACTGGGTGAAATTTGCCAACCTGTGTTATGTAAGAGGTCAACTCAGATAATTATAATGTTCCATTCTGATTTAAAAATGTACGAATCCATGAAAAATAATCTCAGACGTTTTCCTGCTTTGGAAATAGCCTCCAAAATAAATGTACTAATTGCCGTTAAATCTTTTCTATCCTTAGCATACAGTTAGGTCAATAGCAGTATCATTAGAGGGGAAGGAACTGAGATGAATATTTTCAGGTTGAGAAGTGTGCTGTCAATTAAACTTATCTTGGATATGGATTACCAAAACTTCTTTATTCTTGCTTTATACATATTCACCATTAGAGTGATCACCATTAAAAAGTCAACATTTGCCACAAAAAAATCTCACAGTTATCTGAAAAAAGAGTTTCCCCATATTTAGTGTGATCAATAAATATATTATCTGACATATGGTAACTGCGGGCAAAAGTTCACATTTTAAATGGCATTTGTACATATTCTCACACCTATTGTGTGATTTATAGAAAAAGGAGTAAATTCTGCCATTAGAATGCATAGACAATTATTATACTGACTTCACTGGGCAGATGTATTTTAGGATGGAATTTCATCCAGTACATTCAAATACACTCCTGTATTTTATGCAAACACAAAATCAATTACATCTTAGCTATTATATTCCTTGAAATGTATACACTTTGCACACCTGCTTCCCATATCTGCCTTCTCCATTCCTACAGTCTTGCAATTGTTTTTCTTTCAAAAAGGATTTGGCATTCTGGCATGCAACTTATTTTTGTCATCTCCTAATGGATATATAAGAGCTTTGAGATTTTCTTAAGATGCATGCATAATCTTGAAATTGTTTAAAATACAATTATAAATCTTTCTATCATTTGTACATCTTTAGCCCCACGATATTTTAAAAACACCGCACATCAAAAGCCAGTCAAATGTGTCTTTTGTTCAGTGCTGAAATTTTCTCCCAGACAATTTATTGGAACAGTACATTATATAACATTGAGAAGATTCATTTGTCTCAAAGAATTTTAAAATTCCTTCCTTTACAGCTCCAAATACCAGCCAAGTGGCCAAAATAATCTAATGTGTAAAACATTCACCTCTTCCCTTGCCCACAATCCTACAATCATACTGCTATTTGCAGATTTTGATTAGATTATACAGTACTTCTCCTTGCCTTCTTTCACTTTCAGCCACCTATTCACCAGGCAAGTCTTGACACGATGACTTTCATTTACACTGATATGAACTTGAAGCTCTTTTCATTTGATATGTCTTGCTATCATTATTGTACAGATTTCTTCCTTAGAACTTCATATGAATCTGGAGTTCAAGGGCACAATCCAAACGCACTGAGTTCAGGAGACTTTGAATGAAACCCTAAAATTGTAGGCCACAGAAGAAGAAACAGGCCCAATGCAAAACACAGCATTTGAACACTCTGAAATTAGCTCTGCTAATTCCCCCTCTGTGCTAGATTGCCAGTGTTTGTTAATATTTGGGCCTTTCTTGAGCAAAGTCTGTGAATGACGAGAAGTTAATCCAATGCAGCTCATGAAAAATAGTATTAATAGTCACTATGGGCAGGGCTTGATGTAAGGTGGCCTTGAGTATTAAGTATGGTCTTGGAAAATTTGTTAGTGGTTCTGGAAGGGGGAAATGCTCGAGATAATAGAGTAAGGATCTAGAGACACACACAAGCAGAAGTGTTTTAAAACAAAATCAGACCTTACTCAGGTTTCTGAAAACACAAACCAGGGATAGTTCAGAGTTTGATCCCATTTTGTCTAACTCCCAACATTCAAACTGAAGGAAATACTGGAGAAAGTTTCAGTAAATGATTCTTGTTTCAGACTTTCTCTGTATGAGTCTAGATCAGTGCAGCTAGCTCTCAAGAGCCGTTTCTTCAGCAAATGGAGTGAAAGAACCAAAGCAGCTATTCCAACAGCCCACTGTGACATTTGTACTGTGATGTGGCATCCGCCCGACAAAAAGGACCAGATCCAGGACATTAGTTTCTGTAAGTCAGTACAGCGTCACTGAAGTCAATGAAGCTATATTGATTTACAGCTCAGTTTTGTATAGGTTGAACCACTTTAGTTGCCGGACCAGAATGTGCTGGACATCCGGGATCAGCATGATAAATGGCCAGATGTCCTGTGGCCAAGTTTCCTGTGGTCCCATAAAGTTTGTTTACAGCCACCAATTCTGGGTCTCAGTGTTCTGTGCAGTTATTTAGCCCTAATTTACCTCTAAATGTCTTTTAGGAGGCCAGTAAGCAGTGGAAACTGTTGGTAATGCTGCTAGACGGTATTGACCTCCTGTGGTTTGGCAAATCCTCTGGTTTGGCACTGGTCAGGTCCTGAGGATGCCAGACTACAGACGTTCAATCTGTAGTGAAATATTTTACAGTTTTCCCCTATTTGTTATTTCTATTGTATTACTGGAAAAAATAAAGATGCAAGCCCTAATGAGTACTTCAACATGTAGCTTAATGTGCTCTCAGTGAGCTAACTTAGTCAAAATTATGTCTTGTTTCACTTGAACCCCTATGCAGCTAATCCTGTTTGAGAGTGGTTGTTTTTATACATATAACATCTCTATATGGCTGAATGGTTCTTTGTGCCACTAGGCTTATGGTTGTTGGGTTTTTTTCCTTCGCATAGGAAATGTTTTAATGAGATACAATCTTCCCTTGCTGCAGATTCCTCAACCTTGACAATTGCCAGTTGCACGTCTTGAGCAATCATGGAATCTTATTCACCCTCTTTTTGTAATGTATCTTTTTTATCTGCAATACATTTCCTATGATAAAGATTGTGATCCTCCCAAGTTATTATCACTACTGACTGTATAAAAGAATATGACAAACTAGTAACAATGACAGCAAAACTCAGAACTGCTTGTTAGGCTCGGGGCTGGAATGTTGGGAGGAGTGAGGAGGAAGGTGTTTAAGAGGCCAGTGTCAAGTAACGTAATGTATTGGGAGAAATGTGGGGGTGCTCTTTAATAAGTATTAGTGTTGGATCTGTCACTACCATGCTGTTCCTGTACAAATGTTCTTAATTAAGTACCTCCCAGCCCCTTTCTAATAGTTGCTTAATGGCTTTCACTTTGGGTTTTTAAGAGACAAATCCAGAGGTAGTATCCTTAGTGGTTCTAGCCTCTTCTGGGCAGGCTCCAAACTGGTTTCCAGGACAGGAGGCTGGAGAAAAGGTTAGGGAACTCCCCTTATGCAACCCACACACCTTCTGAGTGTGGTGTACTGTCCCATCTTGTGGCACTGAGACCACTTACAAAGAGAATAATGAATCTGCTCTACAGCCTTAGCTGGCTTTTAGCTCAAAGGGTAGAGCCACATGTACAAAGCTCCAGAGGTCCCAGGTTTGATTCTGTCTGCAGATAACCGGGATCTACCAGCGTTACACTAACACAGAAGTACATAGGGAGAGGTATATGACTGATATAAAAATGGGCAGGAGGGTTAGAAAGAGCCAGATAGACATACCCACAGACACGGGGTGGATCTTTGATTTGTAAAGGAATGTGAGTTACATCAGTTCCATTGCTATAACTCATGAGGCAAGCCCATCTTAGAGTCCAACTTAAATCTCACCAGAGGCTCCACAGGAATTTCTCCAGCGGAAGCTGATGTGCTTCATCCATACACCCTACAGTTTCTCTTGATGTTCCACCAACTTGTGGGCTGTGCTGGCCCCTACAAAGCCTCTGGTGGGTGTTTTGCGCTACTACAACCTCCACATTTTCAACCCCGACAGCCCTCCACCAAAAATCCTGCTTTGAGAAGCCGCAACACTGCATACGAATCTGGCATTTTTCATTGTGTATTACAATTATAAACCACAACATGTAGACAATCACTGAGAAACAATGAATATGGCATACACGTATATAAAAACATATATCCAAAAGACTCCATCCAGAAACCAAGTGGTATAGACACTTGCATGGCTAGTTTGCTGTTCTGACAGAAGGAAAGCTTTAAAATATATGGCCAGCCCTTGACAATTTATCCCCTCTTCAATGTACTGTGGCAATCCTCTACTATGGACCAAATCTCGCAGTTGTAATTTTTTTTTTCAAAATTCCTATTTAAATTAACAGTGAAAGTGTCTGAGTAAGTACTACAGGGTTTGCCTGATACATACCATGGATGAAATCCTAGTTCCATTACAGTCAATGGGAGCTTTGCCATAGACTTCAACGGAATCAGGGTTTCACCCAGTAATTTTCCTGTATGAAATCCGAAGCCCAAAAAAGTTACTTTCAGGCTGCAAATATTCCTATCTTTCCTGGTTCAATGTTTGTTACAAGAAGAACCCCCATACCAAGGCCAAACTCCACTGACAAATATGGTAAGTATTATTTTTATCATCTGTGTGATAGGAAGAGTGCCCGTGTTTGTTCATAGCAATTCATCAAACACACACACACATAAATTATTGTTTCTCCTATTGCTCATGCCCGGGTTATTCTTTTCATACCAAAATTTATTTCAGGGTTGTCAGACTCCAAAATATACTCCAATCTCTTCTTCTTTACTCTACTCCATCACCAAGAGCGTCTTCTCACTTCTGCTCTCCCTTCAAAAGCAACTCCTTTTGGAGACCACTATCACCAAGCTGTTTGTGCCCAATCAGGAAAAGTGCAAGAGAACAACTTGAGATATTCCTTTCCCAGAGAATGAATGGATTACCTCCCCAGTGCACCCAGCAGCTGTAGACACAAGATCAAGAGACTGGGCTTGAACCAACAAGTACAAACAAACAAAAAAAAGGAAGCAGATTCTTTCCGAGAGGATCTTACATCAAATCACTACTAAAAAACAAAAAGTAGTCCTGTGGCACCTTAGGCTGTATCTACACTGCACAGTTATTTTGGAATAAGCTGTTCCGGGACAGTTATTCTGCAATAGTTTATTTCTAAATAGAACGTCTACACTGCAGGGAAGCCTCAAAATGAGTCAGAGGCAGGCTTCCCTAATGTAGACGTGCTATCTCAGTTTAGAGCCCCAGGAGGCACTGGGGAGGAATAACTTAGAATGGCCCTGGGGAGTAACAATTTCGAAATACCAGCAGTGAAACGTCTACACTGCCCCTATTTTGAAATAACTCTTTCGGAATAGGCGTTGTTCTTCATAGAATGAGTTTTACAGAAGTCGGAATAAGTTGTCTGTTATGTCAAAATTATTTCGAAATAACACTATTGCTGTGTAGACACTCACATTGTTATTTCAGAATAACAGCCATTATTCCGAAATAACTTTGCTGTGTAGACACACCCTTAGGGTATGTCTACACTACAAAGTTAATTCGAACTAACAACCATTAGTTCGAATTAACTTTCATAGGTGCTACACATACAAACCGAACTAGGTAAACCTCATTCTACAAGGACTAATGCCTAGTTCGAATTAAGTAGTTCGAATTAAAGGCTGTGTATCCACTTAATTCGAACCAGTTGGAGGCTGGCCCTTCCCAACTTGCCCTGGTGTCCACCCTGGGCCAAACCAGGAAAACTCTTCTGCCTGTCTCCCGGCCCCGGAGCCCTTAAAGGGCCACAGTCTGGCTACACTGCTTGTGCCAGTTGCAAGCCTGCCAGCACCCAGCCAACAGACCCTGCACCTGGCACGGGATGAGCTAGCCACCCGCTGCCACCCAGCCCTCCCCCTCTTCTCAGGACCAGGCTGGCGGCTCCTGGGAGCCTACCCGGGCCCGCAAGAGGCGAGCACCCGCCTAGTCTAGAGTGGAGATCGTGGACCTCATCGAGGTTTTGGGGGAAGCCTCCAACGTCCACGATCTCCGCACTAGCCACAGGAACGCGGC
>CM057847.1:60935538-60949378 GCA_030068395.1 Apalone spinifera | reverse complement strand
TCGATGACCTCTTGAGGTCCCTTCCAGTCCTAGTGTTCTATGATTCTATGATTCACAGGTGAGTGCTGTGGTTTTACGAATGCTTGATAGAGATCCTGTAGGTGATTGTCTCTGTCTGAGGGATTGGAGCTGATTAGGTTATATCTTAGGGCCTGGCTATAGACAACTGTTTATGTGATGTGTTCTGGATGAAAGCTGGAGGCATGTAGGTAAGTGGAGCAGTCAGTAGGTTTTCGGTATACGGTGTGTTTATGTGACCATCACTTAATTTCACTGTAGTGTTCAGGAAGTAGATCTCTTGTATGGACTGGTCCAGGCTGAGACTGATGGTAGAGTGGAAATTGCTGAAATTGCCTCCTTCCTATGGGTCCAGATGAGGAAGATGTCATCAATGTAGCACAAGCAGTGGAGGGGCACTTGGGAACGAGAGCTGAGGAAGCTTTGATTTAAGTCAGCCATAAAAATACTGGCATATTGTGGGGCCACGTGGGTACTCATAGTGGTTATTTTTTATGTCTCAATGAGATTTTGCTGGTAAGGAAAGTGGAGGGAAAGGCAGGAAGGAAAGCAGAGCTAAATTGATGGCACAAATTGAACACAGCATATCTTTATGATACCACATAGTAGATCACTCAAGACATAGGAAGAGCAGGAAAAGATCAGAATCCTGACAGAGACTGTGACTCCTTCTGTCTTCAAGAGTTGACATCAGTGCCCTTTGACAGTCTTTACATACCTCCCTGGGGCAACAAGAATGTTCGGCAGGTGCAGAATGGGATGGATCTGTGAACAAAATGGGAGTCTGACTACTGTTTTGTCTGCTCCCTCCCCCCTGCCACTGTTAACTACTCACTGTTTGTAGAGGACGTGAATGAAAACACCTGATGCCTCTGGCCTAATTTGTCAGAATAAAAGAGGAATAAAGCATTTATAGGGATATGTTGCCTTGTTAAAGCAAACTGATCTCTGATTATCTTTTACTGGGTTATTCGGGCTTCTTAAAAATATAATAAAACTGGATATTTCCAGTAAATAAAATCTTTATTTTCAACCAGCACTGTTCTTCAAGCGTTCTTCTGCCATGACCACAGGGGACTGGACATGGTGATCTCTTAAGGTTCTCCTTCCAGTTCTATGATTCTATAAAGATGCTTATTTGAATTGGCTGAGGTGGTGTAGATCCAGGCTCCATTTTATCTGAGCAGAAAAGCTCTGGAGGAAAGCAGTGGCAATATGGATAAAAGAATTTTGGATCGGTCTGTCTCTAATTATTATTGTCCACAACAGATGGCAGGTTTTACTAATGCAAAAAACAAAGCAACCTTCCCCCTTACTATTTTATAAGCCTAATTGTGCATGACAGGCATCACCTAGCCCTCCAAATTAGGGGAGCATTCCTACTGCCAACAAGACTGACTCAATTTTTTCCTGCGAAGTATATTCATATGTTTTTAAATCTGCACTCCTTTGATTTGTCTTCTCATCATGGAAGCTTTGCCTCCCACACTGCAGTAGTAGAAGAGCAGCATTTATATCCATTTGGGTGCCTGTTCTGAGTTCCAGCCTGTCTTTTGTTTAAGGAGTCAGAATTCCTCCAGTTTCCTGCACAGGAGCTAAGACTGCAGACTGAGTATCCTGGTGTAGACTAAAATTCTTTACAAGATACATAGTCCCATGTGTCCTTGACTGTTGAATGAAAGCATCAGTGTTCTGTTCATCCACAGTTATGCAGATCACCTTCTGCTCTACCACAAATATTGATTTATATTCATATTTATATTCATCATGGAAACTTCATGGCTTGCGGGCATGAAAGAAACCCAATTCAGTAATGTTTCTCTTGGTTTTCTGTTAGCAAGCACATTTATTTGGCAGAATAAGGCACACAATGAAGCCCTTAGGCAAGTCAGTAGGTACACAGATGAGAAATTTAAAAGCAGAAATGCCTGTAGTAATTGGGATATAGGGTTTTTTTTTTAACTCTAATAGTGAATTGAATACCGATTTCATTGTTCTGTCTCAAAACACTGTATCTGGCATTCAGAATAAGAGAACAGCTCCAAGAATCACATTTCTATTAGGAATCCTCTAGGATTAAAAATTGTTATTCTGAAGTTACAGAAGGATAGATTATATATTGTGCTTTTCACATGAAAACTCCCATGCTGGAGATTTCTCATTGAGGACATACAGCACGTTGTTATTCATATGCACTGTGCAACTTCATTGGATGACAACGGGAGAGCACTGCTCTATGACTTCCTCACTGTTATATCAATTTGCTTGCTTAAGGTATTTCACCTCCTCAATCTGAATTTAAAAAAAATGTCAGTGTCCATTTGAATGGCATCTCTGCACTTTAATACAAATTGGCAGTTGGATAAAAGAACCTGATAAAGAGCTGGGAAAGAAAAGTCCAGGGTGCTTGGCATATGAAACAAAATACAGGACTATGTAGCACTTTAAAGACTAACAAGATGGTTTATTAGGTGATGAGCTTTCGTGGTCCAGACCCACTTCCTCAGATCAAATAGTGGAAGAAAACAGTCACAACCATATATACCAAAGGATACTTGTGACTATTTTCTTCCATTATTTGATCTGAGGAAGTAGGTCTGGCCCACGAAAGCTCATCATCTAATAAACCATCTTATTAGTCTTTAAAGTGCTACATAGTCCTGTATTTTGTTTCAGCTACACCAGACTAACACGGCTACATTTCTATCTCTATTCTACTTGGCATATGGTGCATGTTGTTGGAAGGAAGTAGTACAAACCATCTATTTGTATGAAAAATGAAGAGCGGATGATGTCTAAAACATTGTAATACTGTTTTGCTATTAGATTTTGTTCTCACCAGGGATGTTAAAATGTGGGTATTTAATGAATCAAGTTACTTGATTAGTTGATACACAGCCTAGCTCAGCTCCGGCTCACGCCGGGTGCGGAACCAAACCCCGCTGCGACTCTACATTTAAAAGGCAGCAAGAGCTGGGCAGCTGCCCCCTGGCTCCTCCTGCATTTGAAATTGCAGAGCTGCAGTGGGATTTGGTTCTTCACCCGGTGCAAGCTGGAACTGAGCTGGGCTGCCTGGCCAGCCGGCAGCAGCCCCTGTGTGTGGGGGTCCCAGGGATTTGGGACCTCCTGTGTACAGGGACTGCTGCTGCAAAGCAGCCCCTGCTGGCACCCACATCACTGCAGACAGGGGCTGCTTCATGGCAGCAGACCCTGTGCATGGGGAGTCCCAACTTCCCACTGGGACCCGCTGCGGACAGGGACTGCTGCTGCAAAGCAGCCCCTGCCCCCTGTCTCTGATAGAGGCAGCAGTGGTGTGGAGGGATGGGTGGCACCGCGAAGACAGTGCTGGGCGGGGGGGAAGGGGGGAGGAACCAGCTTTTACGGCAGCTCTCCCCAGCACCAGCTGCTGCTTCTCCCCAGCTTGCTGCCTCTGATATAGGAGAATGAAAGTAGTCGACAACTACCCGATAAGCAAATCAGGTAGCTGACTAGGCGACTACTCCTTTACATCCCTAGTTCTCACATCACTTGTGTTGTGAAGTGCCCACAACTTTGGCTGATTTTGGGTGCTTTTGAGAGTTCTTTCTGATGTAGTGGACTGTAGTTTCAAAGTACCAGTAACAGGCAAGCCTAGTTCCACTGCAGTCAATGAGGTTACTCCAACATATGCTTGCAGTGAGCATGTCACGTGACCTTCATTGAATCATTACCTTGACAATCCTGGCACTTGACAATGAAATCAATGTACAGGCCTTACAACTTTTTTTCAGCTAGTGCCTAGGAAATGCACTAACAAATACTCTTTAATGAGAAGGAACATAATTCTGCAAACCCTTACCCAAGTCCATGTCCTCTGCACTGAGAGGGCTGTGCTTGGAAAGGGGGTTAAGCAAAGTCACTGAGCTGCCTCTATAGCAGTGTTTCTTAAACTTTTTGGCTGCACCTAGACTGCCAGCGAGTATTTGCGCAAGAATACTGACCTTGTACTGTATAAAATCAGTGGTTCTTGCGCAAATACTCTGATGCTCCCGCTCAGGGATAAGTCCTCTTGCGCAAGGGGGCCAGTGTAGACAGGCAACATTAATTTCTTGCACAAGAAAGCCCAATGACTAAAATGGCCATCGGAGCTTTCTTGCGCAAGAGAGCGCCTACACTGGCACGGATGCTTTTGCGCAAAATATGTGCTTTTGCGCAAAAGCATCCATGCCAGTGTAGACTCTCTCTTGCGCAAATACTTTTAACAGAAAAACTTTTCCGTTAAAAGTATTTGCGCAAAATCATGCCAGTCTAGATGCAGCCTTTAAGACTGAGGAACACCAAACAATATTTTTTTATGAGGAACACCAAGGATTTTTTGTTGAGCAAGAAAAAAAAAGTGTGTGGGGGGGAAGTTATTGACAAAAAAAGGTCAGGGGAAAGCTATTGAGCAAAAAAAAAAAAATTAAAAAATAAAAGGGGGGGCAAGGAAAAGTTATGGACAAAAAAAGGCCACCTGCCCCTTAATGGGCGGCCATTTTGAACTCTGCTGTTCTCGGCGGCACACCTCCAACTGCCTCAGTTTAAGAAACACTGCTCTATAGCATCTAGGAATCTGCCCTACATAGGGAAAGTGAAGAAGTAAAATGGTACTCCAGAATGGTGTAACACTGGAGGAACACAGGCCAGAATTGTGGTCCGAGTCTTTGCATAAAAAACAAATTCACCGTCACAATATAATGTGGTTTTATTTGCTAAAACTTCTTGTTCTTAACCTCAGCAAGAAGTCTGTACCCTTCCCCTATTCATTCAATCCAAGTCTTTTCACATGCTGCTATTGGTCTGACAGAATAGTTTATGATTTATCTCCACTTGTTTACTTGTTAAAAACCTATGCATTTTACTAGTTCCCCTCTCCCCCAGCCAAGGAAATTGATATCGTACATTGTCTTTATTCCTGATCCATCTAACCATGACTATCTTCCTGACATATCTGACACTTAGTACTACTTGGATTCTAAAGAACACCTAAGAGAATTGAAAATAACTAGGCTCATATACGGGATGTTTAATCTGCATTCTTTAATATACACTGCAGTAAAATAGCCAGTTATTCCTGAAGACTTTAAAAATTAGTAAATTATCTTACAAAAATTCATTAAATCAACATGGAATGCTCTGCTCATCAGTGTTATTCCCCAAATGCTCAACATTGCATCAAGACCTGCTAATGAGGGATCCTGACCCACACAATGTCCCTCTATGGGACATTGTCTATGGCAGTGTTTCTCAAATTGTGCTCCGCGGAGCCCCAGGGCTCTGTGAGACATCTCCAAGGGCTCCACGAGGTTGACAAACTGGAAACATCGATAGGTACAACACATACAATCAGTGGACCGCTGGGGCCTCCGCATAAATTTTTACACATGTAAAGGGCTCCGGAGGCCAAAAAAGTTTGAGAATCGCTGGTCTATGGGGATGCACTCTAGGGTACAGGGGCCTGCACTAACAGATCCAAGTGTAGAAGTAGGGCACAAAGTACCTGCATAGGATTCTATTTAATAGCACCCAGTGTAGCTGCAGACACACAAAAGTCTGCAGATTTCTCATGAGATAAGTTAGGGAGGTTGCTCACTATTTACTTTCTGTAGATGCAGTGTTTTATACCCCTATTCAATTAAAATAGGGATAGTGGTATAAGCAGGTCTGCTTACGGAGGCAGGGGAAGGGGGCAATTGCCTGGCAATTCAAAGGGATCTGGAGCTCCCAGGCACTGCTACTGCTGCTGCAGCAGAGATGACCAACGCCCTGGGCCCTTTAAATCGCTGCTGGAGCAGAGTGCGGCATGCTTTGGGAAGTTCTGAGAGCTGGACATGAGAGCTGTCTGCCCTGATCCCATCCCTTCTGCTGAAGGCCCCACCTCTTCTGGGAGTGCAGAGTCTTCCCCCTGCCATCCTGCCCAGGAGCCCATGAAAGCTCTCAGCTCCACTGAGTATAAGAATAATGAGGACTCAAAGGAATAATGTCTTAGGGAGGAATGAACAGCTTGAGTGAATCCCTCAATTTACTATAAGGGATAGTGTCTTTCCTGACTAGCTGATGTAAGTGTTGTTAGATCTCTGTCAGTCCAAGGATATTAAAAGACAAGATAGGTGAGGTAATTTCTTTGATTGGACCAATTTCTGTTGGTGACAGAGACAAGCTTCGGAGTGTACAACAAAGCTGTTTTTCAAATCTGGGAAAGGTATTCAGAACATCACAGCTAAATACAAGGTGGAACAGATGGCTGAGCATAAGTAAACACATATTTCAAGGAACCATTTTACTGGTCCATGTGTGTTGACTATGTAGGCTAAACCATCTGTTCCACCTTGTATTTAGCTGCGAGACTGAGTAATTCCCCAGACCTGAGGATGGTCTGTATGTAAGCTTGAAAGTTTGCCAAAGTTCTAATTGCATAAAACAAAACAGTCTTGTCCTGCCCCCTGCCCCGCTCCTTCTCTCTGCCCTGCTAACTCCAATTCTCCTCCCTCTGTCACTCACTCTCCTTCACCCTCACTTTCAGCAGGCTGGGACAGGTGTTTGGTTGCCACAGGGAGGGCTCCAGTAGATGGTACAGGCTCTGGGGTGGGACCAGGAATGAGGGGTTCTAGGTGCAGTATGACCCCCTTCTGACCACAAAAAATTACTACACAACCCCCAAAAGGGGGGACTGAAGCCTGAGTCCACCCAAGCCCCATTGCCCTGGGTGACAGAGTCAATGCCTAAGTCTGAGCTCCACCAACCTAGGCAGGCAAAGCTGAAATCCAAAACCTGAAGGACCAAGTACGGGGCCTGAAACATGAGCCCAGCTGCCCAGGGTGCAAGCCCTCGACTTTGGCCCTGGCAATGGGCAGTGGGGCTTAGGCTTCAGCTCTAGGCCCCAGAAAGTCTAAGCCCATGTGGGAGACCTTATTAACACGGGGTTGTGACCCACAGTTTGAGAACCACTGGTCGAAATTAAGGTCTGTAACTATGTGCCTCAAGGAAAGTGATTGGTTTGTTTATGGAAACTGATGTCTGTATATTTTGGAAATTTCTATATATTTTATTTTTATATTTTCCATTTTTAAAAAGTTTCAGCATTCTTGAATTAAAATATATGTGTCTGCCAATGCTTCTGTGGAGTTTTATGAGAGTTGTTTTTCAAGTACAGTAAAACTCCAATAGTCTGGCATCCAGTTGTCCAGCACTCCTGATAATCCGGCATCAACTGGAACCCGGAACTGCTCAGGTCAGCCGCTCTCACAGTCGGGCCTGTGCCATTCTGCTCACGGTCCCCAGGGCACACAGCGTCCAGCCTGTACTTGCTAGCAGCCGGTTGCTGAGCACAGGCAGCTGCTTCAGGACCCGGACATAAGGTTGGGGGAGAAGGGGGATTGGGTGACAGCAGGGAGAGGAGGTGTTTGGCTCTGTGGAAGGGAAGGAGGGGGCAGGGGGATTGGGTTGCACACGGTGTCCCGGCCAGTTCATTGAAAAGCCAGCCGCTCAGTGCACGTGCCCCAGTGCCTGGAGGGAGACATGTGGCTGTACCGGCAGCTCCGGGACCCAAGCATAAGGTGTGGGGGGAGGAGAGGGATTGGGTTGGGAGTATGGCCCTTATAGTACCTCCTGGTACTCTGGCATATCCAATAATCTGGCACCACCTAGGTCCCAAAGGTACCGGATTATCGGAAGTCTACTGTACTTCTCACTCCCATTCTCCTTTGTGAACCAGGCTTCCTGAGTAGACTATAGGTCTCCTAATGCACTGTGGTAGTTCAATCAGAGAGGAGGGACTTCCAGGCATCATGAGAGATGCAGTCCAGCTAGGGAGCCTGGCACATAGTGGAGAACAGGAGCATGAGGCATTAGAACTACAGTTCCCATGAGTCACTGCAAAAGTTCTTGCAGATACATATGTCAAACTCACCTGAAAAGAAATTAAATGGATTCAATTCAGTTTGACCAACCCAAATGTTTCAGATTGGTTTGATTTCACCAAAATAGAATATTTCTATTTTCTGACAGAAAATAATAAAAAAAACAAAACAGAGAAAACAAAATTTTCTTAAGAAAATGTTTGATTTTGTGAAAATAACATTATTATGAGAAAAAAAATGATAGGACTTTCTTGAACATCTCTACTTAAGAATCTACATCCCACTGACCTAAACTGGGACTGAGGCACCTCAAACTCTAAGACACTTTTGAAAATTTTGCCTAATGGCAATTAGTAAGAACTGTTGAAGTTCAAAAGGTTTTTGTTTTATTTTGTCTTTTAAAATCTAAAAGCCTGTCCCTGCAGGCTGCTTAGCCTCACACAGAGATAAGCACTTCATAAACCAAATTCTTTGCTGGTAGGAAACTTGGACAGTGCCACTGAGGTCAATCGAGCTGTATAAATTTGCACCAGCAAAAGAATTTGGCCCCACAAGAACAGATTTTACTTCAGAAGAATGGGAGCTGACACTACAATTTTAGTAATCCTTAATCTTGATAAATAATAAACCCATCAATTTATATTATTTGTTCCTATGGCAGAAATGTATTGATGTGAGTTCTACCTGAGATGTAAGAATTTCTTTCCCTGAAGTGCTACGCAGCACATCACAGTAATTTAAACATTTATTTCTTTTCAACAATTCAGATAATTATATTTAAGAACTTAGAACAAGCTTACATAAAGTAGCTCTACTGCATTTATTATGCGATAGATACTCTATTATTGGTGAGTAACTGGAGCCTGTCACTTTGGAAAATTTCATGAATAATATGTCATGTATTATGCATGCATGTATAGTTCAGCATAGTCAAATATAACCAAACAATTAATAAAATAAACCAAGAATGCATAATTGAAATGCTAAATCTAAGGGCTCAAAACTGAATTCTGACTGGGAGAGAATTATTCATTTGCTAGAAAAAATACCCATTTTAAAGTAATCAGAATGCAGTCACTCATCCAACCCACAGCCTTTTAAAAAATTAAGTATTGCTATTAGAAATTGATTATAGTTTTTAATAGCAATAAATCCCCCTGAAATAAGTTATTAATTACCATAGCTACAGCATTAACCTTTAGAGGCAAACAAACCAATTGCTAACTAATGGTAATGACTGATTTCAAAAGGGATTATTACTCAATTAAATTACATCACATGCAATGTAGTCATAGCATAGGATCGTGTTAATTCTAGCTTCATTTTAAGGTGAGGAGTCTATATTGTGATGAACTCCATTAATTCAAATATAGTATTTAGGCATGTTAGGAGAATCATGTAAGCTACCTCCATGCCTTTCTTCTAAATGTCCAAAACAAAAGGTGTTTTTCCTGTAAAGTATAGCACATAAGCTTTCCAAAATTGTTTTAACTCCTTTGTAGTTTCCACCAAAGTAGGTGTTGTCTGGCAGCACATTTGCTTTGCAATGTGTTTACCAGACTGGCTTTTCAAAGTGGCTCAAGCATTAGAGCATCTAACAAGAACATGGAAGTGCCCATTTGTAGAATAGACCCGTTTGTCAATCAAGGCTTAAATTAGTCACTGTATTAGTTTGAAAATAAATGGTTCTCGTTCATAATCTACTGTATGTCTTAGCATTAGACAACAGCAGCTATCACTATAGTCTCAAAACCGTATTCCAATGGAAAATTCAGCACATAATTTCAATGTATTAGATATTAATTCAGAAAATATTACCACCAGTCTTGCCAGCGCTTCAACTGAAGAAACTGGGGCATGGGAATGGATCCCAGGTTCTGTGACCTCACCTCTTAATATTTTTAATGTCTTCTTCCCTTTTTTTTTTTAAAAAATACAAGCATTGAAAAGTAAGAGTGCTGCATTATTATACCTACCCCACCAATCTGAAGATTTAATAGTTCTCAAGGAATGCCACACCACATCAAAATCCCTGATGCGGTTTCAGTATTGGATTGACTTAAGTGATCCAAGGAGTTGGATTTCAAACATCCTAAAATCTAGGAGTATTTGGAACTGCTTGCTTCCTTGGTTTTCCCAGCCATTAATAAAAGATATGCACCATGTAAAAAATAGAATATCAATCAGGGATGCAAACTGCTCCTATGCTCAGAGTAGCTCGATCTGAGGTGTGGACTTGGGTTTCTTAGTTAAAATCCAAGCTTTATCCCAGGTTCATTCAAAGGCTTGCAAACCTTTGTACTGATCCTGGGCCAACTTTTAAGCCAACTCTTTGCACTGTAGGACAGACTGGAGCACATGAGATGGTTTCATTCAAACCATTCAAAGTCATTTGAAAATCTGTATGGTTTCATTCAAAGTCATTTGAAAATCATTTTGACATGTTGTTGACCCCCAAATCAGGCAAAGCTGCATGTCATTTGTAGTCTTCTGCTTTGGACTTGGTCTTGCTTTGAGTTTTTGGGTTCTTTAAACCTGAAGCTCAGCATCAAACTTGAGGAGTGGAAAAGGAAAAGCAAATCTACTCAAATCAAAAACACAAAAACAAATTGTGTAATCTCCTTGTTAATCAAAATCACTGGGAGTTTTGCAGCACTCTACCTGTGAAGTCAGATATCGTCTTTTGTTTCATTTTGTCTTTCATTTTCATGCACAGAAAACTGAACAGATCCAAACTTGTGAGAGATGAGAACTTCACACATCTGAATTTTATGGTTGGCCTCACCTCTGTAATGCATTGAATCAAACCCTAATTACCAGACCCAAACTTGACAGAGATGAGAACTTGCACTTTATAGTTACAGTAAAACTCCAATAGTCCGGCATCCAATAGTCCGGCACTCCTGATAGTCCGGCATCAAAATGGTAAGAGCCTAGTGAGTGAGCGTTACATTACAGTATACTGTATACAGTATGTACAATAAAAAGGGTTAAGAACACTTTATATACAGTATATAATGTATACAGTATATATATAACCTGCTTATAGTACCTCCTGATAGTCCAGCATATCTGATAATCCAGCACCACCTAAGTCCCATAGGTTCCGGATTATCGGAAGTCTACTGTGGCTCTGGAACTGTGACCATCTTTTCCTCGCAGTGTCTTGGCTTCAAAACTGGGTGAAGCTATTCCCCCACATTTTCCCCCTTCCATTTTTTTCTTTGCCTCAATGGTTTGACACACTTTGCAGAGTGCTGCCAACTAAAAGCTAGTAAAAAAAGCTGTTTTGTTACTTAATTAATTAACCAAAGGAGGCAGAGTTGGATTTAAAAACACTCCCTTCCTTCCTCTTCAGTTCTGCATATTGGTACTGCTACAGCAGGTTTACAGTACTGTCCACACTAGACAGTGTGGCTGCATGCAAAGGAATGCCCCAACCTTGCAAGGAGTTCCACATCAATGACCTCACAGTTATGGGGCTCCATATGGGTGCAGGGGTCTGAGCCCCCATGAGATTATTTTAAAGGTTGGGATTCTTAGCCTGTGGCAAGGATGCTCTTCCATTATATGCATATACATTGGCTAATACAATGGGGCTGTGTTTTCTGATTGGGACCTCGAATAATAGCAATAATAAAGAACAAACAGTAAATGTTGCCTTCTAACAGAAGGCAAATTATGCTGTTGTTCTTTATGCTTATGCTGTAATAGAACAGAAATACAGCTAAAAGGGCAAGTGTCAAAGATGCATATATAAGTTCTTTGCACTTTTATGATCAAAAGCCAGATGTGGCTTCAAATGCATGTTGGCTGAGTTTTACACGATGCAAAAGTAGGTTATTTGGGGAGCAGAAAAGCAAATGATCAAAACCATATTCAGTGAATATATTCAGAGCTTTTTTTTTTTTAAAGAAACTCTGAGCGAAACTGAACTGCTAAGTGTTTGAACACAGAATACCTATATTTTTATGATAGAATCCCATATTCATCCCTACAGGAAGGAACTAAAACAATTCCGAGATGTGCAGCATTTTATGCTATTAATTTAGAAAATGCATACTCAAGACAAAGTATTTTAGAAGGCTTACACTATAAAAATTACATCAAATTCTGTGCTTCAGTCAAGAAAATCTGTAATCCATCTGTTTATTCCATTATCAATTTTAAATGGTATCTGCTTTAACCTCTGTATGTATATTCTCACAGAACAGGATAATGATGCACCTCAAAAGATATATGCATTTAACATAATAGGAAAAGTTTAATTAAAAATAAACCATTTTTCCCCAACCAATGTATTTTTCAAATGTTTTCTCGAATGTACATATTGAAAGGACCAGATCCTGCACTTCTTGCTTACGCAAAATCCCACTGATATCAGTGGGAGTTTTGCCTGTAATGAAGGATCAGCCTGATAATTAGGTTCCATGTGCCAAGTTGGCCCTCTGCTGAACAATAACGTTTTTTCTTACATATCATTATAGAATCACATTTGGATGTTTAAAAATTTATAATTCTAAGCACTATTTAAAATTGCCAAGTCAGCAGCAACATCTTGTTAACAATGAGGCTTGACTAATTCCCAAAGGATAATGAGGAGGAAATGTTTCTCCTCCAAAATGTGAACACATTTATTCTTGTTCCTTGAAGCTATGGCTGTACTTATGCAATAGCCGTACTTACTGTCTTAATTGTTAGACTTAAATCAGACTTAGATTTCCTGGTAAGTGATAAGACCTAGAGTAAATTACCTGCGTATTGGGATGCAAATACAACTAGATCTGTTTGCATGTTTGTGTTTTTGTGATGTTGTTAAGGTTTCTAAAATAAACATTGTGCCTGAAGGTGTCTCTAAAGGTGTTAGACTAACAGGATGGGAGACTGAAGTCTTTTATTTATCCATGGAGCAGGTGCAAGCCTACCACACACAGATCCATTAAAGAACTTCAGCCCTGATGGAAGGGGAATAGTCAACTTATATTTTTCAGGACCTACTGAATCTGCCAAAAAGGGGTTGTCAATTGAGGGAAATGTGATTATAGCCTTTGTGATTAACACTGGGAATGGACTATGGATAAGTACTGACTAATTCACTTGTCGAATAGTTGATGCACTTTTGCATCAACTATTCGATTAATCGATAGGGTGGCGCTGCCCCTTTGAAATGCCACTGCAGTGTTTCAAAGGGGCAGCACTGCACAGCTGATCCCAGGTTCCATGCGGTGCTGCTGCTTTGAAACGCCACCATGGCGTTTCAAAGGGGCAGCACTTCACAGTTGATCCTGGGCTCTGTGCAGCACTGCCGCTTTGAAGTATCCCCCTCTTCCCTCACCTCTTGCTGCCTCTTTCTGATAGAGGCAGCAAGGGGGGGGGGAGGGGGAGAGCGACTAGTCGACTGTCCAATCAACTATCCGATAAGCATTTGCTTATCAGACAGTTGACTAGTAGACTATCCGTTAACATTCCTAGAATGGACTTACCACCTGGTTTGCTTTGGGAGGAGAAGCATGGCCTAGTTATTAAAAGCATGATAACTAGGCCTCTCTGAGGTTTATTTCATCCCTGGCCTCAGACAAGTCACCAGTTGTATCTGGATTAAGAAACAGTGTCTGATTGGCATGTCCTTTTTGTTCCTATCCATGTTTATGTAAGCAACTATGGCCTCTTTTTTCCAACTAAATCCAGATAATGGATGAGTTTGTGTTACACATGAAGAAATGAGAGTCTTGTTGTTCTTGTTTCTAATTAACCATTGGCTATTTTATTTCTTTTGAAGACTACAGGTCCACACTGCCCCATGTGTGCTCAGGTATCCCATTAAGAAGCCCAGTTACATCTTTTTAAACCATGCTTTGAAGTACACTGGCTTCTTCAATAGAGTTACCAGATGGTTTAAAAAAAATACCAGACACACTGATCTCAGATCAGCTGGGGGGGGGGGG
>CM057847.1:60916257-60935438 GCA_030068395.1 Apalone spinifera | reverse complement strand
ATGATAATAATAAAAACTTAATTAGAAAATACCGGACATTTATATGTCCGGTATAGTCTCAATTTTTTTCCTGAACAGAAAGCTCAAATACCAGACTGTCCAGTTCAAAACCGGACACCTGGCAACCCTATTCTTCAATAGTGTCAACAAGATCTTTTCTCCATGGATGTTCTAATCACGATTTTTGAGAAATTTGCACACAGTAGGAATAAGATTTTGTTTTTTTGTGACCAGGTATTTATATTTGTTTCAGAATTAGTGTGGGGGTACTCCTGTGATAACTGGGCCTACAAATTCAGGGAGGTTAGGTCTATCAGTACTTATGAGCCAGAATGGGTAGGAATGGTGTCCCTTGCTTCTGTTTGTTAGGGGCTGGAAATGGATGACAGGAGAGGTATCACTTGATTATCTGTTTTGTTCACTCCCTCTGGGGCATTGGCATTGGCCATTGTCAGACGACAGGATACTGGGCTAGAGGGACCTTTGGTCTGACTCAGTATGGCTGTTCTTATGATATATTGAAATTTATCCTTACAGTGAGTTCAACTGTAAAAATGAACACGAACGTTCATGCATGTCAAAATCATTCAGGACTGAGAAGCACTTTGGGATTCATGTTGCTGAATTTTACTTTTCAATGCAGATGCTTTAAAAACAAGTGCATTGCACTATGTTAATCCAATCAGGAGGTAAGGAAGGTACATGTGACAAAGCCAAGGCAACATCGGAAAAGATTCAATGAAGTACCCTGCCTAGTAGTGAGTAGTGTATTTTTATAGTTTAAATGTCTGATTTAACAGCTTCCCCTGCAGAGAAACACATTCAAAATATTTGAATTCTTTAACAACCAAAGTCAATATTGTAATTCTTTAATAACCACAATACTAACTGGATTCCTCAATAATCTTGAAAAATAAGGAACCTGAAATAAATAAATCTGCATAATCCAATGACAAAATTATCCGGGTGTATTTTAATGAATATCTTCCAAAGAGACTTAATTGTCATTTACATTAGATTTAGGAATTGTGTACCTCTGTGAGAAAAATGCAACACAAATCTAGCTCCAGATCTGCACATCAGCAATGCACCCCCCCACACACACACACCCTCCCCTCATGTTTGTTCACAATCCCACTGCTCAAGACAGACCTAATACACACATATTCACGAACCACAATGTATTCAGGAATTTGCACTAAAGATATTAAATTGCCAATCTGTTTTTGACTGAACATATATTTCTAAAATGCATTCTATGATCGTCTGATTTTCCAATATCCTGCCTGCCTCTAAAGGATTCTCTGAGCACATTTGTAGCATCAGATGCCTGCATTCCTGCACACATTGCAGTATTGGTTTTGCTGAGCGACTTGCCTTTACTCACACTTTCTACATGTTCTGCCTTCCACTCAAACTGACAGCAAACTTGGGTAGGAAGACCAAGTCAAACAGCACAGAAGGAGGATAGTTATGGGAAGTACCAGGGTGCTAGGAGAATATGCGTTTCAGACCACTTTGCCCTCCCACCTGAGTGTGCCACTGAGATGATAGGCGTGACTTCCTTCACCTCTCTCAAGGGTGGAATGCTGCAGTTCAGCCTCTCTTATCCTACCTCTCTGGACCACAGCCCACATTTCCCAACTGTGGTAACGTAACAGCCCCAAATGTATTTGATAACTGCAAGAAATCTCGCAGGGAGCTTGTAGCATGTAGTTGATTCAAGTGACCCAAAAACCTGCTTCTTCAAAACAAATGCATTGTCCTAAAGATACATCGGTAGCAGAGAAAAGGGATAAAACAAGTCCACACACCCGGATCTTAGATAATCCTTATCCTTTCCTTCCAAGTTTTGGTTAAGTTCTGATCATCCCAGACCTCTTATTTCTGAAATGGGAGAAATGGGCTTTGCTGCTGCAGTATTTTGGTGTCTCTCAGTCAATGTCTCACCTCTAGCAGCTGCTGGCTGGCTTCCTTGTCTCCTTTCCTTTCTAGGCTGGGGTTTTTAATGAGTAAGTCTCTCTGATCCTAGTCTCTAGCCCAGTGGTTCCCAAATTTTTTGGCATCACGCCCCCCTTTTTGATTTTTGAAAAACCCTCATGCCCCCCCCCAATAGTAGCAAAACTTGTTAAGCAAAAAAAAAAGGGAAAAAAGGAACTGAACAGGGCAGCAAAACTTGATGGGGGGAGGAGGCTGGGTCGTCTCGTGCCCCCCCGTAATTTCTTCACGCCCCCCAGTTTGGGAACCCACTCTGTAGCCCATGGGACAATACACCTTTTAGGCATTTTCTAAATAACACTACCCACTTTTATTCTCTTACTTAGGCTATATCTGCATTGTAATTAAAAACCCATAGCTGATAAGGAAGCAAGTAATTGAAGTACATGTGATAGCTGTAAACAATCACACAGATATCTCCTTTGTCCACAATAAATTTAGAACCTTCCATATTCATTTTAGAAGTAGGAATCACCAAGACTGATAACTCAATAAGCCTCTTTCTAGATCTCCTGTTTTCTGTGAAGTTCAAGATTTCAACAGAACCTCCATTTCCATAACCACCCCCTGAACTCAAGGGATAACCCATCTTAAGCACAGTATTACATTATTTTCCCTGGTTGATCTAAACTTCTTAATATGAATCATATGTTTATGTATGCTTTTGCCTTTTTTTAGTTTACAGGTTACACAGAATTCATAAATATAACTGTCCATGTAACCACCTTATCTTTCCAAAGCACCTGATATTGCTTTACTCTTTTACAAGATTGCCTTTGATATAGCATGACCTTTGGGTCTTTGAAGTCAGGATGTGCTTTCCAAAGAGCAAATACATATTTGCAGTGTAAAATTACAAAGTACTTTACGAGTCACAATGTTCAGAAGGCATGGAACTATCAAAAGTTGATTCTGAAATTTGTAGATTGCATGGCTTTTTCAATGAAAAATACAATGTGAAAAATTCACCTCTGGTGGAAGGCCCTGGCCCACTGGCCCATTCCACTGGCCTATTCCAGTAGAGGAATCTCTATCCCTACAGGTTTTAAGTCTCGGCTTGACAAAGCCCTGGCTGGGATGATTTAGTTGGGATTGGTCCTGCTTTGGGCAGGGGGCTGGACTTGATGACCTCCTGAGGTCTCTTCCAGCCATAGGATTCTATGATTATACGTTTGTTGATTTGGGCCTAATGTTCTTCCACTTGGCTTCACTATAAAGATCTATAATTTTCCCTAGAATGTGTGTCATAATGAAAAAAAAAAAAAAACCATGGGCCACAAAATAACTCTATAATATCTTTATAATTCAGCTGCAATAAATCAAGGTCTATCAATCTGTAAATCCAAACTTTTTCAGGCATAAATTTGCTCCAGGCTGAACTCTGACAAATAATATTTTAAAAAAATTTTTAGGTATACATGTGAAAAAATAAAACATTATCTTTGAACATTTTTTCACTTACATAAATCATATATGACTTTGATTTATGAATTCACATTGGGGAAAAAATTAATCTATAATGCAGTCTAATCAGTTTGAGTATTTAAAAAGCCTCAACAAAAATAGCAAAGATATTTACATATTTAAATTTGAAACATTATGGAGACGCATGACAGTTTTGCAGGCTCCTGCAGGGACTTTTCAAAGAATGAATCTGAAACAATGATGTAAGTAAGGAAGATGCCTGATGCTATTTTAAATCATTGAATTTCATTGTATAAACTTGGTTTGCATGCAGCCATTCTTTCCGAGGAGTAGCATTTTCAAAGTCACCTAAATGTTTTAGAAACCTGCCACTAATATGCAAAAGTGACTTAGGCGCTTATGAGCTTAAGTGCCACTGACTTTCAATGACTTAAGTTCCTAAATCACATAAAAAGCTGGACTTAGGATAACATTTTCAAGTGCCTAAGTGACTTAGAAGCCTATATTTACCCCCGATCTACACAAATTATGAAATCCTAAAATGGTAGCAATCTCTCAGCTCCTAACTCTCAACTGCTAATCACTCCCACACCCAATCTCCCATACCTATCCCCTTCAGTTCTTATTTAAACCAGCTTGTCATCTCCCTCTGTTCCCTACCCCCCTTTGAATTTGAGTCTAGCTGCTGCCTCCCTCTCATCTGTTCTCTCTTGAGGACTAAATGATGGGCTGCTCTCAGTTCTGATTCTTGGTGGCCAAAAGGAGATGACGAGCAGGAGGAACAATTGAAGAAAAAGTTCTCCCTAGCTCTCGCAGTCTTGACCTCGAGCAGTCACTCTGTGGGGATAGCAAGTGCAGTCTGGCAGGCATGTAGAAACTGTGGGAAGCCAGATCATGCTCAGTGAAGATGGTACCTTCCAGGAATAATGCTGCTAACCTCCCCCACACACCTCGGTGAGTATTCCCTGGGGTTCCATCAAGCTTTCTTGGAGTTGGAATTCAAAGAAACGTGAAACTCTGACACACAAACTACAAGGAAATGTCAGTGAAACAAGTATGATTCACTAAGCTATGAAAATTCAAACCATGACCTGATACTGGCATAGCATTCTATATGGTTACCTAAATCTTGTCCGGGCAGGTGATTTCTTACAATCTGACTTATGCCTTTTTGATTTGCTCCCAGTAGATACATATGAAACACAGACCAGGCCACTTTGCCTATGCTTTCTCAAAATAATAAGTTCCCAACCAATGTCTAAGCTTCATGTTGAAGGAGAGCATGATATTTGGTTTATGTTATTGAGATCTCATGTATCTCAACTTTCAAGATGCCCAGAAACTACAGTGATGGGAACCAGACCAATGCCAAAAAATAAAATAAAATGTCACCGCCACCACCAGATCTGTAATTCCGAATAACTGAATGTTCCAAAAAAATTGATAACAGGAAACACAAAAAGGAAACTTCCCAGCTGACATGTTGAAGGACAAGCTTCTGTCAAATGAAAGGTAGATTTAAGCAGCTCTTTTAAAAAAGTCTATTAGGACTGCTGAGCTTAAATAATATCGGAAACCAAATACTTCCTTTTAAATATTGTTCAAAAAATATAATGCATATTAGTTTACTTCATAGCAAACAGGTTCTTTGAAGTGTAAAATGCTATTTATTAATATTTCTGACCAAGTTTACTGAAATGGATGTATATACAGTATTTTATTATGCACCTCACATCTGCCATTGGTACCATCTGCAGGAATGAGAGATTTGCCTCGTTCTAGAATTAGGCTTCCCTTTGATTTTTAGCCTATGTCTGTAAAACATTTTGCAAGGTGACTAGCAAATCATGGTTCTCCTTGGGCAGAGAAGGCGAGAGTAAAATGCCACCCCTCTCCCCCTTTGCAGTGTGGCTTATGGTGCCCCTTGAGCAGAAAAGGTTCATGTCACAAAATGGTAAGTGTAAAAGGATGGTCAGGGCCCTATGCTCTCCACTCCCAACTGGCCACTCCCTGGAAACCAATCTTGTCAAAGATACAGGATGGTAAACCCTTTTTCTAGGTGAAGCAATTGCTGCTGCTGAGACTCATTCCCACTGCAGCAGCCCTGCAGGCAAATTATTTACCTTCCATAGGCTTAAAACCCTTTTTCCACCAACTGTCAGGCATGACAGCTCCTTAGCCCCTGTCCAAAGCTCTCTGGCTCAAAAAGAAACACCATTAGCTTTAAATAATCCAAACTGGCTCCAATCATCACATTTCAGGTGCTAGATACCTATGCAGCTGAATGATCATTTATACCAGAAAGGGATTTCCATATGTAACTCTTTCTAGGATTACAGAAACTAAAAGACCCAGAGGATTTTATAGGAATTTATCTCACTGGTTCTTTACAAAAAAAGCCCAACTACAAACACAACCATTAAATGCGGATTTAGGTATCTGTAATGGGGTTATAAACTATGCACAAAAACAACTGCATTATAAACATGCCCCTGAAAAGCCCTCAATAAAAATATTTCCCAACTGTGCTTATTACTTTTTAAGTCAAGACAGTAGTTGCGGCTTTAAAAGGTGTATTACAATTACCGTTCCAGACTCAACTTTTAACAAGTAAAACACATTCAGGGAGGTCTTATACACAGAACAAAATTACCGTACCAGTTGACTACACACGTCAATGGGATGGCACGTGATTAGATAACAGCGGGGAATCCTGATGATCCCCAGTGAGGATTCAGATAGTGCACGTGTCTCATTTTCTGCTCCGTGATGTGTAGATGAAAAGTACACCAGAATGAATGCAAGACTAATTACTATTCATTGTACTGCAGATCCTAACATCGTTTTCCTGATCACATGGGAACCTAAGAAAGGGCTAGACTGCAAATATCGGTCTCAAGAAAAGGAAGATTCTTTTTAAAATGTCTCCCTTTAAGATCATTTTAATGCTTCTACTTTCTTAGCCCAATCAGACTGTGCGTTTTTAAAGTAACCAAAACACACACCGTCAGAAGCAAAGAATAAACAAATTCTGCTCCTCATTCTGGTAATGCAAATTCTTTTCTTTTTCTGATTAAGACGACTTTAAAACCATTTGGATGCATACTACAAATTACAACACAGGACACACTGAAAGTTCTCACTATAATCTTGGGCTGGGCCTTCACGTACAAATTGAAAGAAAAACATTGTAAAAACCATGTTTCTAGGCAGTTGTACCCCAGGGACCACTGGAGTCCCCAGCAATTTGTAGGGTATAAGGATTCTCTAGACACACCCTTCCTTACTTTGGACCACTTAGCTTTAGGGATGCTTTGCAAGACCAGAGTGTTGTCTCAGATCTGGCCACAAGCTAGATAGCTTTAAATATATTTTGGGCTTATTCAATAGCCTGCTACCACTAAGGAGTGAGCAGAAGATATTGACTTCCGCTGAATCAGATCTATTTAGAGGAGCAGGGAAAGAAGAAAACTTATCAATGAGGTGGGGATTAGATAGTGAGATAATGAAGCTTTGAATTAGTGGAAGGTCAGAAAATTGAGTGAACTTTAAAGAGACCTCTTGTTGGGAGAATCCTGCTGAACACGCGTTTGATGTCGAAACAGCAAGCAAAAGGGTAAGTTGTATTAAGTGAGACAGTGAATCATACTGAAAATGTTATAATGCCAGTATATAAATCAACTGGTACTAGACTAGGTGGACCACTGGTTTAATGGCTTTATGCGGTATAGCAATTCCTATTTCAGTATCACATGAATTAAAACATGTTCACAGAATCAGTTGGGCAGCGGAGAAGAGGGAAACAATCTCTGTTCCTTTGGCATGTGACATGATTTTTAATTAGTAAATACCTGATCACCTGAGTGTATGCAGTGGTTCTTCATTAAAAATGTAATACAGACAGTGTATAGTACATGTTCACAGAGGTAATAGGAATTTCACAAAAGGTTTGCCAGCTTCTCCTAGGATAACTGAATTTGCTTCCTGTTGCATGTATTAGTAAGGGCTCTCTCTTCTGTCTTTCTAAAACTAAATGTTCTGAAGACCTCTAGAACTCCTGGTCTAACTGTACTTGATCCTGCCATAGAGCATGGGTGCATCTACACTGAACCCTAAACTCTAAATAAGATACACAATTTGCCCTACGCAAACTGAGTATCGTATTTCAAATCTATTTTGAAACAGCTTATTTTGAAATTCGGTGCATCTACAGAGCACCACATTTCTAAATAATGTGCTACTTTGAGCAATCCTTTAATTGTCGTGTAACGAGGTTTACTGGGATGGCGAAATAGCGTGCCTGTTATTTCGAAAAATATTTTGAAATAACGGGTGGCTTGTGTAGACATGGGGTAGCTATTTCGGGATACATCTGGAATCCCGAAATAGCTGTGCAGTGTTGACGTACCCTAGGTGTCACAAATGGCCAGTTAGCAGTTCTTGGAAGAGTCACAATAGCAAGTGAAAGTACTTTATAATTATTGAAAAAGACATAAAATTCTTTAAAATATACTAAAGAAATCAAAGAAGGATAAAGATACAGACATAAACAACTGCATTTATTTCTATGAAAAAGGCCAAACAAAAATAGTTACTTCACCCACCCCAACCACTTTCCCTTCATTGGCACGATTACTGCTGCATTAAAATGCCCCAAATACTTTCCTCTTCTGTGTGTGTCCTTAAAGCCACCTTCATTCCCTCCCACCCCTGAACTTATGATGAGTGCATCTTGATTAGCAAGGAGGATCTGATCCTGTACTTTTTTCTGTTACCTGGAATTGAAGCCATATTCATCAACAGGACATGTGAGCACTCAACCTGAATGAGAAGAAATTTGCCAGCCACACTGAAGACACTGGTGAGACTAGATGGGGTCCATAAGTACAGTATTTCCTCTCTATTTGGGGGATGTTTAATAGAACTTTTGGGGAGACAAGAAAAATGTGTTATTTCATTTTTAGAAACTATGTGCTGTGCTCTGGAGACCAGGGACGGTTTCTTTAAAAAAGACATATTATACCAAATGCTAGTGTAATGTTTTCAGAAGTAACAGAGAATCTTCCCCGTTATTTTTCAGAAAATTCAATTTAAAATAAATTAAAATGATTTTTCTCTTCAGCACAAACTCGCTAATATTGCAAAAATTATGTTTGTAGACAATAATAATTATTATACAAAACCCATTTATGGGAGAGCTGAAAGTATTTCCAATACTAATATGTGAGTTAGAAACAGAAGATGTGTCCAAATGCTTAAGCTGCAGACAAAACCCTGTTTAATTTCAAAGCTGGCAGTATTATTAATGCATCAGTCACTTCAAAAACAGAAAAATAAATTGCTTTTTTTTTACAAGATTGGCTGCTCCATCCAACTCTTATAGGAAATACATATGGTTTACCAAATATAAAAATCATGTGGGAAGCTTGTTTAAAGGTTCCCTTAATTTCTATAAGCGAGGATAGCAGAAAGGCATAACAACTTAGCATGAACCATGGCTCAGCTTTCAAAATTACTATTCAGTCATGAAACTCAAATGATCAAGCCAGTCAGGCCAAATTTCCCTCTTTTATGCCATATAATAGCACTGGAAAAAACAATGTGTTGTTGAGATAGCTGAAGGTCTTTGTTTCAGGAAAAAAAAAAAGACAAGAGCAAAGTAATTTACTTAATATCATTGTTCAGCATGTAAACAATCAGAGGTAAACAGGTATCAATGTGCTGTACATGCAGGGCTTTGCTACAAATATTTTTACAGCAGCATCATAACTAAAGAACTGTTGACATGCTGCAGTCAACTTAGAGCTCTGTTTTTTAAATTATTTCTATATGTATTAGCAGTCTCTAGCTACATTTAAACGACAAACTTAAAAACCAACACCACAATATATCATGTAAACCTTACGTTACCAACTTTCTAACAGCAAAACCCAAACACCCTTGCCTTGTCCTCTGCCCTTACTCCACCCCTTCTCTGAGGCCTGGTCCCCACTCATTCCATCCTCCTCCTTCCATCATTCACTCTCCTCCACCCTCACTCCCTTTCACTGGGCTGGGGCAAGAAGTTGGGATGAGGGCTACACCTGGGAGTGTGGCCTCTTGGGTGGGGCCAGAAACGAAGGGTTTGGAGCTCAGGAGGGGGCTCCAGGCTGGGGCAAGAGATTGGGGGTGCAGGAGGGATTGAGGGACCTGGCTGGGGGAGGGAAGGAGGGAGGGTAAGGATAAGGGTTCTGAAATACTGGAGGGGGCTCTGGGCTGACAGGACTGTGAGGGGGTATGTGGACTCCAGGATGGAGCCAGGAATTAGGAGTTCTGGGTCCAAGTGAGGGTGTGAGCTCTGGCTATGCAGTGTTCACCTCATGTGGCAACTTGTCAGGCTCCTAGTCAGAGGGGCCAAAGAGCTTCACATGCTACTGGAGCCTAAAGGCACCACCCCTGTAGTTTCTATTAGCCGTAGTTCCCAGCCAATGGGAGCTGTGGTACTGGAACACAGGGCAGGGACATTCTGGCTGGCTCTGGGAGCTGTGCAGAGCCAGGACACGCAGAGAGCCTATCTTAGCCCCACTGCATTGTGAATCGGACTTTTAGTGGTGTGGGCAGTAGTGTTGACTGGAGCTGCTAAGGCTCCTTTACCACTAGGTGTTTTTGTTGAAAACTGAACGTCTGGCAACCCTCCAAACATCAAATCTGTCACCAAAGCACTTTCTTCCCTTGTGCCTTATTTGCAATCCAGATCTCAGACAGAGCTGGATACAGTTACTGCACCCCTAGTTGCATTTTTACTTATCCAACATATTAATTCAACTATGGCCATTAAAAAGTTATGTTACTATAAGTTATCACAGTTGTGTATCTGAAATACCATTCCACTCCACTTTACTTAAAAGATCAGAAATACACCATCTTCTCAGACACCACACAATGAGGTGTTGATTTCTTAATGATGACATTGCACCAGCACTAAAATATCCTCTGCCATCTCTGGAATACACCCATGGTCTCATGCTGTGGCCAGCCATTGTGAGAGCAACTGGGAAAGCAGAGATCTTTTGGGAAGACAAGGAGGACCCTAGACACTTAAGTCCATGTCTAAGGCATTGATTTTCAAGATGGAACCTAGATAACACAGTCTGAGTGCACTAGGGATGCAGACAGATACACACCATTTTTAAATAGCTCTTGATGTTCCAGAAATAGGACTGACATATTGTGATGGCCTTTTTTGATACAAAGAACTAAACCAAAGACAGCCTAGCTAAATCTCTGCGCCCCTGCTTTGAACAATTTAGGTTGGTCTGCACCGGGAAATTGAGCAATAGGCTAGGTTTGGTGAAGGAAAGATGCAAATGCATCATGTCCAGAACACCATGATTATTGGTTTTTTTTATGGAATCTGAAAAGGGGATGAAAGTATTTTACAGAGACCTGTTAGTATTTAAGGGCAAATAGATATACTAAGGAATCCTTTTAGCACATCTGTTTTTATTGTATAATATCTGAATCACTTTCTCCACCTGTTATCAAATAAAAGAGATGTCACTAAAGCAGAATGACTTTGTATGAATTAAAAATACTCCATCTGAGAACCCTCCCAGCTGGTAGATAGCTTTCTCCCCTTCCCACTTCTTTCATGTTCTTGTTCTCAATATCCTACAGATCAGTAACTTCTTTGAAAAATCCAAACTTCTTTATCCAGGGTGTCAAAATTTACATTGTGGCTTTTCTAGGAGCCGGATGCCGGGAAGCACACATGTGCTGAGGAGGCACTCAGCAATTCACAGGACAAGACACAAAGATTTTTAAATTGTATTCCAAATGTTCCAGCAAGGCTTCTGAATTCTGTGAAGGATTAGGCTACATTTTTCCATAGCGGCCCTTCAGGCATCTGAATATGGTCTATAGCCCAGATAAACTAAATAGAGATGACACTGCTGCTAGTCATGAATGTAGTAGACTCTCATTTTCATCAACAAGATAATTATCTAAATTACTTGATTGAAATCCATCCTTATTATTTTGTCTGAATTAAAAACACATGTCCAGAGCAAACCTCTGGTGCAGGGCCAATGGGAAACAACGGGGATTTTGGAAAGTGGTTTACTATAAGCATAATGTTTCTGTAAGTGGTCAGCTAAGTGGGCCATGCAATAGGACAGCAAATATGCTATACATCCCTGTACTAAAATAGCTGGTACTTAGCAGAATGTGAAAACATTCACTAGCGGAAAACATAAACTGTGATGGGTCAGTGGCATTGCTGATGGTCTATAGGTAAGTATTAGCTGGTTTTGCATGCAGTGCCAGTCAAATTGTTATATTATAAATAAATCAGATACGTGAAACACTTCACTAGGGTAGTCAAATTCTAACATGTTTCAGATGAGCTGATAAAATAAAAATAATCTAGTTAATAAGCAACGTATCTTCCATATGCTTCGTTAAATATAAGTTGGGAAAACATAAAACTATTTAATAGTAGCTGTGAAAGAATAAATCTTAGGTAGCTCTTTGGATTGCTCATACAGTTGACATGGGGCCAAATTCTGCCTTCAGATGTGTGCACCCAACTCCCAGGGAAGCCAAGGTGTCCCACTCAGGGATATCCATATTTGGATTTCAACTTCTTCAAAAAGTGTGGTGGTGTTCAGCTCTGGGATTTGAGGCTTTTGCTAAGGGCTTGTCTACACTAGCAATTTAACTTTCTCACTCACAGGTGTGAAGCACATGCCCTCCACTCCCAAGTTACCATTCTAGTGTCACGACCGCACACTGCTACGTTAAAGAGCTGGGAGAGAGCTCTCCCAGTGCTCACCTGTTTACAGTGGAACTTTATAGAATCGACAGACAGTTCATGCAAGCTGGAAGCTTTCCTCAGTCCTCGACAGCCCTTCCTGACCAGGGCCGGACGACTGAGGCAGCTTCCTGGGGCGCCAACCAATGGGGAGTGCCTGATGGCAGCTGTAAGGGTCATGTGGCGCCCCTTATAGTTGCCAAATCAGGCGCCGCGCACCCGGCTCCCGGCGGGCTGCAGTGGCCACCCGGAGCAGGGGCCACGTTAACCCCCGCAGTGCCCTTCCCCCCGCGGCCACAAGGCCCTGCATGGCCAGGCATGGCCCACCTGGGCGGCGCACCAGCGACAGTGGCCGGGTAGCGCATGTGCCAGGGGCGGGCTTGCGCATGTGCCATGCGCCTGGAGGCGGGCCCGCGCGCCCAGGGGGCAGGCTCGCATATGTGCCGTGCGCCCAGAGGCGGGCCTGCGGGCCCCGGGGGGGACAGGCTTGCACATGCGCCGTGTGCCCAGGGGCGGGCCCGCGCCCACACATGCGCTATGCGCCCCGGGTGGCACCACCCACCCGGGGAGCCAAAATGGCTCGGGCCGGCTCTGTTCATGACATTCCTTTTAATCTAGAGATACGTGGGGTCTTGATATAGACTCTACAATGGTGAGAATGAAAAGGTATCTTTCTCAGTACAACCAGGAACGTAATACCTGTAGCAGTGATATGACTGACTCTTTTCACATGTCTTTCCACCTTTTTAGTCTAATAGGAGTAGTGCCGTTTGTTGCAAGTTAGGTTTATTTTTAATCCAGGTCCATTCTTGCTTATGACATATCCTTCATGTGTATCTAATAGCATGATTTGGTGGTATGTACTATGCTGAGTTTATGTAGACTCCCTAATAATTGCACACCAGGCTCTCTTACCTCAGTAATACAACACCTTGAAGTTTATTACAAAAAACATAATGCAAAATAGTCCAAAATAAAAGACCAAAACATACTCTATTTGTCACCCCAGTGCATGTAGTTACTAAATCCCACACCATCTGGTCTGTCCATATCACACATGCTACATTCTGGCACCTCCTCCACTCCTAGGCTCTTTGGCAGTCCCACTCTTCCTGCAGGGAACCCCCCACCCCACCATCTCTCTGCTAAGAGTCCATCCTTACAAGAGAATCACCATAATGCCCTGCTGGCCTGCATCCCTCTCTAGCCCTCAACTTCAGCTCTCTGGCTTCAGTCCACAGGCATCTCCCTCTGCTGATCTCTGGCCTTCATCCCTCTCCAGCCCTCCAATGCTGGCTTTCTGGTTTGGGGAAATCCTTCAGCCTTCTTCAGGTGCCACCAAGAGCCTTCTTCAGAGATTTCCTGCATTCTCCTGGTCCCTGGCAGCTCTCACTCGCTGACATTTTCATCCCAGGCAGCTCTCACTTGGCCTTTTCCTGACTGAACTGGGCATCCCACACCAGCCTCTCCACATTCATATGGCCCAGGTTGCTTCCTTGAAGCCCAACTAGAGGTCAACTGATGAGTCATCAATGGCCCCTTCCCTCCTTCAAAGACCAGTGTCACCCTGTGACAGTTATTTATTCTCATCTTTTTGAATAGTTAAAGGCATTGATACAAATGTCCACTATTTTGGACTTTTTTATCAGAAAGTTTTACAGATTTTTAACAGATAAGTCAGATGCCAAGAAACATCTGACTGTGAAACATCTGACTATCAGATGTTTCTGACTATGAAAGAAATATTTTACTAAATATAAATATTATCCTTAGACCATAAAATGTATCTGATGTTTTTAATTAAAGTTTCTATTTTTGAAACAACTGCTAAAATTCTTGATATCATTTGTGTCTCCAATATTACAAAACGCCAATGTAAGAATGTAAAAGTGATTTTTTTAATGAAGAGCTTTACTATCATCACATTTAGTAAAGGGGGTGACAAACCTACCACCACGTGCAACTACTAACACCTAGGAAATCTGTGTCTGACAGCAATCCCTCTTTTTGTTGGCAATAGGCTAACTTCCAAGTGATATCAGCTGGAGACTGGCTATGCTTCAAGAGTGGATGGGTGACCCTAATTTTGTAGTCTCAGCCCATGTACATAATATTTGACACTATAGGCTCAGATCATCCATTCCTGCAGTAAAATCCATGGGAGGAGGATCCAGAAAAGGAAGTCCTTGGGAAGATCCTGTCAGGGAGTGAGGTTTGCAACCACAGCAAAAGAGACATCAGGGCCTGCCCCCAACCAGAGGATGATTCCCAAGTCCTAGGAGATCTACAGGAAGTCAGAACTCAGGCCCATACACAGGAATTTCTGGGGGAGGGGGAAGAGTTGAGAGCTGTTGGCAGGGCTGGTGGCTGCCTCACCCCCATGGCCCAGCTCTGCCCCCGGTCTCTCCTCGGGAATGAAGGGAGGAATCAGCCCTGGGCTTCCCCTAACTAGCCAGAGCACGGGGGGACGGAGGCTGGCAGCGCGCTGCCTGTGCTTTCCCCCGACTGGCCAGAACACGGGAGTGGGAGGCTGCGGCAATGTACCACTCCTGCCTTTCCCAGACCGGCCAGACTGGCCCCATGGCAGACCATGAAGGGTCGTGTGTGTGTGCGCGCGGGGGGGTGTTCGCACCTTTCACACATGGAGATCCCACCAGTTCTGGCCCCTGACTGCCTGATGTGACTCGAGTGAAAGCTCTGTGCTTTGGCAAGGACTCCTCTAAGCTACAGCTGCTCTCAATCCCTGTGATTGGGGAAACAAGGGGGAGGGCTATTCTGTAGAAAAAAATAATACATCTGGGGTTATATTATCTTTTCTAGAGAGTCTCTGTTGAGTTGGGAGGAGAGAATACAACATGTATCTCTTGTTCCACACATTACTCACCTCTCGCCTGTCCAAGTCTACACCTTTTGGCAACATGAAGTCTAACTAATGGAGAGGGTCTTGAAGGGAATGGGGAATGGTGCCGGAGAGGAGCTGAGCCCCCACCTTCCACAGAGAAATAGGGAAGACCATGCAGCCTTTGTGCCTAGATTTTGGGAGCAACTGGGGCACAAACTCAAGGCCATAATTCTGCGCTTTCCACACTCTGAGTCTGACTTCTACCAGAGCCTTTATCCGCATTGATAATGATCTTTGGTAAGCTTATTAGCATGTGCGTAGGTTCTTTAATTAGGGTTTTAATGTGTTTTCTATGTAATGTTTTTAGCTTAAGAATAAATGAATGTGCTTATAGAGGGCGTGGCAGTAACTTTTACAACTGTTAATTATATTGCTTCAGTGAGAAAGTAAAGTCCAGATGCTGGTCTGGGTAGGCAGGCTAGTTCATTGGGGATATCAGAGTGCAGGCAGGGAAGTGTGCAATCTGGAAAACCCTAAGTCAGAAGGAGGAGAGATACATCTCTACTCAAGATAGGTAATGATGAATGAAGCGCTTGGAGTGGGTGCCCTCGAGTTTGGGTAAACATAGTACTAGGTACTTGAAGATATTCTTCTTGTTAATCCTTTAAAACAATCCTTTTCCAATACCGGAGGCCAAATTGAGGAGTTTTAAAAAAACCTGAAGAAAACTCAAATCCTACTGCTAGTCTATTGTCATTTCTATACTGTGGAAGTGTGCCAAATATGTTCTATGCATTCATAGAACACAGGTGGGAGGAGAGACAGGAGGTATCATCATGGAATTCCATAACTATTATAAAGCTGATAACATACTGTAAAAAGAGGTTTTAAACAACTCCTTGGTTGTCTGAAAATAAAAATAGCTGGCTTTAGTTTCACTATACTGCATCCGATCCAGCATTTAAAGAGGTTGAAGATTTTCCAGTTCTGTGCCTTGATTCTTATGAGTGTTTTGATGAAAGAGAGGAATTACTTCAAAGTATGTATTCATTGTCCATTACTTTTTTGACAAAAAGGAGATTTAAAGGGATATCTGTCTCCCTGGTTCAGAACAGCAGTACTCAAACTACTTGTCTCTTGGGACTAAACAAGCCAAGTAGTGCTGAGTCTCTTCTACTTTTCATTCCTTCACAGGATTAAATTTGGAGATTAGTCACAGCATCTCTCCACTCCATACATCCATACATGAATAGCAATTGCATCAGAAAACTCATTTTTTTCATGTAATTTTGTGTTTCATTGTGAACAGTGATGCTGTATCAGCTGCAGATCTTGATGGTGCAGGTACAGTTGCTGTCTGATGCTACGTCTACACTGTAGGGTTTTTGCACATAAACGGCCGTTTTTGCACAAAAATCCATGGAACGTCCACACCTCAAACGTGTTTTTGCGCAAGTAAATTTATAGTAAATCAAAAGAAGAGAGGGGTTTTTGTGGTGTAGGCAGTCCTCTTTCTACGATAAAGAATTCCTTTTTGCGCAAGAGTTCTTGCGCAAAAAGGTGTGTGTGGATGGGCAACGGGATTTTTGCGTAAAAAGAGCCAATGGAAAAAGCACAGGTGCTCTGGTAGCTATTCTGTGAATAGCAATCAGAGCTTTCTTTTGAGAGAGCGTCCTTTTGAGATTTCTTCCGCAAAAAGCTTCTTGCGCAAGAAGCCTGCAGTGTAGACATAGCTTGAGAGGCAGCGTGAGATCCTTCAAAGCTTATGCATAGTCTTTATTATCCATTTAGCCATTAACTAAGGATGGGGGAGGGCATGAACACAGTTGCACAGGAGGTGTAGATTGTTCTTTTGCAAGGCAATTAGTACTTCTGGATGTCATCAGCTTTCAAAGTGGGGCATAGGCCACAAAGCTGTGTCATAGAATATCTCTTACCACTTATCTTGGCACAAATATCTTTAATTCATAGGGCAAGAAGAACAAACAATTGTCTAATGCATTTAAAAATAATCCTACTGCTGCTTGGCAGCCATCTTTAAACATGATCTGTGAAGGTGACAATATGGAAGTAAAATGCATGAGAACTTAATGTCTCCACCCTGCTTTAATAACCACTACATATGCCATAGAATTATTGGAATGCTTAATAATGTGTTTAATTTTTAAATATTTGTGTTGTTTAAAACTGGTATTAAAAGAGCATGGGAATAAACAAAATTACAGAGAACCAAATGCTGAAGTCCTTACTCAGGAACATATCCAGCGATTCATATTCTGAACATCCAATGTTTATTTGCCAACAGACTCACAGATAAACAGAAAACTCTCCCACAGAAGTCAGTAGATGTTTTGCCTGAGTAAAAGTTAGAGCTGGATACACAGAGGACAAAATTAGCCATGAATATGCAATCAGATTTTAAAGTGACTTTGCTTTAGCTTTGTTTTCACCTCTCAAATGTTCATTTCCTCAAATATTCCAGGAAACACACTCAAACAGAAATTTTCACAGAAATGGGATTTTAAATTAGCATACCCTGTAGGCAAATTCTGAATTTATAATTCCAACTATCTGCAAAATAAACCTGATTCTATCCACTACTTCTATCCACTCAAGGAATAGAAATATGTTTCACGCATGACCAATCTAATCAGCTTAACATCAAGTTATAAACAGAGATAGAAACAAACAGACACACACAAAAATGTCATTGTTTAAATTTTGAATTGGTAAGCCTTTGGGAAACTCAAGAGATTTAATATTTTGGTTTTGTCCCGAACCAAGATAAAGAGTCAAACATTTTCTCACAATTATCTCAAAACAAGATATTGCAAAAAAATTTCATTTCAACCATATCAAAATGTTTTGTTTTGAATTTATTGTTTCAACTATCTTATAAAAGTTGAACCATGAAAACTTTTATTTTATATAACACAAAAGTAAAAATGATTATGTCAAAGCATTTCAATCTTATGACAACAAATTGTGTTGATAATTTCCCACTGAAAATTTCTATGAAATTGATGTCAAGTATCAGAGGGGTAGCCGTGTTAGTCTGAATCTGGAGAAGCGGCGAGGGGTCCTGTGGCACCTTATAGACTAACCGAAGTGTTTGAAATTGATATGTTCTGATGAAATGTTTTCATTTGGTCCAAATCAGCATTTTTCAACAGAAAATATTGTCAAACGTTTTTGACCAGATAGATATATATTTAAAATATCTGAAATAGAACTTGCAAAGACTCTGGTGCTAACCCATAGGCTGAAGTATGTTTTCATAAAACATTAATCAAATAAGATCAAACCACAACATTAGTAAAAACTTGGATTTGCAGATAATTTGCTAAAAAGTGTCTAACTTCATCCAGTACATTATTTATTACAATTTTTATTCATGTCGCTCTGGTAAGGGTTGAGTAAAAACTGAAGATCCAGTCCTGTAAACATTTATGTGTGTGCTTAACTTTGTATTTAAGCACATTAATATTCTCTTCAACTTCCATCACTTAAGTGTTTGTGGGACTTGAACCTGAGTAAGGAATTTTGAGCTTGGCCCACTGACCTCAGTGAGAATATCTGCTATCAAAACATATGCAGATGACTTTGCAAAGATGTTCTATACCTTCAGTCAGCTCCATTAGTATAAGTAGTATTGCATATTAATTTGAGCAAATTTCAAGGCCTACCATAAAAAGGTATTCTAAGAAAAAATAAAGATGGGAGAAATTAAAAGCACTGTTGTAGCTCTGGATTAGGTTTCAGGCAATCTGAGACCTATTCCCAACACTACCATTGACCTGTTATGTGACCTTGGGCAAATCTACATTTCTCTGTGTCTTTCCCCTCCCACACTGTGTCTGTTCTATTCAGATTCAGTCTTTAGGGCAGAGTCCATCTCTAAATGTGTGTTTGCACAGTGCTTGGCACAATGAGGCCCTATTCTAAGTTATGACACTTCCAGTGCTACTGTAACATACAGAATAATGTATGTCAAGATCATCTCATCAGAAGAAATGGGTTTTGACTATGAAAGTTCATAATACTAAATATACAAATTTCTGTTAGTCTCTGAGGGTATGTTTACACTGCCACCCTAGTTCGAATTAGGGTGGCTAATGTAGGCAT
>CM057847.1:60888769-60916157 GCA_030068395.1 Apalone spinifera | reverse complement strand
CCTACATTAGCCATCCTAGTTCGAACTAGGGTGGCAGTGTAGACATACCCTAAGGTGCCACAGGACTATACACTGAAGTTATGTAGAGAACAAGATCTAAAAAGTCTGATAGATATCATGATTTCTCCACTGACATTGCTAGCACATTACTTCCCTATCCAATATGCCACATGGTCTCTAAAAAGAAAATAATTTTAATTCCTTAATTTATTTTTCTTATTTCTTCATAACAGCCATTTTACATGAATGTGATTCTTAGAGAGAAAGAAAAACAATGTTAACAACTCTAAATATCTGTTTGATGAATTACCTAATATAATCTTATGAACCATTCAAATAAATTAATGATGGTGGTTGAAATATTGTAAAATAAATAAAACCAACGTCATGAGCTCTGCTTTCTTGTCTGTTTATTTTTAAATACTTCCATGATAATCAGGGACTTTCTTTGAGGGCTTCCATATGCTTTGGTAAATCTGTTCATATTATCCTCTCCCATCCCCTATCACTTGTCTTGGGATAATATTTTAAACTAGAAAGGGTTTTTTTCTTCAACAAGAAGCATCACCTTGAAATAATGGAACTAAGATCCAGCACTCGTATCCTTTCTTGTCCTCCTGATTTTGAATCAAAATACATTAACTCGTCATTTTAAAAGGCAATTGAGTCACTTGAAATAGTTAAGAACTGAGAAAATAGAGTTTGGAATAGGAGGGGAGGGCTTGCCACTGGGCCAGATTCTATTCACTTTATGTGAGATTTAGCATTGAAATCAATGGCAACTTTATATGATGAAGGTGACAGGATTTGGGCCCTTATATTTGTTTAGAAAGTATCTTTCCTACCGACATGTACAATGCCCGGCCCTAGTATGTCTTGCTTTTGTTTTACATAATAACCCCAAATAACCATGAAATGTTCTTGATGCTGCAAAGATCTGACTGTTTTCGCCCTAATTCAGGAAAGCAACTATGCACATGTTTAAAGGCTTTGCTGGATCTGGACGACAATGCTCAGCACCTTGAATTACTAAGCCTGTAGTCACTGAGGGTACGTCTACACTACAGAGAAGACTGAAGTACCGCAGTTGATCTTCCAGGGTTCGAATTAGAGGGTCTAGTTAAGACAGCAAATGAGAACTCACAGGGACACTCCAGTTGATGCTGGTAGTCCTGCTTCCACGAGGAGTAAGGGAAGCTGAAGGGAGAGTGTTCTCCCTTCCACTTCCTGTCGTGTGGACAGAGCAAAAGTTGAGGTAAGGTACTTTGACTTCAGCTACACAATTAACATAGCTGAAATTATATATCTTAATTCGACTTTGTCCCGTAGTGTAGACGTACCCTGTACTATGAGTTTCCATTTTCAAATAGGAAAAGAGAAGTTTCCCTCTTTTTAATTACAAAGATATAGCCATCACAAAGTAGCTGATATGCAGCTGGCATGGTAACTTATCTTTGCTAAAAACCAGAGGTGTGTAAGAAGTGGAATTCCAGCCTTGCAGGAAATTCCAACATTTGTTTTCATCTCATCTAGAGGAAAAAAAAGTTGAAAATATTGGAATTATTCACAGAATGACAATTTCAGAAAATGTTTATTAAGAAATGCTGAAATGTTTTGTATTGACATTTTAGACTGACAAAATATTTAGACGGTCTCAACCTCAAAATGGTTTTTGGTTTCTTTCAAGTCATTTCCTCATAGTGGTGCATGGTCTTATGGGAGTTATAGTTCAAAAGCTCACTGTTCAGACTGCATTTCCCCAGTCCACTTAGACTCATGTGATTCCCTTGATGCAATACCCATCTCTGTCAGAAGAAAGCCCTATTGCATTATGGAAGATGTAGTCCTCTAGGAAATTCAGTTCAAAGGAGAGAATGGGGGTCCAAAATACAACTCCAATAAATGAATGTGCCACAAAGCAAATGCAATTTAATGGGGAGGAGAGGTTGTAAACAGATTTGAAACAAAATTCTTGGGTCAGTTTAAACAATAAAATATTGCAATCCAGAATTGAACCCACCTGAATTTTTTTTTTTTTCATTTCAGATTTCCTAGTGGAAAATTAAAGTTTCCAACTGCATTTTTTTAAATCAGAAAGTTGTTCAAGAGAAAATTCCCAACCAGCTCTATTGAAAACTAACTAAAATAGTTGCAGTAGTCATCGTTACCCTCCTCTACTTAATTTGATCACATCTATTCCATTCATCGTCTACTTATGATCATTTAAATACTACCTTATTCAACACAGGCACCTTTTTAAAAATAAAGAAGTTAAATTCAAAGAACTGCATTAAAGCAATTCCAGATGGCAATTAACAATGACAATGTGAGAAATGGTGGTCCCACTGAAGTCAGGGAGAGACTCCCATTAATTTCAATGGGGCCAGACTTTTAGCCTGAGGCTGTAGAGGCTAGCTTCCAACAGCAATAGTGAACAACATGGTGCATGAGTATAAATTTGCAATCTCCAATCCTCAACTGAACTTCATTGCATATTTTCCAGTCATTGTGTCAGGTTAAATTTATTTTGATATATAAAGGATATCTGATTATTCAATAAGCCTATTCTATGCTCTGGGCAGCGAGACAATTAAAATCACATCAATATCATAGTAGTAAACAATTAACTGTTCACCCTGATATACAAAAAAATCTGACTCCTTTAGTAACAAACTCCAAATAGAACTCCCTAAGCAACCCTTTTCTTCAAATGATGATGAAAAGAAATACATAGCCTAATGCCACACTGTAGAAATGCATTGTTTATTGAAGATTACCATTTATACGCTCAATTCTATACCATAGAGAGCATGTGCAATAGGAATGAATTCACCCTGCATTTTGTAAGTCTAACATTTTGTAATTTTAACATTTTGTAATGCTAAGTGAAACTTTGGTGTTGCATTGCCTGAATTTGTTGTGCTTAATTTATGTTTAATATGTATTCACCTTACACCCTGCTTACTGGCTGCAGTGGTTTTTTACAGCTCTGTTGTAATCCTCAAAGACTTGCAAGGTCAATATTATCAGACAGTATGCAGCTGCTATCTGAAGCTTTTTGAAGACAAGGTTTGTGTTAGTTTTCACAACATGAATGTGTCCTTCAATTGTCCGAGCCCTGAGAGTCTCTTCCATCACTAATTCTAATATAGATAATTATAAGCGATATTAATATCACCTTTCAACAAGATAAAATAAAAATCCAACTTGATACACCAGAAATGTAAAGGGCTCAGTGAAGCCTGGAGTTACTTCCTTCCTCTCTCTATTATCTTAAAAGCTTTATATGAATGTTCCCCTTTGCTTCTTATGTCTCTTTATATCTAGATTCATTAAATTGTTCTCTTTAATAATAGGGGATGAAATACACTGAGAGATATGTAGCCATAGAACAGCATAACTCACAGTTTCACTCCATTGTTATTTGTCCTTCCTTCCATGGAATAACTACTCTTGCAATACTGCCATAGAAGAAAGGCTCACGCCACAAAGACCTTCTCTGGATATCAGCTTTCCTAAACTTCAAGTGTGATGAGATCCTAATTTCTAGATTGATCCCTTAGGGTATGTCTAGACTACATGACTCCGTTGACGGAGCCATGTAGATGGGTTTACTAGACATAGGAAAATGAAACAGCGATTTAAATAATCGCCGCTTCATTTACATCAAAATGGCCGCTGCGCTGTGCCGATCAGCTATTTGGCAGCACAGCACTGTAGTCTGGACGCTCCGCGGTCGACAAGGGAAACCCTTGTCGACTGCTCCGTTATGCCTCGTGAAATGAGGTTTACTGGAGCGGTCGACAAGGGCTGTGCTGATTGGCACAGCGCGGTGGCTATTTTGATGTAAATGAAGCGGCGATTGTTTAAATCGTCACTTCATTTTCCTATGTCTAGTAAACTCATCTATATGGCTCCATCGATGGAGCCATGTAGTCTAGACATACCCTTAGAGAGACCAGAGTAAGTCGTACAGTTTGAATCTGTATCTAGGTCAGGATCAGATTCAGAGTGATTTTTTTTTTAAGTGTAAGGGTGTTTGGATTGAGACTGGCAATGAGATTTATCTGGACCAAACTCTGGCTATTGTCATGTCAATACAGATTGAGATACTTTATGTGTGTGAACTAGTTGACTATAAATAAATAAATAAATAATCTTAGACTAAAAACTGAACCTGAAATGTATGTGGAGTTTGTTCAGCATAAGTTCCATTGATACGGATGTTTGTGCATTTCACATCTCCTTAGTTTGGACTGGAAAAGGAAACATTGAAATACCATAAAATTATTCCCTAAGTATTTCCATCCTGATTTCCAGAACAAAGAGATCTCCTTAAGACATCTTCAGATAAGCATCCAAACTTTCAAATTTTTTATGGTTTGCCAGCTGCACACTGGTGTCTGAAACAATACTCCAAAATCATTCCTGTCACTGTTCACTTTTGTTTTACACCATTAAAGCAATTTATTTTTTCATGCACTGAGATCAACAGTTAGTCCAGGTTTAGTTTTAAGTGGGATCAGTACCAGGCCTACCTTTGCAATTCAATAGATAGTTCCTGTTCTGTTATGTTCTAAATGAAAACATTTGTTTCTCCTGAAAGTTAAAAAACAACACTCTACTCGTTGTAGCCAAGATTGACAGAAGTCCCCATTCTCTCCTATGACCAAGACTATAAGCCAAGACTGACTGACTTTCTGATTTTTAAGTCAAATTCTGCTCTTTGATATATGTGGGGCTCCCAACAGAACAGCTCAGTTGATTCTGAAGGTAGAATTTTGAACAAGTCAGAGGATTTAGCATTGACCAATATAGAATCAGTTTCAAGTTTTATTTTTTATTTATTGCGCTGTTAGGACCCAGCTTTCTTTGGGTTCTCTAATGAATGCAGGTTATTTGGTTTTCCAGTAAAGATGACAAAATAAATCAATTATATTATTAATTTTGCATCAATCCAATTATTGATCCATGCACAGTTATTGTTGTATTATTTATTTAAAAGCTTATTGGAAATGACAAGTTGTCACTAGTTGTTGTTATGGTTGGTAGCCTGTTCATCTGCTCCTCGAGGGACTGGAAGTTATATTTACGAGATCACAACTAGCATTTCACATAGGTTGGAAAATATTTGAAAGGAAATAAATTAAAAAAACCAGCTTGGATGACTACAGTTATTTGTTTTATCAGCAGTAAAGAAGAGCTCAGATATTTTGGAAACTGCAGTTCTTGTGCAGAAAATAATATACTATTTATAGTAGCTACATTTTAATTTTTTTTTTAAACAGAGCTGAGCACCCAAGACCTTGGTGAGATTTTTAAAGGAGATCAGCCGACAGAGGTGGCAAAAAGGACAGCTGTTCTTGGGTCCAGCTTTTTAAAAGTGCCTGTGGCTCCCGGCTGCTGCTGCCGCTACCACAAAAGCAGCAGCAGCCAGAGCCCCGAGTCCTTTAAATCATTGTTGGAGCTAGCTCCGAGCCCTTCCAGCCAAGGCCCCGCGCTTTCCAGGGCCCAAATCCTTCCCCATCACACCTTGCCCAGGGGCCCAGCAATTCCATCAGCCATCCTGCCCACCCTGTCACCAAGGTAATGCAAGTGCCCTTACCACAGTCAATGGGAAACTATCATAGTCAATTACCAACATCTGAAACCACTTACAGATAGTAAGAAACTCCACAGTAAGGCTGCCTGTGCAAAGAAACAAACAACTGCTTTCAGTATAAGAGTGTAGAGGAAGATCTTCTGTATCCATTCACTGGGGAAAACCCCATGTGGAGAGAGAGTGCTTTCATGAACATTAGGATCTTGAGTCTTGTGGAACCAGCCAACTCTGCAGCAGATGGAACTTTGGGGATACATCTGCTGTATTAGATAGGAAAGGCAACTATTGAGAAACAGAGAACCAGGTTACTATTTGATGAGCTCGTTTCATAATGTAAGTACTTGTTTTCACCATCCATTCTCTTGCTTCTAGTTAAATCTGTATGATTTCTTAGCTAAACTTCCTTTTGTTTTATCGTAAGTGCTCACAAGTTCTGTGTGGTTTACCAGCAGTTTAAGATAAAACTGGCACAGTGGGTATGATGAATGGAAGGGGTACTACCCTTTCCTGGACATGCCAGCCATTCAGTTAACTCAATTGTCCGTAAGGATTAAAACCAAAGACAGTGGAGTTCTAGAGAGTTTCCAGCAATGCTAGGGAAGAGGTAAATGAGTTGGCAGGAATCCAGGGAGCCAATGGAAACAGAGTATGAGTTTTTGAATTGGTGGCAATGACCTTCCTTTTCCAGTCTTTGTGTAACGAAAGGAGAGTCTGGGTGACATGAATTAAGCCAGAGAGTAGGGCAGGGCTGGCCAACCTATGGCTCCAGAACCACATGCAGCTCTTCAGAAGTTAATATGCAGCTCCTTGCATAAGTACCAAATCCGGGACTGGAGCTACAGGTGCCAACTTTCCACTGGGCCAGAGGGTGCTCACTGTTCAACCCCCAGCTCTGCCCTAGGTGCTGTCCCCTTCTACTCTTTCCCCCTAGGATCCTGCCACTTCACAGCCTCTCCACTCAGCCTGTCACACCCATGCTTCCCCCTCCAGTGTCTCCCACTGAGAAGGAGCTGATCACAGTGGGCAGGAGGAAAAGATAAGGAGGCGCTGACCAGTGGGGCTACCAGTAGGCGCGATGTGCTGACAGTGGTGGTGGGGAGATGATCAGGGCTGGTGATATACAACTGTTGCTTTTTGGCAATGTGCATTGGTAAATTCTGGCTCCTTCTCAGGTTTAGGTTGGCCATCTCTGGAGTAGGGCATGGAGTATCCAGTGACATCAGTGCCTTGGGAAGGACTACATTTTGGAACAGATATGTGAGTAGAATAGGGAATGTTTAGTCAGATGTGATCAGGTTATTTTCTTGGGTTTGTTGGATTTATCTGTGCTTAGCACGTGTAACTTCTCCCCTTACACTGTACCTCCCAAACTGAATTCCAGGGAAGTAAATCTCTATATTTTAATGTCTCTTTTTTCTGTTGCTCTGTAACACCTAGCAACTAAGTAATGGTTCACCAAATATGTTTTCTTTGTTTTGTTAATAAAAGTCACCTTTTTTAATACCATGATATGATTCCTGTGTCCTAAAAGGCAGGAGGTTCTCTGTGCACATGCCTAAGACTACAAAGCCAGCTATTAAGAAAAAAATTACAGTTTTTTTTCAAGACCTCTCAAGTGGGAGGGTTAAAGAGCTTGGGGGTACCCCACAAGAAGCAATTCCCAAATGCGTCTTCTGGGGTTTTCAAAAGGGTTTTTGCATGAGTGGTAGCAGCAATACCAATTCAAGGCCAGGGAATCTGTGACTTTGCTGAGTTATCAAACAGAAGCCTTTCATGACAGGATATTTTAAAGTCTCTTGTGGGCCCCCACTTTCTGCACTTTAAGTGCCAGAGTGGGGAAGAGCCCTGACCCTGAGGTATACTGACCTTTGGATACAGAGAATCTGGAATGTCTGTAAGTAGCCATTGTCAGGGGCTGGATATTACAGGAGAATGATTCAAAAGAATTGGAATGCACCTACTGTAAGCTTGAAAGAAAAATGGAAGGCTGGCATAGCCCAGAGGAGAGCGTTTGAGTGGCTGAAGGGCTGGCAGTGTTGGGATGCTGACACTCAGCTACAGCATGAAAGATTTCCTCTGACTAGAAGCAGGGGGAAAACAAGGTGACTCTGTCTCACATACCCCAAGAAATCTCACATAAGTAGTTTTCTGTTATAAGCTTTTTTGTTATAAGTGGGGAGGGGGGGGGGAGCAAGGAGAGAGAGAGAGATAGCTCAATGGTTTGAGCATTGGCCTACTAAAACCAGGGTTGTGAATTCAATCCTTGAGGGGGCCATTTAGGGATCTGGGGAAAATCTGTCAGGGATGGTACTTGGTCCTGCCATGGCAGTAGGGGACTGGACTTGATGACTTCACAAGGTCCCTTCCAGCTCTATGAGATAGGTATATCTCCATACATTAAGGACTGTTCACATTTTACTATAAAACAATTCCATAGGAGGAAGAGTCACATTTTTCCAATAATGTGAGATACAAAGTTTTGCTCATTAGCATAAAAAAAGAGAAGACATTCTGTTTAAAGTGCATATCCTTTACTGGAGCATTAAATAAGCAGGTCAGAGGACCCCCAGGAAGCCAGAACTTTCCCCCAAAACTTACCAATTCCTGGACACAAACACAATATGTTCAAGTATGTTCATCTCTTCCCTGCCACTTCTCTAATACAACATCTCTCTCATAGGAAAAATGTGCTGGAGCTTAACTAGAGTAATTAATCAAATAATAATTGATAAATATTTTCTGAGCTACACAAACTGAAGGTGTCTATTCCCTTCCCACACAGAAACTCACTCAATTCAGATTAATGTCTTTGTCCGTTCCCATCTATTCATCTGGGTTGTTTTCTTAACATCTTTTTCAGTCGAAACTGTACATTGTATATTTGTTCTAGCTTGCTCCTGGGTCAACTCCTCAAATATGATTAAAGTTGTGGAGAGAGCTACCTTATATCCAGATTTCACAATCAAATGCTCAACAGCAAGATCGATATGGTCATACCCTTTTAAAGGCCCTGGCATGATAAGGATTTGAACTGCCTATAGACTGATGGGGCATGATTCTCCACTGTCTTGTTCTGTATGTGATTGTTTACACTTCTGCGCAAGGATGTATAGCCATGTTACCATTCTGATTTGGAGCATTTCACACCCACTTTGCACTAACTTCGCAGAGTTGTAAGAGCCTGTTAGGGTTGCCAAGTGTCCAGTTTTGAACCGGACAGTCCAGTATTTGAGCTTTCTGTTCGGAAAACAAATTGAGAAAATATAAATGAGAAAATATAAATGTCCGGTATTTTCTAAATAAGATGTAATGTAGATTGTGATGTAATGTCACATGTGACCGGTATTTTTGTTGAAACCATAAGGCAACCCTAGAGCCTATATAAAGAGCAAAGCAGTGAAGAATCTGGATGGATGGCTCTAGGATAACTAAAGTTATTTTTTAATCTCATACAATTGTCCCTGACCCTTGTGGGGGAGATAGATTCCTTGCTCCATGTAGTTTCTGTTCCATTCCTCTCCCATGAGACAACCCAGCCCTACTTCAACCGACAATGTTTGGCCATTTTTGTTAATCTAGATCACAGAGTTGCTTCTCTTATTAAGAGCTGATGAGGTACAGAACCTTCACTCACTTTATTTTCTCTTTTTAAAATAAATACAATTCTTCAGAGAAGTGCACGAGAAATGGGATATTGTTGATATGACTGTTCATCACAAAGACAAGAACATAATATTTGTGCATACCCAAGAAAAAAGGCTTTTTGTTCAGTAATTTGTTGGTGTGTTTTTATCCATGCACAGAATATGTAATTTCCATACTTTGTGTATTTTTTCCAATGCATTTTTCCAACTCTGTATTTTGCTCTAAATTATTTAAAATCATGAGACTGTTCTATTTCTATTTATTCACCACTTCAAATGCCGTGTTTTGGTCAGCATGTTCTTTCTTCTGAGAACGGCACAAATGTGATTTGTGAAGCATAAAAATATTGAAACTACAGAATCAGCAGCTTTGATCAATCTCTGGCAGTATGGCGTATATGCTAGGTATAAAAAAATGCAAAGAGTACGCTCCAGTATAAGTATAGTTCATGAACTGTACAGGCGATATAAGCTTTGAGCATATCCCTTCCTTGGGCCCAAGCTTACATAAACTATAGGAGAAATGAAAAACACGAAGAACACAAATAGACCCATACACAAGACATCGAATACTGCCTATTGGAATAAATAACTAGCACGAAGACTACCCTGGAATTCAAACAAATCAATGTACACAAATCAAATGTATACAAAACAAATGTATACAAATCAAATACATCATTTGTAAATATAATAAATAGAAGCAGGGGGCTGTGGCCTCTTCTCACTACACTGGCCAATCCCCCCCCCCCCCCCCCCCCCCCCCCCCCCCCGGCCACTTTTGCTGCGCTGAGAGAGTCTGTTGACACTAATGACGTGATGATGTCATTCTGTCACCTGGCAGGAACATTCTGTTGTCTGGCAGGAAAAACATTTATATATATACACAGAGAGAGAGAGAGAGAAATGTTTTGCAAACTAACAGCTGATCTTGGTAAGGGCAAAGTATAATCTCTAAGTTATACATGCCACCACCACTACAGCATTATTTTAAATTCTTGGATTTCAATAGATGTGTTTAACTTCCTTTGCCCTGGCTTACACATATTATTCTATATGCGTCATGAACAGGACATTACATTCCCGGCTGCGTGCACTGCTTTTTTTAAACAGTTCCCACTGATTTTTATCTGTTGACTGATGTTTCACTAGTGTTCTGAAGCAGGTAGAGGGGGAAAAAAGCTACAATCCACCCTCACCTGGGTATATGTGGGTTTCTGCTGATATACTGTCCTCTTGGCAGAAAGTCCACTGGGAAATGAGACTGCAGCAGCCCAAAATACAGACAAGCCTCTCCTGTATGGCTCTAGGGGGCTGGCATAGCCCAAGAGATTGATGAAGTTACCCAGTCAGGAGGTGTGGTGAGAAAAGGAACTCTAAAAGAAAGCATCAGAAGCAGCTTCACCATCTGCCCTCATCTGGCTTATTAGCTTTGGGATAGAAGGAGCCTCACTCACTCTCAGAGAATTTGAAGCCCTGTGCCAGCTTTAGAAGATTGATTTTACTCTTGTTTACAAAAGTAAATGTTAGGAGTAACGGAGGTTATGTTTACATTACACACTGCCATTTGGTGGCATGCAGTGCACATGTAACTCTCATGTTGCAGTGAAAAGCAGTTACATGTTCCTTGCTATGGGAGCCTTTCACTGAGCCAAGCAAAGGCTCTGACTTTCGTCTTTGCCTTCCTCTTGAGAAAACCGTTTTTTCCCTTGCTGGACTCTTCCGTGTGGCAGAGAAATGCCCTACCAGTGGAGAAAGGTTCGGCCAGTCTTTCCAGTCTTTCCCTGCCAGGGGAAGCAGCCAGAAACTGGTAGAACCTTTCTCTGGTTTAAATCTTTCACAGTGGCAGGGAAGGGCTTTCAAACCAGTTGAATCTCTGAAATACGGTGCTCTCTGGACCGGCAACATCCATAGTCCAGCAGGACCACAAATGTTGCTGGATGAAATAGCCCCGGTGGGACAGGAGCCCGACAGGAGTTCGATGACTGGGAATCCCAGCTGGGACCAGGCAGCCACAGCCGGGCTGGCAGCCAGGAGCCCCCCAGCAGAGCCAGTGGTAGAAGGGTCTGTGGCAACTGGACAATCCTGGCTGGGCCAGCAGCAGGGCAGGAAGTGCTGGTCAGACTGGTGGTAGGGCGGGGCCAGTGGTGTACAGGGAGCCCTGGCCGTTCTGATTACAGCCATGCTGCCAGCAGCCAGGGAGTCCGTCTGGACTGGCGGCATGGCGGGGAAGCCCTGGCCCAGCTATCAGCAGTGAGGCCCGAGTCAGGAAGCTGCAGCTGATAGGGGGCCAATGATTGGGAGCCCTGCCAGACCAGAGGGGTGCCCAGTGGCCAGGGCTGGTGGCCGGGAGCGGGCCAAGGGCCAGCAGGGGAGCATTTACCTCCCCATGTCTGGCAAGTCCCCTGGTTCGGGACCACTCAAGTCTCAAGGGTGCCGGACCAGGGAGGTCCAACCTGCGGTAGGGAGCTGCTGGAGCCTTTTCCCACTGTCTCCCCCTGGCAGAGTGTATCCCACTGTTAGAGTATTTTCCAGGAAAAGGCTCCAGCAATAGCAAGGAGCAGGACACTGCACTATTAAAAATAGTAATGTAGACAGGGAGGCATAGGTTGGGCAAGCAGAGACCTGTGTAGGGTATGTACTCAAGTACACACCCACACCATAATAGGCATCTTTACTCTCCTAAGGCATGCCTCACAGTGTACACTGCTATTTATACCTAAGCTAGGAGAAGCTATATGGCTGTACATACATTAAACGCCACCCAATGTAGACACACCTTCAGTGTTTTTTCACAAAGTGAGAGGAGAATTAGAACCAATGACTATGATGCCAAAAATCTGTTGGATGCTACACCTAGTTCATCCAGATCCCAAAAAGGCAATTGCAGAGTAATTTCAATACACAGAATGCTAATTACAGCAGGATGAACACGATTTACCCAATAACAAAAGTAAATATAAAACTTTTTTTGAAGCTCTTGTATTTTAAAGTAATATACTAACTTTCTAATGTCTCTAAGGCTATGTCGACACAGCAGAGCTATTTCAGGATACTGAAATTGCTATTCCGCGTCTTAAGAGCAAGTGTGTTATATCAAAATATAACAGGCTCGCTATTCCGACATCCCTGTCAATCTCACTGCATGAGGGCTAAGGGACATTTCAGAATAGCACTGTATATCGAAATAAGATCGAAATAAGCTATGCAATTTGTGTAGCGCAAAGTGTGTAGCTTTTGTCGAGGTCAGGGTGCTGTGTAGACGCACCGTAAGATACCATCTTTCAAGTCTCATGGCACTTGTTCCTTCACTGATACTTTGGTAGAGTTTCGTCAGCTAGTCAGCGAGAATTTCATCTCTCACCATTAGTACCTCTGCTTGACTTCCATCAACTCTAGGACTTCTCTCTTGTTTGAGGCCTTTGCTGGCTGTTTTAATGTCATTAGGTGACATAGGCCCCTCTTCCATTTCTAATTTAGATTGCCATTCCTCTCAAATCTGGACAGTTTAATATGGGATGGCTTGTCATTCATGCATTTTTCACATCTGTCCATGAGAACCCTAGATTGTCATGACACGTGACAGTCTGTTTCTTCCCGAGAAGTTTTTCCTTATTCTATAAAACTATAAAAGTTTTTCCTTATTCTATTAAAGTTTCCCCTCTGTGCTGCTGCTTCTGCCTCAAAAGCCTACTCTGAGCTCTGAACCCTCTTGCATGACTGGCAAAATGAGCAGATCCCTAAGGATCCCTAAGGATCTGCTGGGGAAGTTTTATACAGAATCATGTGAACATAGGCCTGACCCCATGGAGGGAAGTACTTTTAATGGAAATCTTTTGGTCCATCCTCTCCTAGTAGCACAACTCCAGCCCCCACACCTGTAGTTTACCCTAATTCTCCAATACAGATTCCAGACACAAATGGAAATTTTCACTAGGAAATCCACCCTCTCCAGAGGAAAGAATGCCATGTCCACCCGCTCCTCTCTGCCCCCTTCTCGCCCTGCCCCTGGATCATACTCTAAATGCAAAGAGGTTTCTGCAGAGCCTAGATTGAGAAGCTGGACTAGCTCCTTCTCTTCTGCAAATTTGAGGGCTTTCTTACATGGCTTAGCGGAAGGAAGAATGTACCTTAAAAATGTCCCAAAGCACGCACACAGAGGTTACCATCAGACAAACACTGATGCACATACCACTTAAACTTAAGTGGTTCCTTAATTCACAAGCAATCTCATTAATTTAAATGGGACTTTTCACAAAGTAAGCATCTACTTTGATCAGTCTATCCAAATTATTTACTATATCCAAATGAAGATTAAGAGATGACCTGACTTCAAAACATGACAAAAAAAACCCCCAAAACCTACATGGAGTACCTACATGTAGTACCTACATGGAGAAGAGATTTCAGATAGCAGATGGCTCTTTAATCTAGCAGGAAAAGGTATAATATGATTAAATGACTGGAAATTGGAAGCTATACAAACTCAGCCTAAAATAAGGTGTATTAATTTTTAAACAGTGGGGGGGGGGAGAGGGTAATTCTTCATCACTTTATGGTTTTAAATCAAGACTGCATAACTTTTTAAAATATGTGCTTTCAAACAGAAATTATGGGCTGAGGTTCCTTCCCTGTGTTATGCAGAAAATCAAATTAGAATATTAGATTATGATAATGGTGCCTTCCAACCTTAAAAAATACATTAATCTAAGGTGCTCCTCCACGTGAGGGTGTCAGAATCTGTACTGAAATGATTAAAACTACCATTAACTTGTAATCACCAGCCTAAACATACAAACTAAACTGGAAAAAAAGGGTACAAATTCTCTTCACTTTAACAAATTGGTTCCATGGTTTTCTAGTGTCATTGCTATAGTCATGATGTGGGGTTTCTTGGGGGGTGGGACAGCAATGATTTGATTTTTTTTTTTTAGAGGGATTTTTGGGGTTTTTTTTGTCATGTTTTGACGAGTAACATTAGTTCGAACCAAGGGGTTTGGTTCGAACTAACATGTCCCAGTGCACACTTTCACTTCCGAAAGAGTTGTTGAGTGGAGTAATGTGCCGGCGAGATCATGCTAATGAAGCGTGGCATATTTAAATCCCCACTTCATTAGCAATTTCAGTCGCCTACATTTGCATCCCTAGTTCGAACTAGGGAGCAAGTGTAGACGTACCCCTACTGATTTCAACAATTAAGGAATCAGGTCCTCAGAGCTCAGTGCTGGAATTAAAGGATCTGATCCCTCCATCTGGTTCAGTGTACAGAGCAGACTCCTTCCTGTATGGTCTTTGCAGGATGGGGGACTGCCATATTCAGCACTCTGCCCCACTGTCACGAGACTTTGCACAGGGCTTTAAACAAGGTTGAGGTTCCACAGCAGGGTAGCAAATTTGTTTGAGATGTGAGCAATAGGGTGTGTTATATGCATCACATTCATCATCTTCCTCACAAACCAATGGTGAATAGGGTTGCCAGATAGTTTATCCAAAAATACCGAACCTTCCCCCCCCAAAAAAAAACACCAGCGAAAAGGTGGAGACCAAAGTTGCTGAGCCAAATAATAAAAAAAAAAGACCCCAAGACTTATTAAGCAAAAAAACCAAAAAAACCCCATCATGCTGTCCACTATTTTCACCAATTTCCTAAATTGGTGAATCCTGCCAAAAGTTAATACTGCCTCAGGCTTAGAGACTAGTTAATACTATAGTACAGAGAAGAGCTCTCTCCCAAGGCCAGATGTCACTGACATTCTTTTAGAAGTCAAAAACATCTATTTTTCTTTAAATCTGAAACTTCTAAGAACGAACAAGCTGGCTCTCATGTCTACATCATCTTATCTATAATAATGAAAGTTGTAAAGAACAGTACATATATACACAGTCCCGTAAAAGCCCTAAAGTTGTCCAATAAGCTCGCAGACAGTAATTAGCAGTACAAATTAAGTTTTATCATCACATCAAAAACCAAGTCATTATAAAAAGTTGGTAATTAACTGAGTATCAGTACAAAATGTCTGGCAAGGGCACACAAAAGAAAGATTATAAACTCCAAAGACAAGGTTTTATTTACTGCTATCACCCAATTTTTGTTGTATGCCTCTGGCCTTTCTACTACAGATGTCTATAATGGATGAGCTCTTCATCAGAGAGACCGAGAGAGAGAAAAATCTTGTAAATTAAAATTTGTGAGCTAAATTCTCCTTGCAATGCAGTGATAATGGACATCAAAACAAGTACTGTACATTTTCCTCACCAACCTTAATCAACACATTAAGGTGATCACCACTCTATCCGAGGTTACGTTTATCTTTGTTCTCTCAATCAAACTGTCTAAAACTCTTGCATTTTTCTTGAGCTTCTGACTGTATATTTCTCTAGAAGTATAAACACAAATCATTCATCCTGCTGGAAATGGGTATTACCACACTCTGAAACAAGTATATGCAATGGGGGAGATCTAGAGAAATCTGTAGAAGAGCAGGGAAAGAGCAACCTTCCTGCAGGCTGCAGAACCTTGTGGCAGTTGTTTTCCCATTCAAGATTTGGCTTCCCCTATTTCCACTCCCCAAGCTTCCTGAATTTTTGGTTGCAAAGATTCCCTCCATTGCTGCTCTTTGCAGCACACAAACAGTGCAGATCCATTAGCTGGGCTATCCACATCCTCCTCCTCTATCATAACGCAGGAGAATCACTGCACTTGTTCCAAGATGTTCAGGACTTCTGCGAACCCTCATATTTATAGGCCATATAAACTGGCCCTAAAAGAGCAGCTGGGTCAGAGGGAGAGGTCTGGAGCAAATAACAGGAAGTGCTTTTCTTTGAATTTGTCAGAGTCATTCCCCCCTAAAAAGTGATTAGTGGGGATGTGACTTATCTACAGCTAGTTTTTAAAGAATCTATCTGAGAGAAAGTAGACAACAGAGTGCAGTTGCTAAGGGAGAAGAGGCTATAGTGTTAGATGGGTTTCCTGGCCTCTTGTCTTCCTAAAATGCCCTATATCCCTAATATCAGTCAAGTCTCTCTCAGGATACCACTGCAGTCAACACTATTGCTGAGAGGCAGAGAGCAGTGCTAATTTGGGGCTTCAGAATCAAAAGAAATGGCTACGAACCATTCGGAGGGGAACAAAATCACCTACTGACACAAGAGGCAAAGAAACACTATGTGCCCTAGAGATTTGTTCAGGACTAACAGTGACACCAGTTGAACAGTTATTCCGTTTAAAAAAAAATTATACAGTTCTGTTATTTTTGTTAGAAGTGGAAAGCAACATGAGATATATAGAAATGTGCCAATATGCCCAGAAAACTCATTGAAATCAATCCTTCACTTCCCTGAAGGGCTATTTAGAAAACTTGGGACATTTACCAAAAGTTTACAAAATATTGGAGTAATGCTGAACAGCATATATCGGTAGGATAGTTTCTGCCACCAACAATGCTACCACCACTTGCTGGGGCTAGATTAATTAAATTGGCAAGCGAGTTCTCTCCCATTACCTTAGAGAGGGTAGACTTCAGAGCTTACACCAGTGCAGCTACACCGCTGTAAGATCTCTAGTGTAGCCAGACCCTCGGATTACTTTAAAGGACAAAGATGAGAGAAGTAACAAGTGTTTTCCTTTCTGTATATTTAATTTGTTTAATTTCTGCATTTAACAGAACAACACTTTGTGCATAGTCAGTTTCACGGTTCTCCCTGCATAACTGCTCTTATGTTTGTGTGGGTCTTTTACACAGCAACAGGACTATTGGAAAGGAAGGAAAAAACCACAATTGTCAGGGACATCTTTAATATGTCAAACTATTTTTAACTCACTTTTACTTTTAAATTGGTGTCATATTGCATTGGTGAAATCCCTTTACAATTCTATTCCTTCACATATGTTGTATTTTGTGATTTAAAATACTTGTGCATCCTCAGTCCTGCGTGATAATATTTTTCATATTATTACATAAATAATGTTTATCACTTTTCACCAACAGTGAGAAATATTTTTTTCTGAATCGCAGCATTCGAGTTTAAGATTAAATCAAGTAATTATTCTGGCATTGCACATTAGTACATTGTAAACCATCAGAAATTTATTTTCACTAGACTGATATTCAGTTTGGTATTAATTTTGGCTCTGACAGTTATGGTGGCCTTGGCTGAAATAAATTACTAAGCACTATCAATAAATGGACAACAAAATTACTTGACAGCATCCATCCATCTGTTTCTTACTGTTGATATATTTATTTATATTCTACCCTAGTAAATAGCAAAGCATCCCGTTTAAAAATGGAAATAGCAAGTATCACACAACATCCATAATAGAAGGATGCAATTACTGAGACTAAGCTAAATCTTTATTTGTCCTGTAGGTCGGGCAAATAAAAATAGCATAATCATGTCACTCAGACAGTATACCTAAGTAATATTGAGTCTCATTGCCACATCTTAAGAGCAAGAAAACCAAATTCATATAAAACACACATAGCAATATCTTGCATACAACCACAAGGATTTAAAATTATTCTGAGAATTATGGTATTACAATAATTTATTTTCAGAAGCTGATTAGAAAATCTTAATGGGAGGGTGAAAATTTCAACAACAAAAATCCTCTGCATACATCTAATGAGATCTTCAAAATGAAGAACCATCAGTTATAGATTTATGAAGATCTGCTCAAGTCCATTTAATTGCTCTTTGCTATTCCAGTTAACCGCTTAAGTGCCATGCCAGCCCTTTTTCAGGCACATCCATTACCCATGCCTTTGAAAGGCTGATCCACTTAACCAGCGTAACTTCATGATATACAGCACACATCATTAGACACCATACACGAGACGCTGAAAAGGATATATTGTAAACGGGCACCTTAAATATACATTCCAATGTCTGATGAGACATCACACAAACTGCCCTTAAGTATTACATAGTTTATTCTCAACTTTTGGCAGATACCATACGAAGTCAAAAGTCCTACTATTTGAAGCCTTAGATTTCACAACCCTGGCAAAAGGGCTACCCAAGAACTGTGCTTTTTTGGGGGGGGAGGGGGGAGGAGGACAGGGGGGGAAAAGACTTGAAATCCTCATTGTTTGTTAGACTGCAGTTAAGTTCTGCAGTCTCTTGTCAATAATGTTCTCTAGAGAAGTAGTGTTCGTTCCCGACTGCCTTTCATGACCAGTCTTTACCTAGTATTTCTGAAGAAGTAGGTAACCAATATTATACTTGTGGGTGAAAAACTTGTTTTAAAAACAGTCTAGGTATTTAATTCTAGCCCATACCTAGAAATATTCAGCTTGAGGAAGGGCAACCCTGACCATTTACAGGGGAATATTGAGTATAAATATTATTTTTGCCCTTTTTAAAACAGTTGATCAAGCTTCTATTCCAGGACCGTGACTAGAATCATTTCATTGTAACAGAAAATTGTCAAGCTTAGCAAGGGACTGGCAAGGAGATGTCAACAAAAGACCCATATTATAAAGATTTTTCGAGAAGGTAAGAGTGGAAAAATAGTTGAGGAGATGTAACCAGACCTAATATCCATCAGGATGTTCTTCACATGACTCTTCTGATTCTTTCTATACTATAGAAGTGTTTAGGGAAGAGGTTCAGCACAAACAAGATTGAAACCTGTGACCCCTTGCATTTACCCACTTATTCTAATTTCTTTGAGGTGAAAGGTCATTTTCTCTCTAAGGAAACCTCCCTAACAGCATCTAGCACTCTATGGCAGTTACCGTCATTAAAGAGAGGTTTCACTGCCAAATTACGGAAATAGAGAAAGTACAAAAGGACAGCTGCAACATATATTGACTTACAGAAAGCTCAGCAGCCTAAAACCTAAATTACAAAATACAGTTTAAGGGAAATCTTTGGTATAAGTTGACTGAACAGCAGTAATGCTGCACAACTCCCAGCCTTGTGTGTCAAAGGTTTCTAGAAAATAAATCTCCCTTCCTTTCACCTCAGCAGTACAAAGCCATTCTTACAGGAGGAGTAAGAAGTCATTGTTGTTTGTTTGTTTGCTTTAAATCTGCTGTCTATAAATTTCATTGGATGAGTGTCTTGTGTTAATGAAGGAATAAATAACATTTTCTATTTTTCCACATTGTGATTTTCTAGATCTTTAACATATCCCCCTCGCTTTAGTTATTTCATTTCCTAGCTGAAAAATCCCACTCTTGTGAAAAATCTCCTCATATGGAAACTGTTCCTTACCTCTAATAATTTCTGTTGCCCTTTCTGTACCTTTTCCAAATCCAATCTATCTTATTTTTAGATGGGGTGATCAACTCGGAATGCAGTATTCAAGATGTGGGCATACTTTATATAGAGGCAATATAGTATTTTCTGCTTTATTTATCTTTTCCTTCCCTAATGATTCCCAATATTCTGTTAACTACATCTCCCAGGATGAACCACAGTCACAGGACTCCCATGTGTGGCATAGCCAGAACAGAGCAAGGAAATATGGAAGACGACATCAGCCAAGAAGCTCAGAACTCAAAGGAAAATGGAGGTTTAAGGCACCCAAACTCCAACTTCCACGATGCACCACCGTAGCTCAGGTCAACACAGATTACTGTTGATCTGACCTTAAATGAAACATTTTGATTCAGTTTGACATATCAGCATGTTTAGATTCCCATCAACTTGACCCAAAATGACACATTTTGATTTTCCCTATAGAATATCTATACTAACTTCAAGTAATGAAGCTCTATGAATAATGCAAAGTCTTGGCCTTATTGCTGTGAAGGGCCAAGATAAATAGAAATTGCACTAAGCAAATTAATAAATACTGCTGGGATGTAACAACTGTCAAAGTATGGCTCTGTACCCTATAGCAAATATACCTAAATCAATTAACTTAAAACGAACAATACCGCCATCGCAGCGATCCACGTGCTGTTCGTGAAAGCTGAGATCTTAAACTTGGCAACAAGTGTCCAGACTAGAATGCCCATGTGTGCTGTGAAGGCTCAGTGGACAACATCACATACTGCTTTCCTCTGACTTTCCCGATAACAATAAGAAACGACAGACAAGGGCAACTGCAGTGGCTACTCTAGCTAGAAACAAAGCAGGCAGCTGCCAACGGTAGGAGGGCCAGCCAGAGCAAATCTGAATGGCACTGGGACCCTGTTAACCACATTGCGACTTTACCTCACTGAAATTTGGCCTGGCTGCCTCCATTATGACAGAAGGGCAGCTGGGCCAAAACTGAGTGAGTGGAGCTGTAATCCAGTGCTTGCCGTCCCCCTTTACCCACTGTAACTGCTCAATCATGAGAAGGCTGGTTGCATTCCCTCAAAGTCCAATGCTCCCACCCCACCGTCCTGGGTTGAGAACCTGTGTTCTAGGAGGTTGGAAGGGGTGACACACTGAAGTTTTGCCTACAGCAGAAAATTGCCCTGAAGTTGCTCAAGACAAACATGACTCAATTCCTTTAAACGGGGTCATCAGAGCTCTACTGAAATCCTAACGGACACTGCATGCATGATCCTCCCACCACCACCACCAAACAAAGCGGAAATGTGGCAGGTCGCAGTGCAACAATCCAGTCATCTTCAAGCATCCGATACCCATAGACTTTTGGGGCAAAGGAGGTATTTTAATAGTCTATCTGCCCATTGGCATGTCTTCCACTGCACCGACACCTTAAAAAGCATTGCCTTTGCCCAGACTTGGCATTTCTGGAAAGGAAACTAAAGCAACATAAATGCTTATTCACTGAAATATTTCTGATAGTATCAGCTTCGGCGCATAGCTTTTCACTGTGGGATCTGCTGGTAATGCCAGGAGCGAAAGAGCACCTGCAGACACACTGCAGATGATTCTAACAGGCATTCTGTTACCCATAAAATGACAGCAGTTAGTCTAAACACTGGATGCGCCTTCTTCTTCAACACTATCTTCTATTTTTGCTCCCCAGCCAACTCGTTTAAAAAACATCCACAGCTCATCAAACTTTTTTTGTTTTGTTTTGGCTGCTTCCTTATCAAAACTTTACAAAACTTTAATTTCAGCCTCATGAGCCCTGCAGCTGTAAATTAATTGAATAAAATTTACAAACATTATGTACTGATAAAGCACTTTAAAGGCTTTTCTCTATTCAGTTGACTTAGCTGCTTGGCATGACAGTTTTGCTTGACATGAGTTCAGAGCCTCTGGAAATCTTCCTAATCCCACACTCCAGGCCTTGTGCCTATTCATGGAACCATGTTAACCTAAATCCAGAAAATTAATAAACCTCAAATGGGCTTAAGCATTCAGAAATATCCCTTGACACTCCTTTCATATTCATTATATTGCAGGCATCTTTTTGCACTGGAAAATTCTAGCTGAGACGACCTAACAGAAACTGATGAAGTCCCCAAAGTTCTTAACATTCAATAAAATATCTAATTTAAGATTATTGTGGGTTGAAGCATAAGTAAGAAATATGTTTATTGCAGTCAGTCAGTCAGTCAGTCAGCCTGCTTATGTTTTAGTGCAATATTCCAGTGTCAGATTTCAACTTTAATCTTTTCCCTACAACCGTGGGATACATTTTTTTACGATTAAAAGAAAATATTTTCCATTTAATCACAAATAAAATTTTGCATCCGGCACATTTCTGATAACTGTTCTACCTGGGCCAGCAGATCAGCACTTTTTCTACTTAGCTGCACTACCCTGGCACTGACAGAAAACTGAAGACAATCCTTTACACATCATACTGAAACAATAATGTAGTACCAGTTATATCATTCATTAATGATTCAACTGAATATCAAAGGGGATTTTTTAAAATTTCTTTTATCTGTTTAGCTTTTTGAAAGCGATTGTCAAGAACCCCCTTAGGGACCACTCCTATACTGAAATGTAAGGTATTTATATGCGTCACTTCCGTTAATGGTACTGGAAGGAACACACTTAAATCTACAGAGTATCAATAGATGGCAATTATAGACCGGTAATTCTAACGTCAGTACCAGGCAAATTAGTTGAAACTATACTGAAGAATAAAATTGTCAGACATGTGGATGAATATAATTTGTTGGGGGAAGTCAACATGGTTTCGGTAAAGGGAAATCATGCCTTACTAATCTACTAATCTTTGAGGGGGTCAACAAACATGTGGACAGGGGAGATCCAATGGATTTAGTGTCCTTAGATTTCCAGAAAGCCTTTCACAAGGTCCCTCACCAAAGGCTCTTAAGTAAAGTAAGTTGTCATGGTTAAGAGGGAAGGTCCTTTTGTGGATTGGTAACTGGTTAAAAGACAGGAAACAAAGGGAAGGAATAAATGGTACGTTTTCTAAGTGGAGACAGGTAACTGGTGGGATCCCCCAAGGGTCTGTCCTGGGACCTATCCTATTCAACTTATTTATAAATGATCTAAAACAGTGTTTCTTAAATTGTGTTCCATGCGAGGCAGTCGGAGGTGTGCCGCAGAGAAAAACAGAGTTCAAAATCGCTGCCCTTAAAGGGGCAGGTGACCTTTTTTTTTGGGGGGGGGGGGGGCCTCAATAATTTTCCCCTGATTCCCCTCCCCCCTTTTTTTTGGCTTAACAAAAAATCCTTGGTGTTCCTCATAAAAAAAAATTATTGTTTGATGTTCTTCTGTCTTAAAAAGTTTAAGAAACACTGATCTAGAGGAAGGGGTAAACAGTGTGGTAGCAAAATTTGCAGATGATACCAAACTGCTCAACATGGTTAAGACCAAAGCAGATAGTGAAGAGCTTCAAAAAGATCTCACCAAACTAAGTGATTGGGCAACGAAATGGCAAATGAAATTTCATGTTGATAAATGTAAAGTAATGCACATTAAAAAAAATAATCCCAACTACATATACAATATGACAGGGACTAATTTAGCTACAACTACTCAAGAGAGTGATCTTGGAGTCATTGTGGACAGTTCTCTGAAAACATCCACTCAGTGTGCAGCGGCTGTCATAAAGGCAAACAGAATGTTAGGACTCATTAAAAAAGGGATAGAGAATAAGATGGAGAATATCTTACTGCCTCTATATAAAACCATGGTACGCCCACATCTTGAATACTGAGTACAGATGTGGTCGCCTCATCTCAAAAAAGATATATTGGCATTGGAAAAGGTTCAGAAAAGGGCAACAAAAATGATTAGGGGTTTAGAACGGGTCCTATATGAAGAGATATTAAAAAGACTTGGACTTTTCACCTTAGAAAAGAGGAAACTAAGGGGGGATATGATAGAGATCTATAAAATCATGATTGGTGTGGAAAAAGTGAATAAGGAAAAGTTATTTACTTATTCCCACAATAAAAGAACTAGGGGTCACCAAATGACATTAATAGGCAGCAGGTTTAAAACAAACAAAAGGAAGTTTTTCTTCACTCAGCGTACAGTCAACCTGTGGAGCTCCTTGCCAGAGGATGCGGTGAAGGCTATAACTTTAATAGGGTTCAAAAAAGAGCTAGATAGATTCATGGAGGTTAGGTCTATCAATGGCTATTAGCCAAGATAGGTAGAAATGGTAGCCCTAGCCTCTGTTTCTCTGGAGGTGGGTGATGGGGAGGGATCATGTGAGGATTGCCTGTTGCGATCCCTCCCTTTGGGGCATCTGATATAGGCCACTGTTGGCAGACAGGATACTGGGCTAGATGGACCCCTTGGCCTTACCCAGTATGGCTGTTCTCATGTTATTATGACTGGTCATGTTTGAACACGGGAGGGAAAATTAATCTGTAATGTAAATCCATTTAAGTCAATTAAATTACGATAGGTGCAGTGATGTTGGAACAATTTGTACAATGTGCTGCTGAAAGCCCTGCATATGATGGAAATCACTTTAAGCCACGGCATACTGCCGCATCTGATACACTTAGTTCCAGCATTCTTGGCTAGGTATAAGTTTGACCCAGTAAGTCTATCCCATCCACAACCTTCCTTCACACTGTCCCAGTATTCTGTGAACAGTTAAGTACACACTACCCTGAATTAAGGTGATTGAAAACAACAGAAGACATAGTTCTTTTAAACGAACAAAAAGATTTAGAAGAGCGTCAGGTCCTTAATGAAGGTAAGAGCACATGTCTGTGATAGTACCATATCACAGGAAAACTGCATAAAATCTTTGTAGTAAAGACGTAATTCAAACAAAGTCCATCACATAAATAAAACACCGAAATGTATTTAGACATAAAGCAGATGGAGTGAATACCAAACATGGATTATATTTTGGCAGACTAATCATTTTTCAAAACATTTTCATATAGCTGTCATGGTAGACCCTTCCATCCCCAAAGAAAGTTTATACATTTTTTCACTCATACCAGAAACATGGAGTACCAAAAACTACATAAATTATATTAAAAGACCATTCACATACATAATTCATTTATGGACAACATTCCTATATTGTAAGCAATTAAAACCAAAACCAGAATAAAACTTTCAACTTTAAGAAGAAGGAATTTCAAAGGCACAAGAGGCAGACAGGTACCCTATACTCACAGAAAGTCACTGGGAGTAAGGCATGTAACTGCCTTTTGAGCCTTTGAAAATCTCCCACAGAATCTTCCCACATGAATCTATTGTACCTAAGGTAGCCACTTTTCAAATGCCTAACAATACATTTCATGAAAAATATCTCCATACCCTTGTGGTGTTTAATGCAGTAAGAGATAATCCCGATGGACCTTTGACAATGTGGCATGGTGCTGTCAGAACAATGAATACCAAAGTCAGCACTTTCCTGCGGGGAGTACTAGAGTACCCTTTCCACCCCACTATCAATCTCAGCCTGGACCAGATAAGAGGTCTCCACTCAAGAGATCCACGTCCTTAACACTACAACGTATAAATAAAATAAATGGTCACATAATCACCACCCTATATCAGAATCCTACTGACCACTCTTCTTACCTACTGCCTCTAGCTTCCATCAGGGACACGTCACACGATCCATTGTACATAGCCAAGCCATAAGATACAACTGGATTTGCTCCAATCCCACAGATAGAGACAAACACCTACAAGATTTTTATCAGGCAACAAATACCCACCTGGGGAAGTGAGGAAACAGATTGACAGAGCCAGAAAAATACCCAGACGTCAACTACTTCACTACAGCTCCAACAAGGAAAACAACAGAGCACCACTAGCCATCACCTACACCCCACAGCTTAACTCCCTGCAGTGCATCATTTAAAATCTACAACATGCCCTAACTGTGTGGTGGGGGCACGGTTCCGGTGACAGAGAGGCTGCTCCGACAGCCTGGGCTGCTCTGGCGGTCCGGGCCACATGGCAGGGGCGCTGCTTCTGCTGCCAGGGCTGTTCCGGTGCCTGTGCCACATGGTGGGGGTGTTAGTCTGCTGACTGGGGCTGCTCCAGTGGCCTAGGCCTCATGGTGGGAGGGCTGTTCCAGCACCCGGGGCTGCTTCAGCAGGCAGACCACATGGCGGGCAGGTTGCTCCGGTGGCCCGGACTGCATGGCGGGAGAACGTACCTGTCCTGGCTCTGTGCTTCACAAATCTTCATAATTGAGTGGAATGGTGATTTTTGAGAGACACAGGCGTCATCTTAGTCTGTGTCCTTATGATTTCATGCCCGAAGAGAGCATTTTTTAGAAGGCTCTGTCCATGTGCTAGTGTTTTCACTACAAGAAACTCCTTAGACTTCTGCCATGGGTTTACTGTTCTGCTGATCTTCAGAGGAGAAAGATTATTTATGCCTGCCAGCTTCCAGGTAGTGTTATGAGACAGGGCTGCCTTGAACAGACCCTTACAAGTACATGCTCCTTCCCTTAACTGAAATCAGTGGACACAAGGCCCCATCTATTGTTGTGCACCTGCCCAAAGGAACTCAAGTGGTTTTTGTTTAAGCACTGCTTTGTAAGGCACCTTTCTCTCCTCTTTCATTCCATGAGAATTTCAGTATTTCAATATTATTCCTGTTACTTTTTTAGCAGCCTAACAATTCGCCAGTGTAATGCTCAATGTTACAGTGCCAACATTTTTTGCACATCTGGGCCTTAACCAGAGTTCCCTATAAGAGGCACGCCTGCATGGGGGCACGCCAAGAATTTCAGTCCCACCCACCCCCTCAGCAGAGCCACACAGCTGCACCCCAGCTGCTCTCGGGGGCAGGGCCACATGGCAGGTGGCTGCCCTGCTCCTGAGGCAGCTGCACAGCCACCATGAAGTAAAATAGCACCGTGGCCCTGGCTTCAGTCCTGGCACATGGGGCAGCCGCCCATCACGTGGCTCTGTCCCAGAGAGCAGCTGGGGCTACAGCTGCATGGCATCTCCTGGGGTCAGGACTGCAGTACAAAAAATAGCACCGTGGCCCCAGCTCAAGTCTCGGCACACCCCACAGGCTGAGGCTCGAGCCAGGGACGTGGTGCTATTTTTAGTACCGCGGTCCTGGCTCCAGCAGTCGCCACACAGCCGCAGCTCCAGCTGCTTCCAGGGGTTGGGCTATGTGGCAGGCAGGGATTGGGCTGATGCCCCATTTGGGGGCAGCTGTTCCAGCTGCCACTGGGGATTGGGGCCACGGGGCTGCTGGGCAGCTGCTACCACTAGGGATTGGTTTCTTTTTTGCCTGGCTCAGGGTGGGTTATTGGCCTGGCCTCTGCCCAGAAAGACCCAATCAGCAGAGGGGTGGGAGGGAAGGCAGTGATTCTGTAGTGTCTGGAGGAGGCTCCAGCCAAGGCAGAATGTTCAAACCCACCAGTCCATATCAGTGCAGTCAATATTCCAGTGTAGGGCCTGCGTTCTCGCACATCTTCCCTAGGCAGCACCCTCTCCCACGTATGTGGAAAACCAAAGAACTATCCCAGGCTGCAGTATAACCATTCCACCTCCCCAAATCCCCAGGCCATTCAGCTCCAGGCAGCTGCACAGGCTGGAGTGAGAGTCATCAGGAGGGGCCAAGAGGCACCTTTGCCACAGCCCACTGCATTAGACTGGGCGGGGATTCTCCCTGGGCTCTGGCCCCAGCTGCCTGAGAAGAGACATGGATCCAGTGCTGCTGACATGCTTGTTTCCAGGGCCCAGCCCAAAGCCTATCCAAGCCCTGGGGCCCGGTTGCAGGGTGGGAAGTGGCTGTAATTAGGGGTTGCCAGATGGTTTCAACAAAAATACCGAACCCCCCCCCCCACACACAC
>CM057847.1:60857476-60888669 GCA_030068395.1 Apalone spinifera | reverse complement strand
GGGGGGGACGACTGGGCCCAGTTGCCGAGTGTGTAGGGTTGCCAGGTGTCCAGTACTTTTGCCTCCTGGCTAGGAAAGAAACCCAGAAAATACCGGACAGTTCAGGACATTTCAGGTGTCCGATATTTTCTGAATTTTTTTTTTACCGGGCAGGAGGCGAAAATATCAGACTGTCCGCATCAATACTGGCAACCCTAGCTGTAATGAAATCTAAGGGAGCAGGAGCTGCTGCTGGGCTCCTCTCGCTACTGGCATGAGAACCTGGTGGGGACTGCTCAGCGTTCCCAGGATGGCTGGGGGGCAGCTGAAGAAGCGGGGAGTGGTGGGGAAGCGGAGGAGGAGACGGGGAGGCTAGCTGTTTAACAGGCCAGAAGATGAGGCAAGAGCTAATGCGTCTGCATAGTAAGTGGAGCTTTCTTCCATAACAATTTATATAGATATCTATATATTTGTGAGTAACTGGTGGGTGCCATACATCCAAACAAGCACTCATGACATCACTATTGGTGCACAAGACAAAACTCACTCTGCGCTCAGATGGAAAATCTTAAAAGGAACACTGGCCTCAACTGGCCTTATTTGTGCCTCTGGGAACCTCCCTCTTCATGAGCTGAGAAAGCAGAAAGCCTCTGATGTGGACCTTCAGGTGGCCACTGAGGATTCAGCATTAAAAACAATGCTATAAAACAGACTCAAGTGTTTTGACAGGTATCTACACATAAGCCTGAAACGGCAATGGATTTGTAACTTTTCTGATTTGCAGGAACAATTCTGTAATGGGCATCCCGTAATAGTCATTCTGCAATGATTGTAGAAGAGTTTATGGTGCTCTGACTTGGTTGTACAATATTATACTTTCAGAACCTAATACCTTCCTTTTCTTCCTATTTGTCTCAAGAGAGATGTTCTTTTCTGTCAGGTTTATTTACAAATTGGCAGAGGTTGAACTACATTTGTTTTTTTTCTAATTACTGCAGTTTGTCCTACAGAAGTTTGGTTTTGTTCCCCTGTAATCTGAACAATCAGGTGCTGAGGCCCTAACTGATTCTGTTTCTCAAAGTGGCATGGGCCCACCGAGTTACGTGGAGGAAATAAAGAGTGCCATTAAGACTAGCAGAACATTGATGTGATGGTTCCCCTCCAAAGAGACAGAGGGTTCATATCTACATGCTGCAAACACATTTGAAACCCAGAGGAATTCTTAACTTTGCAGGATATTTCACAACAAATTTTTACATCCTAGATTCACTTTCATTTAATTGCTCAGCATTCGTTTTTGTTTGTTCTTAGGTCCCACACCAATTCCCGGGGAAGGGAGGCTGCTATGGTGGCCCAGGCCATGTGGTGGGGGGCCGTCCCGTGTACTGCAGCTGGAATCAGAGCTGCAATGAGGCTGTCCTAACTAGGGCAGCCTTGCTGCAGCCCTGGTTTCAGCTCTGGCGGACGCCACATGGCAAGGCCGTGTGGCAGGTGGCTGTCCTAGATCTCCCCACACTTATATGCGTCCCTTTCTTCATGGTCTTATCTGCACTAGACTGTCAGCTCTTTGCAACAGGGAGCAAAGGTTTATTTTCTGCTAAGCACACTGCATGCCTATGGAGATGTATAGGAATATTTATACATGAGCAGCTTTCAGTGTGCAGCTCTCAGCACGTGCCATTCTTGCACACTAGTGATTAGTACTGCAGGGATGAACACACCACCTTCTTGTGTTGATATGCACAACTAAACACAGCTGCTGGCAGGCTCAAGAGATAGACAGTGATGAATGGACACTCACGTGAATGCTTGTGCAAAGCTGGGCATGACAACATTCAATTGAGGGTATTCCTTTTGTCAAGGTGGCCCCAGGTGTCCTAGCCTGTCCCAGAGATCTTCACAACCACCTTGGGATGTTGTGTGTTTAGAACCCTTTCCATACGTGAATAGAGTTAAGTCAGACAATGCTTTACACACACACCTTAGGACAGGACTGGCAAACTGGGCCCACACCCATGGCGCCATAGCCAGAGGGTGAGGGGCAAATGGGCACGGGTGTTGCTGGGCAAAGGGGGTGGAGGGTACTGGGCAGAAAGCAGTGTGGTATGACATGCTGGAAGCTCAGGGTAGGGGTTGGGGCACAGCTGGGAGGAGAATGGGGTTGTTTTTATAGTAATTGTTGTTTTTATAGTAATACGACTTATCCATATGCCTGGTACATAAGAACATAAGAACGGCCATACTGGGTCAGACCAAAGGTCCATCTAGCCCAGTATCCTGTCTGCCGACAGCGGCCAGCACCAGGTGCCCCAGAGGGGATGGACCGAAGACAATGATCAAGCGATTTGTCTCCTGCCATCCCTCTCCAGCCTCTGACAAACAGAGGCCACGGACACCATTTTATCCCCTGGCTAATAGCCTTTTATGGACCTAACCTCCATGAAATTATCTAGCTTCTCTTTAAACTCTATTATAGTCCTAGCCTTCACAGCCTCCTCTGGCAAGGAGTTCCACAGGCTGACTACACACTATGTAAAATAAAGAAGGCATGGCCAAGCAAAAAGGAAGTAACAATTGAAAGAAAATGGAATGTGGTCATGGTACAAAATCCAGTATTATTTAATAAAATCAACTTGATGTATGAAAACAAATTAGACCTGTGTGATTTCTCAAGTTGCTGTAAATCATCTCTTGGATTCCTGGCAAAACAATAACTAGCATGCCTAATATGCAATTCTTATACATAAGATTATCTATCACGATGGAGACTATTAAAACTCCACCTTTTCCAACAGTTAACACTTTGGAAACTGAGATGCTACATTTACTTCGCACAGTAAATGTAGGGGGAAATTGTTGGACTATGTTTGAAACGCTGATTTTTTTAGTTTGAACTCTATAATTGTATTTATATAAACATGGCCTTGATGGATTCTGTACTCTCATATACAGCTTCATTAAAATGCAGTCCCTACATTAATGCAGGGCAGGTAAGCCTCTTTGCAGTAGTTCACATAAAATCTATCACCATTCTGTCTGAGATACAATGCAATCTCACTACATGGAAAATAAGATTAGTACAGATTAAAAACACCATCTGTAACATTTATAATTTTGACTTTGTTTCTAGGCAAACCCCAAACTGTTTTAAAAGAGGAATCCTGCCACACTCAAGTCTCTCTGTATCTCACTCCTTCATCTGAAATTCTAATCCCCTGCCCACCACTTCAACAGCAATAGGCCTGATGAAGAGCTCTGTGTGGCTCAAAAGCGTCTTTTTTCCACCAGCAGAAGTTTGCCCATTAAACAACATTACTCTCACACCTCGCCTCTATAATATTTTCAAGCAGGTAGCTGCATCAGTATCTCTTTCTGATAAGTTACATGCTTCCACATGCTGATAAAGCTTGCAAGGCATAACTTGTATTTCTAAATTCTCTAAGCAATAGTATTACCACTATCCATCTTTTAACAATGTACTCTTGCCCTTTTGCCAGGAGGTAGCAGATACAGGGGATCTGTCATGACCCAGTTTTCTTTTGGATAGTTTGTCCTAATTTATTTTTATTCACAAAATGTACACCAGTCCTATGTACCTTGAAGAGAGATGGTGAAAATGGCAGCAAAACCATACACAGACCATTCTATTTGCAGAGACTCCCTCGGTGACCCCACTGTGCCTAGCCTTGTAGCTAGAAAACAGTTCTCTCTTTGGTCCTTGGCCCCTCCCCTCAGCACAGTGTCTTTTCTCTTGCATTTGTACCAAGGTCACATGTCCCTAATCTTCAATACTAAGCAAAAGCTAGCGCCAGTAAACCTAAGCATTAGTCTTTTGGGACAAGGCAGGAAAGGGCAGATATTTTTCCTCCCATTCTCAGAATTTCAGTTCTCTTTTTCAAAGCAAAGTTTATATACCCCATTAATGTATGATATGGGATATTTTTTGGAAAACACTGCCTGGGAAAATATGTTATAGGGTAATCTTTCAGATTTACTGCTGTGACCTCTCTCTTGAAGCTCAAGCGTAAACGCGATTTAAGTGTTGGTCTAAATTAGTTAGGATGATAATCACTAAACACTGATGCAAGGAGAAACTGGGGGCGGGAGAGGAGAACAGTGTTTTTGGCTGGCAGCCAGAGCCAGGCACCTTGAGTCAAGAGTACATGCATAAATCTATCCCTTGATACATGATTAATGCTATTATATATATCTTAGGGATATGTACATGAAGACTCCTTCCAAGCCAAATCCACAAGTGGCAGGATAAGAATGAGAATCATCCATTTAAAGAGCAAACTACCATAGAGCTCATGTACAGAGAAGGGTAGGAAAGAGGAGATTCACCTTGTGTTGTCATGGAATGGATGCTTTTCGCTCTAACTTATCAGAGAAGGGGTCTGATCCAATGCGGGACCCTCCCCACTTATTTCAATGGTACTAGATTGAGTTGTTTCGCAAATCAGTCACTACTTTAAGACACGTGCATTCCAGCTTCCGCAACTGTTATTAATTACAATTTAGGCACAGCAGAGAGTTGAAGAACTAGAATATAATCAAGGAATTTTTTTCCCGTCCTTCGGAGGGAGGGGCAGGAATCACTGTTTTAGTCAACAGGTTTAAAGAGAGGAAATCCTCTGTCTTTTCCTATCCACTTCATGACAGTAATACCAGGAATAACTTCTACCACAAGGTTAAAAATAGGCTTCATTAAAAGAGACAGTGCTGTTTTACAACTGTAAATGCTGCCAAAGGGAATAAAAAAATTTAAGGAACATGGTCTGTTTCTGTTCTGCTGACAAATTATCACCTAGTCAATTACTGAGGTCTGTACAAATTAGGAAAGGCCTGCAAATTTAATTAGAAAGGGTATCTTTTTAGTGAACTAACAGGAAGTGCTATACACAGTTGGACTCTCATTCGTGGCTACCAGAAACACTAGAAGCTTTACTCATTAAAAAGTTATTTTCTTGAAACACTTGTTTTTCACAAAGTGGCGAAAAATGCATGTAGTAACCCAATAGGACTTCACTTACTGTTGTGGCCGATTGTCAAATCCCTACTTATTTCACAAAAATGGTAATCGCTGCTCTGCTTCATTACTCCTTATCACATGGACCTACAGAGTAAAGTCTAGGTCTCCACTACACCCTACTCTCCAAGACCAGACAGAGTCAATGCAGGACTGATCAAGTGAAATCTAGGATCCCCAGCTAAAGTCAAGGCCTCCATTACAAAGAGTAAAAGCAGACTTGGAAACAAAGTATGCCATTGAGAAGCCCTGAAACTAGATCTGAAATAAAGCCGGTGGTAATATTTCCCACCCAGCTCAACCATGAATTCTAATATTCATAATGTTACAATTCTTTCTTTTCAAAAGGTACTGTCAACTCAGAGTAGTGAAGGATGATTTTACCAATAAAATATGCCACTTACTGGGCCAGTTACATTGCTGGTATAACGCCAGTGAGGCAAAGAAATTACATCGAGGATTAATTTGACACATCAGCTAAAGCTTCAGTAAGAAAACTGGAATATAGAAAGTTCCCAGCAAAGCTAATTGCTTTGTGTACACAGTAAGCCAATTTAATAGTTCCTAAAGGTGTTTCAGTATGAAAATCTCTGTTTAAAGTTATTCATGAATAGCACTGCTTCTTGATTAATGAGATGTAATTCTATAAAATCAGCTGTTTTTAAAATTACCAGAATAGGTATCTACTTTCTTAGGTTTTTTTGTTTGTTTGTTTCTCATCTAAACAAGTAATATTTCTTCACTGCTTTATAAACCATGACCTGGTTACCACTGTACTTTGTAAATTAAGCTGCAGGTAGAAGTGGATAAAATATTCAGCATGAAATTAAAGATAATTAATCTATCTGATTTTGAATTCATGGACTTCCATGAACATGCAGAATATCGAGCAAAGTGCAAAGACTGTTTCCATGTCAATACTTTTCTCTCTGGTCAGACCTTGGGCACTTACTGTGTATTTCAAATGTACATCTGTAATGGAACATTCATATCACCTTTCAATAATGTGACCTGCACATCAACAGCTGGCAAGTAATTTAGTCTTGATTTAGATTTGTGTATTTATATTATTTTAGTTTAAATAAACAAACACACTATTTTAATTTTATTAAGGTATACTAAAAGGTTTGTTTGTTTGTTTTTTTGTCTAAAATAACTATATAACATTGATCTGGAATTTTATCATTCAAACCAATCTCCTGTTGCTAGTCTGTCTGTTTAAACACAACAAACTATTTGCAGACCCTTCCATATAGAACTACTAGCACATGTACCTGGCATTGCTTGGATCATTAAGGAGGGGCTAAGGGCAGGAGAATGGGGGTATGAGGGTGCAGGGACTTAGGGTTGGGGGGGTCAGGAGGAGCTTGGGGAAGGGGGCTTGAGTTATGTGGGGTGCAGGAGTCAGGGTTGGGAGGTGAAGAGGGGCCTGGGGAAGGGGGCTAGGGATGGGGGAGTGCAAGAGTCAGGGCAAGGGATGGGAGGTTTGGGGCAGAGTTGCAGGAGTCGGGGCAGAGGATTGGGAGATATGGGGGTTCTCAGGGCAGAAGATGGGGTGTGCAGGAGGTTGGCTAATCCCCAAGAATGACCAGGCCACCATGGGCTACACTACCCAGCCCCCAGCTCTTTGGGGCTAGCTGGGGCAGTGGGAGTGTGCAGCCTGGCCACCAGATCTCTGGGACTGGCCAAAGCAATGGGGGCCACACTGCCCCCTTTGCAGATGCTCAACAGCATAGGAACCTTACTTGTGTACAATGGATGGCAACATCCAGAGCCCCATCCCCAGCCGGCAACTCTCTTACTAGTGAATCTGCCCCCTTGTGGTCATTCCTCAGTATAATTGTGCCTGCTAGCAGGCCCCTCCTTTTGTGTTTTATGAGAAAAGATCATATTCCAGGCAAATCCCATTGCCCTGGCCAACCAAACCTTTACTTTGCTTTAAGTTATGATAAGAGGAAGCTACATAACAAAATTGGTGGTCCTACCTCTTACCATTTAGGAGGAGTTATTGAGCAAACAGACTCACAGACAGACAGATGGACAGAGACACAAACTCTCTCAAATATATGGTAGATAATGTAAAAACCTATGCAAATACTAGTGCATAAGAACAGCATCAGGTACCCGTATTCTTACTTATGTATAATACCACCACATCAAAACTGCATGCTTCTTCCTGTGTATTTTAGGCCACATCTCCACTTGCTGTGTGGAAATCCATCTTCTGGTGTTCGATTTAGTGGGTCTAGTAAGGATATGCTAAATCAAATGCCACGGGCGCCGTTGGTCGGCGCCGATATTTCTCGATTCACAAGGGGTAAGGAAAGCTGACAGGAACATTTATTCCTGTTGACCTCCCACCGTGGAGACTGCACCACGCTTGGTTTAAAGTATGTCAACTCTAGCTATATTATTTACGTAGCTGGAGTTGCATACCTTAAGGCGACCTTCCGGGTTTAGTATAGACCTGGCCTCAGATGCAGCCCTATAACACGGTTTTACAAAAAGTTCTTTCCACTAGTCCATTTTCTATTTGGCAGGCATCCACATCACACAAACCAACTGCCCCACAATCAGTGTGGCCAACAGACTTTCCTGGATCCTGGGCAAGGGGCGGGGGGGAGGGGTGATCTAGCTCCAGGACCCCAGAAGGGGCGGAGACTTAGGTAGAAGGGGCAGGGCTGGGGGCTAGGTTCCTCCAGAAAACCCTTCAGTGCGGCTCAGAGTATGCTGTACAAAGCTGCAGTGGTGATTTAAAGGGCATGGAGCTCTGGACACTGCCATTTCTACTATAATAGTGGCTGGTAACCGGGGGCCCTTTAAAATTGCCAGGCCTGGGGCAGTTCTGCTCTTTGCGCTCCCACCTCCATTGGCAGGCCTGCCCATGATACATACTAATCAGCACAATTTCTAGGATTTTTACCGTAAAGTAAAAGCGTCCACCACATGGCAGTGTAGAGAAACTCCCACAGCTACTACCCTAGCCAATTATACAATGCTTTGCACAGAGGAAATGTGTGTGCAAAGAGGTTAAGTATTCATATTGTTCTTTGTTGACTAGTGAACGTACAATTGTCCAATACTGTTTAAAATCCAGTATTTGGCTCGGTTGTAATAAGTGGGCCAACAATAGTGAGCTTAACTGTAAAAGGTATGTAGAAGTTCATAAGATGTCACAATAACCTGTAACAACAAATGGGAAAAGGTATGAAAGGGAGACAGAAAGACTGAATTAAACTAAACAAAAAGGTCTAGTATAACTCAAGGCCTATGTTAAGTTTATGCTTGGTAAACAACAAAAATGTGCATCTGAAATTAGTAAACCAAAACTGTATCAAAATTAGGCCTAACTAGTAAACACAATCATAAAGGAATGGGATATTCTCCCCATCATTCTCTTTTTGAGGCCTTAAAGACAGGAAGACAGAGGGCGGCTACCAGAGTAAATTTCACCATCATGGTCGCCACCCCCACCATTTCCTGGGGACGCAGGCCTTCGTCACTCTGAACATGAAAGATGTCCTGACCAGACCAAGTTAAGTAGAGAGGGAACCCAGATAACATTGCCACTTCTACCAGCTTAAGCTGAATCCCAAACACACCATCTGAGATGAAACAGGACAGGACTTCAACAACAGCAGCAATAACAACAGCTCTAGCCCATCTCAGCTAACTCCTCTTTCCTCCAAAAGGACAGTTATTAACAGCTTTCATAATCCTGTTGACAAATAATGGAGGTGAAGGGAAACAAGGGATGCTGTTAAAATGAAGCTTTTTAATATTTTACATTTTAAATGTTTTACAGGGCATAAGTTGCTTCGGTATACATCTGTTCCACACTAAAGTCATTCACGCTTATAGAAACTGATGTGCTGTAAGTCCTCCCATTTCCCGCTCATAAGTTGCGCAAACCCCTCCCCCCCAATTTGCGCAAATGGAAGTCAGCCGTGGCAAAAAAATTCCCCACTTTAAGTTGTTTCACTATAAGTCATGTTTTTTGGAATGTATCTTGGACTTATAGCGAAGACAGCCCGTAACTGGTTTTCTTTATTTTTCTTTATCTTTAATAAAAGGTTAACAGAATTTGTAATGGTATATTTGCCAGGATACTAAGCAAGCTAAAGTCTCTGTGTATCAAACCCCTAACCTTGTTTAACACTGTGTAATGATGGTCAGAATCTGGGTTATGTTAATTCTTTTGAACCATTTATTCTATCTAAATTATTATAAATTTTGGTAGCCCAATGTGGGATTTCAAAAGGTTAGTATATAATATGAAGGTAGCAACTAGGCAAACAAGCAATTGCTGTCAAAGTTAGTTTAAAATAAAAGGGTTTTTGTTTACTTCTTAAATGTTTTAAGCTTCTTTAAAATAAGAATGTAAAGCAGTTACTTTATGGATTTGCTTAAAAAAGAAAAGAGGATTAACAATTGTTTTAAAGTTATTAACTGGTAAATCTTAAATGTGGCTTTTTTAAAAGAAAAACAATTTGAACTGCTTACACTTAAGTAAAAAATGCCATCAAAGTTAAAAGTTTTTCTCCAAGTAAGCAAGCTTAACCACGAATGCATAAACTTCTCATAGTTCGTGCAAATTTACTGCTTTAACTGTGTAAGTGGTAAAAATGGGAACCTTTTTTTATTTTTACCCATTCTACGCACACAGCAAAAAAAACCAAAACCAATTTTTAAAACATCTTATAAACATATAACAGCTACAAATAAAGTAAGCTGTAAATTCTAAAGTTTTGTTAACATCAAAAATATTTAATTATAATGTTTAATCAAGTAACATCTGTAAATTAAAATTGTGGAATAAAAAATTTACAAACCATAAATATAATTGAGTACATTTTCTTTTCCTTTGTCCAAATGCATAAAGTTTCTTTATTGGCAGTTTTATAAACAAATGGCTAATCTTCATTGGAACTGGTCCATAAAATAAAGAATTATGTTGAAATAATTATACCACCACATTTACTTTAAGTATAAGCTCAACTGTAAAATATATGTAGACACTCATAAAATGTCACAGTAACCTATAACAAATGTTAATAAAAAAGTACAAACAAAACCCCTAAATTAGTCTAAACAAAAAAGCCCACTAATGAAACTCAAAAACTGTTGAAATCATGCTTTCCAAACAAAAAATGTCAAGCCCAAAAATCAATATGCTAAAATTGGTGTATCAGAACTAAGCCTATTCTACCCAGCACTCTTTTTTAAAGTCCTTAAAGAAAAGGACTTGGGTGGAAAAGACAAAAGCGAAGGAAGGTTATTAGAGCAAGCTTCTCCACCATGGCAGCCATCCCCACCATATCCTGGAACCGTAGGCCTTCGTCACCCTGATCCTAAAAGGGGTCCATAACATACGCTAAAAAAGAGAGGTATCCAATTGACATAATCACTCCTACCAGTTCTAGCTAAATCCCACCACGACTTGAAATGAATTGGAAGAAACAAAAACAGCAGCAGCTCCAGTTTCTCTCAGCTAAAAGCTTCTCTTTCACCCAAAAGGAGCATCTATACTATCATGTAAAAGACTGTCACACAAGGGGATTTTTCTTTCTAAAGCTCTCTCTAGCTAAAGGGAGAAAGAACAAATATTGTTCAACTAAAAGCCTATTTAAATTTCTTTACTTTAAATTTCTTTAAATTTCAAATGCTTCAATTGTTTTTCCTTCTTTCTTGTATATTTAATAAGAGGTTTAAAAATTAATGCTGGGTTTGCCATAAGACTAAGCAAGTTAAAGGTCTCTGTATACTAAACCCCAAATGTTGTTTAATACCATTTGATGTTGACCAGTAACTAAGTTATATCAACAGCTTTAGACCATTTATTCCATCTAAAAAAACAGATACCCACCTTTCGTAACTGTTGTTCTTCGAGATGCATTGCTCATATCCATTCCATTGTAGATGTGCCTTAGCAGTACAGCCTCTCCCCGAGTTACGAACGAGTTACGGACCAAACACTTGGCCGTAACTCGATCAGTTCGTAACTTGGAACCCATTGAGTTACATAGCGACCACGCTGTTCGTAAGTGCGAGTGACGTTCGTAACTCGGGGACCGCCTTTACAACCGCTCCATGGGAGCTTTGTTCGTAAATGTGAATGGTCGTAACTCGACCGTTCGCAACTCGGGGACTGGCTGTACCTGTAGGGACAGCTAAGCAACACCGGGAGAGCCACACATATGGCCTATCAGGTGCAGTTGTCCCTACACCCTCTCAGTTCCTTCCTGCTGACAACTCCAACAGAGGGGTAGGAAGGCGGGTAAGGAACAGGCATGAGCAACATGTCTCGAAGAACAGTTACGAAAGACGGGTAACCATTTTTTCTTGAGTGCTTGCTCATATCTATTCCATTGTAGGTGACTCACAAACAGAAACCTCGGTGGTGGGCTTAGAGTTCACAGCTTTGCAGACTGGAGCACTTTCCTGCTAAAGACAGCATCAACTCAAACTTGTTGGGCCAGCACAAAGTTTGAAGCAAACACATGGACAGACAACCAGGCAATAGCCTGAGACATGTCCTGGATCAGCATGTGAGCGAGGAGGGATGCCAAGGAAGCCTGCACCCTAGATGAGTGAGCCATCACAATTGTTGGCTGGGGTACCTTTGCCCATTCAAAGGGGTAGCAGATGCAGGACAAGTGTCTCTGACTGGACACTGCACCACCTTTCATTCTGTCAGCGACAGCCACGAGCAACTGCACTGACTTACCAAACAGTTTTGTTCTATTAATGGAGAAGGCTAGTACCCGCCTGACATGCAAGGTATGCAGCATGTGCTCCTCATCCATTGCATGAGGTTTTGTACACAGGACCTGTGGGTAAATATCTTCTATTGAACTCAGAAATGACCTTGGGCAGCAAAGCCAGGTGCAGATGTAGTTGGACTTGTCCTTTTAGGAGACTGAATAAGACAACTCTGACGTGAGTGTCCTAATCTCAGACACCAAGTGGGCTGAAGTTATAGGGGCCAAGAAGGAAACCCTCCAAGAGAGAAGCAGAAGGGAGCAGAATTTCAAGGACTTTCAAAGGGGGCCCCATGAGCCTAGACAGAACAAGATTCAGGTCCCAACAGGGAACTGGGTCCCTGACATACAGGTAAGGGCACTCCAGACTTTGTCCATCTGGGATGGACAAAGATCAACCTGCCTTGAATGGAGGTGGGGGGGTGCACTCCCCATGACAGGTGTGAGTATATTCCGGTAGCTGACCATCTCTATAGCCCATGAATATTCCCTTGTCTCAGGGTGACCCAGGGTCCATAAGCAGCCCAGCTCACAGTGCATTATAGCCCACTAGTCAAAAGTCAGTAAATAGCTCCTATCTTGGGGTAACACAGAGAGTCCATTAGTAACCCCTCCTAGCACAGGGCAATATGGCCTACCAATCAGAGTCTCTGTGTGGCCCTGGTCTCAGGGCAGTGTGGCCTAAGGGCCAGAGTCAGTAGACAGCACTTGTCTTAGGGCAGTGTGCTGAAGGGTCAGAGTCGTAGACAGCCCTTGGCTCAGGGCAGCGTGGCCTAAGGGCCAGAATCAGTAGGCACCCCTTGGCTCAGGACAATGACGACTCAATAGCCAGTGACTATATATAGCGCTGACGACAGGACGATATGTCCTATTAGCCAGAGTCTAGATGCATGCCCTATCTTGGAGCAGTGTGGCCTAACAGCTGAAATCTGTAAGCAGCCATCATCTTAGGGCAGTGTGGCCTAGGAGCCAGAGTCAGTAGAATTGAGGTTAGCGCCCTGGTAGGGGGACCCGGGCCCACTCTGCTCACCAGGTCCCGACCCAGGGCCCTGTGAGCTCTAGATTGGTCTACCACTCCCGCGGTGGGGAATCTGGCCAAAATACACTGAGTGTACCTGGGCGGAAGAGGCCACTCCTGTACTCTTTCTGGGTCGCTTCCTACTGGTGCAACTGAGACATTGTCCCATGTAATGGCTGGGTCTCCCAAATCCCCAACAGTGGCTTCTCCCTGGGACTCTGCTGGATCTGTGTGGCAGTCTCCAGGAACTTCCGTTCCCCTGTCTGGATCGCTGGCTGTTGCAGCACTGGAGCTCTGGCTGGAAGTCCTTCCCCTTTGCTGGCCAACCCAGACTGAGCTGCTCTGCTGCCTTTTATATTGCCCCAGTACTTGGAGCATTCGAATTCTGGGTGAGGGGGCAGGACTTCCTCCGCCCACAGGGTCTTAACCCCCCCCCCCCCGCTTCAGTGTGGGGTATGCACTCCCTGTCACAGGGGGTGAAATGTAGAAATGGCTGCCAGATATACCTTGACCAAGGAGGACAAGTCCTGGAGCCTGAGGTGGAGCAGGTGATCTAGGATGTCCTACCGTGAGGCCTCGTACTCACGAATGCACCAATCTGAGGCACAACACATGAAGCATTTCTGCTTCACCCTGGTGGAGGGCTTCCTGCTGCCCAGCAGAACTTGCTGAATACCAGTGTAGCACTGCCGCTCCTCCGTGACCAGCCACGCAGCAGCCAGCTTCAGGTGCAGCATGTTGCCATGGCTATGGGACAGTAGATCCAATCAAAGAGGCAGCTGCAGTGGGTTGGCTGCTTACAGGCTCCATGGCATGCTGAGTAAGTGTTGCCGAGGCCATGAGGATAACTGTCACCTTGTTGTGCTTCACTTTGAGCAGGAACCTGTGGATCAATGGTAATGCTGGGAAGGTGTACATCAACGCTCCTCACCACGGGGGATGAGGAAGACATCTGGCAAGGAGCCATGGTCTCTGCCCTGAGGCGAGCAGAACACATGGCACTTCCTTTTCTGCCAAGGTGCAAGCAGGTCCACCTGGGGAGTGCTCCATCTATGGAAGATTAGGCTGACCACCTCCAGATGGAGTAGTTAACATTTGTGGTGAGATGAGAAGGACCTGCTGAGGTAATCTGCCAGAACGTTCCTGGACCTGGGAAGATGGGTCGCTACCAGGTAGATGTCATGCTATATGCAGAAATTCCATAGGCTGCGTGCTTCCCAACAGACAGCCAAGGATGTGGCATCACCCCGCCTGTTGACGTAAAATACACAGCAGCCATACTGTCCGTCAGGAACTGCTCTACCTTGCCCTTCGGGTGGGGCAAGCTAAATACCAGAGGTAACAGCTAATTAATCCAAACGTTCTTACAAGTTCAATATTCCTGCAGTAAGAATAGTACATACTTCTTTGGAATATAAAGTGAATGAAATGTAATATATAACATTTTATTTGTATTACGTTGACAATAGAGCTGGTTGAAAATTTTTCAATGGAACAGTTTTCCATCTGGAAGTGCAGTTTCATTGAAATAAAAAAGATGTGGGAATATGCCGATCTTGATGAAATTTTCAATAAAAATAGTTTAAACGAACCATTTCTTATTTTGTTTACATAATGTTGAAATATATTGTTTCAATAATGTAAAAAGGTTTTGTTTTGGCTTTATTTTGTGTCTCATTTTGTTTGACAATATACATAATGTTTATATTATGTTAAACATGTGAAAGTAGAAAGAATTATACTGTAAGGCTACGTCTAGATTGCATCCCTTTTCCGAAAAAAGGATGCAAATTAGACGTATCGCAATTGCAAATGAAGCAGGGATTTAAATCTCCCCCGCTTCATTTGCATGAACATGGCTGCCGCTTTTTTCCGTCTCGGGGCTTTGACGGAAAAAAGCGCCAGTCTAGACGCGGCTCTTGCGGAAAAAAAGGAATAAGGGATCTTGCGGAAAAGGCTTTATTTTCCGCAAGAGCCGTGTCTAGACTGGCGCTTTTTTCCGTCAAAGCTCCGAGACGGAAAAAAGCGGCAGCCATATTCATGCAAATGAAGCGGGGGAGATTGAAATTCCCGCTTCATTTGCAATTGTGATACGTCTAATTTGCATCCCTTTTTCGGAAAAGGGATGCAGTCTAGACGTAGCCTATGAGAAAGATGAATTGTGCTGTAATAATTGAATAAGTTGAAGGAATACTGTTGGTCTTTTAAGAGGAAGAAGAAAAGTATGTTAATGTTGTTTGTAGGTATGCAGATCAGAGTGCTAGCCAGGTGGGCCTGAGTTAATAGGAAAAGGAACATTAGGTGTTAGACAGAAAGCAATTGAGATAACCAGGGAGATATGGACAGGAGATTGCTGTGTGCTTGATGTGGAAATGAAGATACTTGACTAGCTCACACTAATCATGTGAAGTTTTGCCCCTCTTTTTAATCCTGTTAATTTGGCTTTCTTTTGACTGTATAAATCAAGGAGTTTGAACCTTGTGGGGTACTCACATTTTTCTGGGTGAATTAACAGAGCGGCTTTGCTAATAAACAGAGCAGTCTGACAAATCTGAGTGAGTCCTGTCTGTCTTTGACAAACATTATTTGTATTATATTATGTATGTACATATTTTATATTCTATACAGTAATGTATTGACATTATCAAAATAAAATGTTTTTACCTTACCAAAATGTTTGGATTCTTCTGAACCAAAATGTTACATAAATTTCCCTTGTGTGAGAAATTTTGACTTCTCATTCAGATTCCCATTTTGAAACAAAATTTGAAATGTTGGAATTTCTCTCAAATTTTCATTCCAATCTGTTTTCCAAACAGTTCTAATTAACAATTTGTTGTAATTGACAACTTGTTCTGGCCTCAGTATCTTCAACAGTAATTAACACCAAGCCCTTCTTACTGGAGGATCAACACTTACAGTTCTAGGTGCCAACTTCAAAAGTGAACAGGTGAATGAAATTCAAGAAATACATTCTGGAATGGATTTGATGGGATTAATTATAATAGATTAATATATAATTGTTGATTTGGCTGCATGATATTGAGAACTTGGCAGAGTTGCTTGTAACCTCACAAGGAATATGAGCATAAATGTTCATAAGAGAGGATCAAACAAGAGAGTCCTTGTTTCCAAACTTTATCTGAAGAAGTGGGCTGTGCCCATGAAAGCTCATGATACCATCTACATATTTTGTTAAGTCTTTAAAGTGCTACCAGACTATTTGTTGTTGTTTAAGTTTTTTATGAAGATGATGATTACACACATTTATGAAGCGAAATACCTCTAAACATGACTAACATTGAAGCCTACAGTCAACTAAGCACTCTGGTTACTAAGATTATAGCTCATCCCCCCCCAGAGAGGCCTTAATGGGGAGAGGCATGCTCAATGGCTTAATTAATCAAGGCTAAGAAACTAATAAAAAAAACTAGGTGCACTGACAACTTCCAGCTTCTGAGCTTAGTCTAAATCAGGGATGCAGAACCTTTATTGGGTTGGGGGCCACTGACCCTCACACACAAAAAAGAAATCAGTCAGGGGCTGCACCAAAGTGAGAAGCAAACTGCCCCCCCCAAAAAAAGAAAACCCACCTCACTGACAAGGCCCCCAACCAAGAAGGAGAAAGACACTCCCCCACATTCCCTTCGCACATCAAAGCTTAGGGGGGGCCAGGGCTAGCAGATTTTGTGCCCCCCCGGCTCTGGGATGGGGCAAAAAATGAGGGGTTCAGTGGGTGGAGGGGCTGCTGGGAAGGAGGCTTTGGGTGTGGAGTCTGGATGGAAGTGAGGGTGCAAGAGTGTGTTGAGATTTGGTGGGTCTGGGAGGGTGGGAGGGTGCAGGAGTGGAGTGGGGCTGCAAGCACAGGTCAGGGGTGGGAGATCTGGCGGGAAGTAGGGTGTTGATGCTTCAACCCTGTGTGGAGGCCTTTCCGGGGATGCAGGGCTTAAGTGCCAATTCTGGCCCCCCAATGGGAGCCCTGAGCCTGAGGGGCAGGATCCAGGCAAGCCAGGAGCCAAATTTGTCCCCCAGACATAGGTTCCCCAACCCTGGTCTAAACAGAAGCAATAAAGAACCCCAGAGTTCTCTGCTGGAGCTGAGCTTCTAATTCTGGCACCTGTTAACAGGTGACTGGGTAGAATGTTGGAACTTACTAGCTTCAGACAGCCCTGTGGGTCAAGGTCCCAGCTGATATTTCTCTGGAGTTGTTCACCTTCCCCTGGTCTGAAAATTCCCCACTCTCCTCTCTGCTTTGCCCCCCCACACACTGATATTAGTTCCTGGACAGAACTCATTTACCACTTCCCAACCAACCAGGCTATAATCCTTGACTAACAGAAATAAGTTAAAATTGAGAGAGGATACAACAGTCTCAAGATATGTCTGTGCTCATCATATCTTTCTCAGAAATGGGCCAAATCAAATCTGTGAGAAAAGCAGTTGTGACTGTCCTTTCTATTAAGATTTTAAAATAAAAGGATTTTGCCATTTTAAATTTTAACTTTCACAAAAATCTCAATATATTTTATTTTTCCGCTGCATTATCTTGAACTTAAATTATACAGAAATGATTGTGCATTATTTAATTGATAAGCAAATCTGAGTAGCACTGATTTTCCAAGCTAACATTCACTTAAAATATTTTAGACAAATATTTAGACACATAAGAACATCTGATATAAAAAAATCTAATATTTTTTCAAGACTCTTTTTCCAGATAACTCTCAATTTATTTCTAAAATACACAGCAGAAGAAAAGTATTAAAGTATACATTTTTAAAATTATTTAAATCCATCAGAACTTGAAGCTATGGGAAGTTGTGAAATGGAGAATCTTCTTATTTGCTGGTAACTGATAAATTATTATGGCTCAACACATCTGCTATGGATTTCCATGAGTAGTTGCTAACCATTAATCCTGTTCAATGCTAATGGAAAATCCCTAAATGCCATGTAATTTTCAACAAATGTATAGAGTCACTATTAACTGTGTGTCAATTAAAATTGATGCATTAACCTAGCCAAAAATATACATATATGAAATCCTGGTCACACTGAACTCAAAACTTCCATTGATTTAAACAGGGCCAATGTTTCACTCTATATTTTCTGTATCCTATCAAGATTATACATTGAAAGCATATTCTGTAGCATCCTGAGAACTGTATAACCCACATTAAGATAGCTTATAAAAGATCTCATTGTACTATTTCAGCAGAATCAACCAGCACAACAATTAAACAAAAGACAGAAAAGCTATATATTATTGGAATTATTACAGTTAAAACAATGAAATGCAGTGCAACAACCAGTATCGTTAAAGGGGAAGGCAGCAAATAAAATATCTGTAGTATAAAAAGGGGAGGTCTGTGTGGTCATCATTAACAGAACTTGGTTGAGTTGCTCTTCTCCCCTAAATAATACTGATATTTGAAAATGTTTATGACGGGTGTCAAGTAGTTGAAATAAAATAAAAAAATAAAAAATGAAATAAAAACTGCCATGAGAACTCTCCAGAAATATAAAAACAAAAAACAAACACACAACCCCCCCCACCCAAAAAATTCCTTGGACAGCTAAGGAGGTGTTTGAGACTGCAGAAGATAGAACTTATGGAAGGCTGATGTTGGAATTAATTAGTATTTGTAAAGCACTAGAAAAAATTCTAAGAATGATTATTATACTATTACCAGCATCTGGGACAAATACAAGCAAGTACAGATGGAGAGAAGAGATTTTTAAATTAAACTGGAAACTATTTAGTGATCTAAGTAGAAGTCTAATTAACTCCAATCTGGGGGACAGGGTTGTAGACTGCATCCCAAATATGACTCTCTCAATTATTTGTGAAAAGTAGTATCAAGACACTTTAAATCTAATTACATTTCTGTATAGAAAAGCACCATGTCTAACTCCTTGTCCCTCTGCGATTATTTTAGCAAAGTGTTCTAAAGTTTTTATTTGAACAGTTACTGACAGATGACCCGACAGTGACTGACATTACAGTCATTACTGCTTCTACTGCAGACACTTTGGGCCATATCTTAATTTATTCCCTGTTAATCAAGAGGGGAGTTGGGGGTGCACAGGAGTAAGAGAGCAGCCCCCATAGCTGTACCGACTTGTGTTGAGTGAACTGAACCCAAATTAAGGGTAAAGTTCAAATACTAAATTCCCCTTAAAGAAGAACTAGAACAATTTTACTGTAACTGCTACCTCCACAGGGGGTTGGGGAGGACGCACACAGTACTTGCCAATAACTATTATTGTGACACTCACTGGGTATTTTGCACCTTCTGTTCACATCCACACTTGACACAATTCTCTTGAAAATCTACTTTGTTTCCCAAACAAGGAAAAAAAGCACAAAATTTAGAACCGCCTGAGATATAGATAATTCCATCTCTGGAACAATGGAAAACCAGTTATCCTAGAGACACAAAAGGTATGCTAAGAGCTATGGAACAGGCAAGCACCCTGCAAATTGATTTTTATCATTCATTTTCAGACGGAGAAAGTTGTGACAAAGCTACCCACTAAGTAATGTGCATTAAAAAAATCTGAGCTCAACAAAATTAACACAAAAAATGTGGACTTCATTACCTTACACTTCATGACCATTAATATCAATAGCCAAAGAGCCATGGGATTGGCAACCCAAATCTCAGCAGGGTATTGAAGCTAATTGTCTCTTGAGAGTACCCATGCTGTACAACATTGTATTTTGTTTTGTTCTTAAGCGGGAAAAAAGGGGGGGGGGCAATAAATTTGGACTTTTCCTAATTTGAAGCTCTGTGTTACTACAAGACTTGCAAAAGGATGAGCAAGCGGAGAATACCTTCGAACCTAAGGGCTGATAGACCAATTTCTGAAACAGTAATAAAGTATCTAAAGCAAGCATCTGTTGTGGACATTTAGGCTCAAGGTTAATAAAATCTGTCCTCTCTAGCAAACCAAATGATTATCAATGCCATTAGAAACAAATTGCCTTCTACACTGGGCCATATTTTTAAAAGCTTTATTCAGGGGAAGTGAAGAGTGACAAGAAGTCATAACATTTCAGTATACCGTGAGAGCTTTTTTATAGTCTTTATAATCAGCTTTGTGCTGGTGTGAAAAAGAGCAGGTCATGCTGTGCATCCAGTTTCTGATATATGCGTTCGGAAATATGGTCCTGCAATCCTTTGTCTGCCCCAGGTTCTCAAGGCTTGAACAACCCAAGAACTGGATTCAGGGTCAGGTCACACAATTGTGTGGCATTAGGAAGAATGAGAGATAGCTCTCATTGTTCCTTTAGCAAGGCTGCCACACTGCCATGAATCGACTTTTGAATTGGTGAAGCAGGAAGGAAAGAAGAATCAGGGAGAAGTAAAAAGAAAAGAATGAAGATATTCTTGTCGCACATTGGCTAGCTGTGAAGGCAGTTTCCCAATCTGGAACTAGGTTAGCTGTAGAGCCTGGTGGGCCTGATTCTCCTCATACTGATCCTGAGGTCATTCAGAAGTCAGTGGAGTTAAACTAGTGGATGGTAGAGGTGGGGAATCTGATCATGAAGTTGGGAGGCCAGGAACAGATTTTCCTCTTTTATTCTCCAGTTAATGATTGTATCAAGGCTAGAGTTAAGGGGTTAGTTCCACAGTATAAAAACCTCAAAAGCTTCATGTTCATGTGGCATTTATTATTAATTATTATTATTATTAATAATAATAATAATAATAATAATAATAAACAACCCTACTTACAACCGCTTCAGAACATAAGTCAATGTGAGAGGTCCACTTGTGAGCTGCATCAAAACTCGATCCAGAAAACAGATCTGTGTTTGGATCTGACTCCCAAATAAACCTGTAGGATGGCAGAGAGGAAGTGCAGAGGCTGGCAGCTGTGGGGATTCCAGTCCAGCCTCTTGCCTTCCCAAAAACATGTAAGTGATTGATGGAGGTTGGATTTGAACTCCCAGATTTGCCAGTTTCCTTCCCCCACCTACAGTTTTATTTTAGGGTCAAATCTGAAATCCAAAAGAGGATCTCTCCAATCAGTGTGTGTATTTGTTTCTGGAGTATTCCAACCATTTCCAAATAACGTGTAAGCAAAGGATGAACCAGAATTACATGGGAAGGAGCTGACATCATAGCTGGTCTTTGGCATCATTAAGTTCCAAGTTCACTTGGGGAGCTGATCGTTCAGGAGAGATCTGGGTTACAGCTACACTACAAACTATGGTCCAGCTTAATCTACCTCCTCATGAAGTTCTCATAGTGGGCTGATACTTTCTGCAAAAAAGGACAAAAGCTCTTTGCAGCAAGCAGCACTTGGATACAATGTTTGGATTAGGTAGTTCTGGCTGATTTGCCAGTTCACAATGTGGCACACCTTTATCAAGCATGCACGTGCAGCTCCGACAGTGGAAGGGAAGACATTGCTTTGCTTCCTTTAGCACAGTACCTCAGTTTAACAGGAAGTTGTATGCTGTTGCGGAACATATTAGAAGCAAGCAGGTCATCTTCCTACATGCTTCATGTGTCATGATTGATTGCTGAAGCATACACATCTTGTGGTGAATGGGAGGGCTCAGAAATGACCTGGGACCAAGATGTCGGTGATTGTGAACATCTGACAATTACTCTGCTTTACCAGCTCATCCACTCCTTGAGCTTGTGTTTTGGTAGTTTACTTTTCTAAGCCACACTGAGACCTGCCCGGATTCAAGAGTTTTCAAAGATGAATCAGTTGGTTCATTCTGCTGGTGGAGTGGAAGGAAGGCCATGATCTTCTCCTAAAATAACGCGACTGTCAGACAAGATAGTGTTACATCAGAAATGCTCACTTGTACCTTGAAGCTCTGGTAAATGTTTATCCAGACAAGTTTATGTGCTTATCCAAAAACAGTATTTTCCATTCAGAGCAAGAGATCCATCATATTTTCTGTGTGGATGTTGAAGTCTCGGGGAATTCTAACACCAGGCTGGGCAGCAGGTCCATTAGCTTAAAATCCTCATTAGGAAGTCAGAGACCCTTAATTTGTATTTATTTACTAATTTTCTGCATGCTTCATACACAACAATCATTTTTCAGTTACATGTACCAGTTTGGAGTTTCTGACTTTTAAAAATGACAGTGTTCTTCAGAGTAATGGATAGAGTGCCACAGCATCCATCACCTAGCGCACAGGCTGGGAGCTGGATATGCTCGGTCATTTAGTTAATGGGTCGAAGTAATGAGAATTAAACAACAACAACAACAACAAAGCACCATAATAAATACACTAGATTAAAGCAGCTTTTCATGTTTTACCAGGGTATTTTTTTCTAATTTAAATAACAATTTGCATTTAAAAACAGTTTAATAAATGCATGTCTTTCTTGAGGCTTCTGCATAAAATAAACAATGGCGCACTCTCTCACACACACACGCACATGCACAAATTCTAAAACAAAAGAACAAGCATGCCTTTCTTCACCCCAGTACAACATCTTCTAGCTTATTTGGATTTCATAGTGTACTATTAGAATTAGGCTCAATGCTGCCATTGGTGTTGTACCAAGTGAACGAACAGTGCTGGAGTATGCACTGTGTATTATGCACATGGTCTTGTTACAAACAAGAAGTAAGAGATTTCTAATAACGTTATTTAATATGAAATTGGTGTATAAATTAACTAGAAATGTTGTCTAAAGGTAATCATTATGAAGGGGAAAAGAATTCGTCGTCATTTTAAGGCTCATCCTGCAGTCACATATACAAGTATTCCTTACTCATCCAAGGAAGGGCCACTCAGGTCAGCAAGCAGTTAATAAAAGCATAACTTACTGCCCTATGTGAGCTGCAGGAAGACCTCAGCTCCCACTGACTTCAGCCCATTGCAGAATTAGACTGTGAGCTTGTAGGCTCCTTGGGACAGGAACCTTTTTTCTGTAAGTACTAAGGATGTCGAAGGTTAACCAGCTAACAGATAATCATCCCCTTTAATGAGAGTCCAGAACAGCTCCTGTCTGGGGGGAGGGGGCACAGGCAGGGACTGGTCTGGTGTGCCACTCCAACCCAGCCATGTGGGAGGTGGAAGTAGGGGCCGCTCCAGCCCAACCGGGCTGGAGCGTCCCCCCCTTAATTGGATAACAAGTTAAACATGCCCCCCTTTAACTGGCAAACTTCACATTTAACTGGTTAACCAATTACATGGGATTTTACATCCTTAATATGTACAGCACTGATTCTTGCCTGTGGTATGATGCTATAAAAATATATGAATGAAGACTAAAAAGTTTCTATAACACATTCTCCTTCTGAACACACAAACACAATGCCAGGCCTATCAAATAAAACCAATGCATTAAGCTAATGTTTTAAAGGTTTTACTGATTTAATTTGTAGTGATTTTCTAAAAAAATTATATGAGAATTGTATACCCTGCATGAACTCAGGAGCAGATAATACTAAGGATGTTAAATTTAGATTAATCAACTAATCGAATAGTCGATGCAATTTGCATCACTGTTCAATTAGTCAATAAGGATACCTCTGCCTTTGAAATGAAGCAAGAGCCATGTCACCTCTTGCTGTTTCAAAGGCGGAAGTGCCACGGGGAGCAAGGGGCCAGTGGGGGACTCAAGCAGACCTCCAATAGCCCTGCACATGCTTTGCTTTTGAAATGTACAAGAGCCCCATCCAGGACTTTTGTACATTTTAAAAGCAGGGAGTGCAGGGGCCAGTGGGGGATTGCTTGAGTCCCCCAATGGTCCCCTAGTCCCACGACGCTTCTGCTTTTGAAACGTAGCAAAAGCTGGCAGGGATCTTGATTCATTTCAAAGGTGGACGTGCCGCCAGTACACCACTGTGCCCCTGCCCTTCCCCTCCTCTCGCCCCCAGGACAGTGCTGGGGAGAACTGGCTTTTAAGCCAGCTTCCCCCAGCGCCAGCTCCTGCTCCCCCCCACTTGCTGCCTCTCTCGAAGAGAGACAGCAAGCGGGGGAGGGGAAGCGATCAGTCGAGTCGACTATCCAATAAGCATATGCTTATCGGATAGTCGACTAGTCGCTTACATCCCTAGATAATAGTATGAGACAAACAATTGACTGACAAGGCAAGAGCATTCAAAGCCTATTTACACCATGGCAACAGTATAATGTTGCATAGTAAAGAATTCAAAACCTATCAGCCTAATGTCCCTTAATATGGCTGTGATAGCGTGATAACATCAAGGGTAATTCTAGATTCACAGGTGGATAAACAAAAACAAAACAACAAACCAGAAAAGTAGCGCTGGAAACAATTTCAGCATATTTAAATCTTGTGTGTGTGTGCTACACACTTTTAAGAGATATACAGAATAAAGTACCATCTAAACACATATCATCTTTATTTGCCTTAAATTAAGTATTTACATTAAAAGTAATAACAAGAATATATGAGAAATATAAACCTAGATTCAGAATACTGTAATCTATATTAGTCACTGTAACCAGAACAAAGGACATATTTTCAGTAGGGAATGAAAAAACAGAAAAGTGTTACTGTTTGACATTTACCTATGGAGATCCATACCATTTCTCCATGAGAAACCATTCAACTCCTAAACTGCTTCACTACCATGTAGTCCTTTCATACCTTTAGAAAGGTCAGAGGTATAATTTGAATGAAAACAGTCATAGTATCTTGATAGATGAGAGAGGTTTGATTCTAATAGCCTCATAGAGGATTTTCAGGGAATTTTTTTTAAACAATACCAAAGACAACTAAAATCAACAGATTTTTACACGATTATCATCATTCAGTAATGAAGCTGATTGACTCAGAAAGTAATTTAATCTGGAGAAGTTCTACAGTACTATTACTACTGCTACTAAATCAAGTGTGGTAAATCATACTCTTGTTTCCTCAGGGTGTTCCATCAGTTTGACATTGTGAATTTTGGCTTTAATTTCAACTGCATCCTTCACATAAGTAAAATATTTGGGAATATATTTCCAGCCATAACTATAACAGGGATACCTGTAAAATTCCACATACTACTTTGGGTCTGAATACCAGGTAACATTCTTTTTAAATTCCTGTTTGTTGCAATTGCTTGTATTGTGAGGCACAGTGCCACTGCTGTTGACCTTGCTGTTCTTGTTTAATTTAGATATATATACTGGCTTCCTAGCCACTGCACAAAGGTCACCACTTCCCAAAATGACTATGCTTTAGCCAGATTGTACTCTAAGTTGAAGAATCAAACATTCTAAGCACAGCTAGGTGAAATACTGGTTTCAAAGAAAACACCAACTTCAGTGATAGAATTGTATCCTGTACTGCAGGGCTACTCAACTTTGGAAGTCCTGGGGGCCACAATGACACTCATATGGCGAGGGCCGTAACTTAAGCGTGGTTGCATATACATGCAAATATGTATGCAAATATATGCAAATAGCTTCTTTCACACTGATGGGCATGAATACAAAGATTAAGGAAAGACTACACAACACACAGACCCCATTTAAGTCGGTACTGCTGATATTAATAAAATGCAATATTTACTCGATTTCCACCCATATAACAGCACTTTTAATGAGCAATGACAGTCCAGGCATTTAACAACTAAAATGCATATCAACAGGAGACCGTTATATTGACTACTTTTTTGTTTTGGCTCCCACCCGTGGGCCATGTGTTGAGCCCCACGTAAACCCAAACCGTACTGCGGACCACAAACTGTAAAGATGAAATTGACCTGAATAACATTAGATTGATTAAGTCACAGAAATCTGTATATATAAAAACGTAACATCATCAATGAGATGCAAAAGATGAGTATCATTTTATTCCACGGTTATTATCTCAATGTTTGAGAATTTAGACATATAACTCTCATTAGCGTCAATGGAAGTTTCATCCATAAATCTCAAGAAGCAAAGAAGAAGCAAATATATATTTTAATAATCTAAAGACAGATAAGAGAGACATTAAAGTATGAAGTACAGTATAATTTGGATCAGTGACAAGCCTCTTTTTCATCAGTTTGCACATATTAAACAGTTTTATTACAAAATGTTTGTCCTTTCGTCACTTAAAAACCACCTTGCCACTATAAACTCTTCAAGACTCATTCAATTCCCCTGAGTTCACTGGACATAGAATTAGACAAAAAAATCTAAACAGATACTTGATTTTATAAGTTAATTATGATGCCAAAACTTGTCTGTCTTATGTCAAACAACTCTTGCTGATTTGAACATTTTCTGGATATTTTCTCAAATTGGATACTTTAAAATAATTTACTAAACATTTTAATTATTCATAAATTATGTAAATAAGTCATCAAAACACAGTACTTGAAGCATTTTTAAGATATATTCTTTATTCTTAGTGGTTTTAGACAGAGAAGGGGAATAATCAGAAGAAATGATCATTCTCGGATATAAAAGTTCCAAGAAAGGTTGGGAGGGTTTTGTGGTTTAGTTTTAATATTTTTACCATAGAGTTTGACATGAATATAAAACCATTTATAAAAGTTCAAAGTCAGTCCAGTATCTGCTATAATAATTAGGGTGTCTGCAGCGAGTATTCAAGATTAAAAGCTCCAAGAACGTTCAAGTCAAGTGACAAAATGAACAAAAGACGACGAAACTCAAGGAGGAATCATTTCATATCTTCTAGTACCGTGACTCTTCTCTGAAAACAATTTTCATTGCAGTGATCCTGTTTGTTAGCTTTGTTTTTTAAATGGCTGATTTACAGTAGTTGGCTAAGGTGAAGCAACACAGATCAACAGCTGAACTCATGGCCAAATCAGGTGCATGGCATGAATTACACAATTCCAAAATGGAGAGATGCATCTGACATTTTGTAGGTTCAAATGGTGTTCTTTAGCTCTACTGTTGTGAGACTAATGAATATTTGGTACTAGTAGCAACAGTGACCCAATCAGGGGAAAAGGAACTAAATGTTTCACAGTTAAATGGTCCTACTTCAACGTCAGAAAAGATGCCAGCAGCAGAAGTGGATTGCAGAAAAAGATCCCTGTGAAGACTGAGTGTGTGGCTTAGCAAGACACAAGGGATTGCTCACTGAAGCCTCCACGGTCAAAGGGGGAGGAATATGGCAGTGGCAGAACCCAACAACTAAGCATAACATGTCATGATTTTCATAGTATGTCCTCCTTGTGCCTTTCATTTCCATGAGCAAAACACAAGATGGCCCTTAATTTGGAAAGGTCAGATTTCTGAAGATGGAGATCCAAACATATCAAATTGTATGGTGACAGCTATACGTGAAAGAATTAAACACACGTTTCATTGGTTAGTATGATTTATTTTCACACCTGAATGTCCACCTAATGGGTTTTTTGGTGAATTTAAGAAGATTCTCTCTTTGATGCTATACTTAATTTAGCAGAATCCTCATCTAAGATTATTTCCACAGTAAAAAAAGATTTACCTAGAGATGGATCATTTCCATAGTCACAATTTGTATTAATCACTTGAATGTCTTCCTCCAATCATGTTCTCAAATGCCTTTCTATTTCCTTTCACTTTTCGGCTACGGCTATACGTGGAAGAATAATTCCCAGCTTGAGTTGATATAATCATCCTAGCTCTCATTGAGATAGCATGGGCAGTGTGGGTGCAGGAGTCACAAAGTGTAGAGGATTGAGGGCTGAGAAGACTGAAGTTTCTAAAAGTTGTACATAATGATACTGACTTCAAAATAGTAACTACCCGTGAAAATAGGATCCACTTCATGAATATAGAGGCAACAATGTCACACTTACAAAGTTTTCAAGACATGGTGGGTGAGATAATATCTTTTGTTGGTTTGGCTTCTGTTGGTCAGACAAGCATTCGAGTTTACACAGAGCTCTTCTTCAGGTGTGGGAAACTAATTCAAAATGTATATTGAAAGATTCTACTGTTCTGAAGGTATTCCTTTTATTTAAAATGGAGGAAACTATTGGAAATGGAAATCCTTCTTAAACTAGAACAAACTCTTTCTCAAATCAGAATAAAGAAGTGTGACCACTACAAAAATAATAACTGTCAATTAGGGTTGCCAGATGGTTTCAACAAAAATACCGGACACACTTGACATAACATCACAATCTACATTACATCTTATGTAGAAAATACTGGACATTTATATTTTCTCAATTTGTTCCCGAACTGAAAGCTCAAATACTGGACTGTCCAGTTCAAAACCTGACACCTGGCAACCCTACTGGCAATAATCAATATTAAAGAGCATCTAGGCCCTGATCATGCAGGGGTGGGGGTGGGGGCAGAGATATGTGCTAGCCTCTTCCTAATACGAGGGACTACGGTGGGCCTTAGCTCCTGCTGGTCATGAACCCCTGCCCCCAAGGGTTCTGCCCTGCTCCTCCTTTCCACTCCAAGGCTCCAGTCCTTGAAGAGGTTAGAGGCTGGAGCTGGGCAGTGTATGGCACCAGCTGCTCTCAGGCAGTAAGAGTTACTCAGTTTCAGCTATGTAGCTGGCAGAGCCCTCACAGCCCTCAGGAAACAATGGCCATGGAGGTGGGGACCAGGAGCCTGGGCCAGAGCATGTCAGTCTGGGCTGTTGTGGGAAGCCCCAGACGCTCCACCTGCCCTGAGCAGCACACCCTGGCGGTCAGGGAAATGGACTGAGAACCTCTTCCCAAACTTGCTCCTGGACTGCTGCTGAAGCTAAGCGCCTGTCCAGCAGCTCCCACTCTCTCCGCTCCACCTTCAGAGCTGGGAGGCCAGAGAATGGCAGTTGCTCTGGGGAGGGGAGGGAGCAAAGGCAAATTCTGGGGTGGTTATAGCCCCTGTGGGCTCTCCCAGCACTGCCCCTGGCCCCAATTCTTGCCATTAAACCTGTAAATACCTAACGTGTGCATGCAAAGCAGGCATCTTGCATATGCACATGGCTAATTACATTTCTAGGGGCCCTATACATTTGCAGACCCTTTGATAACCTATGTGTTATGGAATTACACACATAACCTAGCTATGCACTAATTGTCTGCAATTATATATACCTAGGCTCTGAATACTTGTCCTTTTAGTGTGCAAATACTTTCAGACAACACTAAAATTGAATTTAAGATAAAACTTGTCATAATTCCCCAGCAGTCAACCTCTGTTACTTTTAGCCCTATAGCTATAGGAAAGACAAATCTAAACCTTGTTTTTCTGTTATAGTCATGACTGATGCTGATATGGTACACAACAATCTCTGGTATCAGCAGTCAGAATCTAAGCTTTATGATTGATTTTCCTTTTGTGCTGGACTCAGTGAAACTGAAGAATAAATCTGAGACATCCTTCCTAGAATAAGGTTCTGCTTTTGCTAATTTCAAAATATGACAATGCCCTAAGGACAATGATGGGGGGGAGGGAAGGTTGCCTTCATTATTTTTTTTATTCCAAAAGCAGCTGAGAATTTATACCTTTCAGTAAAATAACTGCTGAGGTTTTATATTTGCACATTAATAGCATGTTTCAATGTAAAATAGGATTCATAATTCTTTTCATAGAGCAATAAATCATATTTAAGATAAAAATAAATCCTAGATCAGCTATCTATAGTTTTTCCTCCCTAAAACTCTATTATTTTTCACTTTGATATAGCCCAACAATGACAACCAATAAGAGTAAAGACGGATTATAGAAAATTTACTTAAATTTTAATAGAAAATTAAAAACAACAGGATCAGGCTAAACATGGCCACACATATACTACGGATCAATGTTGAACTAAGGTACATAACTCCAGCTACATGAATAGTGTAGCTGGAGTCAACATACCTTATTTCGAGTTTCCACAGTGTCCCAGTGGAGTTCCAAAGTCAACAGGAGCACGATCAGCAGTCAAATTAGCAGGTCTTTACTAGAGCCACTAAACCAATGCTAAATCAACTCCTGGGAAATTGATCCCCACAGCACTGATCTTCTAGTAAGAGTAGAAAAGGTTGGAGACATGAAGTTCCCTGTTCATTCATCCATTCCAAGCACTGCTATGGCAGCTTAAGGGCTCTATCCTAAGATCATTGGGACTGCTTGTGTGAGTAAGTATAACTTAGGAGTAAAATATGCAAGACTGGTTCCAAATCCCTTTCAGCAACAAGAAAAAGACCTTTCTTTTATTACTTATTTCATCCAGTCACTACAATCTTTTAACTCCCCTACCTTCCTCTCCAGACACAAGAGATATTTTAAGACTTTTATGGAACTTGGGTATTTTTATCTTTTCATTAGGGACTAGTCCCACTTCAAAAACTGAATTTTTCTGAAGCAGTGCTAAACTCTGAAAACAAAGCAAAACAAAAATGCATTTAGCCTTCTATTAAAACTGTGAAAAGAAGAAACTGTAATGCAGAGTATGCTAGGGATGCAATAGTGTAGACAATTAAGCAATAAGCAAAAGTTTATAGGTTAATGCTATATTTCCCCACCCCCATTGCCAGTACATTTTTTAGCAGGCTGACCATCAGCCTGGCTCAGTCCTGGTTTGTGCCGGATCTAGGAGCTAACCCCACTATGTCTCTGCATTTAAAGTGTATGAGGAGCCAGGCGGGCAGGCAGCCTGGCTCAGTTCCAGCTTGAGCTGGGTTCAGGAGCTCGGACACAGCTCCCTTGGGCAGGGACTGCTGCCACCCCTTGCTGCTGACTCTGTATATGAGGCAGCAGTGAGGGACGACAGGCAGCTGGACTGTTCAGGGAGCTGGTTTTTAAACTGGCTCCCCTCATGGACCAGCTCTCATCCGGAGTAGCAGGGGGCTCCTTAGGAGTGGGGCCAGAGCACATTGGCTGCCAGCCCCATCCCCGGGGACTATAGAATAGTCGAGTAACCAATAAGAATTAATGAGATTAATCAGCTATTCCATTAACGCAGGGGTTCCCAAACTTTTTGACACGGGGACCAGTAAATCCATTCACGAGCTTTTGGAGGACTGGTAACATTCATTTGCATATTTGCATATTCATTAAGAAAATGATGAATATTCAAATGTGTTGTTTCTGGTCCTCCCAAAGCCCCCAGTGCCAGCTTTAGCAAAGCTTTTGATACAGTCACCCACAATATTCTTGCCAGCAAGACAAGGGTAAGACGGATAGAAAGCTGGCTAGACCAGGGTTTCCCAAACTTTTTACTTTAATTGGAACCTGTGTTTTTTCAGTACTGTTTTTTTGCAGCCCAAAAATATAAACACATATAAAAAAAAAGAATTAAAAATGAATAAATTTTCAGCATTTCACCCGGCTGCATCCTCCGCCCAGCCTCGGCCAGGGCTTGGGGGACCCAGCGCCGCATGGGCACTTCAGGAGGCAGGAGCAGATTGGGGGTAGGGTATCTGGCTAGGAGGGAGGGTGCAAGGAGGGGTAGGGTTGTCAGGTGTCCACTTTTGTACCGGACAGTCCAGTATTTGAGGGTTTTGTCCGGGAAACAAATTGAGA
>CM057847.1:60843787-60857376 GCA_030068395.1 Apalone spinifera | reverse complement strand
CTCCTCCCAGCCTGCCCCACTCTGCTCCCCTCCCAGCAGCCATGCTGAGGCCCGGTATTTTTTTCCCATGGCCCGGTACCTGGCCGCAGCCCATAGTTTGGGAAACACTGCATTAACGGATATTTAACATCCCTAGTGCATGCTGTCCTCAATTCTAGACATTTGGTTAAATTCTGACCTTATTTTCATCTCTGGCACGATTTGGGGATTGCACATGGAGTAAATCAGGGCAGAATTTACCCACTGGATTTATCTTGCTGCCTAATGGATTGCTTGAAATTAGTAATGCAGACAGAATCTTCATACAATCATCTTGTGAACTAACCTTTTTTCCTCCCTTTTCTGAAGGTGGAATTTGGTTCGAGGTTTACAGAATAGTGCAGACATTACAGCCCTAATTGAACACAGCAGTAGCACCGAAAAGATCACCAATTAACGCCAACAGGGATAGTGTTCGGTTTCTCTATACCTCACTTCCCCTTCAACAGGAATTTAACTGAGACCAACAATCTATTTGGCACAAGTCAGTAAATAGCTAAGACAGCATTAACTACTGGACACTACTAGACTGAGCTGTATTTGAACCAGTGACCTAAAGGTGTTTTGGTAAAGCTGTAATCTGAATACCAACACTGACATCTAGCTGCTCATATAAATAAACAAATGAATACAAACCCTATCAGATTTGGTTTCCACTGTCTCTCATTTTTGGTTCCAAAAGCACACAGTTCAATAAACAAAGATTCCTTTTCTATGGAGAGGAATGCAGCATTTTTTTCTGTTCTAATTCTGCAAGTTCTAACCATCCTCTTCTTCTCCTTGGAGATACCTCAGAACAACATAGTGATAGAAATGTAGCCGTGTTAGTCTGGTGTAGCTGAAACAAAATACAGTCCTGTATTTTGTTTCAGAACAACATGAAACTGCTGGTCAGAAAGGCAACTGTTACAGTTTCCCTAGTGAGCTTCCATTAGTGCTGCATCAAGCCTTCGTTAGAATACTGCTGATGGTGCAATTTGACGACTGAGTATATTACACTGCCACAGCAATCCACTCAGCCACCACCCCCTCCAAATCAAGGGCATGGATCAGCATCTGTTTTCAGAAGTAGAAGATTTCAGTCAGAAATGGCAGCAACACTAAGCTACTAGACTAGCATCATTTCAATTCAATTCAGTTCAATTCAGTTTATTAATGCATCAAGCCAATGACATCAAACAATGCGTATTTAGCTTCTGAATCTCTTTTAGAGACAATGACAGTTTGATTGACCCATTATTACTGAACTAGTTTTTAATGAAATGCTACTAGTGTACCGTTATGTCTATAACACACGCAGCTGCAAGTGATTAATTATATCCTGGAAGAACCTAATAACAGACTTACCTTGTTAAAGTACATTATGGTAACTATTAATTCATTCTTCCTAATTCTGAAGGCAGAGATGGCGTAATGTTCTCTCCGTCTCAAAGTGTGTTTCAATAATTTTCTTATTTCCTCCCTTTCCACACACATCTCCCTCCCGGACCCACTAATGGTTAAGAGCACATCATAACTTAATTAGCTGACACTGATTTGTAATCTACACACATCCTCTTAATTGGCATTTTTCACAGCACCAACATTAATCCTCTGTTTTGCATAATCAACAGCAGTTGAAAAAGCAGGACCTTTAGAGAAAGCCCTAGCTTTTAAAGAGCTGGGGGGGAAAAATACTGTGTTCTTGCTTCACTGACAGCCAAGTCAATAACTGCCCTCAGATCCATAGGGAACACTTAATATTCTAAGCGTTAAAACTGAACAGGAACGCTAGGCTGGCTCACTTTGTGTAAAAAGTAAAAATCCAGGAACTTATTCCACACTTTTGAGGCCACCCATTCACGCCTGGTCCAACCTCAGGGAGAAGGATGTTTGTGGACGGAGCAGTGTGAATTCATAATTTCCAAAAGATCAATCACATCACAGGAGTTCACATTTTACTACTTGGTTAAAATATGAGTCACAATACATTTAGTTTTACAACTGCTTCTTTAAGAAATAAGAAGGATGAGTGTGAAAATGTGTGGTGTTCATAAGGTCAAATTTTCTCAGTTGGCTGATCTGCTTAGAAAATTTTCCGGTATCATATATTTCTGTCAGAATATGCTGATTCCTGAAAAGTAAAGGCTTTGCAGTAATATAGCAATTTGGAAAAAAAAAATCATTCGGAAAAAAAATTGCTTCAAAATTCTTAGCCTAAAGAACAATTAGCGTGCTTCTTGGCTAAGACCATTGTTGATTGCTTTCTCTAGTGTTTTCACTAAGAAATGCTGATCAAAAACAGAATTTCAGCAGCTGCTTCTAACTGTGGAAGAAAGCGCATGCATGTGGATGGAAACTTTCAATTCGATCATATTTAACACAAACCCATTTAACCTTTCACTAATTTTAATACACTCACATAAGACCTGAAGGCACATTACACATTATTACTGCTGAGCAATGAAAGACGATATACTATAAAATGGAACTGAAAGTGTCCATTCACGTAGCTGACATTTCTGAATATTAGCCACTTGGTTTATAGTATTGCTCAGTTAATGTTACTGTCAGAAATCATAGTGGCTCTTTGCTCATGCTCTAAAAGGGAAGGAGATAATAGTAGCAGCGATAGAAGTGAGGAACTATTAGGAGTGCAATCACTAGGACATTAAATTTATTAACATATGTACCAAAGGAAGAGAGGAGCAAAAATATGGTCCTTGAGGATATAGAATTAACATTTAAATCATAACGATGCAGCCCTTATGCATGGAGTTCATTATAAACATTCTAAAATTCCAGCCCTAACAAAATAATTAATTGGGACCCATCACAATCATCATCATCATCTCAGGCTTGAATCCTTCCTATATGTTTTCTCATTTGTCAACTTCCAGTTGGCTTAGTGCCCCTAATTATATTCTAAGGCTATGTCTGTACTACGATCCTCTTCCACAAGAGGAAATAGAGCGCTCATTTGCATATGTCGTGCTCTCATTTGCATTTCCTTCTCGGATCCCTTTTGTGCAAAAAATGAGGAAGAATGGCTCTTGCGCAAAAGGGGTGTTTTGCGCAAAAAGGAACTGTCTACACAGCGCTTTTTTGCGCAAAAACCTCTTGTGCAAAAGGGATCTGAGGAGGAGACCTGACCCCTTGAAAGTGAGTGGGAGTCAGGTGTCCATCATTTGTGCTTTGAAACAAAAATCTCTCCCACAAATCCTAAAATTTATCGAACGTAATGTCCCACCTGTAATTTGGATAGAAAAAAAGAACTAAGACATTGGCACCTGTCTTAGACATATGCTCGACGCTGATGTGTATATGCAGTGAGCAGCTTTCAGACATGGGAAAAGAGAAATTTCTAAACCTCATTCAGGAAGTACTTCATCCTTGACGTGTACAAGGCTTTTTATCAACCATGAATATGTTAGGGTGGCCAATATTTCATGAGCTTTTTCTTGACTTGATTATGTTTCCAGATTCAAAGGTGAGTTTAAGATGGTGAAACAGAAACCTTTCACCAGTCCCCTCAACCAATAGGCTTCTTTAGACTCTGTAGACCAAAGTAAAAGGCAATGTATAAAAGACGGGTGTTAAATTGGACATCAGAAATCGGTTGTATAAATCTGTATAACAGACACCATGATACTCATAAAAATTATGTAAGTTACACCAATTTAGAGTCACACTGGAATGTGGTCCATGTTATTTCCAGGTAATTTAAGAACTCATATTTATCAGAGTTGGTCAAAAATAATCCATTGAAAATGTTTTTAATTAAAAATGACTTTTTTTGCTACATGGAAGGTTTTATAAGAAAAAAATCATTATTGTTGAAAATGTTCAGGTTTTCCATTTTCTTGGAAACCCCCCAATGTGAATTTTTTAAAAGAAGGCTGTTGCTGAAAACCAAAAATTAAAGAAGAATTACATAACTCATTTTAAATAAATAATTTTAAAAATATCCCAAAGTGTTCTATTATATGTCCCTACTTAATTAGGAATGAGGTCTTTTCATATGCTCCTCATTGTGTCAGTACTACCAACCCCACACATTAAAAAATCATGAATCAGTTGCTCCAAAACCTTTAGATTGGCTTAAAAATCATGAAGTTTTAAAAATAAAACATTTGTGGGGTACATGTGACTTCTGGACATTTTTTTAATACTCCAGGCTCATTTCCTCCATGTTAGTGACATCTATTTGGGGTGCTCTTATTATATATATATATTTTTTAAATGGGGATTGTGAACGAATGAGTTGGAAAATATGTTGCAAAATGTCACACCTACATATTTCTATGTTATCAGTAAAAAAAAAATAAAATTATATCAGGCAATCTTAAAATTACTTTCAAGTCAAGTTTAGATCTATGCAGTTCTGTTTTTAACTGCGGGCACACAATAATGACAAGTGGCTCACAGACGGTTGAGTGTCATTTGCAGAACTATATGCACCATGTTGTCTTGTTAATTTGCACATGAAGGTGTTGCTGGTTGGCACAGGACAATCTGTTCAGGAACAATTACTTCCTATTTTACCACTGTGTTAGTGGTAACTGCACCCAACGTTACTTAAAATATTATGTATTTGGTTCCATCTACAGTCATATGTCAGGATGCTCAGCTTAAAACTCAAATCTGCCCAGAAGATTTCTATGATAGATACATGTGCCTTTGTAAAGCCTAGAAATGTTTTTTGGGAAAAACAATAGAGTGAATTCAGCCATTTCCTTCTGCCAAAATAAAACTCTCAGGTAAAACGCTGCATCCTCGGGAACGATATGAGTGTAATGATTCTTCATTGTCTGAGAAACCCACATACCCCCAGAGTATTTCTGTCAGAAGCCACAAGTCAGGCTAGTGGAGCAGTCTTTATTTAAGCTCTAATGAAAGAGGTGGAAGAGAGGAGCTGGAAAAACACCAGGACAAAAGATGCTTTTATTAGAGGTTGAGATGAACCTGAATCAAAATGTGCTCACAGCTATATTTTCTTTTATAACTGGGAAAAATGCCAGAAAGAATAGCATGATTCCACCTTCCACTGCCAATGTCGTTCCTATTCTTATCAGACAAAGGTAAAAAAATTGCCCAGTTATTTCATTAGGAGAAGCAGCTAATTTACAGGCACAGTAATTGTTCCCCCACAAAAGTGTATAATAATCTTTAAACTCACAAAATTAGGGTCTGTTTTCTAGTGATTATACTTAATTTACAAAGGAATTAGTGCCCTACCCCCACAAAGTTTACCCTTTGTAACAGCTAACACTGACAAAATAAACTTCAGCAACTCTGAAAGTGTCCTTACCGTAAGCAGGGTCAATAATACTCATTTTTAAAAGTCTATACATATACACATTTGCATGAATATGTCTTCTTAGATAAGATTATAACAATTCTAGAGTGGGTGTTATAGGTTAGCAAATCAATAATGTCAATCTAAAAATTCAATCTCGTGTGTAAGTGCTTATTGAGATACTTTGGTGATAGCCTCTGTAGAAAAAACCTTCAGATAGGCACATTTTAAAATAGTTTCTACAGTTCAGATGCTATTAAACTGGTACTTACAGACTTGTGTGCTTAAAGAGTGGGTAACTACTTAAAATTGGGCTACTTTTCTAGAAGTTTAAGTATAAGTGAAATGGGAATAGCAAATGCCCACCTCCTCTGAAAATCATATTGTTTATGTAGATGCCTAAATACAGAACTAAATGCCCCAAAATTAAGTATTTTTATTGAAGTCATTCTGTGCCTTGAGTAATAGAAAATGGTGACCACTTTGAATAGGGGAAAAACTAAGATTAATGCCAACAATTAATGATGAGAAACTTACAAAACTGACCAAATATTGCTGGGTACATATATTTGAAATTTCTCTTTATTCAGGAATTCTCAGAATCATGGCAAATTTGCCTATTTTATTCTAGTGTAAGGACTAGGTCCTAGTGACTGTTTCAATATATAACAGAATGATGGGAGCTCGATTTTAAGTCCAAAAGGGACCACTGTAATCATATGACTTCCTATACAACACAGTCAAACAATTAAGAGAGATAAAACACAGTTAAAAATGATGTGCATCAGAAATGCCAAAAAGTAGAGGAAAGTGACGCAAATCAAGACACACCAAGCATGGAAGTCAACTGTCATTACGCATGTGGAAATGGAGCAACATTTCCTCTGGTCAAAAAAACCCATTAAGCCACATTTTTAATACATCTACTCATTGACATCTACTGGACATTTTAGATAACATAGTTCAAAACCCTGGAGGGTTTTTTTTTTTAAGGATAACCTGAACAGCAACAAGGTGTTCAGACCTATAGGAAAGAGATGATATACTTTCCCTTCACCCCTTCCTACCACCTCCGCCACTCCAACATTCTCAGACAGTCCTCTGAAAGTCTGAAGAAACCTCTGTAAGATATACTTTGAGGCTGAGCCCAGCAGAAGTGTGTAAGAGCCACCTAGAGCCATTTTCTCATCTCTAGGCTATTCAAGAGCCATCAGCAGTCTAAATCTGAACCTGAACTGCAGCAAGGTGGATGCACGATTGGGAAAGGAAGTGACTCTTCAATCAGCAAGAAGCTGAATGAATACTTCAGACTGCATTCCCCACTAAGAGTTATGTGAGCTTCCTCAAGCCATTTTATCACCTCTCCTCCAGCATGGAATCAGTGGTGCAACAACACAACCCCTAGATGACACAGGAACTTTGCCAAACAAAGGAATTTAACAATGATAATGATGTGGTCAGATGTCAAATAACCTTCCTTATAAATAACTAATATCTACTCTTCATTTAGGCCATAATTCTACATAATTTGCATGTGAGCAAGTTTGTGTGTAAGATTAACCCCACTATTTCAAGGGAACTATCACTAGTGTGAAGAAACTCAATGTCTGAGTGTTCGTAGGATCAGAGCTAATATTTATTGAGCCGACATGAATCATGTAAACTAATCTAATAAGTAGTGAACACAAAATGGGCTTACTAACAAATAATGATACAAGGCTAATCGAGACAATAGAGATGCTTTACATGCAACAGCATTTGAACACTTTAAATTATTTAATCAGTTCAATGCACAGCTATATTATTTATATGTATATATTATTTAGATATAACCACTCAAGAGAAAAATATTGGCGTCATTGTGGATAGTTCTCTGAAAACATCCACGCAGTGTACAGCGGCAGTCAAAATAGCAAACAATGTTAGGAATCATTAAAAAGGGGATAGAGAATAAGACAGAGAATATCGTATTGACTCTTATAAATCCATTGTACACCCACATCTTTAATACAGCATACAGATGTGGCCACTTCATCTCAAAAAGATATACTGGCATTGGAAAAGGTTCAGAAAAGGGCAACAAAAATGATTGGGGTTTGGAATGGGCGCCATATGAAAATTGATAAAAAAGAATGACACTTTTCAGCTTAGTAAAGAAGAGACTGAGAGGGGATATGATAGACAGGTATGGAGAAAGTGAATAAGGAAAAGTTATGTACTTGTTCCCATAACATAAGACCTAGGGATTCACCAAATAAAATTAATAGGTAGCAAGTTTAAAACAAACAAAAGGAAGGAAGTTTTTCTTCACGCAGTGCACAGTCAACCTGTGGAACTCCTTGCCAGTGGATGTTGTGAAGACCAGGACTTGAACAGGGTTCAAAAAAGAACTAGATAAATTCATGGAAGTTAAGTCCATCAACACTTATTTGCTAAAATGGGTAGGAATGGTATCCCTAGTCTCTGTTTGTCAGAGGTTGGAAATCCATGACAGGAGAGGGATTACTTGATGATTACCTGTTTCTGGCATTCACCACTGTTGAAGGACAGAATACCGGGCTAGATGGACCTTTGGTCTGACCCAGTATGGCTGTTCTTACATTCACAGGGTTGGATAATACATAAACTTTGAAGAAGTTCAACAAAACCTTTGCAAGCAATCCCTGGGGCTAAAGCCACCTCGAGGAGGAGGGGAAAGAGATGGGACCATATTTCTACTCCCCAATCACAGGAAGCCAGCAGAGCATTGAGTGCTGCAACCTGCTAATGAGTGCAACAGTGAGTGTGCTACCTCTGCATGCTGACAAGCTTCAGGAGTCATTGTTCAATTCCTCTCATTGAATAGCCCGAGTCACAGGGGCATGACCTAATCCTTGCTGCTTCACAGATTACAGTGTGGACTAGTGGATCCGACACCAGACTGTGACGAAAAAGGCCTAGGTCATATTCCTGGCTCTGCCACTGGTCTGACATGAGTGACCCGGGCAAATCATTTCACTGCTCTGTCTCTCAATTTCCCCATCTGTGAAATGGTGATAATGATACTGACCTCCCTTGCAAAGTGCTTTGAGAGCTTATCATGAAAAGTGCTATTAAAAGCCAGATATTATTATGATTATTATTATTAATAAGCTACTGAACCCACAGTACTGATTTCAGTGACAATGCTCCATAATCAGGTGTTTTAAACTCACCTCGATATATTTCCTTGGGAATACAGGCCTGCTCTACAATGAACGCCCTTTTAAAATTTCTTCACTTCTGGAAATTTTATTAATGTGTTTCCAGTCAGTTTTCTTCTCTCATTTACTAACAGCCTCTTTACTACCACCATTCAGAGTTAGCACTTATAGTGCTAGCCACATCATCACCCTCCTCCACAGAGTTCAGTGTTGGCCTTTTTCCAGAAACAATCTGACAAGTGAATAGCATAACATTACTCAAATATCCTCCATTCCTGCATGGAAATGCACTCGAGCTCTGGATAATGTCTGGAGTGGAATGACTGAAATACCCACAGTACACTTGCTTCATTCTCAAAAGTACAGAAACTTCTAAGACACTGTACTGGGGATTAAGGCCCACCTGGGAGGAGATAGTGGTACAAGGCTTACTCATGGGTCATTGGCCCCCAACCAGCAATCAAGCAATCATTTTGGCTACAGGGCACCTCCTGTGTGCTCATCACCCTGCACCTGAAGAAATATGTATGTACCTCTTGCATAGGGGCCTTACTAGGATACCGATTAATGACTGCAGGAACATTATCAACCCATTAGATAGGGGCAAAATGCTATTGTGTGTGAGACGAGGTGGACTAGGCCCTGAGAGCCTCTGCTGGAGGCCTTGTGGCCCCACCAGCAATAGGGAAGTCCTCCAAACTGCCTAGAATAGCTCTGTGGGACACAGCCAATCAGTGCCCAGCAGCCTAGCATAAAGAGCTGCGTGGCCAGAGGAAGTTGAGTTCCTTGCTAGAGCAGATAATGATCCGAGCTGGCTGCTGGGACTCTAACAGGACAAGACCGTGAATTAAGAGTGAAGAAGTTGTGAGTCTACAGCAAAGTGACGCAGAGAATTATAGGAGCAATGCAGGTACTTAAAGAGACACTGCAGACATCTGCTATCTACAGGGTCCCTGGCTGTGACCCAGAGTAGGAGAAGAGCACACACAGAGAGACTTGGCCACAGGGCTGAGTCACCAAAGAGCCACCATAGTGTGTGTGCAGAGGCACTTGTGAGAGATGAGTCATCCTGTTACAACCTGTTCATGGGTTTCTTGCTAATGATTGTTCTCTGTTTACAAATCTAGTCACAAACATTTCCACCATACAGTCCCAAGCGAAGACTTGTTCTCCTGCTGCAGCGAGGTACAAATGTGTAATAGTATAGTCCTATTGTTACTGAGTATTACTGCAGGTATGTGATGCTACCGCTCCAGATTTATAGGTATTTCAGTCACTGTGTTCAGGATTATGCCGACAGCCTTGTCAAGCAATAGGTTACCAAAAAACATATGGTCACAATGAGGCGATGCCATATTTTGACTTCATTCAGGCTTAAGAAGTGCCAGTTTCTCAATATGAACCCCATGGCAATATGCCTGGAGGATCACTGCAGGAATGTAATTTGCATTTTGTTGCAGCCACACGAAATTCAATTTTTAAAGACAACCTTTTTTGGTAAATGGCAAGATGAATTTGTCATTTCATCAGTAATAGAGAAGTCAGGTTCAGTTTTAAAATACCTTTTGGTTTCTTTGCTAGAGTATGCACACAGGATTAAGGCCCTGTCAATATGATCACTGTAAACGATTTTCTGAGGCATATAAATTCAAGGGCATTGGCTCATATGTTTTCAGCATCGATCCTGCAATCTGGGAAGATGCAACTAGCAACAGGCCACAAAGGAGGTAAAAGAGAGCTGGCAGAGAAGGGAATGAAGAGGAAAGGTCAGGTGCCCTGTTTGGTAGTGACTGATAGGTACTGTTATCATCCAAGTTGCCTGTTCTATGTACAAAATTCTTGGTGGTATCCACACTATCCCTAGCAAATAAGCATCCAAAATTGCACAAACCCCCATCAGAGCAATGTGGGACAGTCTGCACTGGTGCTGTCCCTGATGTACCTGTTCTCTGGATAAACAGCACTTTTTTTCTATAGGCTTGTCAATGTGCCTTTCACCAGCCCTAAATTCATCCTCTTCCCTCTTTCCTTCTAAATGTGGAAATTTTGTTTATTGTTTATTGAGTATTATAAAAATGGGGGGAGGGAATGCTGTTTTCTGTTTGGGAGGAGATTTAGTATTCATAAAACTCAGAAATAATTTACATGTTGGCAGGACCCCAGAAAGGAAACATTCAAAACAATGCTAGACATGATTTCTAAAAGCCAAATGCTTGTCAAATTTCCATGGCTTTACACTTTCAAAAGGCTTTGATCATTTCCCTGAAGTTCTCAAAAAGAAAGAAAGAAAGAAAAGAAAACAAAAATAATCATTTGGTCTGAGACTTAGGAACTGAAATTTTCAGGACAAAAGGGTTTAATGCCTGATCTTTCTCCTCTTCTTCAAGAAAACTGAGTGAAACTGACAGCTTAAAATGTAAACATGGTTGGAACCATAACTATAGGGTCAAAACTGGCTGCATAAGATATCTATACAATTCTCTAGCACTGAAAAAGTCGGTACATTATTATAGGTGTTTCTTATACATGCAGTATTCTGAATAGTTATAGACGCCCTTCTAGACACCATCCAACTGTCAAGGGAAAGTGTGTGGGGAGGAGGATTTTTAATTGAAATTAAGTTTATTTTACAGGTTTACTGTCAGAAGGGCTTTGTACACATTTTGGTGAAATACTGCATAATTTTCCACTCACGTAACTGCATAATGTCTGTGTAACATAATTCATTCATGTAAACTATAGTAGTTGGGAATGGGTATCAGGCCATATTTATTAAAGGTGAAATTTGTTAAAAAAAATCATTACACGTATTTCTGTAGACCTAAACTACGAAGAAAAGATGGGGCAGTCCCTTGTTTGTATTCATTTTTGCTTTCCTGAAGTAGCAAAGATAGACGTTGTTCTACGATGACACTCCAGAATGCAGAACTCTGTGACGTCATCGCTACTACATGAAGGACTTTGGCTCATGGAGGCCACCAACAGATGTGGAAATAAGTAGCAGTTTATGCATAGTATGCTTTTGCAACTGAGCTTAATTGTTTAATATGCATTATATTGTAGCAATAAGAGTGTTCAAAGGAAGGAGATGAAAACACATTGTCTAAAGACTTTACTTCTTTCAATGCAACCAGAGGCATAACGTAGCAGCCCTTGTGTCTTCCAGACTGGCCACAGGTGGGGCCATCCACCCCAAAAATTCTTCTTTCAGTTCTCATTCTCTCAGCCTCTCCCTCAAACCACACCCACTTTCAGTCTGTTTATTTTTGAAGTGTGTTAGCCACCCACTTTTTAAAATCATAATAAATAAAAATTACAAGTGTTTGAAATGGCAAAGTTCATTTATCCATATTATGAATATATTCAGTTTTATTAACAAATAAGAAATATTTGCCCTATGTGATGCTCAGAATGTCACTCGGGTTGAAGATGCTTATTACACTATTATGAAACTGTTGCAAAACCAGGCTATTTAACCAACAAAAAGCAATGTCTCTCAGCCCCCAGGGGTTGGGCTCCACACTCCAGAAGTGCTCAATATTTTTTTCTAGCACAGCCATGAGCTATAGCTTTCTAATGAGAGCTTACAGCACAAAGCTTCCTACTTAGGGTATTTTTACTCAAAACATTATTCAAGGGGAAAACCAATCCTGTAAATAACAGCAGGTAAAAAAATCCATTTGATGCAATCAGGTAATACAATATCCACAAAACAGAGTGTCATTTCAGAATATATAAGAACATACAGTTTGCCTAGGGCAGTGGTTTTCAATCTTTCAGATGACTCTATCCCTTTCAGGTGTGTCTGATTTGTCTTGTGTACCCCAAGTTTCACCTCACTTTAAAAACTGCATGCTTACAAAATCATACATAAAAGTTCAAAAGTGTCATGGCACACTGTTACTGAAAATTGCTCTCTCTTTTTTTGTAAAGCAATTGAAATATAAATATAGTTCTTACATTTCAGTGTACAGCATATAGAGCAGCATAAACAAATAATTTTCTGTATGAAATTTCAGTTTGTATTGATTTTTCTAGTGCTTTTTATGTAGCCTGTTGTAAAATCAGGAAAAGATCTAGATGACTTGGTATACCCCAGAAGAAGTCTGTGTACCCCCAGTGGCATGCATATCCCTGGCTGAGAGTCACTGCCTTAGAGTAACTCTAAAAAGAGAATCACAGTGATGTAACCGAGAAAGTCATTTTTTTAAAATCACAAAATTCCTTCTTCAGCACAAGAAACTGCAATTACCTTCAGGAGGAAAGGGGTTACTAGGCCTAGAATGTGACTGAAGCATATTAAAGTAATGAGAGAGACAAAGATGAACAGCTTTTTTATTATTATTTTAATAAGTTCATAATCTAGCTGCTTTACTGAGATGAGGCCTGAATTCAGATGCACTGATCCAATGTAATGATTTTTATGGATGCATCCTGCTTTGGGTTTTCCTGCTATATCAGAATGAATCCTAGTGAATCCTAGCGAGCAAATAGGAGTTCAAAATTAAGGCCTGAATTTTTATTGCCCATGTACGGGAGCAAATACACAGCTACTGGTGGGGGGGGGGGAGAGAAGAGGGAGATATGTAATTATTTTCACTGAAATTCTATATTTAAAGCAGCCAATTATGATGAAAATATCATTGACAATACACTTTAGAAATATGGTTTTGCGTTTTCGCATCATGTTGCTTTTATGCTGTTTTGAGAATGAAGAGTAGTAGGGCATGGGGACATCCTATTTATTATTGTTGTTCTCTATTTTCATTACCATAGTGGCAAGGAGTCTACTCACGGACTATGAGTCCACAGTGCTAAGCGCGGCGCAAATAGGGTTGCCAGATGGTCTCCCAAAAAATACCGAACACACAGGCTATTACCAAGAGCCACCAAGCTGGGAACAAAGGGGGAGGCAGCAGAGCCTGCTCTGCAAAGCAGCCACCTCCTACCCAAAGCAGAGAGAGGCAGACCCCGGGGCAACTCAATGGCAGGGCAGAGGGGGGGCAACTATGGGTAGGAAGGTGACTCCCCCATAGCAGGTCTTCGGGTGTCCCAGTGGGAAGAAGCAGAAATTCCACCCCAGTCAGTTT
>CM057847.1:60798205-60834478 GCA_030068395.1 Apalone spinifera | reverse complement strand
GGCTGAAGGAATTGGGTTTGTTTAGTTTAGAAAAGAGAAGATTGGGGGGGGACACGATAGCAGTTTTCAGATATCTAAAAGGGTGTCATAAGGAGGGAGAAAACGTGTTCATTTTGGCCTCTGAGGATAGAACAAGAAGCAATGGGCTTAAACTGCAGCAAGGGAGGTTTAGGTTGGACATTAGGAAAAAGTTCCTAACTGTCAGGGTAGTCAAACACTGGAATAAATTGCCCAGGGTGGTTGTGGAATCTCCATCTGTGGAGATATTTAATAGCAGGTTAGATAAAAGTCTATCAGGGATGGTCTAGACAGTATGTGGTCCTTCCAGTCCTAGTATTCTATGATTCTATGATATGTGCAAGTCTTTGAAGCTCTGGGGCCCAATTCAGAGAGAGGTTGTAGTTTGTGTAGAAAAACAGTCCAGAGACAGTTGTGGGAGAAGCAAACAATTGGAGCATCAACAATTCTCAGTGATCTCTTTTTTAAATGCACAATTATTGTGATAAATAGGAGAAGTACTACCCTTTTCTGGTCATCCCAGTCATTCAGTTTATTAAATTGTCTGTAAGGGTTAAATCCAGAGACAGTGAGTCCTTAACAGTCTCCAGGAAGTTTTAGCAGAGAGTGCCAATGAAAAAGAGAGTGTGAATACTTAAACTGAAAAGAAGGAGCCCCCTGCTTTAATCTTCATACGAGCAGAGCAAGAGCTGGGAGAGATGAGTTAGGCCAGGAACAAGGATAGAATTTCCAGAGATATCCATGCTTAGGGAAGAACTAAACCTTGGAACAACAGATATATGAGTAAACAGGGGATGTTTAGTTAGACATGATAAGGTTCGTTTTCTTTATTTTTGGGTTTGTTGAACTCCTCTGTACTGAGCCCATGTATCCTTTTCTGCCCCCCCCCCCATACACTGTAACTTTTAAACTGAATCCCAGAGAAATAATTTTCATGTTTCTAATCTGCCTTTTTTCAATTGCTGTGGAACACCTAGCAACCATATATGCCAAGTCTTGGCAAGTATGTCTTCTTTGTTTTCACCTTTTTAAGACTATTATCTGATTCTTGTGTCCCAGAAGGCAGAAGGTTCTATGTGCATGTGCTTGAGATTGAAAGGTGAGCTATTAAGAAATTAGTTTGTTTTCCACTTCTGTCCAGAGGGAGGGCTAACGAGTTTGAGGGTACCCCACAGGAAGAAATTCTCAAGTGCCTTTTTCCTGAGTTCTCAAAGGGGTTTGTGCACTTGAGTGGTGGCAGCGTACCACCTCAGGTCAGGGAATCTATGACCTTGGGGAATTTTTAAGCAGAAGCCTGTAGTAGCAGAGTATTTTCAAGTCTCTTGCTGGCCTCCACCTTCTGCACTCAAAGTGCCAGAGTGGGGAGCAGCCTACAGATAAAGGACAAAAATATTTTAGCGTAAACAAAGATAGTGTCTTGTCTTCCAAATTATGGAAGGCAATTCTGGGAGTGGATAACTATGTATATTTATCTTTATACAATTAAACATAAGAAGAAGAAACCACACAAACATGGCAGTGTTCAATCAACCATGTTTACTTAATACATACCACACACAAAACCTCACTACCTATAGACGCTGCTGGCGCAGTTGCATACTGGCAGTTTCTAAAAAGAGACTATGCTGAATGACTTTAGAGAGTGACTGCAAACTAAAGGGTTATTGGAGCACACTATAGGGCCATTATCTCTTTTTCTCCCACAGGAAAAAGTAAAAAATCTAACTCCTAGAAATGTAGGACATTTAGAAGTCATCAAGTCCAGCCCCCTGCATTGAGGCAGAACCTAGTATTTGTAAACCATCTCTGACAGATTTTTGTCTAACTGATTCTCCAAAGAAAGAAAACTTTGGCGATCCTAATTCAACAACAATAAAATTGCTTAGCCTTAAGATGCAATAACGTTTCAGAAGCTAAGTTATAGCAACTGTTTTATGAAAAATAACTAGCATAAGCTTGATAAAAGATCTGAGCGAATACTAAGTAGTAAAATATCCAATAGCTGAATAAACAACTGCAAAGATAGGGTAGAAACTGGTATAAAATATGTTTTTTTAAAAAGATACTTGCTTGTTTTCAGAAAACCTGCAAAAACACCAAAATTTATACTTTTCCTCTTTTGATAAACTAACCTTACAACAAACTACACAGGAAAACCAACAATATCTTATTGGATTTAAATTACCTAAGCTTCAGTGAAGCTCAAGAGGAAACACTCAATGAAAATATTACCATAGAGAAGATTAAATCAGCAATACATCCTTTAAAAGCAGGAAAATCACTCAACCCTGTCAGCTTTACAACTGATTACGGCAAAACTTTCACTGATCAACTCAGCCTGACACTTATTAGCTAACATTTCACTGCAGTTTAAAATAAAAAACAGTCTCTGATGTGAAGCCCAAATAATACTGGGAAAGACTTCATAGGCGTGTTCTTTATATAAGTCAATTTTGTTAATCGGTTGCGGAGCAAAACAGAGTGGAAAGATTAGTCTAGGTTCTCTCTAGATTTGTGGCTATATAACATGCTTTATTACATACACAAAGTCTCTAGTGATGTAAGGAGATTATTTAATGTAATACACTATTCACATTATGACATAATATACTGTAATCAGCATGAATGCCAAAAGAGGTTTTTGACTGCTGTTATGGCTGTTAGGTTATGCCTAAGAGGAACAATAATATAAATTAATGACTTAGGGATTTCAAAATTTATGAGTATGGTTTGTTATCCACTGACTGGAAGGATTTTGTGGCTGTGGAGGCAGGCTCAGGATTTCCCCTTCAGGTTCTGGCGGTGCAAATGCATTATCCATGGAACAGTGGCACCTCATATGGGCTGACTACAAAACTGCATGCCAAATGGTTCACTATAGCAACCTGACGCCCCTAAGGAATTATTTAAAATGACTCTTTAGATATAAATCCTTTTCCAGCAAGCCAAAATAAAATAGTCAGAGTGATTTATACAGAGCTGAGGAAAAGCATTTCCCAGTCCCAAGACATCAGCAAAAGTTACGTTTTCACTAGTGTAGCCAATGCTTTTAATTCATTATTAATTTATATCATGAAGTTATGGTTATGTCGTGTATATATATATATTCATTATATGTGTATTAGAGTTAATTTGCAGGATTATAAAAGTATAAGATAGTTCCTCTACATATTGAATAATGTACTAGATACGAGTAAGATAAGCTGAAATGCAAGAACCTGTAGGTTAAACCCTGCAAGACCTTAGCTTAGCTATCCTTGAAGACAAGAAATCATGACATAAGTGACCAGAAAAAAACCTGATGCCTTAAGATTCTGAGAAAAGAGGTACCAAGTGATATTATTATCCAACATTGCCCACAAGGTTAACATTAGATCATACAAATACAGTTAGGACACATCTGTCCCAGACACGTGTCTTAATTAGGGGAGAAAGGTAGTGTGTAAATGCTCATGAGAATAAAGGGAATTTACCCAGCCTATAGAAAATTTGGGGTCCCATGAGTTTCCAGGGGGGACAGACCAATAAGAGAAAAGAGAATGGACACTTTTATGGACACACAGAGAATGTAGGTTTTAGACAGAAACTCAGTCTCAAAAGGGGATGTCCAGAATGGGAAAACTGAGCTCCCTCTAAGACTCCTGCAGGAACCACTCCCATGTTGACAATCAGTCCATGCAAGGGCCAAAAGACCAACACAGCCTAGGAGGATGTGAGTATGTCTATAGATAGAATTAGTGGATATCTTTTTAGGGAATTATATATGCTGCTACTTTTTGGATTTTATTGGCAATTCTAATAAAACAACTGAAGATAGATGCTTTTGTAACTGTATGTGATATTTGTCTACCATTTCATGTGTCCTAGGGGCTCTAGATCGAGAACCAACAAAGACAACTCTGCTCAACTTGAGACTGTAGCCATAAGGGCAGAACCCAGGAAACTATAATTAACTATAAATAGAATAAAAGGCTGCACTAGGTTCAGAAAAAAACACAGACGTTGTGGCTTTTCACCTGGTTTGCAGGAGGGCTCTAACCTATTGCACAGCCAATCGCTAAATCAAACTCCGGAAGATCAACCACAGCAGCAGCCATCTTCTGCGTAGTGAAGACAAACCCTTAGATTGTAGGACCATTGTCTTCATTCTTCCCCGAAAACCACTTAGCATTCTTCAAGCAGTAGGACTCCCATTCAAGAAGGTAATCAAGCATAGGCTTAACTTCAAGCACGATGGCAAGTTGTGAATTCAGTGGGAATCCTTATTCAGATCCTGATCCAAAGCCTACTCACATCAAGAATCCACTTTTAATTGGACATTGGATCAAACCTACATTGTCTTAAGGTCAGGCATGTGATTAAGTAACTTACTTACTTGGGATTTATGTAAGCAAATCAGAACAACAAAGTAAAGAATAAGACAGTAAAGTTTTGTTTCCCGTGACATTCAAAGCTCCTATTAACACTAGCAATATTTTAAAACTTTTATACCCTAACTTCTGATTTCATCTGCACAACTCTCTATTTTCTTGTAGTATTCACAGTACAAAATAGTAATTTTAACACTGTACTTTAATGTCTGCCTAATCTGATCTGCTTTATGAAATCTGGCATCTCTTCTCCATATATACAGTATTTCCTTCATTGAAAAATGTCATCAGGGTCCCAGTGAAACCAGTTACACGAAAGGAGAAACATCTCTGATCTCACTGTTTTTACCTGATCTCAATATCTCCCTGCAACAGCTCCATGTTTGATTTTCCTGATGTCCTGTTCTCCAAACATCAGACAGCTTAATCAACATTAAACATTAGCATTGCCAAATAACTAAAGAAACTGCTGGCATTACTCCTACAATTAAATTAGGAAATATTTGTGATAGCTGTGTGGTAAATACTCACAGTTTTTAATTACTTCTAATTCTGCTACCCCTGATTTTCATCTTTTTCTTGGATAATTTGAGTTTCTGCATAAACGTGTTCGGAGTCTGAGACCTAGCTGCCTCCTCAATTTTCTGCATTTCCATTTTCTAATTATATCAAATTGCTCAGAACGTCCTAAGCTCTATCTTGCTGACTGATGTGGGCTGGAGTAAGTCAATCATCCCAATGAGTGGTTTCAGCAATTCATGATTTAGTCTGTCTGGCATACACCTCTTGTAAAAAGTCAGATTTATCAGTATTAGCTTTGACCCTGTAGATCAACACTCCCAGAGGTGAAAAGTGCAAGAATATCAAGAGTCACTGAACAGGCACAGGGGAAAATAGAAGGGATAAATTCATCCAGTGTATAACTCCAGTGAAAGGTACACCAAGAACGTATTTGATCTAGATATTTTAGCCGGCCATATCCAGAAGCAGGTCAACACTACAAATTTACATCAAGATTGGTGCACCAATGCAGCGATACTGCTGCAGGGCATCTGCTAAAGATGCTTTAAGCCAAAATAAAAGCATTCTTCCATCGTCTAGTAACATCACTTCTGAGAGAGGCAGTTGCTGTGTTGGCAGAAGAAGCTCTCCCACTGACATAACCCGCCCCACATTGACAGTGCTAAGGTCGGTAAACCTTCGTCACTCGGGATGTGGATTTTTCACATCCCCGAGTAACATACTTATACTCAAATAAGCGTGCAATGTGGACCAAGCCTCAGATACACTTCAATCACAGAGGGTGGATGGCCCCTTCCAATGCAAACAAATCTATTTCTCAAATCTGTCGAACATCCTCCTTTGTGAGCATTCAGCTTCTGTTTCTCTTTTAGCAGCATACTCTCACCTGTAAAACCATTGTGTGCCATCTCTTATATTCTACACCCCATCTTACTATATATTTTAGAAATGTGTGTTTATCTGTCCGTCTATGAGTCCATTTGTTCAAGAACTCCTCCTAAACAGTAAACATTAGAAGCACCAAATTTGGTATACAGCTTTGTCTCATCATAAATTAAAGCAAGGGAAGGGTTTAGTTCTGCCAATACAATGGAATATGCTTTCAATTCAAAAGGGAGGGGTCTGGTACAAGGGAGTTATACTGTAGAATGACCACAGGGGGCAGCAAGGAATCAGAAATGGATACTGGGAGAGCTATAACTCCATTGGGCCAGCAAGAGGTAGGGGCGGAGAAAGGGACAACTAACTAATACATATTTCAGAGAGATTGTCTGTTTGTCTGTCTATTCCCCAGCTGGGGAACATGCAGCCCTCCCCCATCTGTGCCCACCGCAACTGCAGCAGCGATGGACAGGTGCGTCTCACCTGGCCCCAATTTTTGACAGTGAGAGAGGGCTTGTCCTCCTTCCCCAAGGCAGCCTGCATCCTGAATCCCTCATCCCCAGCCCTACCCCAGAACTGTGGTTTCAATGAAGAAAAAACAAAACTTATTTGAATTAAGGATCCAAGAATCACTGGGTAAATCTAGTTTTTTATATACTGGAAATGAAACTGTTCTTTTATAACCTCTTCTTCCATCTATTCATTCTCCATTTCTCCCTTCCCTCTTCAAAAAAATATTTTAAACATCACTCTAATATTTCTTTTCTTCTTCTAGGCTTGCGACGTTTGATATGACATGCACTGCCTTTGATTTATTTCTTCTGGTATTTCCATGCTCTTCTACATTGGCATTTTCTTCGTTGTTCCTAGTACATTTATTGCTACATGGCAAACACAGAATAGCCATTTGGCATACGTTAATATTGTTTACTCATCTTTTCATTTCACCCCTCTTCTCTCTTCTCCATTGCTGTATCCCATTCATTTTCACAAAGTACACAAACACCGTTTCAAAATTAACTGCACAAAACAGAGATGTCTACAACAACTGAAAGCCTCAAATCATGACTTATGAAATGCAAACACCAGAACTGACTTGCAGACTAATCTCTTCATTCCTAGGAAGCCTTATCTTTTGTTCATGCCATATTTTTAATCACAGTTTTGCACAAAATTCAATTTCATCTAGTTTGCATTACAAACGTGACTGCTAAACATAAATCTACAGCAGATTTACAATGCAAGCTCAATGTTCATGTTTATGAATACAATTTAAATAATTTTGGAAGGGAGTGCCACACTGCACCATAAAACTTACAATCTTACAGAGCTCTATTGCATGTTCTAATGACTCAGCCTCAGATTGGTCCCTACAGACAATCTACCTATCTAAGGGCTTAATCCTGCAGACCGAGTGCAGCTGAAGACTCACTAGAAGCTACTTAGCATGTGTGGTGGCGCATTGGGGTTTCCCCGTCTCCTGCACCTCTGTAGTGACATGAACAGACTCCACCAGTCAGTAGAATAGAGGGAGTTTATTGCTTCTCCGGGATACTGCACAGCACAGATGTAATCTGGTTACAGGGCAGGCCTAGGATGCCTCAGCTCCCCTTGAGATGGGGGAGACTGGGCCCCTAAATCCCCGCCTGTAGCTTAAGCTGCCTCCTCCATGATACCAGACAGAAACCTAACCAACTCACTTCCAGCCCTGCCCCCAGCCCTAGCTCCACTTCGCCTTCTTCCCATTGTTCCACTCCCTGGGAGATAACTGGTCAGACAGGTTTGAAGCCCCCTTGCATGATGACTCATCCCCTGCCCTGCTGGGCCGTGCTGCAGACAGCAGCCAGTGGTGGTCAGTCCCAGCCCACTGCCCAGCATAGCAACCAGCAAGGTACCCACACTACGTCACAGTATGGTGTTGTGCTACTTACATTCCAGGAAGGTGAGCAGTGGACTGCTATGGATATGGCTTTACTTTTGCTTGTAGCAGGTTTACAAGTGTCTTGGACAATAGCATCACTATCATACTGTGAATCAAGGTGCAGCTCCATTGGCTCCAGGAATACACAGGCCCAACCCATTAACATTTCCACTTGGGGATGCTGGTGCACCCATCTGAAAAGGGCTAAGCACAATGTTCTATTCAGAGCACCAAGTGGATCAGGCATACCCGCATAGGTACAGTTCAACTGCAACCAGATCCTGAGAGGTGCTAAGTGTCTACAAATCAGAGCTGCAAATGGTCAGCACCCCTTTTTTCTCCTTCCCGGGATTAGATGCCTCGTGCGCCTCTCCTCTGCACAACCTGCAGCATTGAAGCCTAAGACCCTTTGGCACAATTCCTTACATTTAGCCTAATGGTGTGCCCTGAGACATGAGCGATCCAGGAACAGTGGTAGGAAAGATCCTGACTCACCTTGCATGCTCTGAGAAGCTGAGAATGTCAGATGAGAAAGGAGGGAGCTGTTAGTAAAGCCATGTGGCACAGAGAATGGCCAGCAGCAGCTATTGTGTTGCAGGAGAAATTCACCACTGAGGGATGACAGGTTTTATTTGCACAGTCACCTTCTACTGGGGATTCTGTTGGTGGGCGGGGAGAAGGATTGTTTTAAGTAGTAATGGATGTCCATGGGAGGCAGTGGATGATGGTGGGAGAATGCACTGAATCAGTCAACACATCTCACATCCCCTCTCCCCAAGGTCACGGCTTTTCAGGGCTGGGCTGGATTCCTGTGGGTATCCTGTACCACCACAATTCTCCCTGGGTAGTCATTCCGCAATCGGGAAACCTGCTCCATACCTCATGCAGCTTGATGTAGCTCACAACTGAAATGATCCCTGCATTACTCTGCCTAGCCTATTTCTAGTTCACTAATTTAAGATTCAATTGATCCTGGACCTTGTAACTTTTAGGAATGTCTATATTATTCTAAGTTATAATAGTGGGTTCCAAAATTCAAATTCGCTGTGCCAAAGGAAACATCTGCCCAAGTCACTGAAAGCATAGGGCAAAACATGGCATAGCCTTAGCTTTTTATGAATGAAACAACTACAATATTGGCACTGTTTAAATGCTGCTTAGAACACTGTAGCACACAGGCACTTTAGAAATACATGTGCCCATTCATTTCTGGCAGGGGACTAGCCCCCAATGGTGGAAAGTCCAGAGGAAAGTGATTTGCTTTAACAATAGGGATGTTAAAGAGTAGTCAATTAGTCAACTACCTGTCACGTTACTGGATTTTAAGGGGATCAGATAGGTCACTGCTGCACCCGTAGGGGAGTGTTTGCCCCAAAAGTTGATACAAAGGGGGCCACGTGAGGTGTCAAATGAGAGCTTATGTTCTACTGATTCTGTATATGCTATTCATGTACTTGTATGATATGTGTGTGTGGAGTTATAAATATGTGCTCTGTGTTGATGCTGGAAAATTCTCTCTTTGAGGCAGAGCAATGGGCAAAGAATGCCAGTGACTGTGCTAATTAGCACTGCTCCAGGGACAATGAATCTCTAGGTGCCAATACACACCTCAGGAATGCATATGGAAATCTGATACCTGCAAACCAGCCAGGGCAGAATGGCTGCAAGCATGTGAAACAAGGATAGATCCCTGAACCATGTGACCTGCTGCAGTGTGGAAGATGCCAGGAGAGGTATATAAGTGCCATGTGGCACCCTCCATTTTGTCCCGAGTTCAGCTCTTGATCCCACACGCAGCCTTGCAGGGAACAATGAGCCGGGAAGAACCATGGACCCATCCTGACATAGGATGTACACCAGAGACTTTTAAGATAGCAGTTTATAACATCTCTGCTAAGAGCCTGTATCGAGAACTGGGTGAGTCAATGTATGTAATGTATTTTCTTTAACAGCCTTACTCTCATGCTTTTCTTTCTTTTAGTAATAAACCTTTAGATTCTAAGGATTGGCTCAGCGTGATCTTGTGGGTAAGATCCAGAGTGTAAATTGACCTGGGAACTGTGGCTGATTTCTTGGGACTGGAAAAACCAGTTCGGGGTAAGTGAGATTGGGTTCTATAACCCCTCACCCATGTGGCTGATTGGGGCACAGGAAGAACTGGAGTGTTAGAGGGGTTTTGCTCGTGAGGCTTCTGGCTGGCCAGATTGGCAGCTGAAGCGCTCTGTGTGACTAGTTTGTGGCCTTATTTGGGAAGGTCCCCGGTCTGGGGCTGTAAGGAGCCCCAAGTTTGAGCAATTCGCCCTGAGCGGACGCACTCAGCTGTACCCAGACCCGGCCTGGTCCGTCACACTACCTGATAAGCTTATGCTTATCAGGTAGTCGAGTTAACTACTCGCATTCCCCCTTTCCCCTCTGCTATAGCAGAGGCAGCAAGGGTAGGGGGAACAGGAGCCACTGCTGGGGGCAACTGGCTTAAAAGTTCCCCCCAGTTCCGTCTCCATGGTGCCACTTGCCCCACTCCCTGCGCTGCTGCCTCTATCAGAGGCAGCAGCGCAAGGGGGAGGGAGGGCTGCTCCAGCAGCAGCCCCCATTCACAGTGGACCAGGCTGGCTGCGAACAGAGGCTGCTCCACAGCCTTCCTGCTGGGACCCCCTGCAGACAGGGCTGCTGGACCCGGCAGGAGCCAGGACTGAGCAAGCCCTGTTCAATTCTGGCTCGCACCAGGTCCAGGAGCTATGCCTGCTGAGGCTCTGCAGTTTAAATGTAGTAGGAGCCAGGCTGCCTGTGGGCCCAGCTCTTACTGCATTTAAACTGCAGTGCTGCAGTGGGGGTAGCTCCTTCTGAGCATCTTCCCTTAACAAAAAGTCATGTAGTCGGTACAAACAATATTGACTACATGATTACCCACATCTCTTAAAATCCTTAATTGACAACTAACCTCACGCAATTGTGACAAAGATGCTAGAGAGCCCCAACCAAAATGAAAGCTGTCTTGTCCGTTGGTGGCACTGCAGGGATGGGTGGTGGGGAACGGAGAGCAAATGACTGCAAATGCACAGACTGCAATGGCCTAAGTCCACAGAGGTGAATGAATCTCTGCAAAGTCTTATTATATTAAACCGTTTTATGGAAATGTGGCTTATGCTAATTCATTCTTTAATGTGGGTACAGGGCTTTGAACATGTAAAGTGCTAAGTATCAGCATGAGCATCAGTATATTGTATCAGCTTCAATGCATTCAAGAGGATGGTAGCAAAAATATAATGCACGTTAATCATAAGAGAGACTGCCCCTTGTAATTTTCAGATTACTGGATCTTTGCATCATTTCTGAGCTCAAAAACCAGGGAGGAATATACCTGGCTCTCCAGTACACTGACAAATACAATGAGATTTTACCATTCCCACATACCAAAACAGCAAAAGGCGCCCCTCGGTCATCACACTGGGGTGCTGGATGTGGCAAATTGGCCATTATGAGAGTGTGCAGTCCACACACTCATATAATTTTAAAAAAATGGCTTTTACCATATTCAATTTAATTAGTTTACAGTTATATTGCTGCTGTAATTTTAAGCATCTTTCTTAAAAAAAGCTTAAGAACCCAATCCTGCAAAGCTTTACAGTTGTCAGGCCACGTTTAAGAGTAAAGACCCAGTGCTCAAGTAACTGTGGAGTAAGGCTCAATGGTGGACCCTAGTGGGCTATGAGACACCTATCTAGGAAATCTGGAGCTTAGACAAACAAAATTTGCTCTATTTCAGCACCTCATCTTCAACTTCATTTTTTTTCTGTCTGATTTTTGAGAGAATGAAGCTAGATCATCCCTAGAAATATTCTTTAGAATTTGGTTTTTAGAGCATATGTGAAAAGATCAGCCATTTATTTGCCATATTGTCACAAACCAATTCTACTAGCCAAATACACAGAGAGGCACTGAAACTACAATTCCTTTACAAATTCAGTTCCCACTCTGATAGCCTATTCAATCGTGATAATGGATGGCTGGGACATTATCAACCTAACATTCAATGAAGGCGTCAACAGCTCTTTGTCTGTGTAGATTCTGGCGTTAGTGCGCTTCCTATCTAATTGCTATCCTTTGATCCTTATCTGCTTCTTTTAACTATCCAATCTTTAGGTCTTTGCTGATCACCAGTTCTGCCTATTTGGTTTTCCCTTTGATATTTTCATACACTCTATTCCTTACTTCTCGCCCCCTTCCATTTTTTTCCCTTCCCTTCTTCCCTATTTATTTTGAATCTGCACATCCTAAACTCAAAACTCCAGTCATCTGAAAAGTGGGCTGTGCCCATGAAAGCTCATGATACCATCTACATGTTTTGTTAGTCTATAAAGTGCTCCCAGACCATTTGTTGTTTTTTAAGTTTATCAGACTAACTTGGCTACGCCCTGAAGCTTCCAATAGGATGTTAAGGACTAGTAGACTAGTCAGCTATCCAATAAACAAATGCTTATCGAACAGTGGAGTCGACTAGTTGATTACAACCCCACGCCCCCCTTGTTGCCTCTATCAGATAGAGGCAGCAAAGGGGGGAAAGAGGGAGTATTTCAAAGGTGCAGTGCTGCACAGAACCCATATCTTGGGCTCCATGCGGCGCTGCCACTTTGAAACGCCTTGCTTTGAAACACCGCCTCAGCGTTTCAAAACGGCAGTGCTGCACAGAGCCCAGGATCAGTTGGGCACTACCTAGCTGACTCCGGGCTCCCTGCAGCATTTCCACAAAACCTGGAGTCAGCTGGGGAGTCCCCAGCTGACCCTGGGCTCTGTGCACTTTGAAATGCTGCACTGGAGCCCGGGATCAGCTGGGGAGTCCCCTGTTGATCCCGGGTTCCGAGGAAATGCCATACGGGGTCCCCATCTGATCCCGGCTCCACATGACATTTCAAAGTGGAAGCGCAATATGGAGCTCAGGGTCAGTGGGAGATTCAGATTCCCCCACTGACCCCGGGCTCCATGCAGGCACTTCCGCTTTGAAATGCACAAGAGCCGCCACTGGGGACTCTTGTACATTTCAATGGAGGAATGCAGAAGTGCCTATCAAGTAGTTGATAGTTATTTAACATTCTTAGTTTGATTCCCTCTTAAATAACAAAAGTAGCCGAAGGGGTCAGCAGAATAAATTTGAGAGCAGGATACATGAGTTTAAATCTTGGCTCAGCCAGTGATTTGCTATGAAGATTTGGGCAGGTCACAGCAGCTCTCTACCTTAGTTTCCCCATTTATACAGCGAGAATGATAAATTTGGGAGCAAAGCACAGCATTTGTAGTATGAAAAGCACAGTATGTGCTATTATCGGAGCAAGACCTAATGTCCTTATTTTGTTGCTCCTCAGGGCAAACTCTAACTAGCTTTTTTAATTGGCATTTTTGTGGATAGTACTGGCAAGTATTTTTCTTTTTCCACCTCTGACCTACCACTTTTTAGGCAGCTATTACTCATTTTATACCAATGGCCAGTGTTGCTGACCCAGGGACTACAGAAGTCACAGAGATCCTGGAAAGTCATGGACTTCTTGATCTCCCCAAGATAGTCACAACCTTGATCATAACTGATGCAGCACATCCCAGAGGTACTGGAGCTATGAATTGCCAAGCACAGAGATGCCAGGGCTCAGCCTGGCAAGCCCTGGCATAAATTAAGCACAGCCCAGAGCCATGACTTCCATTCAGACACCTCTCTTACTCATAAGCAGTATCATTCATTGTAATGCACCTGTCCTTGATCCAACAGCTAAAGGATTATTCCCTCTCACTTAGATTAAGGCAACAGTGCAGAATACAATCAACCAAACAACCACAAAGTTCAAGGGAGCTGGACAAGGTACAGTATTCATTTGGCAGCAGCAAGCTTTCAGAGTTGAAAAAAAGAGTTAAAACAAAAGAAAAAAATCCTCGATTTAGAGATTTAAAAAGCACTGAAGACAGTGAAATATCCCTTTTTCCTAAGGAGCCTGTCATGACTGGTTCTAACTAAAAACAATTAATAATGTGAAGCCAAAATGGACTCTAGCTCAAATTTACCTTGAAGCACACCTGACCAGACCCACATTCCATTCCCAGACAAGGCTCAGTGAAAAGAAGAGTCTTACACTGTACCCGAGGTCAACAAAACCAAGTGCCGATGGTCTAGAAGGAGAGGCGAAGAGCAGTCAAGTGCACACATTCCCAAAATACCACATATGCCAGTGCTGACATAATCCCATACCCACAGCATGACTTTGCACTCATGATGCATGTAAGATCACCTTATGTGGGATGCCATTTTGAAAAGTGTCCTATCCCTCCCCCCCCCCCCAGCATTGATCTTGTACACACAGTATGTCTTCAATCATCTAAGAAATGGCTCCATCCTGCTTCCTGCCTTGACCTGGCTGCCAGAGAGAGCAGCCAAAAGTCTGTGGAGCGGTGGGAGAAAGGCACAGTAGGAGAAAGTCAAAGCGTGCAGCTTTGTGGGAAGAGTGCAGCTCCCCAAACTGGGCATGGGGAGGGAGCATGTTGCTGGGCAGAGGAGACACATGGGGCCATCAATGTCTTCTCCATTAGATTGCCTCCCTTGCCCTGCATCCAGTGTTAGGAGACACAAATCATCTACATATGTGAGGGCTTAACTGGTGTTGCTGGAAGCAGCATGCTCCTCTTTATGGCATCCCCAGTCTGATACATCTGGTTTTGTCTCTTTTGGGGGGGCAAATCCCCCCCCAAAAGGAATCCCCAGCTAATAACCAGATAAATGGTCTCCCTATGAAAGGTCCTTCACAGCGAATGCCTGGTTTGAAGCTCCTAGATATCAGAGCTTGTAAAAAAAAAATTCAGTGCAACAATTTTTCACTGAAAAATACAGTTTTTTAAAAAACCAAAACAGGTTGTGGGAACGTGTCAATTTCAACTAAATTGTTCAATAAGAGGAAGGAAGGAATTGTGACCCTTCCTGTGGCTCCTCCTAGGGTGGCACAACTATGTGGCATCCTACATTCGGAGGTGGCCAAAAGCTAAATCCAGCCTTAATTAATTGGAGAAATGTTACTCCAGTTTTTTCACTCTTTGTAGCAACTGTTGCACTTAGGCATTTTTACCTGCTCTAGGACAATTGTTTTCAATACAAGGCTTTACAAATTTCAGGATAAGAACTACACTGCAAAGCGCAAAGACAAAACTTTCCACTCCCTTAAGTTTCCCCACAAAAAAATCAACCTTTTACGATGACAGCCTATTAGAAATGAAATCATTGCCAATATTAATATTACACTTAGACTACAATATGAATTAATGAGCTTAGTTTCCACCTCCATCCCCACCAAATAAATGAGCCATGTTCCTAATAAAGTGTTTGAAAGGAAGGCTAAGAAATGTAATAATAATAAAAAAAGCTCTCTGAAATTAACTTCTTGGCAGTGCTTTTTAAAAAACAAAAATGTTATTACTTGGCCCTTCGCTTTTCCCCAAAGCAAATTTCAATCCTTTGAGGACAGCACTAATATAAAGCAGATAATTTACAAACCTTTTATTCTACAATTTGCCTGGTTCAAATAAGCAACTAAAATAGCAATTGCCAGTTGAGTACTTTAAAGATTGTGGTTGTAGGAAGACAAACAATATAATGCAAAAAAGAAAGCCTGTGTTGAAACTATCAAATACTAGCCTTCCAGTAAAAAGCAAAATGCTGAACATGCTAATTTGCATAGGCAACAGAAGGGAGCATTAAGGAATGAAAATCCTAATGATAATTGCTGGAATTTTATCAAACAAGTTTTCTAATCTTGCTCTTTTGCATTTACTGTATTGAAGGAGACAAAGGGGGAAGAATGCCAATTGGTTGTCTTATATTACTCATTTTGCCAGAATCATACATGGGTATATTGGTGGTTAAATGAAGCTCATGGTTCATCAGGGCCACTCCTTATAAAGGAGAAATAATCAAAATAGTCCTGACAACTTTTAAAATGGGGGAAAATACAAAGCAAATAGCCTACCAAACTAACAGAAAACAGCAGCAAGGCTGTTTTAATCTTTCCACTTTTACAAAAGATGTGACATTTTATTTGGCCATTTTTACACCTCTTAGTCAGAGAATGATGGGTCCATTATTCTTTTAGTGGAAATCCTGGATCCATTAAAATCAATAATTTTAATAGGTAAACCGATTTCAATAAATGATTTCCAGTGAGGTCTTGATTTCACCCTTTGGCCTGGTGCACATTACTTGTTTAGTGTGATGCAAGGCAACTTACACCAATCTACTAGTGCATGTGTCTTCACTTAAATTTGGCTCTGGCCAATATCTAAGTGCTCCTATGCTGACTTAGTAACACCACCTCTGCAAGCAATGCAGAGTCACCACCAATGTAGTTAGTTTGATGAAGTATGATCACAGACACTGCATTACTACATTGACAATTACTGATCTGCAGCATTTGTCCCACACTGCCCTATACTGACAACTCTGGTCACCACTGCAAACTCTGCTGCCCAGGGATAGGGTTGACAGGAAGCCCCCTCGCCGCTTTTAAAATCACACAAAATTCCATTTCTTGGTTGCCTGGCTTGGTGAGTACTCATAGTGCCTCTCCTTTGTTGAATGCAGCAACTAAGCCAACTGTGCAGGCTACATGCTCCAGCTGCTCTCCTGCTGAGACGACATAGGAGGTATTGGATCTCCTGGATCAATGGGGAAAAAAAAATCGGAGCAGGCACAGTGAGATATGTTTCTCACTGCGGTCCAATTTTGTATGTAAACATCACCAGTGACTTCTCAAATGACCAAAGGCACATTCAAGGGTCATTTTGCACCTACTGAGCCTGTAATGGAAGCACTTTTTGGTGCTATCAAGGTATCCTGCTTACTGCTTTGTGAGCCATGGGCTAGGTCTCCCAGAATCTTTATTGGCATTTCAACTGTCTTACTGGCAATTTACCAGTCAGAAAGGTAAGTCCCTGCTTACAGCTTTCTGAACAGTCTTTTATCCTTAAAGAGGCATCTGTCATGCACCTTCCCTGAGGATCCCAAACTGCTGTTGGTGAAGTGTTCCCAGTGATTCACCAGTGTTTGCATAACCATAGAAAGATACCCCTTTGTATTGAGGTAATCTGTGGCAGAATATGGGGACCATCTTTTTCCCCACTGCAGTTGCTGCAAAGCAATCCTCCGTGTTCTTCACATTGTGCAATCACAGTCCTGCCTAGCAGGAGGTGATTAATGGTCCTGAACACTTGTATGACAATGGCCTCTGACTCCAAACTGGCTCCCAACTGATTGGTAGCAATATGGAGCTGCACGTTTCCGCAATGCAATCGCCACTCACTTCTCAACTGTCAGTGCAGCTTTCATTTCGCTGTCCCCACGCAGGAGGGCTGGGGCAAGTTCAGCACACAGATACCGCCATGTGAATCAAAGTGCAGCAGCCACTACTCATCAACCCATGCCTGCACTACGATGCAATCCCACTTGTCAGTGCTCCTTTCTTGGGTGCAGAACCGGAGCTCCACTATGTCCATCTGCTCCATGAATGCCACCAACCACCTGAAAGTGTTTCTTTCTATGTCCCACAGCTATCTCGCCTGCAAGCAATCATCATGTACCCTCCAACTCCTCTTGCAGCTCTGTAAATATAGCAAGATCAGGTGACCCATGCTCACCACACTCATGACAACAGTGCAAAGCTGTGCAGGGTCAATGCTTCTGTTAAGAACATAAGAATGGCCATACCAGGTCAGACCAAAGGTCAATCTAGCCCAGTATCCTGTCTGCCGACAGTGGCCAGCACCAGGTGCCCCAGAGGGGGTGGACCAAAGACAATGATCAAGTGATTTGTCTCCTGCCATCCCTCTCCAGCCTCTGACAAACAGAGGCCAAGGACACCATTTCATCCCCTGGCTAATAGCCTTTTATGGACCTAACCTTCATGAAATTATCTAGCTTCTCTTAATGGTCCTGAACACTTGTATGACAATGTCCTCTGACTCCAAACTGGCTCCCAACTGATTGGTAGCAATATGGAGCTGCACATTTCCACAATGCAATCGCCACTCACTTCTCAACTGTCAGTGCAGCTTTCATTTCGCTGTCCCTACGCAGGAGGGTGTTGAAAATGGTGGACAGCAGGGAGCGACATGCAAGTTTGTGAGGGTTTTGAAAAGAAGGCACACAATGTTATGGGATGCAGGTGAAAATATGAGCATCATGGGGAGTCGAGTCCATGCCCCCAGTTACCCCTGCGGGACTCGTTTTGGCCCCATCGAGAATTGCAATAACTTCTCAAAAAGACCCTGCACTGGATGATGGGCTACCTACCATATGCACTATTCTCTGCATCAATAAAAACAAGCCGTTCAGGTGGTGACATGCATTGCAGACATAAGAAGCCAAGTAATACATGCGCAAAAGCAATGTACAACCTGCGGTATGTGTATGCCAATGTAACTTAGGCCAACATAACTTTGTGATATACACATGGCCTACATCACTATATGTTTTGTTGAATCATTCAGAGTTGTGAGCTAGATTCTGATAGCCTTACTCACATGTAAAAATATCTTAAGGCTTCACCCTGCAATGTGCTATGCACTCATGCCCCAATCCAACAAAGCATGTAACCATGAGTGTATTTTTAAAATATGAGTAGTGTCATGGGATACTCATGTGCTTAAAGTTAAGAACATAGCATTTTTCTGGATCAAGGCCAAAGGACTTGACCAGTTGCAGAACAAAGCCCTTACTTCCACTGACTACTTGGCACTATGTACGAAGTAAGATATAACTCTTTATAACAAAGGATATCATGATCTAGCCCTATATAATTAATAGGGCAGTGTCAAATGATCAAGTCATCAGTGTGTTGGCATGTGTGTGTATGTTTGATATTAGATTTGTAAATGTAGTTTTATGAATCTTATCTGCAGAATTATACAGGGAAAATGTTATTCACTTTGGATTGCTTTAGTGTGCATGCTACAAAGATCAGCTTTATCATACTGCAGTCTAATTACTTTCTTAACATAGTACCATTTATAGAAATGTAATTCAGTGGGAGTTCGTGTTTCCACTATACACCTGCTTGAGTATAGTAATTAGCTTCACTCTAAAATGTGCCATCCAACTGCTCAGAGAGGAAGCAAATGTAGAAGTTTAGCAAAACTAAACATGGGGCCCAAAGTGCAAGAGTTGTTCTGAGCTGGAGATATGGTTTGGCTGTAGAAAAAGACGAGCCACCTAGTTTGGATCCAGATAATTCTAGGTTGTTTGGATGTGGGGTTTTCATAGAAGCCCATCTCTAACAAAACACATTTAGTTTGGTTTGTTGAGTAATAAAGTGAAAAGGATTAAAAAGGCACTTCTTGCACACAGGTGGAGCGATCTTCTAGGTCAGGGCTGAGGCACTGTGGTCCAGGAAAGTTAGCAATGCACTTGCCCGTTTTGCTCCATTTCTGTGAATATATTAATCAGTAAGACTGTCAGCCCAGCACCTTCCACGAGCAATTCACTTTAAAAATAGAGACTGAATGAAAGTGCCATGTCACCCATCGTAATAATGAAAACACTTCATGAATACGCACATTTGAGGAAGATTAAACAGAATTTGACCTAACTCCTGTTCCTCAACAAGGATGGTTTTACAGCAGAACTATTTTTCAAATTACACAAGCATTAAAAAGTAATGAACAATTTCCAAACATTTTTCGAGATCAGATAACTCAAAAATGGAAGCATGGATTTTCTTCAAATATCACTTCAAGTCTTTCTTTTTTTTTTTTCTCCTAAATGAAGTCCATATATGGGAAGTTTCAACCTACAGATTTTTTTTTGAAAGCTCTATATGGCAGAAAATGGAAAATTTAAATTGAAATGAGGTAACAACCTTCACCATGAAATCACTTCTATGAAGCTCTAAAGCAAAAAATCTGTCTCTTTTCCTCATATTCTTACTGTGAATATTATAATCACAATCTGTACACAAAGCCCAGCAATGAAACAAGTATAATTGATGTTACTGAAACATCCTGCATAATCAACTTCCACCCTGGTGAGTTCTATCAGTCTTTTATGTATGTTTTCCACAATTCTGCATGCATCTATGGAGATGCCGCCAACAGAAATGCTAAATGAAGAGATCATTGAAATCTATCTGGAAGCTTATGGAAACCTCCCTCTGAGGAAAATGGCACCAATCCACAAGATACCATTAAGTGCAAGATTTTTGCATATGAATTTCTGAGTCAGCTGAAAGTGGATTGTAACCAGGTTGCCAAACAATTTCCTGTAGTCTAACAATTGGCAGAGATTAATTAGAGCAAAACCCTGACCTGTGTTGCAAAGGTGCACTAAGATACAAGAGAACACAGGGAACTTCTGCCTCAGACAGGTAGCAAGAAAGGATCCTTCCATGTCATTCTAAGGAGCTTTATAAGAAAAGCTAGCTACTATTGATACCATCTGATGCATCTCTTTTTCAAGGGAATTGTCTGCAGGCTAGGAAGTGTCCAAACTCCCAGATGGTTAATTGTCATATGCACAAATTGGAACATGTGTTTGGGATTTTATTTTTTTTTTTTGGTTTGTTGTTGTTTTTTGTTTGGAGGATTTTTCTTTTTGGAGCATGGTTGAGGGATTAAAAAAAAAAAGTTCGCTCACAGTAATGCTTTCTCCCCAAATAGCTCCCCCAGAACTCTCTTCTTCAGGAGTCAAGCTACCAGGCCAAGTGCAAAGCAGACCACACTCCTCTCCCTGCTTAATTTAAGTGGCTCTCTTATATTAGGGACAGGATTTTGCCTTTAAGCACTTCAATTATTCCATGCAATGGGATTTTTTTTGACAGGTACACCTAAAACTCCTTTTATCATGAATGGGAGTTACACGTATGTATCAAGAGCAAAAGAGCTCAGTAAAAACTGACAAGGTGTTCATAATCCTGGGATGAATTAGGAAAGCCAGCATGCATGGGCAATTGTGTGGAAAAAGGATTCTCAAGTGAAGAATCTCATCTTGAATGCTTCTACTTTTGAGGGAGGAAGTAGACAGATTATCCCCCGACATCTTTTGCAGTCATGTTGTAAAATGACACAGCTTTTCCTTGATGTGTAGCTGATGAGTACTGAACTAAGCCGATCCATAAACTGTCACCATAGGAAAAGAAAATCATCTTGACATGTAAACTAGCACATTTAGTGTTTTGATTCTGTCTGGGGAAAGTTGGTTTTCTGTTCCTGAGGAGGAATGATTCACAGTGTCTAGTGCCAGAGTGGAATAAAAAAAGTCTATTGCATCATCTTGCAGCAGTGTCAAGGCAATTAACAGAGATCCGTGGTTTCAATAAACTTATTGCTTCCCTTTACTATAATAAAAGTAATCCTGTGCAGTTTGGGGTTTATTTGGAAAGGAAAGTGCACCAATCTTAACTGAAGGACAAGCACTTTTGTTAACACCATGAGGAAAGCCAAATTAAAGCCCAAATCCTGCCCCTAGTGAAGTCAGTGACAAAATTCCAATTGAACAAGAGTCCCTTATTGTGGTTCAGGGCACAAATGATCATGCATTCCGGACTCCTTAATGACTCTCAGGGGAGTAGTGTCTGAGTAAGGAGGGCATGATCACAGGAGGGCTTTGTTAACAAGGGCTTACATTGTTTTGGACATGAAATGCAGTCTCATTTAAATCCTCTGCTTTAATATTCACAGAGTTTGGAGCAATGTCATCATATCTCAAGTGATGTACTTTGCGTGACAGAGGACTAGCATGTTAGCTCACTAATAGCCATGGAAGCAGCTACCCACGTGTGCGTTTGGCATTGATTTGAACCTGTCTCTAGGACCATAGGGGATGTTGCAAAGGTGATGGGACATTTGGGCGCTAGAACAGGACAGCTGCTTGTTGTATGAGCATATGTTTCAGCATTTCTGATGTGCCTTTATCGGGGCCCATTCTACACAAAAGCTCTTCATTAGTCACAACCCTTTTAGTTTCTATGCACTTCCTAGTAATAGTCTCTTTAATGTATCCAAGTACAATATATAAAATTAAGATTAAAAATCTAACCAGAAAATTAAATCAGCTACAGGAGAGAAGACAGAAAACAATAATGCTTTCAAAGCTCATTTCTCAGCCCATATAAATAGGTGCCACACCACTGATTTCAAAGTGGCGGCACCAATTTACACTAGTAGTGAACTGTGCTCTAAAAGTGTTACCGTTTTCTCTCTTTTTTATGCATGCATTTGATTTTCACAGCTGGCAAGTCTTCTGTTTATTCACAGACCAAGTACGATGCTACCCACAGCAATGAAAGCTCTTCTCACACTGCCATGCCAATCTGCCTCCACCTTCACCCAGAAGAACACCTGCCTGTGTGGGACAGCAGTCATTCAGCCTTCAGCCTTGTGGCTGAGATGCCCACAAAGGTATGGGAAAAAGTCCTCTAAGAAATAAGCAAATGCCTGTGATTAACGATGAAAATGGTTTTAGGATGTTGCAAAGTACTGATAATCTTCAGAGGGTTTCATTTATGCATTAAAAAAATTCCAGTTGAAAATATAAGAAATGGAAAAATCAAAGAGCTTTTAAGAATGCTGTTACGACCACCTAGCAAAAAGGGAAAATCAACCAATCCCAGTGTGAGAGACAGCCGCACATAGCTCATCCATCTGGATGATAAATGCCAGTGTACTTACTACTACAGTTTATGTGACAGCTTTTGTGCAACGTATGTATGGGGAGGGAAGGACTGCAGCTTTTCTCTGGCCCTGGGGAGGCTACCATCAAGAGCTGATTACATTTTCATGTTAGTTCAAGTGATGATACTGAGTTTCTGAATTAGCAGCATCCTAATCATTGAGCTACAAACAACAGGTGCCCCTTCACTGAGAAGGGACAACCAACAGTTGCTATTAGCAGGTTCTTACAATAGAGGAACTACAGTGGTTACTTATAATTAGAAATGAGTGTCTGGTACAAAATACATTTCAAGTTTGGACCTGGATTTCATACTTTCTCAGATTCCAGGGATATTTGGGATTGACTAATTAGACACACAGACCATCATCCAAAATCTGGATTGAGTTCAAATTCAGAGTTTAAACCCAGCCAAAATGCAAACCAATTTTGGATTTGGGGATCAATGATATGTTAGTTATATTATTTTGGATCTAGACAAATAATCACAGAAAATTATACTCCATTTATTAGGGCTGGTCTACACTAACAAATTACATTGACATAGCTACGTTGCTCAGAGATATGAAAAATTCACATCCTCAAAAGACATAGTTAGCCTACCTAACCTGCTGTGTAGACCGTGCTAGATCAAAAGAAGAAATCTTTCGTTAACCTAACTACCAGCACTCGGGGATATGGGTTATCTAGAATGATGGAAGAACCACTCCCTTTGATGTAATAAGCATCTACTCCGAAGTGCTACAGCAGTGCAGCTGTCTACTGTCTGCTGAAATGGTTTGAGCATTGACCTGCTAAACCCAGGGTTGTGCGTTCAATCCTTGCAGAGGCTATTTAGGGATTTGGGCAAAAATTTGTCAGGGATGGTACTTGGTCCTGCTGTGAAGGCAGGGGACTGGACTTGATGACCTTTCAAGGTCGCTTCCAGTTCTAGGAGATGGGCAATCTCCATTATTTAGAAATGTAGATGAAGTCCCAGATACATAACTCTGCTGCCCTCAACTTCCATACCAATGCATACTCAACAGCTGGGTAATTTAAACCTGTGAAATTTAAGGCCAGTGTTCAATTTTGCATCCATGTTGTACAGTAACCAGCACTCAGGAACTCTGCACTTTGTTTATTCCCCTGCAAGAACCTGCCTATTTACCCACATCACTTCATGGCTATGTACCATTCACATATACAGTTGTACTGTAGCCTTGATCTGATACTCTGTCTCTCTGTAAACAATCTTATGAAATACAAATATACGGTATCTGAAAGAGAGAAGGAATTGGGGGAAATAAAATCTCTCTCATCATGAATGATATCTCAACAGAACATATGACTTTTCCGAACAGGTTTTAGAACTTATTTTCTTTAGGGAAGGGGATTAACATGCCCCTCAGCAAATGGAGGCTGGCATTTTACTTAAACTTCACTAAGAGAATGATTTACAAAGTCAGCCTTTTACAAATGAAAAGCAAGGAGTGTCTGAGATTTTAAGCAATACTTAGAAGTCTATTTTTAAACAAATGCCAATGCTTTAACTACAGAATGTCACTTACAGCAATTTTGAAAAACAATAAATCAGATTTCCCATTCATTCCAATAATGAGAGATAGTCTCTGTATCCCAGTGGTTTTCCAAGTGTGATCTGTGAACTACTAATGGTCCACGACCATCCTGCAATCTTATGAAACTAGTGAACCATTAGTTTCATAAGACTGCAGGTGTGCTGCAGGTTCAGGGCTTGCCCCTCTCCCTTAGCAAGGAGCCCTGCCCTTCCCCTCCTCCTCCCCACCCCCATGAGGCTGGAGCAAAAGTGCCATCTTCCTGTTGCGGCGGGTGGAGGAGAGGAGAAGCCAGTTCACATAGAAGGAAGTGGCATCCACGTGTTGGTATCGCTCTCCCTCCCTGGCTGGGGGAACGGCACTGCAGGAAACCGCTCAATTGGAGGCTTTCCCTGCTGCTCACATTGGCCAGAATCACAGCCAATTGGAGTAGCAGGGTGGGAGGGGACAATGCCTGGGAGCTACAGTGGGCATGAAGCCAGGTAAGCACCCCCTATCCCCTCATGCCCAGGCCCTGCACCCTCATCCCCTGCATGCACCCTCCATCCTGCTGAGACCCCCCCAGCCCGCTCCTGCGCCCTATCATCCAGCCAGATCCCCCATCCCCAGCCTGCTCTTGCACCCAGTGGGACCAACAGCCACCACAGGCCCTGGGGGCAGCGCCAAGAGTGGAAGGGACATGGCCAAGGGCAGTCAGTGCTGCCCAGACCATGGCGATGGATGTCCCTCCCCCCCAGCCTTCAAAGCTGTGCAGAGCAGCACTTCAGAGGCAGTTCAAAGGCACTCCCAGCCCCTTTGTGGCTGGGCCCCAGGGCAATTGCCCCCTGGCCCATCAGCAAGCCTGCCTGCATCCTACCTCTCACCCAGACTCAACACCACCACACCTCCTTCACCCATTTTATCATCATAGATGGTTGGCCGGTGGTCCACAGAATGCTTTGCGTTGAGTTGAGATGGCTGCTGGCCCAAAAGTGCTGTATCTTAACGTACACTATCAAGATAGCAATGTGTTAGCCATTCTTCTTTATTTATATTTAAGGCAGGTTTCATTATTTTTGTTTTGCCATTTTGCCCTTCTTTGCAATTAACTGGAGTGATTAAAATATCTTTTAATGTTATGGTTGGAAGCTACAATGTAAAAGATTTTGTTCCCTTGCTATAGTATTCATATTTATGCAAAGAACAGCATCTCCTTTGTAAAGATCACTACAGGATTATGAACATGCCTGCTAAAGAGAAGGGTGAGTTCACTGAAGTATACGCCTTTGGAATTCTCGCATGGTTGTCAAATTGACACTTTAGCTCACTCAGGAAAAAAAAAGTCCCTTCCTTTCCTCTGATTTAACCCAAGATGACATTCTGTCAGACAGAGACAGCTGGTAGCAAGATTGTCTGTCAATGTTTTGCAGATATTTTGAGTTGCCAGCTATTTGGAACTATTCCCAATCTTGTCGTACCTGTCTAGCATTCAGCCATCATGGTAAACTGTTAAAGATTCAAAAGGAACAAGAGATTTTCATGGAGAGGCTGGATTTTCCTGTGAAGTATTAAAAAAGGTATAAAGAGTGAAATGCTCTCTGGGAGAAACATCCACTTGTGGATCTCTCCAAATGAGACTGGCTAGTATTCAGTCTTCTTTTGTTTACCCTTTCAATTCAAATGCTAGCAGTCTGGTTGAGGGACTATGCAATCCCATGCTCTTGGTGGTGTTTAATATATTTATTCTTATCTGCAAATAAGGTGGTCAACAGTTAGGGGGCAACATTTGCAAATCACACCCTTTTTAGGATAATAAAGCTAGACAAAAGTGTGAATAAACTCTAAAGGGATCCAATAAAGTGCAATCTATGGGCAGCACAATGGCAGATGAAACAGAGGGATGATAAACATGAAATAGTACATGGCAATGAGAATCATTTAAACTAATCTTACACATTGCTGCTAATTAGTAGACACCCTGTTAACATTCAGGAAAAAAGATCCAGGCACTACACTGAACAGCTTGATAAAAACCTCAATTTGTGGTAGTTGTGGGTGAAAAAAATTAGAATGTGAGAAAAACAACAGGAGGGAAAATGACTCTGAAAATATTATTTGCAGTGGTGTTGTGGCTGTGTTAGTCTCTGGTAGGGCCATCCTCATCAATGCTGCTGCCCTATGCAACCCAACCGCCTGTTCCCCCCCACTGCCATAAGGAAGGGGGGCAGCCATTTCATGGGGGAGCTACAAGGGCAGAATTAGTGATGGGTAGGCTCACAGCTTCAGCGGGCAGGAGCAGGGCAGGAAGAAGAGGCTCAACTATCAGCCTCAGGGGAGCAGGTGGGAGGCGCAAATACAGGCCAAAACCACTGTTTCTCTTTGGCTAGCTGCATAGCTGTCCTCTGCTCCTCCTGAGTCCTCCGGCCTGTGCCTGTACCACTCACCACCACTGGTGAATGGTGGCTGGGTGCAGCCTGTGAAAGTACGGGGGGGCAGCCTTGGGATGGGACTGAACCTGGAGCTGGTGCTGAGCCCATGGGGTGGGAGCACAACCAGGGAATGAGGCTGGCTGTTGGAGCCAGCATCAATACACAGCACGGGCCCCAAATTTCATGGGGTCCTACACAGCTGCATATTTTGTATATCAGTAGAAACAGCGCTAATCCCAGGATACGAAAGAAACAAGGTGGGTGAGGCAATATCTTGTATTGGACCAACCTTAGTTGAAGGAAAGAACAAGCTTCACAGAACTCTTCTTCGGGTCACTGAAAATATGATGCTTTTGTATGTGTGGCCAGTATGCCCTCACTTGCAGCGAATTTACATTAGTTAAGGTCCTTGTCCAATGTGTTCAGTTCTGGTTACCCCTTTTCAAGATACGGTAGAAGTCACAGTAGGGGGCTCTGTTTGCCTGAAACACCAGACCCCAGTAGTGTAGACAGTGATAAGAAAGTGTGAAGGGACTCACTGAGGCCAGGAACACAGCAGTGGCTCTATGGGAAGAGATGATTGGGGTGAAATGCTAGCCCCACTGATGTCAATAGCAAAATTCCCATTGACTTCCCTTGGTGTGGACAAAGTAATCCTGAGGAAGATAAAGTTATGAAAGCAAACATTTCTTTTTTTTAAATGGCACATGATTAAATGTGTGGAGTTCATTATAGCAGATTATTAGTGAAGCTAAGAACACAATACCCTTTCAAAAGGAGTAGACACAGTCATAGATAAGGAACACGTCCACAATTGCACTGGAGAGAATTAAAAAGTTTTGAGGCATAACTCAACCACTAGCTGGCAGGCATTACAAAGACATTTCCTCCCTGGGCAGGGTTTTTCCCTCAATATGCTTTTATAAAGTTTGTTGTACCTTCCTCAGAAGCACCTGGTCTTAGCTATTGTCAGAGACAGAATGCAGTACAGGACTAGCTGGACTGCTGGTCTCATCTATCAATTCTTATGTAGGGCTGTCAAGCGATTAAAAAATTGAATTGTGATTAATCACGCAATTAATCGCGTGTGCTTCCCCTTTGAAACGCTGTGTTTCAATGGGGCAGCGTTGCAAGGAGCCCGGGATCAGCTGGAGTCCCCAGCTGACCCTGGGCTCCATACAGCGCTGCCCCTTGGAAGTGCAACAGCGGCATTTCCAAAGGGCAGTGCATTAGGAGCCTGGGATCAGCTGGGAACTCCAGCTGATCCCCGGCTCTGCTTGCACTACACCCCTTTAAAGTGCCAGAGCGGCACTTTAAAGGGGCAGTGCAGCATTAACGCCTGCAATTAATGTGTTAAAAAAATTAACCCGTTAATCCTGTTCTGCATTAATCGCAGATGTTAACGCAGGTCAATTGACAGTCCTATTCCTATGTTTCCTCTGCACTGGTCACTGCACTTTTTCAATACTTAGCCAGAATCGGTAGGAATGGTGTCCCTAACCTCTGTTTGTTAGGGGCTGGAAATGGATGACAGGAGAATGATCACTTGATTACCTGTTTCTGTTCACTCCCTCTGGGGTATCTGGCATTGACCACTGTCGGAAGACAGGATACTAGGCTAGATGGACCTTTGGTTTGACCCAGTATGGATGTTCTTATGGTCAATGAAACCCCCTGAGAGCACACACAGAGAAAGAGGTGAGCCTCATTCTGGACCACACCCACATCAAGTGAAGTCAATGAGAGTTTTTTCATTGACTTCAAAAACCTGGGAAATGGGGCCTTATTGTTGAAAAAGTAAGTTTGTACAAAAATATATGCACAAAGAGGGACAGACTACATTATTTTCTGCTGTGGGAGAAAGCATTCATCATTATGAGAGTTTGGTATGACTGCTTTACTCGTTAGTGACAAAGCCACAAATAATTTAAGCGGGTCACCCCAAATGAGTGCCTCCAAGCAGGAAGTAAAGAGTACGAGAAATGTATGGTTTTTCACCTCTACAATAATGACGAAGAAAGAAACTTAAGCATGAAAAGAACTAGAAGCATGTCTCCAAAGCTTCTTCACATGTCAAGCAGCATCTTTTGAAATTTTATTAGAACTCATAGAATGTTATTTTTAAACAAGGAACTTACAAGATGGTACAATTATTTCTGAGAGTTTCCACTCTTTGCCAATGTAATAAATCAAAACCAATCGCCACTAAGGAGGGCTGTGTCCAGGTGCTGTTAATTAACTGTTCCTATCTTCATTTAGGGTGCATCTATACTGCACCCTTACCTTTAAGCTATACAGTTTGCGCTACGCAAATTGCATAGCTTATTTCAAGGTAATTTTGAAAGAGCTTATTTCGAAATTTGGCATTGTCTACACAGCAAAAATTTCGAAAAATAAAGCACCATTCTGAAATGTCCCTTAACCCTCGTAGGTGGTGGGTTACAGGGACACTGGAATAGTGTGCTCGTTATTTTGAAATCTTTTTCAAAATAATGGGCTGCTTTAGAGATGCGGAATAGCTATTTAGGGATACTTCCGGTATCCCGAAATAGCTCCCCAGTGTAGGTGTAGCCTTACTGATTTTATCCACATTGACACATATCTGAAATGAAACTTACTTAAAGAACTTCAATTTAAGATATAAAAGGAAATAAAAATACAGCAATGGCATTAGGCAATGCCTAATACCTGTTTCCTTGCCTAAGGGAATGGTCTCTCATAATGGCCTGCAGAAGCCTAAGAATGACTTTCGCACTGTAAACTAGTCAAAAAATGTCAGACTCTGTGTCATTTATGTTACTAGAAAAGGTCCACTGCTGTTCAAAATAGCAAAAGTTGGCAAAAACAAAGCAAAAACAGCAATTACCTCTTGTAATGGACTCACTGGAAGGCGGACATACTTTGAATTGGATGTAGAGCCCCAAATCCTGGATCTAACTGTTTGAACAGCACTATGCTAAAGCATATTAGCAACCTGTAGCATGCAGCAGCAGAGTCTATACAAACCAATTAATGTGCAACATGTTAGTGGCTTTAGAAATCACACCCCTATAGGATACAATGTAGACAAGCCCTGTGCATATGAATCTTAGATTTGAGACTGGTTTGGGCTGTAGAATTAATCAATGTTTCTCTATTCCTATAGTCTAAATTGAAAGAGCCCAGGCTTTCAAAGTTTTCTGGCTGATCACAGCCAAGACAGACAATAACAGTTACAGGATGAGATAAAAAGGCACATCACGAAAAATAGGGACAGACTCTATAGTTCCAGGCTGTTTGACATGTTCAGGCTTGGACTGATATAAAAAAAACCAACAAAACCTTAAAGATAATGAAGCTCACAGAGTTGTAAGGCTGTAGCCCAGTGAAGTATGACATATCTCCATACTGCTACTAAATAGAGGAGTCTTCTGAGGTCTCTTCCATCCTTATGAGTCTATGAAATAGTCCTAGCCAAAAAGAATCCAAACAACCCTGGTGCCCAATTTACATTTAAACTATTTTATGGTTTACATTTACTGGTTATATAACTATCCCATTGTCCGCAAATTCTCAGTTTGAAAGGAAAACTGGAGCAACGAGCTACCACCTAGCTTATCAGGCAAAGAGGGAACAGGCAACTCATGCTAGATGCCACTGCATGGATGTGCCGCATGAACTCTGCCTGCAGCAGATGGGGTGGGGACAGCTTTTGGGCAATGACCTCTCCCTCAACCCAGCTCTCTCCATCCCCTTTTGAGACCAGATCACAAGTTATTCTACATCAGCAATGAAAATGCGCTAATTTCAAATAAGGCCAAAATGAAGCATTCAAAATTCACGAAGCAGTCGCTTCCACACCAAAAGAGATGAGGAGGGGGGAAAGAAGAAAAAAAATTGGCTTTAAAGATCAATGATTTTTTAATGCACCACGCATTCAAGGTTCTTTTTATTTGTCCACTGGTTTCCAAGTGTTCATGGTTCATTTGGATCACATGTTCAGGTTTTTCTCTAAAATCACAAAGGCTAGAAATTTACTTAAAAAAAAAAAAGCTGAGATTACCATGTAATCATGTTACTGCAGGAAGATGGGATTTAAGAAAAATACCAAATATTTCAACACTCTCTGTAATGTTCATTGGTGTAAATCACAGTGCTGTCAGCTCCATCTAGCCCTTGGGATTGCGTACTGCCATAGAGATCAGCAGTACTCACACTCAAGAAGTGCGAAGAGGACTGTGTATATGGCTGACGCCTGCTGGAGGGTAAAATACTAGGGTGAGAGTTTCCTTCTATTTAACCATTCCTCTTCAAGATGTTTGGCAAAATGTAGTCTACTGTTTATTATACAAATACCAAACAAGCATTAACATGATGCAATGGGCCTATACTGATTTTCTTTATTATATTTATTTAGAATGATCTCAGTTGACTAAGAATCAGATTAAATGTCTTTGTTTGCTATTTACTGTTGTCCTACTTGACTTAAAATCGAAATTGCAAACACTCTGATTCATAATAGAGCACAGATGTATCCTTCATAATATGCAAGAGAGAGAAAGAGAGAGAGAGAGAGAGAGAGAGACTCTGACAATGGTAAAGATATAGGAAAGTTATCACTATTTCTAGAGAAAACTGAACCAGTTTTCTTCAGTCCACCACTGTGACATTTCACAGGGTAACAAGTGGTTTTCACAAGGCAACAACCACCCCACTGGCTCAAAGCCCTATTTAAATGACACTCAGATTATGTCTACACTGCAATGCCACATCAGGTAACATAGGCTCATAGGACTCAGACTGAAGAGTATACAGTTGCAATGAAGGTGTTTGAGCTCCTGCTAGACTCTGGGCTCTAGGACCCTGCACAGGGGGAGGGTTCCAGAGACCAATTTCAGCCCAAACCTGAATGTCTACACTGCAGTTTTACAGTCCTGCAGCCTGAGTCCCACAAGGCCGAGTCAGCTGACATGGACAAGCCCGGGGTATTTTATTGCAGAGTAGACGTCCTCTCAGGCCCTTAATGCAGGGCTTCAAATGCCGTTACACGCCCAAGCGTGACTGAAAGTGGCACCTACTCAGATCTGCTCCTTCAGGAGCAAAACTACATTTTTCATTCCATCGCCATTGCAGAGACAATACAGTGCAGCGCATGAGCTCAATTGTATTGCTTCTCATGTCTGAGGAAAATGGATAATCTTCTAGATGTGGGACCAAATTCACATTTCATTTACACTAGGTGCAATCCCTCCTGCAACCTTCCCTCCGCTGATGGAGTATGTGGGTAGGGAAACAGTAGAGGTGCCTACAAAGGCAGCTCAAAATGGAGAGATTAACTGGCTTTAGACTGGTATATGGCCAGCGTGGCTGGGGAATGTGCTGATTCATCCTCTGCAATACTTCTCCCTCTCTCCGAGGAACAGTACACCTGTTTGAAGTCAAAATACAAGTTGAACCTCTCTAGTCCAGCACTCTGGTGTGGCAACATCCGTCGTCCGGCATGATTTTAGTCAGCCAGATGGCCACTTATCATGGGTGTGGCTGAGTTTCCCACAGTCCCATAAAGTTTGTTTACAGCCACCAGGCCTGGCTGACTGTGTTCTGTGGAGTTATTTAGCTCCAATTTATTCCTAAAGGTCTTCTAAGAGCCCAATAAGCAGTGGAAGTGTGGGTAATGCTGCTAGACAGTACTGACCTCCCATGGCTGGGCAAACGCTCTGATTCGGCACCCGACAGGTCCCCAGGGGTCAGATTAGAGAGGTTCAACCTGTACCTCCATGAGTAGTTACTGCTGGAGCCCAAATTCTGCCTTAAAAATATTAATGAGCACTCCCAAGTGCAGTAGCTCACTTTCAATCTGGATAGATCATTATTCAACACTCTGAATAAGGATTAATATTTTGTACCAGAATTTTAGAGGGCCTTTAAATCATCTAATGACCTAAGATTTGTTATGATTTAAGATTCCTAAAGTCTAATAGTACTTTCAAGTGTTTTTAAAGCTCCCCCTACACTTCCTAAAATTATTATTACAAAATCTTTTGTTCTGAGGTATTTCAAATATTAACTTGGTATAGAAAAACTAAAATAGGAAGAGCAATTGACTAGCATAAGTAATTGCTTGGAAGTGTATTTAATGTATGACAATCAGATAATTAAAAATTGTTCTTCTGGTGGGACATACATATATTGTAAATATAAATTCATAAAATTAGCTACACATTTTAAATGAGTTCTATAGTCTGTGTTAAAAAAAGAAATCAAGTTCAAACTATAGTCTCCATTAAATCCATTATAAGAAATCTTCATTATATAAAAAGAGCAGCAATTTAATTCAACGTGAGTTACCATTCATTGCATGGTAACATATTTGCCCTCTGGCAAAGTACTCATTTAAGATGACGGCATTGTGGTTAATTTGCCAGGAATATCCTTTTATAAATGGAGAGTTGGATGCTTGCAGTCTGCTCCCTGAGCAGCTCAATTATCTATCAACTGCCCCAAAGATGAGGGAGATGATCATATTACAATCCTACCAATAATTGGCAGTTATCATGAGAACAACAGCCAGTGGGATCAACACAGTGGAGACAAAAGGCCTGTCTGAAGGGTGGACAACAGGAGATGGGAACTGATGAGAGTATCCTAAAGCACTCAGATCTAACTGCCTATGTGGAAAATGCTGGTGCAATTGAAAAAGAACCTAGTTCACATTACCATAGTTCCTGGTTGAAAGAGGACTATGTTAGTGTCAAGTAGGCACCTTTTAGTTTGCAACCACGGCATCCACACAGGGCAGGTACACCACAAAACTTCAGTGTGCTCATCAATTCACACTCCTAATCTGCCCTGTGGCGTGGTGCAGACATAGCCTCTGAGAAACAGAGGAAGAAAATGAAAGGGAATAGGAAGATCTTTTCTTAATAAATTAGGCTGATTTGGATTTGCAAATAAAAATACAATAAATGTCACTTCAAACATAAAAGGGAGCAAGAATAAAAAAGGAAGAGTTTCTGTATACTGAGCGTGACAAGTTGACTTCAGAACCAAACCCCAGATCCCATGTCCTCTGAGCAAGTTCAGACCCAGATCTGAATCCAAACTTTGTTGTTCAGACCCGTCTCTGTCTGCCTGCCTTTGAAGAAACAGAATTTAAGAAGAATCTGTTCAGGTTTTTTTACCCCCTTATCTGTCAGACACCTGTAAAGACTTAAAAGGACACTTGTCAAACCATTAACAGCAGGACTCCAGTTTTAACCTACTTCTGAAAGTTGCGTTATCTCATTGTGAATGTGATTTTTATTCCAATCTATTCTTTTTCGTAACAAATCTTTCCAGGATTGATTCTTTTAAAAATGCAGCATTGGCATATGGCCTACACATCCACAATATAATACAACCATGCCAACATTTAGGCTAGCACACACATATAGAATTGATTATATTTAAGGCCTACAGTAAGTACCATTTGTGGGTTCTACACTAATCAAAAGAGAATGAACCAAATTCCACCTTGATTTGATTTACATCTCATGTAATCAAACTCACTGGAAGAAATGGTGGTGACCTGTAATTTAAAGGCCTCCCTTTAAAAAAAAAAATGCGTGAATTGTCCAGTATGTTGCACAGCAGCGGTAGGCTGTTTAAAGAGCAAGCTGGAGATATTTGGGGTGGGCTCTTTAAACATAGCCTGTGTGCTGGGCAGCCTACGTGCTGTCCCTGGTGTGCGATGTTGCCAGCAGGCCCTGGGAAAAACCCAGGGGATCTCACACTGCTGCCAGTTTCCCAACAGCATTGTCCCCCCAGAGACGGCCCACAGCTCCTTTATGGCAGGAGGTGAAGTAGGTAACCCACTGTCAGGACTTCCTCACACTTTCTCCCCCAGCCCTACCCCGCTGCCCTGGATTTCTGAGTCCTGTCCCTCCTCCACATGCCCTCAGCCACTGCCCTGACTGCTCCACCCTGCCCCCACAGCCTCCTGCCCTCCTCCACACCTCCTCAGCCTTCTGGCCTAACTCCAGCACACACACCCAGCCTCCTGCTCCGATTCCTGCAACCCCACCCCACATTCCTGCAGCTTGCCCACATGCTCCCAGCCCCTTGCCCTGAATCCTATAGCTGCCCCTCACACTACCAGCCCGCACAGCGGAGGACAACAAGATGAGGACTAGCAGGCACTTTTAAAGAGCAGTAACCACTTAACTGTAAGTATATATTTTAATTTTTACCAATTTTAGTTATCATGCAGTGTGTATTTTTAAGAGTGCTCAGTCAATTGCTGCTATTGAACTCGCTTAAATCTGAGCAATTTACCAGGGATCCTGTATGCGGCGTAGGGGAATATGGTCACCCTACTGACAGGTCTCCTGCTACTTCAGTGATGATAACCATTTGGCTGCGTGTGTATGCTCCTCCTGTAGTTGATACAGCAGACTCGAGGGGAACCCCCGAAGATCACATAAAAACATAAGGATTGAGGGCACCACAGGGCTCCCAAAGCCAATCGCGCTCCGCCTCCCAGTCGCTCCCCCGCCCCCGCCAGGCTTCCTTCCAGTGCCCAGCTGGAAATTTACAAAATACCGGACATTGCACATGTCCAGTATTTTCTGAATTTTTCTACCGGACAGAGTGCAAATACCGGACAGTCCGGTACAAAACCAGACACCTGACAACCCTACGCTGAGCTTAATTAATGCAAGAAACAAGGATCCATGTAACATGTTCTCAGTACTGGAATATGCAACTGCAACTTCATACATTTTAACTGTGTTAATCATAGCTTGATCTGACTTTCTAAATTTGAACAGCTGGCTCACAAAAAAATAAGGGACATATTCCTACCCGCAACAGGAGCTCTTCAGTGGTAGATGCTAATCTTTTTTGAAGCAGCAAGGCCAGGGTTCCAATTCCTACTCTTTGTCTGAGACATTTATCTGATAACTGTGTTTGTTGGCTGCAGCAAATTATATTGTTATGCACACCGTCCTAAAAATTCTGATAACATGTAATGGACCAAAGACACCAGTTGATTAAATCGGCCTCTATCCTGCAATCCCTACGTAAGCACAGCACCCAGTGACATCCGTGGCAACCATACCTGCATAAAGATTGCAGGACTATGGCTGTTATTGGCAGCTACTGCAGAATAGAAGCAAGGATAGAATTTAATTAAGAAGTGCTGAGCTGCTTTGTTACCACAGGATGCAGGTTAATGTGGCATTCAATAGCAATACAACATTTCTGAATGGTAAAGAAGATTAATTGTGATCTAGGATTACTGTACAGATCTAGTGTATGTAAGGATAAAATCAGAAAGAACAGTTCCGCAAACAAACAATCTGCCAGGATAGATTACAGAGATGTATTGTATATAGATTATCCTTGTCAAGGGGTCTGACACCCTTAAGATCTCCATAACAGAATATGCAGGTTAATAAATCCTACAAAACCAGCTCATCGCTGTTGACTGTATATCACATTAATATAGCTCTCCAAGGGGAGGTTTGAAACATATTAGCTTTTTATTTGTAAATATCACATTGGTATATGTAGCCTCTTTGCAAAGGTACGGTTTATTCTCCTCCAAAACAATTACAGTAGTTTCCTAAACTCTGTTGAGGCCAGGAAATTAGCCTCACTGAGACGTTTAGAAAACACGGTGATGAGTATCTGGAAAAGCTTTCCCTCTTTGGCTATGTCTAAACTAAATTCCTCTTCCAAAATTTACAAATCTCGCGCTTCATTTATATAATCACATGAGAGCGGTTTTTCGGAAAAAAATGAGGTGTACAGGTTCTTTTGAAAAAGGGGGTCTTTTTCCGAAAGAACCCTGTGTAGACTGCGGTTTCTTTTTTGAAAAACCCTTTTTCGAAAAAGCGCTTGTCAGCCGACGGTCAGGGCAGTGAGTGGTGTGTGTGTATTATACACCCAAGAC